>CM075993.1:3814400-3840213 GCA_038087875.1 Malacoraja senta
GCTCTCTCCCTTTCTCTTCTTTTTAATTGAAAACAGAAAGTGCTGCTATTTTAGACAGCAGAGCATTCGGCAACCAGGACCAGAGAGGTCAGTTTGGGACATTTTGGTTGTGTTGTGAAAGTAAGGGACATTATACCCGGCTGTGGGAAGATCTCTCTGCTCTCCTTGACATTCCAACACCAGAGACTTTACACAGCTAACCGAGCGCATGTTGAACTTTTCTTTGAAGAACACCAGGTCCAGCAACGCAACCCATTCCCATCAGAGGTCTGAAGTGTCGGCGCAGTGGAGAAAAATACCTAATGATGCACCTCTGTCTAAGAAGGAACTGCAGATGCTGGAAAAATCAAAGGTAGACAAAAATGTTGGCGAAACTCAGTGAGTGAGGCAGCATCTATGGAGCCAAGGAATAGGTGACGTTTCGGGTCTCGACCCGAAACGTCACCTATTCCTTCGCTCCATAGATGCTGCCTCACCCACTGAGTTTCTCCAGCATTTTTGTCTACCTAAAGGGCCTGTCCCACATGGGCGTCATTTACGCTACATCATTTACACGTCATGGCGTGCATTACGCGCGCATGGCGCGTGGTGAGGCGTGGTGGTGTAGACAGTGATGCACGGTCCCACGCAGCGCCCCAGGATTTGGGGATTCGCAAAATCTTTAATGATTATTTAAAGGGTCAGAATGGTTCAGCACGGGAACCTGACTAATGCTCGGGCTAAAAAATGGATGAAATGCTATACTCTGAAATGTACGAATATATCTCGAATGAAGTTTTTTATTTTAATAAATTTTTCCACTCTTCTTTAACTATCTTTCTCTTTTGTTTTGGTTTTTTTTGTTTTGTGTTTCTTGTTTTTTGTTAAAAAAAATTTAAATAATTTTTTTTTTTTTCTCTCTTTTTCTTCTCTTTCTTTTCTTTCTTTACTTCATCTATCTTTTTAGTTCTATCTAGTTTAAAATAAAAAAAATAAAAAGGTAAAAGGTATTGGAGACAATGTAATAATAATTGATAATATTATCAATTTAAAAATGTAAGACTGTAATGATGTTAATAGATTATGTACTTATCTCCAATAAAAAATATTTTCAAAAAAAAAAATCTTCGCGCGCCACCTGCGTGACGCGCCAATGGCACCCAAGTGGAACAAGCCCTTAATGACACACGCCTGGTGTCTTAGCCACATTAGAGTCCCACGTTGTTTTCCTACATTAGTTTCACTTTACCCCATTAACAAATGCATCATGTTTATTAACAACTAAATTAATAAGAACTGTTTAAGAAATAAATGGGAATTGGATTTACAAGTGCTTCCCCAAGATGGTTGGTGGGACAGTTATCGTAGAACATAGAATGGTGCAGTACAAGAAAATGGCCACAATGTCTGCGCTGTACATGGTGCCAAGACCATCTCTTATCAACCCGCACATAACCCATATCCCCTCATTCCCTGCATATGATAGGGTCATACATTGTGGAAACAGGCCCTTGCCGTCCAAATTGCCCCATCTACACTGGTCTAACCTACCTCCCTATCTCTTCATATCCCTATCCCTGTCCCTAGTCTCCTAAATGCCACTATTGCATTTGCCTCTGCCACCATCTCCAGTCACACAAACCACCCTCTGTGTAAAAAAAACCTTGCCCCAGGACATCTCCTTTGTACTTTGTCTTCCAATTTGACAGCAAGTCCCGACAGGAGATGTCAGGGCAGGTGACCAGAAGCTTAGGTTGTGAGAAGTATTTTTAACGGAAGGAGGAAGAATGGTAGAATTAGAACATAGAACAGGGGACAGTACAGCACAGGAACAGGCCCTTCGGCCCACAATGTTTGTGCCGGACATGATGCCTAGCTGAATTGATCTCATCGGCCTGTACCTAATCCATATCCCTCTATAATAATAATAATAATAATAATAGATTTTATTTATATAGCGCTTTTCAGGACTATTGTCCTACATTTCCACATGCCTACCCAAAAGTCCCAAACGCCACTATTGTATCTGCCTCAACCACCACTGGCAAAATGCGTTCCAGGCCCCTACCACTCTCTGTGTAAATAATCCTGCCGTACACTTCTCCGTTCAACTTTCCCCCTCTCACTTTATAGCTATGTCCTCCAGTGTTGGACTCCTCCACCCTGGGACAAAGGGTTCTGACCGTCTACCCAATGTATGTCTCTGATAATTCAATGTACTTGCATGGGGACGGCAGGGAGTGATGTGTGGGAACCAGTCATTGAGGAACGGGATGTTCTCACAACCTTATTCCCAACGGAGATACGGAAGGATGTATTTCTTAATCTCATTGCCCTCTTGCAGATTTGTGTCAGGACCGTTTGGAAAAGGCAAAATGCTTGGGAGCCACAGTTGTCTTGAAAGTGGATAAGTGTACGTGTCCCATGGAGTTGGCCCAGAAAGTAAAGTCCTCTCTCTGCGCCATGCCTGACGTGTGCATTGACTGCACTGGGGCTGATACCTGCATCCAGGCTGGTGTCTACGTAAGTCTCAACTCAAGAGGGTCTTTCAATCTGTGCAACCGTCGGGCAAGACCTAAAACCTTGGGCAAAAGACGCAAAAAGTCAAGTCAAGTCAAGTCACTTTTATTTCTATAGCACATTTAAAAAACAACTCTCGTTGGCCAAAGTGCTTTACATTGGTGGAGATACTAACGTTATACAACAGTGGTTCATAGATTAAGTAGAGCTGGAGGGAGCCAGCATCCGTGGAGGGAAATGTTGACAGGCAACGCTTCGGGTCCTTTCCCTGCCTGTCACAAGTTCACAAGTTCACTAGTTATAGGAGTAGAATTAGGCCATTCAGCCCATCATCTCTACTCCGCCATTCAATCATGGCTGATCTATCTCTCCCTCCTAACCCCATTCTCCTGCCGTCTCCCCCCGTAAGCCCTGACACCCGTACTAATCAAGAATCTGTCAATCTCCACTTTAAATATCCTGAATTTTTTTCCCACATCCCTGAGTTAATCTGTCATTTTGTTACCCTCTTCCCAGGCACTGGAAATAAACACCCCTTCCTAATGTAGTAGACAATAGACAATAGACAATAGGTGCAGGAGTAGGCCATTCGGCCCTTCGAGCCAGCACCGCCATTCAATGTGATCATGGCTGATCATCCACAATCCTGCCTTCCCCCCATATCCCCTGACTCCGCTATTTTTAAGAGCCCTATCTAGCTCTCTCTTGAAAGCATCCAGAGAACCGGCCTCCACCGCCCGCTGAGGCAGAGAATTCCACAGTAATCGGCTGTGACTTGTGTTGTAGTGATCACACACCAATAAATGAGAAGGATCAGAGTTTTTGCCTCACACATCGCACACAGCAACATCTTGTATTGGCTTTCTGCTGACTGGTTAGCACGCAACAAAAGCTTTTCACTGCGTTGGTACACGTGACAATAAACTAAACTGAACTGATTCCTGGCAACGCCATCCTTTGCTCAACATCGCTTCTATGACCGTGCTATTGAGACAATACAGGTCTTTGCACATTTTGGATGACTTAACTTACCCCTACAGTAGTAACGATTAATATTAAAGTAAAGGAGAGTTTAGTTTGGAGATACAGCGTTGGAACAGGCCCTTCGGCCCACTGAGTCCATGCCAACACTAGCACTATCCAACACACATTAAGGACAATTTACCATTTTTACCAAAGCCAGTTAGCCTACAAACCTGTACGTCTTTGGAGTGTTGGAGGAAACGGGAAAACCCATGCAGCCATGGGGAGAACGTGCGAACCCCTTACAGACAGCACCCCCCCCCCCCCCCCCCCCCCCCCCCCGTGATCAGGGTCCAACCCGAGAATTGAACTACTCAGACTTGTTCTTTTCATTGGGACAACCAAACTGTGCTGCTTTGATGGGCTCAATTTCTCAATCAAATGGAACCTCTCTGTGTGTTTGATGTCAGCTGAGAGCATCAGGAAGAAATGGTACAGGGAGGGACTCCTCTGTCAGTTACTGAACGCTAGTGTTTTAACTGCAGCAACTAATCAGTTAAGCTTCAGCACACTCTCTCCTCACCAACCACCTCCCCACACTCAGCTCTGGGCACCAGGTTTCAGATAAGGCTGTCAAAGGGCACAGAGGGGAGACTTAGGCAATTACACTGGGGTTGGAGGATTTCAGTTTGGTAGAATAAATGGGAAAGACTGCTTGTGTAGGAAGGAACTGCAGATGCGGGTTTACTCTGAAGACAGACACAAAATGCTGGAGTAACTCAGCGGGGGACAGGCAAGCATCTCTGGATAGAAGGAATGGGTGATGTTTCGGGTCGGGGCCCTTGTTCAGACTTGCTTGTTTCCTTAAGCCATCTTTCCCCATGTACCTTACAAAACATGGGGAAAGATGGCTTAAGGAAACAAGGGAGTTAGATGTGGCCCTTGTGGCTAAAGGGATCAGGGGGTATGGAGAAGAAGGCAGGTACGGGATACTGAGTTGGATGATCAGCCATGATCATATCGAATGGCGGTGCAGGCTCGAAGGGCCGAATGGCCTACTCCTGCACCTATTTTCTATGTATCTATGTATCTAAAACTGAAATCCCCCATCGCCAGTATAATTGCCTAAGTCTCCTCTCTGCCGTTCGAAAGTCTGTCTGAAAACGTGGAAACTAAGGGGTGGGGGGTGGGGGGGGAGAGAAGGAGCTGATTAGTGCCAGTGACAAATCATAATTGATAAATTATTATGTATTAAAATCATACATAAATAAACAATAATTTCTGCAGTTAAAACATGAGAATTCCTCCCTATTTCAGTCTTCCTGATGCTTTCGACCAACATCAATCATACCTAGAGGCTCCATTTAATTGGAAAACTTTTTTCAGTCCTTCAATGAACACTTTGGTTGACCCAATGACAAGTAACACACACTCCTATGTAGTTTAATGAAGAACTGCAGATGCTGGAAAAATCTAAGGTAGACAAAAAAATGCTGAGGAACTCAGCGGGTGAGGCAGCATCTAAATTTGTCCTCCGATGTAGTTGAACTTTCTTTTACTTTAATATTAAGTGTTAGGGTTGGTGGCCTTGAGTTCCCCAGTTGATGATCCCAGAAGGAATGGTTCCTTCATCATTTTAGGGTCTAAATCCCAGAACTAACTGCATTCACCAGTTGCAAAAATATGGCTCACCCCTCCTTCTCAAAGCCAATTACAGGTGGGATTTTAATGCTGAAAAAAATGAGTGTTATTTTATCTAAAGAGTCCATATGAGGAAGGGTCCCCAGCCGAAATGTCACCTATTTGGGCGGCACAGTGGTGCAGCGGTAGAGTTGCTGTCTTACAGTGCCGGGTTTGAACCTGCCTACGGGTGCTTGTCTGTACGGAGTTTGTACCTTCTCCCCGAGACCTGCGTGGGTTTTTCTCCAAGAACTTCGGTTTCCTCCCACACTCCAAACATGTACAGGTTTGTAGGTTAATCAGCTTGGTATAAATGTAAAAAATTGTCCCTTGTGTGGGATAGTGTCAGTGGGCCTGCATCTCCAAACGAAACTAAACAGAACTATCCATGTCCTCCAGAGATGCTGCCTGACCCGCTGAGTGTTAGTGTAGTTTAGTGTAGTTTAGTTTAGATACACAGCGTGCAACAGGCCCTTCAGCCCACCGAGTCTGCACCGGCCAGCGAACCCCTACACATTAAAGGGCCTGTCCCACTTGCCGATTTTTCCGGCGACTGCCTGCGTCATATCAGGGTCGGCAAAAGATTTTGAACGTTTCAAAATCCAGCCGCGACAAAAAAAATGTTGTGACACTTGAAAAATCACCGCGCGTCAGTCAATGTGCCACGTCATCACGCCGTAACACGCCACAAATTTTTAGGTGACCTGATACGTCAGTCAATGATGCCGGCAGTCGCCAAAAAAATCGACAAGTGGGGCAGGCCCTTAACACTCGTGACAATTTTCACCAATTTACACTTATACCAAGCCAATTAACCTACAAACCTGTACATCTTTGTTATTCCCACACTTTTGTATCCTTTTTTATACATGAATTAAACTGGTTACTACACATTGAGTTGGGTACACGTTCGATTTGTGGTATGAAGAGGTACTATTCTTAACATTGAACTTTTACTGTAATGCAGCACAAATGGCAATATATCATCTTGGCTCAGCGTTTCTAACAGTATTTTGTCTCTAAAACACAGGCTGTCAAACCTGGTGGAATTGTTGTACTGGTTGGCCTGCAATGTAACACATCAAATGTCCCTGTGCTGCATGCAACAGTCAGAGAGGTGGATATCCGCGGGAGCTTTAAATACACAAACACGTAAGTATTTTGTTTATAGACAATAGACAATAGGTGCAGGAGTAGGCCATTCGGCCCTTCGAGCCAGCACCGCCATTCATTGTGATCATGGCTGATCATCCACAATCAGTGCCCCGTTCCTGCCTTCTCCCCATATCCCCTGACTTCGCCAACTTTAAGAGCTCTATCTAACTCTCTCTTGAAAACATCCAGAGAATTGGCCTCCACTGTCTTCTGAGGCAGAGAATTCCACAGATTCACGACTCTCTGGGTGAAAAAGTTTTTCCTCATCTCCATTCTAAATGGCTTACCCCTTATTCTTAAACTGTGTCCACTGGTTCTGGATTCCCCCAACATCGGGAACATGTTTCCTGCCTCTAGCGTGTCCAATCCCTTGATAATCTTATATGTTTCATTAAGATCCCATCTCATCCTTCTAAATTCCAGAGTATACAAGCCCAGCTGCTCTATTCTATCAACGTATGACAGTCCCGCCATAATGGGAATTAAACCTGTGAACCTACGCTGCACTCCCTCACTGGCAAGAATGTCCTTCCTTAAATTTGGAGACCAAAACTGCACACAATACTCCAGGTGTGGCCTCACTAGGACTCTGTACAACTGCAGAAAGACAGAAGTTTAGAGATACAGTGCGGAAACAGACCGTTCAGCCCACCGAGCCCGCACCGATCAGCGATCCCCACACATTAACATTACCCTAACACTGACACACTGGGGAAAATTTACACCTACACCAAGCCAATTCACCTACAAACCTGTACGTCTTTGGAGTGTGGGAGGAAACCGAAGATCTCGGAGAAAACCCAGGTGGTCACTGGGAGAACGTACAAACTCCGTATAGACAGGAGTGTACAAAATCATGAGAGGAATAGACCAGGTAGATGCACAGAGTCTCTTGCCCAGAGTAGGGGAACCGAGGACCAGAGGATATAGGTTCAAGGGGAAAAGAATTACTGTAATAGGAATCTGAGGGGTAACTTTTTCACACAAAGGGTGATGGGTGTATGGAACAAGCTGCCAGAGGAGGTAGTTGAGGATGGGACTATCCCAATGTTTAAGAAACAGTTAGACAGGTACATGGATAGGGCAGGTTTGGAGGGATATGGAGGTGGGACTAGTGTAGCTGGGACATGTTGGCCGGTGTGGGGAAGTTGGGCTGAAGGGCCTGTTTCCACACTGTATCATTCTATGACTCTATGACAGCACCCGTGGTCAGGATGGAGCGCGCGCGCGCGGGTCTCTGGCGCTGCAAGCGCTGTAAGGCGGCAACTCTACCGCTGCGCCACCGCGTGCCGCCCAAACAGGAAAGATGTGGAGGCTCCGGAGAAGGTGGCAAAGCAGGTTTACCAGGACGCTGACTGGAGCAGAGGGTTCCAGCTGCAGGGAGAGGTTGGACAGACTTGGGTTGTTTTCTCTGGAACGTCAGAGGTTGAAGGGAGACTTGTTAAGCTTTATGGTGAGAGAGGGCAAAAATTTAATGCAGTTGAACAGGGCAGGTTTTTTTGCCCAGAGAGGTGGGGGCCTGGAACGCATTGTGATGGTGGAGATGGCTACATTAGTGCATTTAAGCGGCTTTTAGACAGCCTCTTAAGTTGCAGGGAATTGAGAGATATGGACCACGTCCAGGTAGGTGAGATCAGTTTGACTTGGTGTCATGTTGTGCTGCTTTATGTTCTACGATCCATTTCCACTCATAAAGAAGGTGTTGTTATTAAACATCAGCGACTCCCCCGACGGTGTGGCACTCTGCCAGTAATGCTTCCTGCATTTTAAGCCCGAGCAAATAATATTCTTCCTGCGAATGAGCCTATCTTTGTTCAGAACGTCGACTGTTGACGAGAACAAAAGAGCAGTCTGTTTAGCTCGTGTGTTATTGTGCATGGCGGTTAGATCCTGAAATTACTGGGGTTAGTTACACTGCAAAAACACTTGCCAGGAGAGTGGCAGGGTGGCGCAGTAGTAATGTTGCCGCCTTGCCACGCCAGAGGACCCAGGTTCGATCCTGACTGCGGGTGCTGCCTGGACGGAGTTTGTACGTTCTCCCTGTGACCCCGTGGGTTTTCTCCAGCAGCACTGGTTTCCTGCCACACTCCAAAGATGTGCAGGTTTTGGAGGTTCATTGATCATATGAAATGTAAAAATGACCAGCACTGTGCAATGGGTCCTGTCAGTTCCTATGTATCCTCTGCCACAACTTGCCTTTGTTGGTCCCAGGAGGCTTGCTTGTTTGGCTGGGTGGCTCTCAGAGTTGCTCCAAGAGGTGGCAGAGTCTCCAACCATGGAGTTGACCCACCGGCATCCAAAACATCTAAAGATTAAACCATTTTGCAGAACGAAATCTGAAGACCACCTGAAGACAATTTTAAGTAATTAAAAGAATTACTGCAGGAAACATGCTCCCGATGTTGGGGGAGTCCAGAACCAGGGGCCACAGTTTAAGATTAAGGGGTAAGTCATTTAGAACGGAGACGAGGAAACACCTTTTCTCACAGAGAGTTGTGAGTGTGTGGAATTCTCTGCCTCAGTGGAGGCAGGTTATCTGGATACTTTCAAGAGAGAGCTAGTTAGGGCTCTTAAAGATAGCGGAGTCAGGGGATATGGGGAGAAGGCAGGATCAGGATTCTGATTGGGGATGATCAGCCATGATCACTTTGAATGGCGGTGCTGGCTCGAAGGGCCAAATGGCCTACTCCTGCACCTATTGTCTATTGTCTATTGTCTACAATTACACAAAGCACAAATATTTAAAATAAAGAACACTGGCCTTCTGCGTCCCAGACTGCACCCGTAGTCGGGATCGAACCCAGGACTCTGGCGCTGTAAGGCAGTAACTCTACCGTTGCGCCACCGTACCATTATTGGATAAATGCTGGCGTCTATCCAAATGACTGCAGCGTTGCCATGAGAGATGTGACCTAGATACATGTGCAAGTATCCGCAGTGGGATTTGTACCTGTAGCCCTGAATAGTCAGAAGCAGGAATGCTCTACTCCACTGAGCCATATGCCGGCAGTCATAGGTGCAGGAGTAGGCCATTCGGCCCTTCGAACCTGCACCGCCATTCAATGTGATCACGGCTGATCATCCACAATCCGTGCCCCGTTACTGATTCCTCCCCCCATATCCCTTGATTCCGTTAGCCCTAACAGCTGAATCTAACTCCCTCTTGAAAACATCCAGTGAATCGGCCTCCACTGCCTTCTGCGGCAGAGAATTCCACAGATTCACAACTCTCTGGGTGAAAACGTTTTTCCTCGTCTCGGTCCTAAATGGGGGCCTACTCCTTATTCTTAAACTGTGTGACTAAGAGTTCAAGAAGGAACTGCTGCAGATGCTGGAAAATCGAAGGTAGACAAAAGTGCTGGAGAAACTCAGAGGGTGCAGCAGCATCTATGGAGCGAAGGAAATAGGCAACGTTTCGGCCCGAAACCCTTCTTCTATGGAGCGAAGGAAATAGGCAACGTTTCGGCCCGAAACCCTTCTTCTATGGAGCAAAGGAAATAGGCAACGTTTCGTCCCGAAACCCTTCTTCTATGGAGCAAAGGAAATAGGCAACGTTTCGGCCCAAAACCCTTCTTCTATGGAGCAAAGGAAATAGGCAACGTTTCGTCCCGAAACCCTTCTTCTATGGAGCGAAGGAAATAGGCAACGTTTCGGCCCAAAACCCTTCTTCTATGGAGCGAAGGAAATAGGCAACGTTTCGTCCCGAAACCCTTCTTCTATGGAGCAAAGGAAATAGGCAACGTTTCGGTCCAAAACCCTTCTTCTATGGAGCAAAGGAAATAGGCAACGTTTCGTCCCGAAACGTTGCCTATTTCCTTCGCTCCATAGATGCTGCTGTACCTGCTGAGTATCTCCAGGACTTTTGTCTATCTTAAACTATGACCCCTTGGTTCTGGACTCCCCCAACATCGGGAACATTTACCCCTGCATTCTAGCCTGTCCAATCCCAGCGGAATTTTACACGCTGTTTAACTCTCTCTCTCTCTTTCCCGTTTCAGGTGGCCAACTGCAATCGCCCTGATAGCTTCCAAGAAGGTGGATGTGAAGCCTCTGATCACACACCGCTTCCCGCTGGAGCAAGCCCCAGAAGCATTCGAGTGCGCTAAGAAAGGCTCCGGGATCAAAATCCTTATTAACTGCGAACAGCAGCAGCAACAGCAGTGCCCATCCCTCTGCCCACAGCAGTGCCAACCACAGCAGTGCCCACCGCAACAAAACCAATGCCAGACAAAGCAGTGCCCTCAGCACAGCTTCTTCTGATAGTGGCTCTTACGCTTTGACATTCTTGACCACTGAATAAGTCACCCTTCAGATCAGGATTTAAACACCGTGCTGTAATTTCCCAGACAACAGGCCTTCTGCAATAAACATTGAGTATAACCACTGCAAGTCTCTGGTCTATTTACGTAGCGTCACTCCCTTGGTTCGAATCCCATTAGGGCGGATGTGCTGCAGCTGACAGAGCCAGGGACCAGGGTTCCAACCTGACCTCCGGCGCTTTCTGCCGTGGAGTTTGCATGCTCTTTTTTTTTTTTTTTTATCGAAAAATTTATTCAATTTAAAAAAAATAATATTTACACTACATTAAAACAAGCCTTCAGAACCCACCAGCATAATACAACACAAAACATATATCCACAATAAACTACAATACAACTATGATACAATCCTTATCGAGGATACATTCAACACCCCAGCGGTCCCGGAACTCCCCCAGGGTGGCCGTGGACAGGGCGTATTCCCTTTCTGACCCCACCCGGGCACGGACGTAACCCCGGAAAAGGGGCAGGCTGGCAGCCGGCTCGGGTAGAGCCCTCCGCCGCCTGGCGCCGTGACTCGCGGATGGCCAGCTTGGCCAGGCCCAGGAGCAACCCAACCAGGACATCTTCAGCCCTCTACCCTCTCCCCTACGCACAGGGTGTCCGGAGATGAGGCTGGTGGGTGAAAAGTGCAGCCAGAAGGCAAAGGAGCAGCCCCTTTTAGGTATTCAAACAGTGGCTGCAGCCAATGCTCTCTATCTTGGGTGGCACAGCAGTCGACCTCCAGAGTCCCGAGTCAAATCCTGACCACGGGTGCTGTCCGTGCAGAGTTTGCACGTTCTCCCCGTGACCGCGCGGGTTTACTCCGGCTGCTCCAGTTTCCTCCCACATGCGTGTATGGAACAAGCTGCCAGAGGAGGTAGTTGAGGCTGGGACTATCCCAATGTTTAAGAAACAGTTAGACAGGTACATGGATAGGACAAGTATGGAGGGATGTGGACCAAGCGCAGGGAGGTGAGACTAGTGTAGCTGAGCCATGTTGGCCGGTGTGGGCAAGTTGGGCCGAAGGGCCTGTTTCCACACTGTATCACTCTATGACTAGAGATAGTTGGTTGCCGCGGACATCCCGTGCCAAGTGTTTGCAGATGGCATTGCCTCACTGATGGTTTTATTTAACTTGTCAGTCAATAGACAATAGACAAAAGACAATAGACAATAGGTGCAGGAGTAGGCCATTCGGCCCTTCGAGCCAGCACCGCCATTCAATGTGATCATGGCTGATCATCCCCAATCAGTACCCCGTTCCTGCCATCTCCCCATATCCCCTGACTCCGCTATTTTTAAAAGCCCTATCTAGCTCTCTCTTGAAAGCATCCAGAGAACCTGCCTCCACCGCCCTCTGAGGCAGAGAATTCCACAGACTCACCACTCTCTGTGAGAAAAAGTGTTTCCTCGTCTCCGTTCTAAATGGCTTACTCCTTATTCTTAAACTGTGGCCCCTGGTTCTGGACCCCCCCAACATCGGGGACATGTTTCCTGCCTCTAGCGTGTCCAAACCCTTAACAATCTTATATGTTTCAATGAGATCCCCTCTCATCCTTCTAAACGCCAGAGCGTACAAGCTCAGCTGCTCCACTCTCTCAGCATATGACAGTCCCGCCATCCCGGGAATTAACCTTGTAAACCTACGCTGCACTCTGCTATTATTGTTTGCTAAGAGCTGTAACTAGAACATAGAAGGGAACAGCGCAGAAACAGGCCCTTCGGCCCACGATGGTCCATGCTGAAGATGACATCAATGTGAACTACTCACTGCCTGCACGCAATCCATATCCCTCCATTCCCTGGATAGCCATGTTTTTATCTAAAAGCCCCAAACACCATTATCATATCTGCCGTCACTTCTACCCCTGGCAGTGTGTTCTGGACCCCCACCTCTCTCTGTGTAAGAACAATTGACCTGCATATATATCTCTTTTAAACTGTGGCTGGGTGGTCTGATCAGGGACACATAAAGGCCAATACTAGCAGGGATGGTCAAGACATTCCTTTTCTGAAGGTTACAAATGAGCCAATAACTTTTTATATGGCAGTCAAATAGTTCATGTCAATTTCAAAGTACAATGAAAATCTTATTATTATTCTTAATGCTTCTAGATTGAAGGACATTTGTACGGGTATATCGAGAGGAAAGGTTTAGAAGGATATGGGCTGAATTTGGACAAGCGAGACCAACATTAATGCTTCTTCTTCTTAGGCCCCCTTCGGTCATGGCTGACCATGGGTGTCTCCAGGGTGCTATTCCCTATATGGAGGACGCCTGGACGTGACTTTGGTTAACGTGGGGAGACTGGTGCACAGACAGCCACCTCGCGGTCCTGGACAGATCTGGGTCAGGATCCAGTGGCATGGAGTCCAAGACGACTGGAGACCCTTTTCTGCCGCAGCCTTCATCCGCCTTTCCTGCCGTTGTGACGCTCCACTAAGGTCAGCCATCATCCTCCGCCTGTTCCACCGTTGAGGTCTTGGTTGGATTGCTCTTTGTCAGAGACCTCCCCCTCGACGTTACTGCCATGGGTGGCCCTACCAGGAGCATCGCTTCAGACGGCTATGTACACCAGGGGTTATTACACGAGGTCAGGCATGGCCAAGTTGGGCCGAAGGGCCATTTTCCATGCCTCTCTATGACTGTAGATTGTTTACAAACTCTTCGAATTTTAAATTCTGCAGCTAACATGACAGCTTTTAAACGCACCTCTCTCAATCAATAGTCCAGGGCTTTGCATATTGCCCCAGTAATCTGCTCACTCTGGTACACTGTCATTAGAACATAGGAACATAGAAAAGAGGTGCAGGAGTAGGACATTCGGCCCTTCAAGCCAGCACCACCATTCAATATGATCGTGGCTGATCATTCAACATCAGTACCCCGTTCCTGCTTTCTCCCCATATCCCTTGATTCCGTTAGCCCCTAGAGCTATATCTCTCTATTGAAAACATCCAGTGAATTGGCCTCCACTGCCTTCCGTGGCAGAGAATTCCACAGATTCACAACTCTCTGGGCGAAAAAGTTTCCCTCATAAATAAGGATCCTTAAGTAAGGATCCTCACAAATACAAGACATTGTTAGCTCTAAAATGATCTCTGAATCTGCCCTTCCTTGCTTTCTTCCGCAGCTACCTTGAAATAAGAGAAAATAAACGCTGCATTCGAGGATATTCCTTCATAACGTCCATTTAATAAATATGAAATTAAGACTTGCAAACTGTGTGAATGGAGGCATACAAACAATGGTGGCTCAGACAATGGCACTGCTTAAACAGAGCGACATTGTAAACATTCACACAAAATATGTAGGAAGGAACTGCAGATGCCGGTTTAAACCGAAGACAGACACAAAAAGCTGGAGCAACTCAGCGGGACAGGCTGCATCTCTGGAGAGAAGGAATGGGTGATGTTTCGGGAAGGGTCTTGACCCCAAACGTCACCCATTCCTTCTCTCCAGAGATGCAAACATGCACATATATCAGGGTACATGATTTAATGAATAGACGCACCCTAGGGTGATTTATCCACATGGCATTCCTAGTGAGAAACAATCCAATAACCCCTGTATTTCCACCCATCAGAAGCAAAATCATGACCTTTAACTTCTAAACCAATTAATTAATTTCTAAGGTGCACAAAAATGCTGGAGAAACTCAGCGGGTGCAGCAGCATCTATGGAGCGAAGGAAATAGGCAACGTTTCGGGCCGAAACCCTTCTTCAATTTCTAAACCAGGGTCGGCACGGTGGCGCAGCGGTAGAGTTGCTGCCTTAGAGCGCCTACAGCGCCAGACACCCGTGTTCGATCCTGACTACGGGCGCTGTCTGTACGGCGTTTGTACGTTCTCCCCGTGACCCCCGTGGGTTTTCAATAGGCAATAGACAATAGGTGCAGGAGTAGGCCATTCGGCCCTTCGAGCCAGCACCGCCATTCAATGTGATCATGGCTGATCGTCCCCAATCAGTACCCCGTTCCTGCCTTCTCCCCATATCCCCTGACTCCGCTATTTTTAAGAGCCCTATCTAGCTCTCTCTTGAAAGCATCCAGAGAACCTGCCTCCACCGCCCTCTGAGGCAGAGAATTCCACAGACTCACCACTCTCTGTGAGAAAAAGTGTTTCCTCGTCTCCGTTCTAAATGGCTTACCCCTTATTCTTAAACTGTGGCCCCTGGTTCTGGACTCCCCCAACATCGGGAACATGTTTCCTGCCTCTAGCGTGTCCAAACCCTTAACAATCCTATATGTTTCAATCTTATATGTTATTCCGAGATCTTCGGTTTCCTCCCACACTCCAAAGACGTACAGGTTTGTAGGTTAATTGGCTTGGTGTAAGTGTGAATTGTCCCTGGTGTGTGTGTGTAGGATGGTGTTAATGTGCGGGGATCGGTGCGGACCCGATGGGCCGAAGGGCCTGTTTCCACGCTGTATCTCCAAACCACCTTCTCCGAGGGAATAGACACAAAATGCTGGGGTAACTCAGCGGGACAGGCAGCATCTCTGGAGAGAAGGAATGGGTGACCTTTCAGGTCCGGTCTTCGGGTTGCAAGTTCTCATCCCAGTTCAGTTACTATCCCAACATGGCAGACTGAACTGGGATGAGACTAAACTAAAGCTTACTGTTGGAAATCAGTCAACCAGTGCACTAAATGATAGGCATTGTGTCAAAATGTATAAACCTGTCATCCACACAATCGATGATTGAAGATTTTGGAAATAATAATATTGTGAAGGGTGAATAATTTAAACACGATAAACACATCTACACGCAGGTCTAATGCTTAAATCTAAGAATAAAAGACACCTTTTTGACCACTTACTCCTGATTCAAAAATGCTCGCCACAGTGTTCATGAATAATCATAATATTAATCAATAAAGTGCAATGGCTCTCTATCTACTGTTCAATATAGCCTTTGGCATGCCACACATGTTCAACGTGAAGTTGTGTTTCAATGAACGAGTCACATTATCAATGTTTGTTCTGTTAACACAGTCAAGATCCAGGCTTTGCATCGGCAATCAGTCTGGGACAGGGCGCAAAAGAAACGTTGCTCGCATTTGGTTTCAAGTCCATGGGTTGTAAAACTCCCCCTCAAGGATGTCAAGCTCAGGTCTAATTCCACTGGAGCAGCCCTTGGTAATTGTACTTGGCTAAAGGTTCACAAATAAAATCCGGAAATGGTCCTTTTGATTTGTTCAATCAAGTACATCGTTAAATTCTCGAGCTCGGCAAGTGTTGCTGAGTGGACTTGGCACTGCCTTCCAAACCTGGAAACAAACAGAGAACAAACGGAGTCATTCAGCTGCCCGGTTACCTTGCTGAGCCACCTCATCTAACCATTTGCTTTATATTAATCTGCAGGAAGGAACTGCAGATGCTGGTTTAAACCGAAGATAGACACAAAAGGCGGGTGTAACTTAGTGGGTCAGACAGCATCTCTGGAGAAAAGGAATAGGTGACGTTTCTGAAGTCTCAACCCGAAACGTCACCTATTCTTTTTCACCATCTTTTTCGCCATAGAATGGAGCGGCTGGGCTTGTACACTCTGGAGTTTAGAAGGATGAGAGGGTATCTCATTGAAACATATTAGATTGTTAAGGGCTTGGACATGCTAGAGGCAGGAAACATGTTCCAGCTGTTGGGGGAGTCCAGAACCAGGGGCCACAGTTCAAGAATAAGGGGTAAGCCATTTAGAACGGAGACGAGGAAACACTTTTTTCTCACATAGAGTGGTGAGTCTGTGGAATTCTCTGCCTCAGAGGGTGGTGGAGGCAGGTTCTCTGGATGCTTTCAAGAGAGAGCTAGATAGGGATCTTAAAAATAGCAGAGTCAGGGGATATGGAGAGAAGGCAGGAACGGGGTACTGATTGGGGATGATCAGCCATGATCACATTGAATGGCGGTGCTGGCTCGAAGGGCCAAATGGCCTACTCCTGCACCTATTGTCTATTGTCTATTGTCTATTGTCTGTCTGACCCGCTGAGTTACTCCAGCTTTTGTGTCTATCTTTGCTTGTCTATCTAATTTTTTCTCCTATCTGAGTAGAAAACAGATTTCTCCTATCTGAGTAGAAAACAGATAGATAGGAGTTCCTCTGAACATCGGGTAAGTCTCATGAAATGTCTATTGAAATCCCCATTTGTCCAATACAACGCCAGAGACCCAAGTTCGGTCCTGACTACGGGTGCTATCTGTATGGAGTTTGTACATTCTCCCTGTGACCGCGTGGGTTTTCTATGGGTGCTCAGGTTTCCTCCCACATCCCAAACAGGTGCAGGTTTGTAGGTTAATTGGCTTCTGTAACTTGCCCCTAGTGTGTAGGACGTGAAACAGGGATAAGTTAGAAGTGTATGGGTGATCTTTGATCGACGTGGAATCAGTGGACCAAAGAGCCCATTTCCACACTGTATCTCTAGATGACTAGGCAAATGGCAAGTGCAACAAGACCTGGGTGTCCTTGTACACCAGTCACTGAAAGTAAACATGCAGGTGCAGCAGGCAGTGAAGAAAGCTAATGGCATATTGGCCTTCATAACTAGATGATTTGAGTATAGGAGTAAAGAGGTCCTTCTGCAGTTGTGCAGGGTCCTGGTAAGTCCACATCTGGAATATTATGTGCAGTTTTGGTCTCCTAATTTGAGGAAGGACATCCTTGCTATTGAGGCAGTGCAGCGTAGGTTCACGAGGTTAATCCCTGGGATGGCGGGACTGTCATATGGGGAAAGAAAAGGAAAGACTGGGCTTGTATTCACTGGAATTTAGAAGGATGAGAGGGAATTATAAAAGGACTGGACAAGCTAGATGCAGGAAGAATATTCCCAATGTTGGGGGGAGTCCAGAACCAGGGACCACAGTCTAAGAATAAAGGGGAGGCCTTTTGAAACGGAGATGAGCAAAAACTTTTTCACCCAGAGAGTTGTGAATTTGTGGAATTCTCTGCCACAGAAGGCAGTGGGGGCCGATTCACTGGATGAATTTAAAAGAGAGTTAGATAGAGCTCTAGGGGCTAGCAAAATCAAGGGGTATGGGGAGAAGGCAGGCACGGGTTACTGATTGTGGATGATCAGCCATGATCACAATGAATGGCGGTGCTGGCTCGAAGGGTCAAATGGCCTCCTCCTGCACCTATTTTCTATGTTTCTATGAAACTTAATATAGGAATGTGTGTAAGTATACCAATGTAGCAAACATCACAAAAATAGGAGCGATTTCTACGCAAAGAAACAGCTATTAAACATCTGTGAAAAGCTATGTTAGACATTCGAAATTGTGCCTTGAATCCAAGTTTCCCTTGGTCCCTCTTTCAATTTACTTTCCTTCCTCCCCCTCTCTCAACTCTTGTCTGGTGTGACTCAAAGGGCAATTTCAAGAGAAATCAGTTTGTATAAGGTTGTCAATGTAAATCTACATTCTCTCGGACGATAGACACAAAATGCTGGAGTAAAGGGGCTGTCCCACATGGGCGACCTAATCCGCGAGTTCTGGCGAGTTTGCCCTCGACTCATACTCGCAGCATGGTTGACACGAGGTTGTAGGAGGTCTTTGTAACTCTCCTTCATGCTCGAGAGTGGTCCCCGCGCACTCGAGGCCTCAGCTAGGTCGCGGCATATTTTTCAACATGTTGAAAAATGCCCGCGAGTAAAAAAAAGGTCGCCATGGAAAAAATCGATACTTTTTTACTCAAAGGTTTAGTCGTAGTAGGTCGTAGTAGGTCGGCATGTTAGTCGTAGGTAATCGAGGGTAGTCGTAGATAGTCTTCATCATAGTCGAAGGGAGGTCGAAGGAGATCGAAGGAGGTCGTCTTCACTCTCCACTATTCGGTGTCCAATTTTCCCGAAGTTAGTCGTAGCTAGTTAGTCGTTGTAACTAGTCTTCAACATAGTCGAAGGAGGTCTTCAACATGACATTTTTTCAAACTCTCCTAAACTCTTCTAAACTCGCCAATTAGGTCGCCCAAGTGGGACAGCCCCTTAACTCAGGCATCGTCTCTTGATAGAAGGAAATGGTGACGTCACCATTTCCTTCTATCCGGAAATGCTGCCTGTCCCGCTGAGTTACTCCAGCTATTTGTGTCTGTCTTCAGTGTAAACCAGCATCTGCAGTTCCTTCCTCTACATTCGCTCATTCTCATGTAACAATTCTCAGCTCAGCAGTAACGTGATCATAAGATAGTCCTTAGATGATACCATTTAGAATAGGTGAACAAATTACCTCTCAGTCCAGTGGAATGGTCGACATTAGGTGTAAACAACATAGTCCTTGTTTTTGAAACTACTTTTTGTGTCCTGGAATGAAAAGATTTGGAAATAATAAATCCACATGCAGATACTCAGAATTATAGTATTGATGACACACATTTGTTGGAGTTCGGAAGATTGAGGGATGATTTTATTGGAACATGTTAGATCTTCAGGAGTTTCTGCGGGGCGATTTTGAGGTGTTGCCATGACGAGATAAATAGATACATAGAAAGTAGGTGCAGGAGTAGGCCAGTCGGCCCTTCGAGCCAGCACCGCCATTCGATAGTATCATGGCTGATCATCCACAATCAGTACCCCGTTCCTGCCTTCTCCCCATATCCCTTGCATTCCGTTAGCCCAACAAGCTGAATCTAACTCTCTCTTGAAAACATCCAGTGAATTGGCCTCCATTGCCAGAGAATTGTACTTTTTTACTCGAAGGCTTAGTCGTAGTAGGTCGTAGTAGGTCGGCATGTTAGTCGTAGGTAATCGAGGGTAGTCGTAGATAGTCTTCATCATAGTCGAAGGGAGGTCGAAGGAGATCGAAGGAGGTCGTCTTCACTCTCCACTATTCGGTGTCCAATTTTCCCGAAGTTAGTCGTAGCTAGTTGTAACTAGTCTTCGACATAGGACCTCATCTCAGTCCTAAATGGGCTATCCCTTATTCTTAAACTGTGACCCCCTGGTTCTGGACTCCCCCAACATCGGGAACATTTTTCCTTATACAGACTTATTGCAGAGGGTTGGTGACTCTTGGGTATTGTGGAGGCTGGATTGTTGGGAATGATCTAAATAGAGCGTGGATAACGTTTTGAAAGATTGGGCATTGAGGGCTGTGGAGGAACAACCCAGAGTTGTTGGGGAAGGGATGAAGACTCAATGATACTGAAGGAATGGCCACGGTCATAACACACAGAAATGTGCTCTTGGGCCCAACTCATTATGCCCACCAAGATGCCCCATCTAAGCTAGTTCCATTTAGACAATAGACAATAGGTGCAGGAGTAGGCCATTCGGCCCTTCGAGCCAGCACCGCCATTCAATGTGATCATGGCTGATCATCCCCAATCAGTACCCCGTTCCTGCCTTCTCCCCATATCCCCTGACTCCTCTATTTTTAAGAGCCCTATCTAGCTCTCTCTTGAAAGCATCCAGAGAACCCGCCTCCACCGCCCTCTGAGGCAGAGAATTCCACAGACTCACAACTCTCTGTGAGAAAAAGTGTTTCCTCGTCTCCGTTCTAAATGGCTTACTCCTTATTCTAAAACTGTGTGTGGCCCCTGGTTCTGGACTCCCCCAACATCGGGAACACGTTTCCTGCCTCTAGCGTGTCCAAGCCCTTAACAATCTTATATGTTTCAATGAGATGCCCTCTCATCCTTCTAAACTCCAGAGCGTACAAGCCCAGCCGCTCCATTCTCTCAGCGTTTGCCCACATTTGGTCCATATCCCTCTATCCAGTTACACTTGGGAGTAAATGCCTGAAGAAGGGTCTTGACCTGAAACGTCACCCATTCCTTATCTCCAGAGATGCTGCCTGTCCCGCTGAGTTACACCAGCTTTTTGTGTCTATCTTCAGTGTATTTCTCAGTATGATTTGGAATGAGAAATCCAATAAACTAAACTGAACTGAACTGAATGGAAGGTATTTATTTTCTTTCAAAACGGTGGAGTTTGCATCATCCAAAGATTCTATGTGAGTTGCTCCACAAAACTTTGTAGATTGTTCAGATTGCAGCATCGCTTGTAGTGAGCAGGCAGGGAGTGCTGTATCGATTCTTATCTCAGCAAAGGGCGGCACTGTTAGAGCTGCTGCCTCACAGCTCCGGAGACCCGCTTCGATCTTGACCTCGGGAGGGTGCTGTCTGTGCGGAGTTTGCACGTTCTGCCCGGTTTCCTCCAGTTTCCTCTCACATCCCAAACGCGTGCTGGGCCGCTGTTTATTTGCCTCCAGTGGGTAGGGAGTGGGTGGGGAAAGTGGGGAAACATAGAGCCAGTGCGAACAGGTGATTGTCGGGCGACTCGGACTCGATGGGCCGAAGGGCCTGTTTCCCTAAACGCTGCATCTCTAAACTAAACAAAGCATCTTGACCATCCACGCGTTTTAACTAGCAGTTGGCCTGAATGCTTGAAGGATAACAAGGCTGGTGTGAGTGTCATTTTGGGGAAAATGGTGGCATTTAGGAGACAAAGTGAAAAAATATACGTTCTGTCATAAACCCTGTTTAAACTCACCTTTAAAATTATAGTGTCTATGCAATCATCGGTGAAATAATCGTTAATTATTCCATGTCTCATCTCATCCTTATCATCGTCCTCCCCGATCAGTATGAAAAAGGCCCTCAGTTTCTCAGGCATAAAGTGATCCATGATTATTATGAGTATTCCGAGCATGAAACACACCAGCGCTGCATGGGAGAGAGGAAGGAATCGGTTAGTTGGTTATTTTCCATTGGGAAAGGAGTGAGCCTGTTTAGGGCAGGGGTGGGCAACCTTTTCATGTTGGAAGGCCGCATTAAGTTAGCTGTGATCTAATAAGGCCGCATCCAAGAAACTTCAATTAGATATACTACACAACATTTATCTTGAAAGTTGTTGAAGAAATCTATTCCTCGTGTTCTACCCGTAAGAGTGCCCAAAGCGAGTAACTCTTTGTGGCAATAAAATAGCCCTCATGACTTACTAATGTTTTAATTGTGGCCGTCAGTCGGGGAGGATTACTTCGTTGAATCTTCTTTTACTCTTTGATATTTTAAATACGTTCATTTTAAGATAAAAATAAAAATAATATCTTTCCTAATATCTCTCCTATTTGTGATAAATGCCAATACTCATCGGCTAATTTAACCCATACCTCTGTACAGCACTTTGGCCAACATTGGTTGTTTTAAAGTGCATAACAAATAAAGTTGGATTGGATTGGATAAATTGTATAAAAATTAAAAATTACTGGATTGATATTTTTACAATAATCTCTGTAGTTGTTAATACTCAACTGGATCCCGATCCTAAATTAGATAATATTGGGCATGTCAGAACAATATCTAAAACTTACAACAAACCAAAGAAATTTCCTTGACTACAGTATAGTAATTGGGAAAAAAATTAATATTAAAATTTTGGAAAAACCCCGCAACCCCCACAATATGGATGTGGATTATGGAGATGTCGGAGATCTTACATTTGGAAAAAATTGGATATGTCTTAATTGACAAACCAGAATTATTTGCTAAAATATGGTCTCCATTTATAGATTATCTGAAGGGGTAGACTGGGCCGGCACGGAGGCCTGACTGAAACCTGAACCAGGACTGGATGAATAGTTACGTTTTCTGACCTATGGACCTATCTCCTAAGTTGTATTATTGATAGTTTATCTTACTTTTCTAATTTCTTTTCTTTATTTCTTTATTTTTATTATCTATAAATATAAATAAATAATTAGAGGCAAGGTTAATATGTAACCGATAAATGAGGACCCCAGCTACTTTGGTAACTGGGTACCCGGAACCCTGGAAACTTAATATGTAATCGTTACACAAAGTTTGTAATGGGTTGAACTATGATATGCAGATACCTGTAATAAAAAATTAAAATAAAAAAAAATTAAAAAAAATTAACATTTAAAAAAAATTAAAAAAATTAAAATAAAAAATAATAAAAGACGAACAAAAACATATGAATAAAAAGAAAAAGATTTGTTCTACAAAATAAGAATAAGGAGTAAGCCATTTAGAACAGAGACGAGGAAACACTTTTTCTCACAGAGAGTGGTGAGTCTGTGGAATTCTCTGCCTCAGAGGGCGGTGGAGGCCGGTTCTCTGGATGCTTTCAAGAGAGAGCTAGATAGGGCTCTTAAAAATAGCAGAGTCAGGGGATATGGGGAGAAGGCAGGAACGGGGGTACTGATTGGGGATGATCAGCCAATGATCACATTGAATGGTGGTGCTGGCTCGAAGGGCCGATTGGCCTAATCCTGCACCTATTGTCTATTGTCTATTGTCTATTGTCTAAAATTTGGATTCATTCAGAAGGCCGCACTTAATGGCCAAGAAGGCCGCAGGTTCCCCACCCCTGGTGTAGGGTATCCTTTCATGTTAGTGGGCAAGGAACATTGCTTGTGTGATGCCCCCAGGGTGCATGCCCTCACTGGGAAGCCTTGGTGGATGGTTCTGGCCCAAACAATTTGTTCTGGCACAGACGTATCTCTTTCGTTCTCAAGCTCAACCCATAACACAGATTGGATTGTACCACGCAGATCGTCCGGTTGCTCACCAGTCGCCAGTGTTAGCCAGAAGGAAACGCTCAGGCTCGTCCTCAGTGTCATTGGTCCAAACTGAATAATGCATCGAGGGACATTGCGGGTGGTGGCAAACGAGATGACTCCAAAGATCATGAACGCAGACGTGACCAAGGTCATGTAGCCTCCGTAGACAATTGTTGACATGCAGAAGAGGATATTGGAGATGATCCAGGCGCAGAAAGCCACCCTGTTGCGGAAAGAACAAAAGATAAACTTAGAGGTAGACAAAAATGCTGGAGAAACTCAGCGGATGAGGCAGCATCTATGGAGCGAAGGAATAGGTGACGTTTCGGGCCGAAACCCTACTTCTGACTGAACCAGTGGGTTTTTGTAATGGCACATGTTGGCACACTGTACCGGCACTTCTATGAAGTTAAAAATCATTATTTTGCTTTCTGGCCATGGTAGATGTATATTAATTTATTCATCGTGAATACCGGCTTTTCCACAATAAAAGCACTGATTTTAATAAAGGCAAAAACATCACCAGCATCTGCAGTTCCTTGTGTGCAACATTTAACTTCTTCACTGCGGAATCTCCGCAAGGTATATCCACTATGCATGTGGCAGGCTTTGCACTCCTTCCACCTCTCCTTCCAGTTTTATCTCCCTTCGGCCCATGCTGACCAAGGACGCACTATGGTGCCTAGAATCCCTATCCATGTTCCCCAGAGATACTGCCTGACCCACTGAGTTACTCCAGCATTGTGTGCCTTATTTTGTAAACCAGTATCTGCAGTTCCTTGTGTCTACTATTGTATCACTCTCTCTTCATTTGGAAGAACCCACACTGGCCTTGATTCTAATGAGCCCTGTCCCACTTTTGCGCGACTTTCGTCACCCGTCTTAGGTCGCTGCAGGTCGCCGAAAATTTCCAACATGTTGAAAGTCCAGCGGCAACCAAGAAGACGCTATGACTCTTTGGGCGACTGAGGAGACGACTCACGACCATACAGGCGACACCCTGGCGACATGTCGCGGGGTGAAGCCTATAGTAGTCGCCCAAAGAGTCGTACGTAGTTCCGGTCACCGCTGGATTTTCAACATGTTGAAAATTTTCGGAGACCTGCAACGACCTATGACGGGTGCCAGCAGTCGCCGAAAAAGTCGCATAAGTGGGACAGGCCCATTAGTGGTTTGAAAGCGCTGGAAAATGATTTTATATTAACAAACTCTTCTGGTCTTTCATTGTCCTATTTGAAATGCAATGATGAGTCTTGCTTACCACATCATAGCTGTTGCATAATGTCCAGAAAAACCGGTACTGTGCATTGAGGAGGCAAGGGGCTTTTGAAGTAAACTTCTCAGCAATATACAAAATTGGATTTGGAAGCCCTCGTTCAAGTCCTTTATGACTTTGCTCATCGTAATTTAACTCAAATTTCCACTGGAAGTTTTCATTGTAGTTGATGGTTTCATTCAGCTGGTTCACGGGAAGACCTGTGAACAAATGGCATTAGGGGGCCACATTAATCATAGGCGGTCGGCAAAAGCAACACCATTCACAAAGAAATCTGGCTGGAAAACGGCATGGTATAATAGGTAAAACGCAAGTTACTGGAGGAACTCAATGGGTCAGGCAGCATCATTTGGGGAGTGTGTAGGAAGAAATAGACATCTTTCCCTGTTGTACCTTGTCTTCCGAAGAGTCCACCAGAGACTATACTGGAAGTTTTATACTGGACAATTTTTACATTTATACCAAGCCAATTAACCTACAAACCTGCACGTCTTTGGAGTGTGGAAGGAAACCAAAGATCTCGGAGAAAACCCACACAGGTCACGGGGAGAACGTACAAACTCCGTACAGACAGCGCCCGTGGTCGGGATCGAACCCGGGTCTCCGGCGCTGCATTTTGCCGTGAGGCAGCAACTCTACCGCTGCGCCACCGTGACTGTTAAACCAGCCTTGGCTGAACTACTCTGGCGACTAACTCATTTATAAATGGTTTGGTGAAGAAATGCACCTCCAGTCGAATCTGAGCAAACCCATTCAAGATACAGTGAACATCCAGACAGAGGAGGATAGTTTAGCTTGGCATCATGTTTAGCACCGACATTGTGGGCCGAAGGGCCTGTTACTCTACAGTTCTATGTCCTACATTCTATGAAACATTGGTCAAGTTACGTGAGCTCTACTGCCTGTTAGATTAAAAAACAGAGCAAATGTTCACAAACTCAGGCACACTGTGTTTCATTGTCACGGTTCGCAAACAGTGCTGAATAATCACTTTGGATTATATTCATTTCATTGATTTCATTTCAGTACTTATCAGTGTGTAATCTTATAAGATCTGGATTGCGAATAATACTACCACATTCATTGAGTTACGTTAATCATTTACAATCTGCATGTGATTTGAAGTCACTTCATTCTAATTGGGAAGTGATGTTTCATTCTTCCATTCCCACTGTCTTGCCCAGCTCCGCAAACCCTGTTTGAGGGTGTAATGTCTTTATCACATGAAGTCACTCTTTGCTTGCGATCTTCTGGTCTTTTTACACAATCAAAGGGGGAACTAAGCCAGAAATATCAGCACTGAATTTTCCCAATCACAGAATACCAACCCCACCCACCCCCAGTCCGCACATATTAACTTACATAGAAAATGGGTGCAGGAGCAGGCCATTCGGCCCTTTGAGCCAGCACCGCCATTCAATATGATC
>CM075993.1:3840413-3946307 GCA_038087875.1 Malacoraja senta
CCGGGGTGAAGCCACTTTGTGTAGTCAAGTGGTGGGAGTTTAAAACACACTTCATGAAGCACATCCACGCTATTTGTACAGCAGGCACAATGGCCATTGTGGCAATTCTTAAACAGACTGGAACAGTGCACAGAACCAGTGGACCAGGCAAAACGCTTTGCTTACATGTCACGTAGTCTCAGCTGTTTTTCTTTTCTGAAATGTTTCTTTTTTGCTGAGAGTTGTGAGAGGGAAAGTGGGTTTTATCCCCGTTTAGTTTTAGAGATAGGGCTGCGGAAACAGGCCATTCGGCCCACCGAGCCCGTGCCGCCCAGCGATCCCCGCGCACTAATATTATCCCCACACGTTAGGGACAATTTGCCATTTACAATCGTACTTCTTTGGATTGTGGGAAGAGACCAGAGCATGTTAACGAAAACCCACGAGGTCACAGGGAGAACATACAAACTCCGTACAGACAGCACCCGTGGTCAGGATCGAACCTGGGTCAATGGGTTATCCTAAGTCTGATTGGTGCCAATTCTGTCCATTGGGGCTTATGTGAAGCATGATATTTGCCCATTCATGGTGACATATCACGCTGTACTTTCACTGTAGAAAAAAATATAACCAATTCTTCAGGATCATACGGACTTTTGAGTTATTACGATGTTATGATTGCTTTCTCCCCTTCCCCTGGGTGAAAGGAAGTCGGGAGTTCAGGCAGTTAGATCTCAAAAACAGGAGGATAAAGAAATAACACAAGGTATCGCCTCCACAGATGCTGCCTGACCTGCCAACTATTTTCATGATAGCTGGCACTGCCGTAAACTGAACAAAAGGAAAATAATGTTCACAGAGGTTATACATACCGACTATTATCACTCCAACCAGCAGGCTTAGAATCACTCTGCAGAACGAATAGATTCTCTGCACGAAAAGAGAAAAAAAAAGCTCACAAAAGGGAAACAAGTTTTCTTTGGTCAAAACAGAATTTCACCGATCGAATTAAACAATCGTTTCATCATTAATTAGCGATGGGAAGCTAAATAATGTTGTTTCATCGGTACTTTTAACGGATGTAACTAATTTTTAAATTGGGATAATCAATGTCGACTAAATACAAATTATAAATACAAATTATAAGAGATGGTTTATATATATATATATATACATATTATATATATATATACATATTATATATATATATACATATTATATATATATATACATAACCCTCATAATATATATATATTAAGAGATGGTGTGTAAATATATATAATATTACACCATCTCTTATAATTTTATATATATATACACACACACACACACACACACACACACACACATATATATATATATATATATTTTTTTAATACACACACACCTATATATACGTCTATACATACACATATATATGCACAACATATATATATAGACCTATTTATACATCTATACATATATACCTATATACACACGCACACTCACACATATATATAAATGTTTCTGTTAAGAATAAGGGGTAAGCCATTTAGAACGGAGACGAGGAAACACTTTTTCTCAGAGAGTGAGTTGTGAGTCTGTGGAATTCTCTGCCTCAGAGGGCGGTGGAGGCCGGTTCTCTGGATGCTTTCAAGAGAGAGCTAGATAGGGCTCTTAAAGATAGCGGAGTCAGTGGCTATGGGGAGAAGGCAGGAACGGGGTACTGATTGGGGATGATCAGCCATGATCACATTAAATGGCGGTGCTGGCTCGAAGGGCCGAATGGCCGACTCCTGCGCCTATTGTCTAAATATATACATATGACGGTATTTGACGGCGATTCGGGCCATCTGATCAATGTTGTACTTGTGATGCCCAAGAACGGCGAGGCAGCCAGCACACAGAGAGAACCAAACATGCCGTGTCTCTAGACTTTGGCTTGAGGAAGGGGACGATTTGTCTCACTCACCCCTCTCCCTCTGATCCCGGGGAGAATAATGAGGAAAGTCGCGGCGAGGACCAGGAAGACGAGGATCACCACCAGCAGCGTGAGGCCGAAGACGAACGCGGTCCGTTCGTGGATGTAAAAAGGAGCAATCCCGTTGAATATAGTCATGGCTGAGACTTCTGCGGCGAGTGGAGGGAGAAAAGAGCGTGTTATTTGCAGGCGGAGAGGCGCAAATTTTCATGTGACATTAAAAAGATGCTGAAAATCTGAAATAGGACAAAAACGCTAAAAAATATATATATATATATGCACCAAAATGTGGAAACAAGGAACTGCAGATGTTGGTTTACACAAGAAAGGACACGAAATACTGGAGTAACAGTGGGTCAGGTAGCAACTCCAGAGAAAATGGATAGGTAGGTTACAACCCAAATCACAAAAAAAACATGCGTCAAATTATACCACAAGGAATAGTATTTCCCCCAGTAATTTTGCCACGGCACTGAGTTTTGCAAAAATATATTGCATTTTATATTACAAATGTATTACATGTGTTACATTTTGGGACAGGCAGCATCTCCGGAGAGAAGGAATGGGTGACATTTCGGGTCGAGACCCTCTCGATCTGAAACGTCACCCATTCTTTCTCTCCACAGACGCCACCTGACCCGCTGAGTTTCTCCAGCATTTTGTGTCTATCTTCAGTTTAAAGCAGTTCCTTCCAACACATTACATTTTTTGGGTTTTGCACAACAAAAAAAAAGAGTTGCTCAAGAGATTTTCCGTTAACATTACTTTAAATCCGATCAAAGAATTCGTGTTCTGGTATTGAACAGAAAAGGCGTTGTCAGATTGCAACATCAAACTTTATTACAGAACGAGGAGACAGTCGAACGGATTGTCACCAGTTGCCAGCGATTGCGCGCCGCAGCCCAAAGGGACACTTCGATGAACCAACCCTCTCTCTCAAATTGTGCTACACCACACCGCTTCCAATAAAAACTGTCCTTTGTCTCCCATCTGCAGTGATTTTTCAGCTTTTGATATTTTACAGAGACAGTGTTTTTGTCACGAACTTTCGATATTTTGAATAGGTCCTCAATTAATTTTTCATTCCCAGGTATTTAACAATTCCAAAAAGAAAATGTCACAACAATTTAATTCCAATCCTATGTGTGTGTGTGTGTGTGTGTGTGTCTATGTGTGCGTGTGTGTGTGTGTGTGTGTGTGTATGTGTGTGTGTGTGTGTCTGTGTGTGTCTATGTGTGTGTGTGTGTGTGTGTCTGTGTGTGTGTGTGTGTGTATGTGTGTGTGTCTATGTGTGTCTGTGTGTGTGTGTGTCTGTGTGTGTATGTGTGGGTCTATGTGTGTGTGTGTCTATGTGTGTCTATGTGTGTGTGTGTGTGTGTGTGTGTGTGTGTGTGTCTATCTGTGTCTATGTGTGTGTGTGTGTGTGTGTGTGTGTCTATGTGTGTGTGTGTGTGTGTGTGTTTGTGTGTGTCTATGTGTGTGTGTGTGTGTGTGTGTGTCTATCTGTGTGTATGTGTGTGTGTGTGTGTGTGTCTATGTGTGTGTGTGTGTGTGTGTGTCTATGTGTGTGTGTGTGTGTGTGTGTGTGTGTGTGTATCTGTGTCTATGTGTGTGTGTGTGTGTGTGTCTATGTGTGTGTGTGTGTGTGTGTGTGTGTGTATCTGTGTCTATGTGTGTGTGTGTGTGTGTGTGTGTGTATCTGTGTCTATGTGTGTGTGTGTGTGTGTGTATCTGTGTCTATGTGTGTATCTGTGTCTATGTGTGTGTGTGTGATGAGTTCTGATCCACTCACCTTAACCCAGGTTCAGTTTGGAGTCGCCACAGAGTTCAGGTCGCGCTTTGTACCACGAAGGCGAAATGTAGAAGTGGAGGAAACTTTGCAAGCAGTGTCCCCAGTCTGCAGACCCATCCAATTTATACCCCCTGCTGGTTCCCACTCATTGGGATTGGCCCCAAATATTTACGTCAGATGTTCAGTAAATAATTAAAAGTGGGAATTTTTGGAGCCATCGTCTTCTTCCTGGTAGCTGATGCAAATTATCCTACACACCCTCCGCCCCGCGTAACCAGCTACCCTCCTCCAGAGATTTTGAAGAGTATCTCCGTCTCCGCTCAGCAGCACCTGTCAATGCTTGAGCTCGGGTGAAACTCGGCGCTGCAGGTAAGAACTTCGCCGGTGTTTGACCAGGATTCACGCACAGCGTGTAATCTGGAGCCAGGATTCGGGGACACAACTTCCCCCATAGATCGCTGTGGTGGAAGTTACTTTAAACCGAAGATAGACACAAACAGCTGGAGTAAACTCAGCGGGACAGGCAGCATCTCTGGAGAGAAGGAATGGGCGACGTTTCTGGTCGAGACCCTTCTTCAGGCTGCATTCTACAGACCCTCCCCCCGTGACTTTCAGTCTGAAGAAGGGTCTTGACCCAAGGCGTCACGCATTCCTTCTCCAAAGATGCTGTCTGTCCCGCTGAGTTACTGTAGATTGCTGTCTGCGTATAACTATTGTTCTTATTGTCAGTAAAGTTACAGAGAGGGAATAAGGGTTCAAATATCTCCCAAGATATCGCAGGTGCCAGAGACAAGAGGAACTGCAGATGCTGACTTGCCAAAGGGGATATAAAGTGCTGGTTACTCAGCGGGTGGGGCAGCATTTGTGTGGTGGAATGGGGAGGAATCTTGAGCAACGTAGAAGGTGTTGGAGTTTACTCAGCGGGTCAAGAGGCAAAAATATTGCAACATATCTCAGTTTCCTGCACGCCAAAGCATCCGCGCAGACAAACACAAGCAGCTGGAGTAACTCAGCGGGACAGGCAGCATCTCTGGGTGGAAGGGATGGGTGACGGTTCGGGTCGAGACCCTTCTTCAGACTGAGAGTCGCGACTCACGGGAACGGAAGATTGAAGTCTGAAGAAGGGTCTCGACCCGAAACATAACCCGTTCCTTCTCTCCAGAGACGCTGTCTGACCCGCTGAGTTACTCCAGCGTTTTGTGTCTGTCTGCGCGGACGCTTTGGCGTGCAGGAGTCGCACGCGACCTTCGCGGGACCGTCGCGCCTCAACGCGACCACGAAATTAGCGTGCCATGGACGCGTAAGTGGGACAGGGCTTTACAGATACAGATGCGTCCACCTCCGGTGTAAACCAGCATCTGTAGTTCCTTCCGACACAAAGCAGATGCGTATATCTGATTTCAAATCCCCGTCTGTCGTATCTGGAATAACTAGTTCGTATGTTGCAAAAAATAGGTCAAATTCTTTTGCTTCAACTTTTGTCGGCTGTCACTGTGCTGTAGATGAGAGGGGTCTGTTGCAGATTGGTCTTGCAAGGGCGCCCAGCGTTTTCAGTGGGCGGTGCCGAGTCGTGTCGTTTGGCCCGTCCATTGTAAACGTGTGATAGCTGCAATAGTTAACTGTAGGAAGAAACTGCAGATGCTGGTTTAAACCGAAGATAGACACAAAAAGCTGGAGTAAGTGGGCGGGACAGGCAGCATCTCTGGAGAAAAGGAACAGGCAACGTTTTCGGGTCTGAAGAAGGGTCTCGACCCGAAACATCATCTGCCCATGTTCTCCAGAGATGCTGCCTGCCCCACTGAGTTACTCCAGCACTTTATATCTTTTGTTTGTAGACCAGCACTTGCCGTTCCTTGTATCCACCCGTCTCTATTGCTAGCCTTTCATTTCGTTAAGAGCTTGCAATTTCTGATTGGGTTGGATTTTCATATCTGGAGCATAAAGCAATGGACAGGACGAGAGGAATAGATCGGGTAGATGCACAGAGTCTCTTGCCCAGAGTAGGGGAATCGAGGACTAGAGGACATAGGTTCAAGGTGAAGGGGAAAAGACTTAATAAGAATCTGAGGGGTAACTTTTTCACACAAAGGGCGGTGGGTGTATGGAACGAGCTGCTGGAGGAGGTAGTTGAGGCTGGGACTATCCCAACATTTAAGAAAACAGTTAGCATTCGCGGAGGGAGTGGACAGGCGCCGTTTTGGGTCTGGACAATTCCTCAGCAGTTTGAGTTTATTTGTTGTTCCTCGTGAATCCAGCATCTGTAGTCTCCTGTGCGCTTCCACCTCTACAGGTTTCAGCGCTGTTTTACAGGGAATTGTGAAGTTTTAGGGCAAATTGTGGAATTCCCTGCCACAGAGGGCAGTGGAGGCCAAATCACTGGATGGATTCAAGAGAGAGTTAGATACAGCTCTAGGGGCTAGTGGAGTCAAGGGATATGGGGAGAAGGCAGGCACGGGTTATTGATTGGGGACGATCAGCCATGATCACAATGAATGGCGGTGCTGGCTCGAAGGGCCGAATGGCCTCCTATTTTCTATGTTTCTATGTAAATTAACCAGTGGTTAATTTCAACCCATCCACAGTTTGAACCTAAGACAAGCACAAAAAGCTGGCGTAACTCAGCGGGTCAGGCAGCATCTCTGGAGAGAAGGAACAGGTGACCCTTCTTCAGACTGGCCTCGACCCCAAACGTCACCCATTCCCTCTCTCCAGAGATGCTGCCTGTCCCGCTGAGTTACGCCAGCTTTTTGTGTCTATCTTCGGTTTAAACCAACATCTGCAGTCCCTTTGACATGCAGTTAGCACGGGTCAGACATCAGTTGAAGGAAGTACAACGCCTTCGCTCTATGAGATCCCTAAAGGCAGGTTAATGGCGATAACAAGAACTCCTATTGACATAACAACAACTTCCCAAAGCTCTTCACATGAGAATCAGATTGGTCTGAAGAAGGGTCTGGACCCGAAACGTAGATGCTGCCTCACCCGCTGAGTTTCTCCAGCATTTTGTCCACCTGAGAATTAGATATAATCACTTTTACTTTGCAGTCTGAAGAAGGGTCCCGATCCCAACTGCAGATGTTAGAATCTTGCGCCGAGCAGAAAGTGCTGGAGTAACTCAGCGGGTCAGGCAGCATCTCTGGAGGGAATGGACCCCCCGACGTTCCTCTTCAGCCGTCGTGGTCATTACCCTCCCGCAGATGCTGACTGACCCAATGAGTTCCCCCAGCACCCAGTATTCCTCGCTCAAACCATCTCTGACTGCACTGCCTGTTTGAGTTCTCTCGTCAAGTCTTGAGGACGTGTAGCGGGGAATATACAGCGTATTAAAGACAAAAGGGGGGTGTCCTTGGAAACACCCAGGAAAGTAGACACAGGAAACTGCAGGTGCTGGACTCCTGAGTGAAAAGAATCAAAGTGCTGGAGGAACTCAGCGGGTCAGGCAGCATCTGTGTGTGGGTGGGAGGGAGGGAGGGGGGGGGGGCGGGGAGGGGGTCGTTTTCCCAGGAACATCGTCTGTCCACTCCTTCCACAGATACACAGAGATCATTTGAAGGAAGCACAACGCCTTCGCTCTCTGAGATCCCTAAAGGCAGGTTAATGGCGATACCAACAACTCCTATTGACATAACAAAATCTTCCCAAAGCGCTTCACATGAGAATTAGATTGGTCTGAAGAAGGGTCTGGGACGGGTGAGGCAGCATCTGTGGATAGACGATGTTCCGGGAAAACGACCCCTCCCACCCCCCCCCCCCCCCCCCCCCCCTCCCACCCCACACAGATGCTTCTTCCTGAGGAGACTAAAGAAGGTCCATCTGTCTCCTCGGATTCTGGTGAACTTCTACCGCTGCACCATCGAGAGCATCCTTACCAACTGCATCACAGTATGGTGCGGCAACTGCTCTGTCTCCGACCGGAAAGCACTGCAGAGGGTGGTGAAAATTGCCCAACGTATCACCGGTTCCTCACTCCCCACCATTGAGTCTGTCCAAAGCAAGCGTTGTCTGCGAAGGGCGCTCAGCATCGCCAAGGACTGCTCTCACCCCAACCACAGACTGTTTACCCTCCTACCATCCGGGAGGCGCTACAGGTCTCTCCGTTGCCGGACCAGCAGGTCCAGGAACAGCTCTTCCCTGCGGCGGTTACACTACTCAACACTGTACCTCGGTGACTGCCAATCACACCCCCCCCCCCCCCCCGGACACTCCTCCCAACAGGATTTATTAGATTTATTTATTTATTGCTCATATTTATGTCGCTCTTCTAGGGAGATGCTAACTGCATTTCGTTGTCTCTGTACTGTACACTGCACAATGACAATAAAGTTGAATCTGAATCTGAATCTGAATCTGAATGCTGCCTGACCCGCTGAGTTCCACTGACGTTTGGTGTGTGACTGCGTAGGTTCCTGGTTGATCTGGTTAGCTCCTACCTCCCAATTCTGTGCTGGAAGGGCAAATATCCCTCATTATAGATGGGTGGTGGTGGGAAAAATCACTGAGCTCATGTGGATAGACAGGGGAAAAAATGGGGGGGGGGGGGGAATAGTTTCAATATTCCAACTTCTACAGATGCAACGTAGAAAGCATTTTTTTATCAGGATGCATCCCAGCTTGGTTTGGGAACAGCTCCATCCAAGACCACAAGAAATTGCAGCGAATCGTGGACGCAGCCCAGACCATCACACAAACCAACCTCCATTGTATTGAAGGTAGACAAAAGTGCGGGAGAAACTCAGCAGGTGCAGCAGCATCTATGGAGCGAAGGAAATAGGCAACGTTTCGGCCCGAAACCCTTCCGGGTTTCGTCCCGAAACGTTGCCTATTTCCTTCAGGGTTTCGTCCCGAAACGTTGCCTATTTCCTTCGCTCCATAGATGCTGCTGCACCCGCTGAGTTTCTCCAGCACTTTAGTCCTACCTTCGATTTTCCAGCATCTGCAGTTCCTTCTTAAACTCCATTGTATTGACTCAATTTATACCTCCCGCTGCCTCGGCGAGGCCAGCAGCATAATCAAGGCTGTCGTACCCTGGCCACTCCCTCTTCCCCCCTCTCCCATCAGGCAAAAGGCATAGAAGTGTCAAAATGCACACCAGCAGATTCAGGGACAGTTTCTTCCCAGCTGTTATCAGGCAACTGAATCATCCTACCACAACCAGGGAGCAGTGCTGAACGATCTACCTCTTTGGTGGCCCTTGGACTGTCCGTGATCGGACTTTGCTGGCTTTACCTTGCACTAAACATTATTCCCTTATCATGTATCTATACACTGTAAATGGCTCGATTTGTAATCACATATTGTCTTTCCGCTGGCTAAAGACAAGCAACAAAAGCTTTTCACTGCAACTCGGTACACATGAGAAATAAACTAAATGTTTAAGAAACATTTAAAATAGGTAAATGAATAGGATAGGTTTAGAGGGATATGGGCCAACTGCAGGCAAGTGGGTCTAATGTAGATGAGACATGTTGGCTGGTGTGGGCAAGTTGGACAGATGGCCTGTTTCAATGCTGATTACTCTATGACTAATAGGATGGATGGGAATTCTCTAGGCAACCATCTCATAACAAGCTTTGTTGCTGGGAAGGAAAATATTTTTTATTGGCAACTGATTATCAATAGTCTGGGGAGACAAAACATAGAAACATAGAACCATAGAAAATAGGTGCAGGAGTAGGCCATTCGGCCCTTCGAGCCTGCACCGCCATTTGATATGATCATGGCTGATCATCCAACTCAGTATCCCATCCCTGCCTTCTCTCCATACCCCCTGATCCCTTTAGCCACAAGGGCCACATCTAACTCCCTCTTAAATATAGCCAATGAACTGGCCTCAACTACCTTCTGTGGCAGAGAATTCCACAGATTCACCACTCTCTATGTAAAAAATGATTTCCTCATCTCAGTCCTAAAAGTCTTCCCTCTTATCCTTAAACTGTGACACCTAGTTCTGGACTTCCCCAACATCGGGAATAATCTTCCTGCATCTAGCCTGTCCAACCCCTTAAGAATTTTGTACGTTTCTATAAGATCCCCCCTCAGTCTTCTGAATTCCAACGTGTAGAAGCCGAGTCTATCCAGTCTTTCTTCATATGAAAGTCCTGCCATCCCAGGAATCAGTCTGGTGAACCTTCTCTGTACTCCCTCTATGGCAAGAATATCTTTCCTCAGATTAGGAGACCAAAACTGTACGCAATACTCCAGGTGTGGTCTCACCAAGACCCTGTACAACTGCAGTAGAACCTCCCTGCTCTTATACTCAAATCATAAAAAAATGCTGGAGAAACTGAGGCAGCATCTATGGAGTGAAGAAATAGGTGACGTTTCGGGTCGAGACCCTTCTTCAGACAGACTCAATAGTCTGGGATTAGTTTTGTAAACTATTTGTAACTTGTTACCTCATCAGGATTTCCGTGGATCATTTGTGATTGAAACGGAACAATTCAGAAACAGAAGCGAAAGCGTTAGATCTCGAAAAGGACATGTCTCTGGCAATCATCTGGACACTGGTGACCTCAGTCTGGTTTCACATCTCCCATCTTACCCTCGTCAGTAAGTAACAATGGTTCTTTATCCAGTACATAAGTACCTACGTTCTAGGAGCAGAATAAGGCCATTCGGCCCATTGTGTACTCCACCATTCAATCATGGCTGATCTATCTCTCCCTCCTAACCCCATTCTCCTGCCTTCTCCCCATAACCCCTGAAGCCTGTACTAATCAAGAATCTGTCCCTCTTCACCTTAAAAATATCCATTGACTTGGCCTCCACCGCCTGCAATGAATTCCACAGATTCACCGCCCTCTGACGAAAGAAATTCCTTCTCATCTCCTTTCTAAAGGTACGTCCTTTTATCCTGAGGCTGTGGCCTCTGGTTCTAGACTCTCCCACTATTGAAAACATTCTCTCGCAAAATTAAAGTTGAATAAGGAGCTACTGAATGGTTGTGAATGGAAGTATTGGTGACAATATTGGTAACGAGTGCAGTGTATTTTAGAATGGTACTGTGGGGCTATTTCAAATCTGAGGGGATATAAAGAGGTGCCACAATCAAATGCAACTTGGACAATTGGATCTTCTGTTATAACTGCAAGGCACTCTCTGTGGTAATATACACACGTTGAGCTCAGAGACACTACATTTCAGAAGCAGTGTTTTAACGTCGACATACAATACCACGCTGCAAGTCTGACTCACAATACAAGACTAATTTCTTGGAAAAGCGCGGCCTAGGCATAAGCTCAGGGGCGACCGCGCCTTTGCGGTTGCAGCTCCTAGACTGTGGAACAGCATCCCTCTTCCCATCAGAACTTCCCCCTCCATCGACTCCTTTAAGTCGAGACTTAAAACTCATCTTTACTCTCAAGCCTTTCTTAACGTCCTCTGAGTGAGGGATATATATATATGTATTTATGTATGTACGTAATCTATGAACCACTGTTGTATAATGTTAGTACCTCCACCAATGTAAAGCACTTTGGCCAACGAGAGTTGTTTTTTAAATGTGCTATAGAAATAAAAGTGACTTGACTTGACTTGACTTGACTTCTATCCCAATACCAATACCATTGTTGGTACAACGCCTGGATTAAGCCTCTGAACTGTTTTTTGTTAACCTCAATGCCGTCCGATTATCTCAACAAATTCTCCACAGGAGAACAAGTGTTGATTCAACTGAGTCACTCACTGTGAAAATAAGTTTCACTTCCTCCTATTTTAGATACATAGAACATAAAGCAGGACAGCAGAGGAACAGGCCCTTCAGCCCGCAATGTCCGTGCTGAACGTAAAGTCAAGTGAAACTAATCTCCTCTACCTGCATGAGATCCATATCCTTCCATATCCAGGTTATCAACGTACCTATCTGTACCTAGGTTGTTAAACGCTACTATTTGATCTGCTTCCACCACCGTTCCGAGCAGCACGTTCCAGACACCCATCTCTCCCTGAGTTCTCCACCCTGTGAAGTACATTCTGATTTGAATTGCTTTTCTTCATGAACAGATATTACTAATCAATTATATTTTCATCGTGCATGATTTATTCATCTGATCGGTTCACCCATTCATAAAGGACCTGTCCCACTTTCCCGAGTTATTCACGAATGCTCCCGAGTTTTCAAACGCGCAGAATGTTCGTAACGAGTCCGTAGGAGGCCGTAGGAGTCCGTGGATATATCGTAGCGGCTCGTTATGCCAGCCGTAGGTACTCGGGGCATCAGGTAAGTCGGGACGTTTTTTTCTAGCCTGATGAAAAATGTCCACGAGTAAAAAAATAGCTCCCGTACCTACGGCTGGCATAACGAGCCTCTACGATATATCCACGGACTCCTACGGCCTCCTACGGACTCGTTACGAACGTTCTGCGAGTTTGAAAACTCGGGAGAATTCGTGAATAACTCGGGAGAATTCGTGAATAACTCGGGAAAGTGGGACGTGCCCTTAACTCTCTTATTCCCCCTCAGATGCCCAAAATAATATCAACTGGGAAGTGCAGAGATACGACGGGTGGTTCAACAACCTTGCCCATCATCAACGCGGCTCGGCTGGTAAGAGACCTATTTAATATCTTTAGTGGAGGATGGAACTGCAGATGCTGCTTTAATCCGAAGATAGACACAAAAATCTGGAGTAACTCAGCGGGTCAGACAGAGCATGTCTGGAGAGAAGGAATAGGTGACGTTTTGGGTCGAGACCCATCTTTAGGTTGAGAGTCAGGGGAAAGGTAATCGACAGATATAGACGGTGATGTAGAGAGATATAGAACATTTAAGAATAAGGGGTAAGCCATTTAGAACGGAGACGAGGAAACACTTTTTCTCACAGATAGTTGTAAGTCTGTGGAATTCTCTGCCTCACAGGGCAGTGGAGGCAGGTTCTCTGGATACTTTCAAGAGAGAGCTAGATAGGGCTCTTAAAGATAGCGGAGTCAGGGGATATGGGGAGAAGGCAGGAACGGGGTACTGATTGGGGATGATCAGCCATGATCACATTGAATGGTGGTGCTGGCTCGAAGGGCCGAATGGCCTAATCCTGCACCTATTGTCTATTGTCCATAAATGAATGAAAGACAAGCAAAAAAGTTACGATGATAAAGGAAACAGCTGTGGGCTGGGTGAAAACGAGTCTCAGGCAATGAGACTCAACAGTGTAATAGTCTAAAACTAATATGACAAACAGTTTTTAGTGTTAGCCTCACTGATAAAAAATCATGTTTTATTTAATCTGTTTATGTATTAGCGAACATTTAGATGAGTCACCAATATCAATATCATGTCAGAAAATCAGCTGAGCAGGAAAGGTTTACATCACCCATTACTAAGCAGTGTCTTTTGGAATGGTACCATGGGGCTTTTCACATCCGCCACATCCACTCTGTCCAAGCCTCAATGAAAGTAATGGGGGCCATTTTCCGTGCTGAGTGCCTTGTGATGTATTTCATTTGCAGGTTCGCCTTTCATGCGCCTGATGCCTGCCAGATATGCCGATGGTGTCTATCAGGCTTTGAAAGAGCCGGAGGTGCCAAATGCCCGAATCATCAGCAATATAATCGCCAATGGATCTTCGGGATTGCAGTCTCTGAAAAATAGCACAGTGTTGAGCGTGTTCTTTGGTAAGGAGCGTTTTCTATGCCACAACTTTAATTAATCCAGGGCAGCAAAAAAAAATGCATTTACGTTGTAAGTGGCAGCAATATCTTCACAGGAATACTTATTATGTTTGCACACTTGCTGACCAGAGGAAATCTTCCCCTCATATTGAGTTCATTCCTTCTTGTTGGTGTCCCTGATATGCATGTTCTGACTTAGGCGCAGCGGTAGAGCAGCTACCTCGCAGCTCCAGAGACCCACGTTCGATCCTGACTAGAGGCGGAGTTTATACGTTCTCCCCGTGACCCAGCGTGGGGTTTCCTCCAGGTGCCCCGGTTTCCTCCCACATTCCGAAGATGTGCAGGTTTGTAGGTCACTTGCCCGTAGTCTGTCAGGAGTGGATGAGAAAGTTGGTTGGCATAGGACTAGTGGGAGCGGGTGCTCGAGGGCCGGCGTGGACTCAGTGGGCCGATGGGTCGGTCTCCCTGCTGTATCTCTAAACACTAAGCTGATTCCACTTTCTGTGCATGAAGGAAGTCCACGTATTGGGCTGAGGTAGGCGGGGACCATGAGAAAGTCTAGATGGGAGGAAGTCATCTTTGGCTGTCATCACTAACCTCTTGTGATTGGGTTGAACTAATCTGACTGAACTGCCAACTCATCTTGCTCCATCCAAGGGCAGAGGTCAGAGGTCACCTGGAGGTCAGAGATCGGCGCTCCTGACATCCCACTGAAAAAATTCGAGTAAAACATTTAGTAAAGGCATCTTTCTGGCGTGAATGATGAGAATGTGGGATTTGTTACTGCTTAAGCAACCATTCACTGTTGTGTTTTTAATGAGAGATGACAGGGTTAAGCTACCATTTAGTTTAGTTTAAGGATACAGCGCGGAAACAGGCCCTTCGGCCCACCGAGTCCGCACCGACCAGCGATCCCTGCACATTAACACTATCCTGAGGTTATCCACTTTGGTGGCAAAAACGGGAAGGCAGACTATTATCTAAATGGTGGCCGATTAGGAAATGGGGAGATGCAGCGAGACCTGGGTGTCATGGTACACCAGTCATTGAAAGTAGGCATGCAGGTGCAGCAGGCAGTGAAGAAAGCGAATGGTATGTTGGCCTTCATAGCAAGAGGATTTGAGTATAGGAGCAGGGAGGTTCTACTGCAGTTGTACAGGGTCTTGGTGAGACCACACCTGGAGTATTGCGTACAGTTTTGGTCTCCAAATCTGAGGAAGGACATTATAGCCATAGAGGGAGTGCAGAGAAGGTTCACCAGACTGATTCCTGGGATGTCAGGACTTTCATATGAAGAAAGACTGGATAGACTTGGCTTATACTCGCAAGAATTTTGGAGATTGAGAGGGGATCTTATAGAAACGTACAAAATTCTTATGGGGTTGGACAGGCTAGATGTAGGAAGATTGTCCCCGATGTTGGGGAAGTCCAGGACAAGGGGTCACAGCTTAAGGATAAGGGGGAAATCCTTTAAGACCGAGATGAGGAAAAACTTTTTCACACAGAGAGTGGTGAATCTCTGGAACTCTCTGCCACAGAGGGTAGTTGAGGCCAGTTCATTGGCTATATTTAAGAGGGAGTTAGATGTGGCCCTTGTGGCTAAAGGGATCAGGGGGTATGGAGAGAAGGCAGGTACGGGATACTGAGTTGGATGATCAGCCATGATCATATTGAATGGCGGTGCAGGCTCGATGGGCCGAATGGCCTACTCCTGCACCTATTTTCTATGTATCTATGTATCTATGTATCCTACATACACGAGGGACAATTTACATATATACCAAGCCAATTAACCTACAAACCTGTACGTCTTTGGAGTGTGGGAGGGAACCGAAGATCTCGGACAAAACCCACGCAGGTCACGGGGAGAAGGTACAAACTCCGTACAGGCAGCGCCCGTGGTCGGGATCGAACCGGGGTCTCCGGCGCTGCGAGGCAGCAACTCTACCGCTGCGCCACCGTGCCGCCGTTATTGACTTCCTTCCCCATGCTTGCGCAGGAGATCATGTGATGAGTGAGATTCTGGATACGAGGCAGCCAGCCTGCCCACCGGAATTCCTCGACATTCCCATCCCGAGTGGCGACTCGGTCTTCGATCCCAACGGAACGCAAAGCGTGAGGTTGCAGTTTCGGCGGAGAGGATGGGACAAGCATTCGGGACACAGCCCCAACAACCCAAGGATACAGGTAACAGGGGATGTGGGGGGGGGGTGGGGGGGGGCGGGGTGACACACTGGCGCAGGTGGTTAGAGACGCTGCCCTACAGCGCCAGAGACCCGAGCTCGATCCAGACCTCGGGTGCTGTCTTTGTGGAGTTTGCATGTTCTCCCTGTGACCACGCTGGGGCTCCAAGTTCCTCTCACATTCCAAAGATGTGCTGGTTCAAATCGAAGATAGACACAAAATGGAGTAATTCAACAGGTAGACAAAAATGCTGGAGAAACTCAGCGGGTGAGGCAGCATCTATGATGCTGCCTCATCCGCTGAGTTTCTCCAGCATTTTTAGTCTACCTTAGATTTTCCAGCATCTGCAGTTCCTTCCTAAACACAGAGTAATTCAACAGGTTGACTAAAGTGCTGGAGAAACTCAGCGGGTGCAGCAGCATCTATGGAGCGAAGAAAATAGGCAACGTTTCGGGCCGAAACCCTTCTTCAGGTCAGGCAGCTTCATCACAGTCTTTTACGCAGAGCAAAGGGAAATCAAGAACCAGAGAACCAGTCTGAAGAAGGGTCTCGACCCGAAACGTCACCCATTCCTTCTCTCCAGAGATGCTGCCCGTCCCGCTGAGTTACTCCAGCATTTTGTGTCTACCTTCGATTTAAACCAGCATCTGCAGTTCTTTCCTCCACATTTGTACTCTGCGCTCTTTAAAAATTGCCCCTGGTGTTCAGGGAGTGGATGCGAAAATGGGATAACATAGAACTAGTGTGATGGTTGGAGAGGACTCGGTGAGCCTGTTTCCACGCTGTATCGGCTTACAACCCAGCAGCATAATATTTGATTTCCCTAACTTCAAGTGACCCTTGAATTCCCTCCCTCTCCGTCCCTCCCCCCATGCTAATCCTCTTGCTAATTTCACCATTTGTATTCATGAATTTTACTCATCAAATTATGGGCGTTGGGCAGGTGCTATCCACCTGCACGGGAAGGTAGACGCTCCCGCCCCCACGGGTCTCGGGCAGATGGGGCTCGTCACGCCTGGGAAGGCAGTCCATCTAGGAGAAGGGGAAACTCTGATTTCAAACCTCCACTGCCTCGTGGCCACATCCAGTCGTGGAAAAGGCTCCAGGAGTAAGCCTCAAGAAAATCCGGAGTCGGAGCCCCTAAGGCAGTTCATCGTTGTCAACAACCTCGCTCTGGCAGCACCAGCGACGGCACTGGTGCCAAACTGTAACGGCCCTGCTGTTCCTTTGGATCGTGGAGAGGGGGGACGTGCTGCATGGGCAACAGCCTGTCCTCCATATGACATCGCCCAGGCTTGCATCCGACCAGGATACATCACCCATGGTCAGTCATGACCGAGAGGGGGCCTACTACTATTCATCACTGGAGGGAAAGTGGCCGGACTGTCGGAAGATCAATCTCCCCACGGGGATGAATAGAATTTAATCGTATCGTAGTCATTATCACCTCGCTCCAAGCCAACAATGGACCATTGTGGGCTCCACCTTTCCTGATTCGTTGATGTACCTTCCCATACCTCTAGTTTCCCCCTCCATGACTCTTAGTCTGATGAAGGGTCTCGACCCGAAACGTCACCCATGCCTTCTCTCCAGAGATGCTGCCTGATCCGCTGAGTTACTCCAGCATTTTGTGCCTATCGACAGTGAAACTCATACGACGTCTACGGTGGGGGTGGGACGGAGAGAGAGAGAGAACGCAAGGGTTACTTGAAATGAGAGAATATTCCATCATATACGGATATGTATTTCCATTCATCAAGGGCAATGAGAATATGACCAGGAATTTGCTCAAAGGCTTCCATTGTTCCAAGGACTTCACCGTTGAAATATGCAGTTCCTCGAAACCTAATGCATCTATCATCGATTCATGAACTTATTATCTTAGAGTCATCGAGAGATACAGTGTGGAAACAGGCCCTTTGGCCCAACTTGCCCACACCGGCCAACATGTCCCAGCTACACTAGATCACCTTCCCACATTGGTCCATATCCCTCCAAACCTGTCCTATCCATGTACCTGTCTAACTGTTTCTTTAATGTTGGGATAGTCCCAGCTTCAACTAACTCCTCTGGTTCCATACACCCACCACCCTTTGTGTGAAAAGGTTACCGCTCAGATTCCTATTAAATCTTTCCCCCTTCACCTTAAACCATCGTCCTCTAGTCCTCGATTCCCCTACTCTGGGCAAGAGACTCGGTGCATCTTCCCGATCTATTCCTCTCATGATTTTACGCACCTCTATAAGATCACCCCCTCATCCTCCTGCCCTCCATGGTGAATAACATGACAACAGTATCCTGCACCCTACTTTAGTTTAGTTTAGAGATAAAGCACGGAAACATGCCCTTCGGCCCATCGAGTCCATTCTGGCCAGCGATCCCTGCACATTAACACAAGCCTAAACACACCAGGGACAATTTACACTTATACCAAGTAATCAAAGCCAAGGCAATGAACCTACAAACCTGTACGTCTTTGGAGTGTGGGAGGAAACCGAAGATCTCGGAGCAAACCCATGTGGTCACGGGGAAAACGTACAAACTTCGTACAGGCAGCACCCGTAGTCGGGATCGAACCCGGGTCGCTGGCGCTGCAAGCGCTGTAAGGTAGCAACTCTACCGCTGCGCCACCCTACTAGTGAAGCTCTGAGCCCAACTGCGGCCTCCTGCAATGTTACCAAGCCTGGGGCAATAACATGAGCCTGGGGCAACTTGCCGCACAAACCAACCAGGAAAATCTTTCACTTCAAAACGGCCACACCCTCCCCCCACTTAGCCATCTGTCAAAGCTGTCAAGACTTCAAAATATCGCTGACATTCAAAAGCATTCAGGAACTATGAACAAATTTTTTTTTTCAAAAAAAATCTTTTTACAATTTGCATAAACATTTGAAAGCATTAAAGATTTAACAGGAATCTGAGGGGTAACCTTTCCACCCAAAGGGTGGTGAGTGTATGGCTGACCCGCTGAGTTACTCCAGCATTTTGTGTCCATCTTCAGTATAAACCAGCATCTGCAGTTCCTTCCTACACATTTGGAGCGACAAGGACTGATTAGGGTTGGTCAAGATAGACACAGAATGCTGGAGTAACTCAGCGGGACAGGCAGCATCTCTGGAGAGAAGGAATGGGTGACGTTTAGGGTGGAGACCCTTCTTCCCACACATTTCAACAGCTCAGGATGGTTCAGGGTAACAATATGGGAGTTTCCTTTTCAACAGGTCAATGAGGTGACCGCGTGGATCGACGGCAGCTCCATTTATGGATCCTCTCACTCCTGGAGTGACGAGCTGCGGAGTTTCTCGGACGGCCGGCTGGCTTCCGGCCTCGATCCTGGACTCCCCAAGCCCAGCGTGGGAAAGCTGATGATGTGGAACCACCCTGATCCTTCCAACGGTGACACAGGGCTACGAGGCTTCTACGGTGAATTCATAACATTGAACTCAGTTTTACAGTGGTTAAACAATTAGATCAGTGACATGCTTGAAAATAGGTTTAATTAATGCAATATGAATCAGTGCAATGTTGTTCCAAATTAGTCCGCATTTCGGCAGGACCTGGTTTCACTTTTCCTAAGCTCAAAAGTGATAGGAGCAGAATTAGGCCATTCAGCCCATCCAGTCTACTCCGCCATTGGCTAATCGACCTCTCCCTCCTAACCCCATTCTCCTGCCTTCTCCCCATATTCTCCTGACACCCGTACTAAATCAAGAATCTGTCGATCGCTGCCTTAAAAATATCCATTTTGCTTTTCGCTGATCTCTCGACCCGAAAGGTCACCATTTCCTTCTCTCCAGAGACGCTGCCTGTCCCGCTGAGTTACTCCGGCATTTTGTGTCTACCTTCGGTTTAAACCAGCATCTGCAGTTCCTTCCTACACATACTGCTAAATATTATTCCATTGACAAATCCAATGTTTATATGTGCATATATTTGTTGCAAAGAGCGGCGGAATTAGTTTCCTATCTCTCTGCACTCCTGATCATTGTTCTTTCTTCCCACTCTCCCGTGCTTTTGAAGCCATTATTACAACACAGTGTGGGTACAGTTACCGAATAAAGTGATTTCTGCATATTTTTCGTCGTATGGCCAAAATTGATGTAACGATAAATGTTAAAACTGAACCTGTTTCGCAGGGACCTGTGATCCTCAAGAGATACTTTCAAGAGAGAGCTAGATCGGGCTCTTGAAGATAGTGGAGTCAGGGGATATGGGGAGAATAAGGGGTAGGCCATTTAGAACGGAGACGAGGAAACACTTTTTCTCACAGAGAGTTGTGAGTCTGTGGAATTCTCTGCCTGTGGATGCCGGTTCTCTGGATCTTTTCAAGAGAGAGCTAGATGGGGCTCTTAAAGATAGCGGAGTCAGGGGATATGGGGAGAAGGCAGGAACGGGGTACTGATTGGGGTGATCAGCCATGATCACATTGAATGGTGGTGCTGGCTCGAAGGGCAGAATGGCCTACTCCTGCACCTATTGTCTATTGTCTATTGTCTATGGATTACATTGAATGGCGGTGCTGGCTCGAAGGGCCGAAAGGCCTACTCCTGCACCTATTGTCTATTGTCTATTGTCCTCGGGGGGCTTGCCTGGTGTTTTTAAGAAAGAGGCGCTGTTTGTTCACCCATGTTCTTACACATGACATGTTGCGTTAGATTCTGGACATGCAGGAGTTAATGAAAACCCATTCATCCTGGCGGAGAACATCATCTGGTTCCGGTACCACAATCGCCTGGCCGCCCAGTTTCAAGCTCGCAACCCTTCTTGGTCAGACGAAGACATTTTCCAGCACGCGAGAAAGTGGGTTCTCGCCTCGTTCCAGGTAAGGCAGCCTGAAGCCAAGAGGAGTCAAATACCACACACCTTCCTGTTCAACGGGGCCACATTCACTGAGGATTATATAACCATAAAATAACCATATAACAATTACAGCACGGAAACAGGCCATCTCGACCCTTCTAGTCCGTGCCGAACACGTATTCTCCCCTAGTCCCATATACCTGCGCTCAGACCATAACCCTCCATTCCTTTCCCGTCCATATAACTATCCAATTTATTTTTAAATGATAAAAACGAACCTGCCTCCACCACCTTCACTGGAAGCTCATTCCACACAGCCACCACTCTCTGAGTAAAGAAGTTCCCCCTCATGTTACCCCTAAACTTCTGTCCCTTAATTCTCAAGTCATGTCCCCTTGTTTGAATGTTCGCTGCCTTGAAAAGAAAGGCCAATTACCAAACTCTTGTAATCCTAGATAGACGCGAAAATGCTGGAGTAACTCAGCGGGTCAGACAGCATCTCTGGATGAAAGGAATAGGTGACGTTTCAGGTCGTGACCCTTCTTCAGACCCTTCTTCCTAATCCCAGGCTATTCCAGTTTTCTTCCTCCCACTACAATCAGTCTGAAGAAGGGTCCCGACCCGAAACATCACCTACCCATGTTCTCCAGAGATGCTCACCGACCAGCTGAGTTACTCCAGCACTTTGTGTCCTTTTGTACAAACCAGCATCTGCAGTTCTTTGTTTCTGGATGGTGGTTCACCTAAAAAGACACCAAGTGCTGGAATCTCACGTTTGAAGAAGGGTCTCGATACAAAACGTCACCTATCCATGTTCTGCAGAGATGCTGTTGAGGTACTTCAGTGGTTTGTGTTCTCTGCAAGATTCCAGCCTCGTGACCATCATAATCCAGGTTGAGGAGAAGAAGAATTTCCATTCACAACTGTGGTTGATTTTACATAAAAACATAGAAACATAGAAAATAAGTCCAGGCCCTTCGAGCCATTCAATATGTTCATGGCTGATCATCCAGAATCAGTACCCCGTTCCTGCTTTCTCCCCATATCCCCTGGCTCTCATGTAAAGAATGACGGGCAGTCACGGTGGCACAGCGGTATAGTTGCTGCCTTACAGCAAAAAAATGCAGCGCCAGAGACCCGGGTTCGATCCCGACTACGGGTGCTGTCTGTATGGAGTTTGTACGTTCTCCCCGTGATCTGCGTGGGTTTTCTCCGAGATCTTCGGTCTCCTCCCACACTCCAAAGACGCGCAGGTTTGTAGGTTAATAGGCTTGATTAATTGGCTTGATAAAAAATGTTAAATTGTCCAAGTTGGCGATATGCAGAGTAAATACAAAGGACAAAGCACAAAGGACACTTATTATCACAAACACCAATTAGTGTAGTGAAATTTGACTTGCCAATGCAGCGGACAGATAAAGTTAAGACTCGACATCAAAGAATTTAACAATAAACATAAAAACATCCCAACAATGGTTCCCACTGTGAGGGAAGCTCCACCACTGGAGTTCCACCACTGGTGATCTCGCCGAGAGATCCCAGGCTCCCGATGATACAGTTCAGCGCCGCCGCCCGCGGCTGGCCGCTCCACAGTCCCGCAGCTCCGCGATGTTCCGCCACCGATGTCTCAGCATTCCGGAGCTCCAGCGCGGCGACCCGGGCCAGGCATCGCCCCGCGATAGCGCTCCAGCGCTGTGCCGCCGCCGAAGCCGTGGTTCTGGCCGGTCCCCTCAGGAAACGCCGCTCCAGGCCCGTTGGTAGGCCGCGAGGACGGGTCGAAGATGCTGCTGCCCGGAGAAAAGCTGCCTCTCCGACCGGGTAGGGACCAGGAAGAGCACCTCCCCCCCACACATAAAAAAGAATAGACCTCCAAACAAAACACTTTTTAACACACTAAAAATAAAAGAAAGAAGTGAAAAGACGGACAGTTGCAGGCTGGGCAGCCATACCCAGCTGGACGCCACCCCCTAGTACTGCCCTGCCGACTACAAAATTCAGAAGGATCTGATTCAATTGGATAGCATGCAAGCAAAAGCTTTTCATCAGTTCATAAATTCATGTTATAGGAGCAGAATTTGGCCATTCGGCCCATCATGCCAACTCCACCATTCAATCATGGCCAATCTATGTTTCCCTCTCTGCTCCATTCTCCTGCCTTCTCCCCGTAACCCATCGTATCGGTGCAATCGACCTAAACCAATGTACAAGTACAAGCTGAAGTCGTTGCTTCTCTTCCTGTCTCCCCACTAAACCATATTCCTTTTCTGCAGAACATTGCACTATACGAATGGTTACCTCAGCACCTGGGACAACATTTACCCAATTACACAGGTAAGGTGCAGGTGAAGGGTCTGCTCCATCGTAAGGGATTTTTAAAAGCTGCAAACATGGCTTTACTAACCAGGAGCTGGGTTCCACAGATTACAAGAAGTTTATCGATCCTGGGATCTCGCCCGAGTTTCAAGTCGCTTCATTGAAATCCATCGCCACCATGGTACCTCCTGGAGTTTACATGAGGTAAGCGAGAAAAAAAAATTGGCTTATTTTATGTTTTTATATTGCTATCTCAATACGAGCCATGCATTTACTTGGTGGATTGATACTCTATCTGGTGCATTGCCCAGACTGATGTACCTTTCCATAGAATCCAAAGGCCATCCCATTTGGTGGAGTCAAGAGTGTTTTAGATTCAAGAGAGTTTATTGTCATGTGTCCCTGATAGGACAATGAAATTCTTGCTTTGCTTCAGCACAACAGAACATAGTAGGCATGAATACAGAACAGATCAGTGTGTCCATACACCATTATATAAATATATACACACATGAATAAATAAACTGATAAAGTGCAAATAAACAGATAATGGGCTATTAATGTTCAGAGTTTTGTCTGAGCCGAGTTTAATAGCCTGATGGCTGTGGGGAAGTAGCTATTCCTGAACCTGGACGTTGCAGTCTTCAGGCTCCTGTAACTTCTACCTGAGGTAGCGGGGAGATGAGTGTGTGGCCAGGATGGTGTGGGTCCTTGATGATGCTGCCAGCCTTTTTGAGGCAGCGACTGCGATAGATCCCCTCGATGGTAGGGAGGTCAGAGCCGATGATGGACTGGGCAGTGTTTACTACTTTTTGTAGTCTTTTCCGCTCCAGGGCGCTCAAGTTGCCGAACCAAGCCACGATGCTCTCTACTGTGCACCTGTAGAAGTTAAAGAGTTTATTGTCATATGTCACAGACAGAATAATAACACTCTAACACAGTACTCTGTAAATGATATAATAAAGGGGGTGGGGAGGAAATTCATTGCATAATGAATAACTAATAACTGGAACATTAATAACTGGGGTAGAGTTTTATGTTTCTCAGCCACTTTCAACACACTGGAGACAATTTACTGATTCCAATTAAGCTACAAACTTGTATGTTTTTGGGATGTGGGAGGAAACCAGAGCACCTGGTGAAAACCCACAAGGATCACGGGGAGAACGTGCAAACTCCACACAAACAGCGCCCGAGGTCAGGATCGGACCCAGGCCTCTGAACCAGCTGTGCCACTTTGCCGCTCTTGTGGGAAAGAGTTGCCCCTTGGGCTCATGTGCAATCTTTCCCCTCTCCACCTGTGCCCGTCCAGTTCTTGAATCCCAACACTGGGAAAAACTCCCTGAGTCTCCCGCCCAATTTATTCCAACTAAGAAAGTGTTATTTCTATGTTCCATCACCTTTACCTCTTCTCATGGGGAATGCATGCCCATATTTTTAGTGTATTTTAGAGATACAGCGTGGAAACAGGTCCTTTGGTCCTCCGAGTCTGCGCCGACCAACGATCACTCACAATCTAACGTTCTATCTAACGCACCAGCCACAATTTGCAGAAGCCAATTAGCGTACAAACCTGTAGGTCTTTGGAGTGTGGGAGGAAACCGGAGCACCCGGAGGGAACCCATGGTCACAGGGAGAACGTGAAAACTCCGTACAGACAGCACCCGTAGTCAGGATCGAACCCAGGTCTCTGGTGCCGTGAGTCAGCAGCTCTACAGAGTACTATGTTTACATATTCTGTTGTGCTACCGCATGTAAGGGATCTCATTGTTTTTATCTAGGACATAGAAACATAGAATCATAGGGAAAATGTGCAGGAGTAGGCCATTTAGCCAGCGCCACCATTCAATATGATCATGGCTGATCATCCAGAATCAGTACCCCGTTCCTGCTTTCTTCCCACATCCCTTGATTCTGTTAGCCCTAAGAGCAATATCTAACTCTCTTTTGAAAACATCCAGTCAATTGATGAGGGATTGCTGGAAATGCCTGGCATGTCAAACAGCAACTGTGGAGAATAGACAATAGACAATAAACAATAGGTGCAGGAGTAGGCCATTCAGCCCTTCGAGCCAACACCGCCATTCAATGTGATCATCCCCAATCAGTACCCCGTTCCTGCCTTCTCCCCATATCCCCTGACTCCGCTATCTTTAAGAGCCCCATCTAGCTGTCTCTGGAAAGTATCCAGAGAACCGGCCTCCACCGCCCTCTGAGGCAGAGAATTTCACACAGATTCACAACGCTCTGTGTGAAAAAGTGTTTCCTCATCTCCGTTCTAAAGAAGAGAGAGAGAGTTAACATTTCAGGTCAATAGCTTTTCATCAGCTGCTCAATTGTTCCATTTTGTCAGCATTTGCAGAGATTTGTTTAGGCAATGGGCCGGGCTCCTCTCAGCCTTGCCTCTTGCATAAACAAACTGAGTTACTTTGAGGTTATCAGCATGAACTCTGTATGGAATATATTACTTTGAGAAAACATTGCCGGGGCTGGGATTTTATTTAAGATAATAGCCCTGTCCTACTGTACGAGTTCATTCCGAGAGTTTGCCCTGATTCGAACTGGGAGATTTACGATAATGGCCGCTCGTCGGTACTCGGGGCTCTCGTGGACATTTTTCATCATGTTGAAAAATCTTCACGAGTCTTCCCGTGATTACCTGCCGTTAGCGAGTCTTCCCGAGTACCTGCCGTTAGCGTTACGAGCCGCTAAGTGAGGTCCCCGGGCTCCGACGTACCCGCTACGTTCATTCTCCGTGCTTACCGTGAGTTTGATTTTTTTAAAACTCGGGAGAGCTCTTGGAATGAACTCGTACCTTGGGACAGGGCTTTAAGATTAAGAGACCGGTGGCACAGTGGTAAAGTTGCTGCCTCACAGCGCCAGAAACCCGGGTTCGATCCTGACTACGGGTGCTGTCTGTGTGGAATTTGCACGCTCTCCCTGGGACCGCGTGGGTTTTCTCCGGGTGCCCCAGTTTCCTCCCACACTCCAAGACATATAAAAGTATAAAATTATAAAAGGACTGGACAAGCTAGATGCAGGAAAAATGTTCCCAATGTTGGGCGAGTCCAGAACCAGGAGCCACAGTCTTAGAATAAAGGGGAGGTCATTTAAGACTGAGGTGAGAAAAAACCTTTTCACCCAGAGAGTTGTGAATTTGTGGAATTCCCTGCCACAGAGGGCAGTGGAGGCCAAATCACTGGATGGATTTAAGAGAGAGTTAGATAGAGCTCTAGGGGCTAGTGGAATCAAGGGATATGGGGAGAAGGCAGGCACGGGTTATTGATTAGGGACGATCAGCCATGATCACAATGAATGGCGGTGCTGGCTCGAAAGGGCCGAATGGCCTCCTCCTGCACCTATTTTTTCTAATACGGGACAGTTGGCAACACTGGGTACATGTGGCATTAATAATATAAACAAAATGTGTTGAACACGGTGCAAGGTCTGATTTAAATGCTGCTTCCTATCGAGCGACACATCTCAGTCACTTCAGGTTGTGCAGCAGCTGGCCAGATGTTCCAGCCGTGAATTCTGGCTGGCAGAGTGAGCTGGGGGGAGCGACTGGGCGTAAATCACATTGATGCTCTGTTTTTATGTTTCTATGTTTCTAAGACGTACAGATTTGTAGGTTTATTGGCTTCAGTAAAATTGTAAATTGTCCCCAGTGTGTTGGGGGTGATCGCTGGTCAACATGGAATTAGTGGGCTTAAGATCCGTTTCCGCCCTTGTATCTCTAAAGTCTAAAGTATAGTATTCACATAGAGAGGTTGGGTTGTAAAATCCGACCTCTCGGGAGAGACGTTGATAACATGGGGCTACAGACTGCAGATATTTGGTGGGAACATCAGAAAGGAGTTACAAATGGAATGGTCAAGGTCTGGAACTCATGTCGGTGCTGCTTTCAACTGAAGACAGACACAAAAAGCTGGAGCAACTCAGCGGGTCAGGCAGCATCTCTGGCGGAAAGGTGTTGGTGACGTTTCAGCTTCTTCAGGCAGAAAAAAGAAAGGTCCCGTCCCGAAACGTCACCTACTCCTTTCCTCCTGAGATGTTGCCTGTCCCACTGAGTTACTGTTTAAGAAGGAACTGCAGATGCTGGAAAATCGAAGGTGGACAAAAAAATGCTGGAGAAACTCAGCGGGTGAGGCAGCATCTATTTTACAATTATACCAAGCCAATCAACCTGCAACCTTGGAGCGAAGGAAATAGGCAACGTTTCAGGCCGAAACCCAAGGGTTTCGGCCCGAAACGTTGCCTATTTCCTTCGCTCCATAGATGCTGCCTCACCCGCTGAGTTTCTCCAGCATTTTTGTGTCTGAATACGATTAAACAATACATGGTTTTATCCCGCTGTTATCTAAGTTTCACTCTTGGCCCACCGCAGGAACAGGACCTGTGCGTTCCGTCAGGTCCAGGGCATTTCCAACAGCGAGTCTCCAGCCCTTCGTCTGTGCAACAATTTCTGGAACAGACAGGTAAGGACTTTGAACCATTCCAGACTGCTTCACGTTGGATGAGGGGTGGGAGATTGCAACCTTCACGTGGCCCACCCTGTTTCGACGAATGCAATCAACCTGGCGTGCACAAACAGAAGATCAAACAGAACAAGTTGTCCTACAACTTTAGGCTGTGCATGCCACACGCAAGAAGAAGACATTGGATGAATAGCTCAATCTCCAGGTCCCCTTTGTTGGTCTTTGTTGCCCCATGTTAGTTAGACAAGAGTCAAACATCTAAGCTTGTCCGTACAGAACCTTGAGTTCCCTCTTCACTTAGAGTCAGCGTGACTAACGAGATGGTAGATGCCGTGATTCATTGGATCCTGTTTGCCTTGTGATCTGTTTGTATTGTGTGCAGTTTTGGTCCCCTAATTTGAGGAAGGACATTCTTGCTATTGAGGGAGTGCAGCGTAGGTTTACAAGGTTAATTCCCGGGATGGCAGGACTGTCATATGCTGAGAGAATGGAGCAGCTGGGCTTGTACACTCTGGAGTTTAGAAGGATGAGAGGAGATCTCATTGAAACATATAAGATTGTTAAGGGCTTGGACACGCTAGAGGCAGGAAACATGTTCCCGATGTTGGGGGAGTCCAGAAGCCATTTAGAACGGAGACGAGGAAACACTTTTTCTCACAGAGAGTGGTGAGTCTGTGGAATTCTCTGCCTCAGAGGGTGGTGGAGGCAGGTTCTCTGGATGCTTTCAACAGAGAGCTAGATAGGGATCTTAAAAATAGCGGAGTCAGGGGATATGAGGAGAAGGCAGGAACGGGGTACTGATTGGGGATGATCAGCCATGATCACATTGAATGGCAGTGCTGGCTTGAAGGGCCAAATGGCCTACTCCTGCACCTATTGCCTATTATCTATTGTCTATTGTCTAAACTAGACTAAACTAGATTAAAGCCCCTGTCCCACTTTCCCGAGTTACTCACGAATTCTCCCGAGTTTTCCCCTTGATTCAAACTCGGAGAATGTCCATAGGAGTCCGTAGCAAGTCCATAGGAGGCCGTGGGAGTCCGTAGATATTTCGTAGCCGCTCGTAATGCCAGCCGTAGGTACTCGGGGCATCAGGTAAGTCGGGACGTTTTTTCAGCATGTTGAAAAATGTCCACGAGTAAAAAAAATAGCCCCGAGTACCTACGGCTGGCGATTACCGTAATTCTCCGAGTTTGAATCAAGGGGAAAACTCGGGAGAATTCGTGGTAACTCGGGAAAGTGGGACAGGGGCTTGAAATGGTTATTAGAAGGACAAGGTTTATTAATATATTTTACAGAAGCCGAATCTACAAACTGCCATTGATTTCGAGGAGCTAATCTTTGGGATGGCGTCTCAAGTTGCTGAGAGAGAAGACAACATTATCGTTGAAGACCTGAGAGGTAATCCATTTTATTTCCTGTTTCAGCAAAGTAGTCACCTGGTTGATCAATGCAGTTATACTGATCGCGGGAAATTGTTGCCACGAAAGGGGAAGATCCGACCACGGTTTTAATGCATTCTTGCGTGCAGCTCAGAAGGCTGTTGGTTCAACTCCAGTAGAAGCAAGGAACTGCAGATGCTGATTTACAAAAAAAAATTACACAAAGTGCTGGAGTCATTCAACGAGTCAGGCAGCATCTCAGGGGAACATGGGTAGGGTTAGGACCCTTCTTCAGACTTTCATCAGGCAAAGATAGAATGGAGACGTCTCCACCACTGGCAGAGTCTAGGACCAGAGGTCATAGCCTCAGAATTAAAGGATGTTCCTTTAGGACGCAGATGAGGAGGAATTTCTTTTGTCAGAGGGTGGTGAATCTGTGGAATTCTTTGCCACAGAAGGCTGTGGAGGCCAAGTCAATGGATATTTTTAAGGCAGAGATAGATAGATTCTTGATTAGTACGGGTGTCAGGATTATGTCAGGAGAAGGCAGGAGAATGGGGTTAGGAGGGAGAGATAGATCAGCCGTGATTGAATGGCGGAGCAGACTTGATGGGCCGAATGGCCTAATGGCTCATTCCAATGGATCCACAATTTAGATGAGGGGATCAAATGTGATTTTGTAAGTTTGTCGACAACACAAACCTGAGTAATCAAAGAGTAACTCAGCAGGTCAGGTAGCATCTCTGGCGAACATGGATAGGCGACGTTTTGGATGTCGTTCTGTGGCAATGGGGGGGGATTTAGTTAAAGAAATTAGAAAAAATGTTCATCTCAATAACTGTCACCATAATCAGACTTCTGGTCGATAAAAGTTAGCCTTACCAGTTGGCCTTTGTGTGGTTCATGACCCACAAAGCTTGTTGCCTTTTAATTGCACATTGCAAGAGCAATTCGGAATGGGAAATAAATGACCAGCGACAGACACCGCCATGCATAGAAACATAGAAACATAGACAATAGGTGCAGGAGGAGGCCATTCGGCCCTTCGAGCCAGCTCCGCCATTCATTGTGATCATGGCTGATCGTCCCCAATCAATAACCCGTGCCTGCCTTCTCCCCATATCCCTTGACTCCACTAGCCCCTAGAGCTCTATCTAACTCTCTCTTAAATCCATCCAGTGACTTGGCCTCCACTGCCCTCTGTGGCAGGGAATTCCACAAATTCACAACTCTCTGGGTGAAAACGTTTTTTCTCGCCTCAGTCTTAAATGACCTCCCCTTTATTATAAGACTGTGACCCCTGGTTCTGGACTCGCCCAACATTGGGAACATTTTTCCTGCATCTAGCTTGTCCAGTCCTTTTATCATTTTATATGTTTCTATAAGATCCCCCTCATCCTTCTAAACTCCAATGAATACAAGCCTAGTCTTTTCAATCTTTCCTCGTATGACAGTCCCGCCATCCCAGGGATCAATCTCGTGAACCTACGCTGCACTGCCTCAATCACAAGGATGTCCTTCCTCAAATTAGGAGACCAAAATGTACACAATACTCCAGATGTGGTCTCACCAGAGCCCTACACAACTGCAGAAGAACCTCTTTACTCCTATACTGAAATCCTCTTGTTATGAATGAATGCATGAAAATTAAATAAACTTGAGGAGCGATGGGTTCATCATCAAGAATAAATTGTTCGGGAGTTCATTGGAGCATTGGTGCTTATTCAATGCAGTTGAGTTTAGTTCAGTTTAGTTTAGAGATACAGCGCGGAAACAGACCCATCGGCCCACCGAGTCCGCGCCGACCAGCGATCCCCGCACACAAACACTATCCTACACGCACTAGGGACATTATACAATTATACCAAGCCAATCAACCTGCAACCTTGGAGCGAAGGAAATAGGCAACGTTTCTGGCCGAAACCCTTCTTCAGATTAGTTGAAGCAGAAGAAGGGTTTCGGCCCGACACGTTGCCTATTTCCTTTCGCTCCATAGATGCTGCCTCACCCGCTGAGTTTCTCCAGCATTTTTGTCTACCTTCGATTTTCCAGCATCTGCAGTTCATTCTTAAGCAACCTGCAACCTTGTAGGTCTTTGGAGTGTGGGAGGAAACTGAAGACCTTGGGGAAATCCCACGGGTTCACGGGAAGAACGTACAAACTCCGTACAGACAGCACCCGTAGTCGGGATCGAAGCTGGGTCTGTGCATGCGCTGTAAGGCAGCAACTCTACCGCTGCACCACCGTGGCCACCCTGGAGGTTCTGCGCAGTTGAATGAGAAATATTTCTGTTTTGGAGATGTGGATGATCCTATTGCAAGTCCTGTAATGGCCCTGTCCCACGGTGCGAGTTCATTCCAAGAGCTCTCCCGAGTTTAAAAAAAATCAAACTCGTGGTAAGCACGGAGAATGAACGTAGCGGGTACGTCGGAGCTCGGGGACGTCTCTTAGCGCTAACAGCAGGTATTTGGGAAGACTCGCTAACGGCAGGTAAGCACGGGAAGACTCGTGAAGATTTTTCAACATGATGAAAAATGTCCACGAGAGCCCCGAGTACCGACGAGTGGCCATTACCGTAAATCTCCGAGTTCGAATCAGGGCAAACTCGGGAGAACTCTTGGAATGAACCCGTACCGTGGGACAGGGGTTTAAGGCAGCAACTCTACCGCTGCGCCACCCTGCCGCCCAATCCATTGACAGGTTGCTCCATTCATTTTCAGATTACATGTATGGGCCACTGAAGTTCTCCCGGTCTGACATGGTGGCTCTCACCATCCAGCGTGGGCGGGATTACGGGCTTCCGACGTACAACGCAGCAAGGATAGCCTACCAGCTCCCTGCCATCAGCACATGGAGCCAAATTAACTCCAAGCTCAGCAACGACAACCCGGAGGTCAGTGACTCTTCCATTAATTCCTGCATCTCTCTGTGTGTGCCATTCCAACCTACCTTTCAACTCATATTTCACATTACATTAGCTTTTGCTTCATTACGCTCCTGCGATATTCATTCAATTAAGTTTATATGGATAAAGATGTTATTGTTGAAATTTCACCAATCAAAGTGGTTATTTAAAATCTTGCACGATTTCTCTGACTTCTCTGATTTCTATGTATCCTTTGACTTCATATACTGTACCTCACTTGTCACCTCCCCATTGCTCCCGATAATCTATTCTACATTTGCCTTGAACTTCGTGCCTTTTGATGTCTGATTTCCACACCTTACCCTTCCTTATCTCTGTGTCTCCCTCTCCCCTGACTCTCAGCCTGGAGAAGGGTCTCGTCCCACAACGTCACCCATTCCTTCTCTCCAGAGATGCTGCCTGTCCCGCTGAGTTACTCCAGCATTTTGCGTCCATCTTCGATGTATCCATCTACAATCCATCTGATCCCCAATTCCTTCCGTTGGCTTGATCCCCATCTCCATAATACCAAGTGTCATAGACAAAACACACATCATGAGAGGAACACAATATCATGAGAGGAATAGATCCGGCAGATGCACAGAGTCTCTTGCCCAGAGGAGGGGAATCGAGGATAAGAGGGCATAAGTTCAAGGTGAAGGGGAAAAGATTTAATAGGAATCTGAGGGGTCATTTTCTGTGGTGGGTGTATGGAACAAGCTGGCAGAGGAGGTAGGTGAAGGTGGGACTATCCCAACATTTATGAAACAGTTAGACAGATACATGGATAGGTATATGGAGGGATATGGACCAAGGTTCGCAGGCAGGTGGGACTAGTGTAGCTGGGTCATTGTTGGCCTGTGTGGGCAAGTTGGGCCGAAGGGCCTGTTTCCATGCAGTATCACTCTGTGACTCTGCGACCTTTCCGAATCCTCCCGCCTCTTCAAGTTATCCAGGGCTTGTTCTGTAGTAATCCCGTCGGCCACAGAATGCTCTGGCAATCCGAGTGATCTTCACTTCCCTGTGCATTTGCAGATCTTTACCGAGTTGACGGAGCAGTACGGGGGAGACATATCCAGGTTGGAGTTGTGGCCGGGGGGTCTGTTGGAGAGCGACAGAGGGATGGACGAACTCTTCACCCAAATCATGATCGAGCAGTTCCAACGCATACGAGACGGAGACAGATACTGGTTTGAGAATCAGCAGAATGGGTGCGAGTTGATTGCTGTATACATTTTAATGTTCTTTGTTGGATTTATTTAGTTTTAGAGATACAGCACGGAAACGGGCACTTCAGCCCACCGAGTCAATAGACAATCGACAATAGACAATAGGTGCAGGAGTAGGCCTTTTGGCCCATCAATGTGATTATGGCTGATCATCCCCAATCAGTACCCCGTTCCTGCCTTCTCCCCATATCCCCTGACTCTGCTATCTTTAAGAGCCCTATCTAGCTCTCTCTTGAAAGCATCCAGAGAACCTGCCTCCACCGCCCTCTGAGGCAGAGAATTCCACAGACTCACCACTCTCTGTGAGCAAAAGTCTGTGAGTCTGCGATCCCCGCACACTAACACTATCCTACACACACTAGGGATAATCTACTATTTTTATCAAAGACGTAAAGATTTGTAGGTCAATTGGCTTTGGTAAAAATATTGTAAATTGACGCTAGTGTGTGTAGGGTGGTGTTAGTGAGCGGGGATCGCTGGTCGACGCTGACTCGGTGGGCCAACAGACCTGTTTCCAACGCTGTATCTCTAACGTGTAAAGTCAACATCATTACCATCCATATCCACCATGCACTCACGGAAGGCCTCCAGAGTCCCTGTGGGGTGGGGTGGGGGGTTTACTGGCTAAGTGTAAAGTGTAAGGAAAGTGTAAGCTAAGTTTGAAGAAGGGCCTGGACCCAAAGCGTCACCCATTCCTTCTCTCCAGAGATGCTGCCTGTCCCGCTGAGCTACTCCAGCTTTTTGTGTCCAACTTTGATTACTAGCTACAGCAAGTGTTCTTCTCGTGCTGCAGTGATTTCTGCAGGGGGGGGGTGGGGGGGAAATACCCCTGATGTTTAGAACAATCAACATCGTTCTATGGCATGTTGGGCCCATGAACCAAGGTGGGGCTGGGGTTTTCGTTCCAGCTGCCGCACAGCAGGTTGTGAAATCCTTTGACAGAGGGCTCTCGGAGATCGTGGAGCTGAGTTAGACTTTGACCATTGAAGGCGAGCTTCAGTGCTCTTTGGCAGCTTTACAGTCATTGTAAGAGATGCTGTAGAGGCACGAGAGAGGAGAGCCTGGAATGAGTCCACTTGATAAGTGGCGGCAACTCCCTGCTCCCGATCATCCCCCGCGAGATTCCAGTCGGCTGTTGGCAAACACTCCACCGCCCACCACCATCATGCCGCCACCCCCAACCCCCCCCCCCCAAACCTCCTTACTCACGTTCCTCCATTATAAGTGGGTTAGAGTCATAATGGCGCGGAAACAGGCCCTTCGTCCCAACTTGCCCACACCGGCCAACATGTCCCACCCACACTGGTCCCACCTGCCTGCATCTGGCCCATATCCCTTTCAGGATGGAGAAGCTTGAGGTGGAACGGTGAATGGTTGTGGGTGGATCACCATCTTGCTCTGCCCTGGATGTTTTCAAGAGAGAGTTAGATTTAGGCCTTGGGGCTAACGGAATCAAGGGATATGGGGAGGAAGCAGGAAGAAAAGAAGAAAAAGCAGGAACGGGGTACTGATTTTAGATGATCAGCCATGATCATATTGAATGGCGGTGCTGGTGTGAAGGGGCCTATCCTGCGCCTATTTTTTAAAAATGTTTTTCCATGGTTTTTTTCTAATTCACTCACTTCCACTAAAGTACAATTTAAATTTCTGCCTCTGCCGAATGTTTTTGATGAATGTACATTGATGGTAAATTCACCAAATTTTTGCATTTGACTTAGGTTATTCACAGTTGAAGAAATCAAGAGAATTCGGAGCACGACTTTTTTTGATGTCCTGGTGAGCGCCTTAAACACCAGCGAAAGCGAAATTCAGAAGGATGTCTTTGTCCTGAAAGCTGGTAAGCTGCTCAAATAACCAATCTGGGATACAAAACCTTTCATCATGGGTTGTTATTGCAGCGTGGAGGTGCATCAATGGGTGGAAGTGAAAGTTCCCACAGATTTTCATCGATCCCCAACTGATTGGAAGATACTGCATGGAAACAAGCCCTACATTCCATTGAGTCCGAGGGGAAAATTTACAGAGGATTTACAGCAAATTGCAAATCTTCCTAATTTGCTCCTGAGAAAGTGGTGGTGAGCTGCGTTCTTCAACTGCCTTCTGCAGTCCTTCAGGTCAAGGTGTTCCAATGGTGCGGTTGGAGAAGGAGTTCCAAAAGTTAGACCCAGCAACAATGGCCAACCATTTCCAGTCATGGTGCACTGCAAAAATGGGAAGGGAACCAGCAGGTGGCGATAGCTCCCCACTACATACAGTACAACCCTGTCCTTCAAACGTTCATGTCATAGGAGCAGAATTAGGCCATTCGGCCCATTAGGTCTACTCCGCCATTCAATCATGACTGATCTATCTCTCCCTCTCAACCCCATTCTCCTGCCTTCTCCCCAAAACCCCCTGGCACCCGTACTAATCAAGAATCTATCTATCTCTGCCTTAAAAATATCCATTGACTTGGCCTCCACGGCCTTCTGTGGCAAAGAATTCCATAGACTCACCAGCCTCTGATCGAAGAAATTCCTCCTCATCTCCTTCCTAAAGGTACCTCATTTAATTCTGAGGCTGTGACCTCTGGTCCTAGACTTTCCCACTAGTAGAAACATCCTCTCCACATCCACTACATCCAGGCCTTTCACTATTCGGGAAGTAGACCTTCTTGGTGGTTGTGGTTAGGAGTTTGGTCGGGGCTGTCCAAGCAGGATACTTTGTGGGGGTACACACCGCAGGCCTGGCGTCCTGGTGGTGGAGGGCAACTCTTGGTGGGTTCCAAAGTCTGTCTGCTTATTTGTAGGTTGGTAGAGTTGGCTTGCGTTAACATTGCCCCTAGTGTGTAGGAAGTGCATGAGAAAGTGGGATAGCAGAACTCGTGGCAATGGGTGATTAGCATGGACTCAGTGGGCCGAATGGTCAGGTTCATTTTTTCCATGAGAACCTCAGAAATGTTTCTTGATTAGTACGGGTGTCAGGGGTTATGGGGAGAAGGCAGGAGAATGGGGTTAGGAGAGAGAGATAGATCAGCCATGAATGAATGGCGGAGTAGACTTGATGGGCCGAATGGCCTAATTCTGCTCCTATCACTTACATTCCAGCAGTTCTGAGGGCATGCTTTACTGTAGAGGTCACGGCTTTATGGGTGAGATTCAAGATAGAGGGCGATGTGCACTTTCTGATGGTTGTAAAAGACCTTATGTCCAGAGAGGTCCTACAAACAGCACACGATGAAAAATGATGATATTATCATGTTATTGATTGTGGATATCCTTTATTACAACGATATATGGCTGTTACGTGTAGGAAGGAACTGCCGATGCTGGTTTAAACCGAAGATAGGCGCAAAAAGCTGAAGCAACTCAGCAGGTCAGGCAGCATCTCTGGAGAAAAGGAATAGGTGACGTGTTGGGTCGAGCCCCTTCTTCAGACTCAAGAACTCTGAGGTCTGAAGAAGGGTCTCGACCCGAAACGTCACCTACTCCTTCTCTCCAGAGATGTTGTCTGACCAGTTGAGTTATTCCAGTATTTTGGGGTTGGAAATCGCTGTTTAGCGGTTTGGGCTCACCTGAGACTACGGAAGGTGCTGGAAAAGTGCAAATGTTAGCTTTACTATTTCAGAATAATGCAACGTAGAAGTGGGAAGGGTGGAGCAATGTGGTGGTACAGCCCCCCCAGTTCTGTAATATCTGTTGGTGTAGGGAGATCCTCCCTCCCCCAAAACAAGAGTGATTTTCACATGGTAGACAAAAATGCTGGAGAAACGCAGCCTCAGGTGAGGCAGCATCTATGGAGCGAAAGAAATAGGCAACGTTTCTGGGCCAAAACCCTTCTTCAGACAGATGCGAGGGTGTGTGGGGGGGTGGGGGTGGAGAAGAGATGGAGCCAGTGGGCTGAGGGAGAGCTGAGAAGGGGAGGAGAAAGTAAGGACTACCTAAAATTAGCGAAGTCAATGTTCATACCGCTGGGGTGCAAACTGCCCAACGAAATATGAGGTGCTGCTCCTCCAATTTACGGTGGTCCTCACTCTGGCCATGGAGGGGGCCCAGGACAGGACCTTGCAGTGCTGGCTCGAAGGGCCGAATGTCCTCCTCCTGCACCTATTTTCTATGTTAATACATCGTTCCTGATCTTCCAACGAGACCTCTCCTTCTAATTGTGCTTGTTTTCGAACAGGGGACCGATGCCGGCAACCAAAACAGTTGACCGTCAATGACTTGGAGCCCTGCACCGGTCCGATCACTATAAACTACTTTGAGGGAAGCGGGGCCCCTTTCGGCATCATCATTGTGCTGCTGTGCTGTTTACCGCTAGGTTAGTAAACCTCTCTCCGCTCCACGCCGTGGATCATGTGCGCGTTCCAAGATGCCGCGCACAACGCCACAGGAGATCCTTCTTCCCCCTGGCTCTCTGAACTTTGGTGCTTTCCCTCACAGTGGGAAACTTTGATCCCGCTGTGCGGGGATGTCTATGTTAAAGACCATCGTGTTCTGTGTTCTTTATTTTATTCGTATGGCTGTATGGTGACCACAAATTTCACTACACCAATTGGTGGATGTGACAATAAATGTCTCTTGTCTTGTCTATCAAACTGTACAACTCATCCCCCTTCTGTTTTGGGGTAGACTGACTCCCCCCCCCCTCCACCCCCCACCCCTAATCTTCGCACATTCCCATTCCTTTCCACTCGTCTCTTTAATTTCATGTTTCATACATTTTGTGTTTTTATTACTGTCGGCAGATCAATTTCCCTCCTGGGATAAATAAGGTTCTATCGTATCGTATCCCCGCATCTTTGCGTTTCCTCCCACTTTTAAGATGTTCCCACTTCTTGGAACATCTTCAACCGACTCGTGTTAATTCCTCAGTCAACGTTACTCAGGCAAATTAGTTAAGCTTTTCTCTTAATGTCATCTCACAAAACTAGCCGACCTTTTCTGCATTATTACCATGCGCACACTTCCAAAGGAATGTGTTGGCCAAGGGACAAGATTTCTAGTTGTTGTGTAATTTAGTCTATAAGTACATGTTTTCTCTTTTGTGTTGTGTGATAATGGTATATGACGTACCCTCCTGATTCATGCGAGATGAGATAGAACTCGGTGTCAAACTGTTTATGTAAGTGACTGATATACGAAGATAAAACCTGCACCTCCTCCAACCTCATCTATTGCATCCGCTGCTCTAGATGTCAGCTGATCTACATCGGTGAGAACAAGCGTAGGCTTGGCGATCACTTTGCCCAACACCTCTGCTCGGTTCGCAATAACCAGCCTGATCTCCCGGTGGCTCAGCACTTCAACTCCCCTTCCCATTCCGAATCCGACCTTTCTGTCCTGGGCCTCCTCCATGGCCAGTGTGAGGACCACCGTAAATTGGAGGAGCAGCACCTCATATTCCGCTTGGGCAGTTTGCACCCCAACGCTATGAACATTGACTTCTTTAATTTTAGGTAGTCCTTACTTTCTCCTCCCCTTCTCAGCTCTCCCTCTAGCCCTCTGGCTCCTCCTCTTTCTTTCTTCTTCCTGCCCCACCCTCACATCAGTCTGAAGAAGGGTTTCGGCCCGAAACGTTGCCTATTCCCTTCGCTCCATAGATGCTGCCTCACCCGCTGAGTTTCTCCAGCATTTTTGTCCACCATGTGAAAATCACTCTTGTTTTCCAGTTTGCCTGATTCCTGCTTATGCTGTTGCCTTGTATCGTAAAACACAGTTCAAGAAACTACAAAAAACAAACAGGCAGGAGTCTGTAAGAGAGAAGAGTGAATATAGACCAGGAATCAGAGGTAACCTGATACTTGTTTTTACTGGGGGGGAAATTATGTGATATCTAAAGATCTTGGCTAAAGAAGCTATCAGTGCTTTCATTCACTGATCTCCTTGTCAGGTTGATGTCAGGCCAAAACAATGGTGGCCCCACGACCTGTCTCAGCTTTAAGTAGAACATCGCAGAGAAGATAATCCTGAGAATGCTTAATATCGCAAGGTGAAAATGAGACGTAGAATGCGATGAAATAAAATGCACAGATGCACAGTTGGCCTGCTCTCTGTACACTACCTCCAAATCCTAGTAATCCTTTGGAATGGTTAACAAAGGAACTAATCATGGGGAAATGAGTGTTGCAATGAATGAATTTCAATAGGAGACCATGGAAATTGGAGACAATTCAGTGTTAATTATTGGTTCAAGCTCTAGTCGTGGAAGGAAATGTCATTGTTCACCTGGTTCAGGAGGGAAGTGCCGTGAATGGAAAGTGGGAGAGAGGATAGTGATGTGGAGAGATATAGAAATAACCCTGTACAATGCCTCCTTTGAGGGCAGATGTTTCCTGGGGCTGTGGAATTAAGGGCCTGTCCCACGTGGCCGTCATTTGCGCGCCATTTACGCGCCCTCCAAAAATGTGGTCGTCGCCTTGTGACGCACGGGTAGCGCGGGACGGGCGCATGGAGAGGCGCGGAGGAGTGTGGAGTTGCGAGCGGTATCACGCGTCGCTCCAGGATTTTGTGCTGTACGCAAAATCCTCGTGCGCCACCCGCGTGATGGGTCGCGTGCGCACGCTGACGAATTGGCGTCGCACGCTGGCGTCCCGACGTCTCACGTGTATCGCGTGGTGGCGCATGGTCACGTCACCGTGCGTAACCATGCGTCGCCGAGCGCCGCAGGGTATTCTAATGACGTCACACGCACCAGATGGCATGATGACGCGTGATTTGCACGCAACGGCGCGTCGACCTATTTTACATATGACGCGTAAATGAGGCGCAAATGACGGCCAAGTGGGACAGGCCCTTTAGCTTTTGGTCCTGATTTTCTCAATGTGCAAGGGTGGCAGTCCAGTCCCAAATAGGCATCGTAGTCAAACAGCATGGAATCAGGCCCTTTGGCCCGACAAGTTAATGCTGACCAAGATGCCTCAGTCCCATTTACATAAACAGTAGAAAAAGACATTGGGGGGAGTCCATTCTAAACCTATCAGTATAGTACAGCAGTTTGCATCCTTGTTAGCTTACAAGAGACATTTACATCAACTTGGCTGGTATTCCCTTGAAGTCAGGTTACGAGACGATTTAATCAACGTTTTCTAAATATTACAGGGATTGGGAAATGCCGACGTTATTTCTGCTGGTTGGGTATTTTAATGTTTGTCGACAATCTAAATTTCTGAGCCAGAACATTGGCTGTTGGAATTGGGAAACATTAGCCCACAGAGAGTGGTGGACATTTGACGCACTTTTCCCCAAACGGGAATTGGTGCCAGGCCGCAAGCTGATATTATCTTGAGATTGATAGATTTTCATTTCCCTATAATATTGGGAACAGATGAAATAACCCAGCAAACCGCTCAGTGTACAGGGAACAAAGGGCAATTAAATGCCCGTGCGGTCACGGTGGCGCAGCGGTAGAGTTGCCGCCTTACAGCGAATGCAGCGCCGGAGACCCGGGTTCGATCCCGACTACGGGTGCTCTCTGTACGGAGTTTGTACGTTCTCCCCGTGACCTGCGTGGGTTTTCTCCGAGATCTTCGGTTTCCTCCCACACTCCAAAGACGTACAGGTTTGTAGGTTAATTGGCTTGGTCAAATTGTCCCTAGTGTGTGTAGGATGTGTGGGGATCGCTGGCCAGTGTGGACTTGGTGGGCCGAAGGGCCTGTTTCCGTGGGCAACTAAACTATCTATAAGCTGTGGCAGTTCGATTGTAACCATGTATTGTCTTTCCGCTGACTGGTTAGCACGCAACAAAATGCTTTTCTTTGTACCTCGGTACACGTGACAATAAATTAAACTGAACTAAACTATACCCCATCACCTGCTCCAATCTTTAGCTTCTGAGTGGCAAGGACCTAACGAACCACTTCGACCAGTGGACCTGTGCCTCGATCCCAATAATCGCATCAGGGTGCTGGACAGCAAATGTTCCCCGATCCGCATCATTAATCTCACCAAGGACATGCACGTTATCACGTCGAACAATGATCAGAAGGTGTTACTGCTTAAGGTTCCCAAGGAGTACGATCTGGTGAGTATCTCTGCTTGTCCCTGGCTGATGTATCTCTCCCTCCTAACCCCATTCTCCTGCCTTCTCCCCATTACCCCTGACACCCGTACTAATCAAAACGTTACCTCTCTCTGCTGTAAAAATATCCCTTGACTTGCCCTTCTGTTGCAAAGAATTCCACAGATTCACCACCCTCTGACTAAAGAAATTTCTCCTCATCTCCTTCCTAAAAGAACGTCCACTGTCTCCCCGGCCGTTTAGAGTCCCGGCTTCCGAACCCAATCCCAACTTGCAAATTCCACCAGCGAGCCCTTCTGCACCCACCGTCACACAGGTCCAGTGATCCCGGCCGAACTTGTTGCAGCTCACATTGTAGCCCCCGTGGAGCCCCTTCTTCCATCCACTCCTACCTCCCTTCCTCTTCCTCTACCCTGCACTCTCTCCTCCCCCCCCCGCCACCCCCCCCCCCACTACATCCTCCCACCCCTCCACTCCGCTCCTGAAACTGCGTCCCGTGGTTGCAGATATCCTCAATCTGATCAGTAGCACCTTTGCTCATAAAGTTCTCGCCAACGTGGGTCCGCTTAAGACAGTGGTTCTTAACCTTTTTGGCACCAGTACGCACATACGTAAACAAAATACTGTATGTGGTATGTACCCCTGTCCCACGGTGCAAGTTCATTCCAAGAGCTCTCCCGAGTTTAAAAAAAATCAAACTCGCAGTAAGCACGGAGAATGAACGTAGCGGGTACGTCGGAGCTCGGGGACGTCTCTTAGCGGCTCGTAACGCTAACGGCAGGTACTCGGGAAGACTCGCTAACGGCAGGTAAGCACGGGAAGACACGTGAAGATTTTTCAACATGTTGAAAAATGTCCACGAGAGCCCCGAGTACCGACGAGTGGCCATTACCGTAAATCTCCGAGTTCGAATCAGGGCAAACTCGGGGGAGATCTCTTGGAATGAACTCGCACCGTGGGACAGGGCTTTTAGGTTCCTAAACATGGGCTCAACAAATTGATATGTTATTTGTGTCCCCAGCGTGAACCCCGGCAAAGCCCCAAACCACCCCCATAGGGTTAAGAACCACTGGCTTAAGAGGAAAGGATAAGCAAGTGGCAATTCTCGCGCTATGATATTACTCTGGTGTCCAGTAGGCAAAACTAGCATATATGTGCTTCGATAAAAAAATTGCCACACAAGATCGCAGTGACCAAATTTAACAATGAATATACACCTTCCCCACTGACCACCACTATAATTCAGGATGGACAAAAAAAGCTGGAGTAACTCAGCGGGACAGGCAGCATATCTGGAAAAAGGAATAGGTGACGTTTCAGGTCGTGTCCATTCTTCAATCTGATCCGAACCATCACCAATCCCTTCTCTCCAGAGATGCTGCCTGTCCCGCTGAGTTACTCCAGCTTTTTGTATCTATCTTCGGTGTAAACCAGCATCTGCAGTTCCTTCCTACATTACATTTCTTGCACCTGCGACAATTAAACAAACAAGATGGAAGGTTGAATGACGAATGTTACCACGTGGTGGAGATCCAACGCTGTATCGGTGACCGTGTTCTCTCTGTTTCTGGTCTGCATTAGGTGCTGTTGTTTGACGCGGAGGAGGACCACCACGAATTCATTGAACAGCTGAGGAAGCACCTTGCCAGCAATGGAGCACACCTGTTGGTCAACGAGACAAGTCAGAGAACTATCTTCAAAGAAGCCGTCACCAAACAGCAGCGAAGCCAGATCTTAGATACGTTTTTCCGGCGAGTGTTTGCACAGGTAAGACGGAGATAGGAAATAAAAGGTAGGCGGGGAACTGCAGATGCTGGTCTACAAAAAAAAAGACACAAAGTGCTGGAGGAACTCAGCAGTTCAGGCAGCATCTTCGGAGAACTTGAATAGGCGTACTCCAAAGACGTACATATTTGCAGGTTAATTGGTTTGGTATAATGGCAAATTGACCCTAGTGTGTGTAGGATAGTGTTAAGGGCCAGTCCCACTTTCACGACCTAATTCACGACCTCTGCCGAGTTTGCCCTTGACTCATACTCGCAGCATGGCCGTCATGAGGTCGTAGGAGGTCGTAGGTAGGCCGTGATGCTAGTCGTAGGTACTCGTGGCATCAAGTAGGCCGGGGCGTTTTTCTAGCATGATGAAAAATGTCCACGAGTAAAAAAGGTCGTGAATTAGGTCGTGAAAGTGGGACAGGCCCTTTAGTGTACGGGGGTTGCTGGCCGGCGTGGACTCGGTGGGACGAAGGGCCTGTTTCTGCATTGTATCTTTAAACTTTAAACAGAAGGTGTTGTTTCTGGTTGGGACCTTTCTTCAGATATCTTTATTTTATTTTATCTGAGTTTAGAGGTACAGGGCAGTTGGCCCACCGAGTCTGCACCAACCAGCGATCCCCGCACACTAACACTATCCTACACACACACACACTAGGAACAATTTACATTTACACCAAGCCTATTAACCTACAAACTTGTACGTCTTTGGAGTGTGGGAGGAAACCAAATTTATCGGAACAAACCCACACAGGTCACGGGGAGGATGGACAAACTCCGTACGGACGTCACCCGTAGTCAGGATCGAAACCGGGTCTCTGGCGCTGTAAGGCAGCACTCTACCGCTGCGCCACCGTGCCGCACAAGTTAAACTGGTGATAACTCACACTAGATACATAGATACATAGAAAATAGGTGCAGGAGTAGGCCATTCGGCCCTTCGAGCCCGCACCGCCATTCAATATGATCATGGCTGATCATCCAACTCAGTATCCCGTACCTGCCTTCTCTCCATACCCCCTGATCCCTTTAGCCACAAGGGCCACATCTAACTCCCTCTTAAATATAGCCAATGAACTGGCCTCAACTACCCTCTGTGGCAGAGAGTTCCAGAGATTCACCACTCTGTGTGAAAAAGTTTTTCCTCATCTCGGTCTTAAAGGATTTCCCCCTTATCCTTAAGCTGTGACCCCTTGTCCTGGACTTCCCCAACATCGGGAACAATCTTCCTGCATCTAGCCTGTCCAACCCCATAAGAATTTTGTACGTTTCTATAAGATCCCCTCTCAATCTCCTAAATTCTAGCGAGTATAAGCCGAGTCTATCCAGTCTTGGCTTGATACCACTAGAGATGGCTCTGGTGGTATCAAGCGTAAAGTAGTCTCATTCCTTCTACATTGGAGAGTCAAGGCAGTGAGTCCAGGCCGACCAGCGATCCCCGCACATTAACACTATCCTACACGCACCAGGGACAATTTACACGTACTCCAAACCAAGGAACCTACAAACCTGTACGTCTTTGGAGTGCGGGATGAAACCGAAGATCTCGGAGAAAACGGGGAGAACGCACAAACTCCGTACAGACAGCACCCGTAGTCGAGATGGAACCCGGGTCTCTGGCGCTGTGAGGCAGTATCTCTACTGCTGTGTCACGGTGCTGTCCGTGCTACCAGACCAATACAATAGTGGCATTTAAGGGTTTTTTTAAATTGGCACAAGCATCTGCAAGGAATGGAGGATTATGGATCGACTGCAGGCAGAGGAGATTAGTTCAACCTGACATCAAGTCCGGCACGGACATTCTAGGCTGAAGGGTCAGTTCAGTTGCTGTACTGTTCTATGTTCTATGGCCTATGTTTATTCTACAGGTTCTGGAGATTGATAGATCCGACGCTGGGGATTTCAACACTGAAATATCGAGGAAGACAAAGGAATCTTTGAACTGCGAGTTAACGCGGGTGGAGTTTGCTGATGCTCTTGGATTAAAGGACGACTCCATGTTCGTCGAGCAAATGTTCTCCCTTGCAGACAAAGATGGAAATGGCTACCTGTCCTTCCGAGAGTTCTTTGACATTCTGATCATATTCATGAAAGGTAAGAAGGGGGTAGCACGGTGAAGCCTCTCCTTGCTTTTAATGAGAAGGAATGGGTGACGTTTCAGGTCGAGGCCCCTCTTCCACAACCGCAGAACCATCCAATTTAAGTAAGTAAGTAAGTAAGTTTATTGGCCAAGTATTCACATACAAGGAATTTGCCTTGGTGCTCCGCCCACAAGTAACAACATGACATACAGTGACAGTTACGAATGACTCAGAAAACACTAAACATAATTAATAATAAAACATTAATGATAGAACACCATTGATCAAGCATGTGAACCAACAAGATACCCACTATTAACACTCTCCTCTGCCTGGCGGAGCTGGTCCTCACCCTTAACAACTTCTCCTTCGACTCCTCCTACTTCAAAAAAAAGTCTGAAGGAGGGTCTCGACCTGAAACGTCACCAATTGCTTCTCTCCGGGAGATGCTGCCTGTCCCGCTGAGTTACTCCAGCCTTTTGTGTCCCTCTTCGGTTTAAACCAGCATCTGCAGTTCCTTCCTACACCTTGCTTTTAATCATTGAGATCTTTTAGAGATATGTTGCAATGAAGTCATGGGAGCTACTTCTTCTTGCGTATGGCGTGCACAGCCTAAAGATGCGGCACAACTTGTTCTATATGATCTTATTTGTCTGTGCACGCCGGGTTGATTGCATTCGGCGAAACAGGGGCGGACCACGTGAAGGTTGCAATCTCCCACCCCCAAGTCATGGGATGAAGATGAACAAGCCAGTGCTTTTAGATAAATATGTATCATGGCAGTTCTGAACAATAGCTGCGTTGACACAATGTGCATGCATCAAAGGTCATTTGATCGGGACCCGTCCAAAAAGAAGAATCGGGTTTCTGGATATACTTAGTGTAATTAATTCTCTTGAAGTTAGGGTGTGTCTGCTGAACTCATCGGACTTAATTGAGGTTTGTGTAAGGGATTCACTTGACAGACTGCGCTGCCTCAAAGTCCTCTTGTGTTCCCTTGTGTGTGAGGGAACAATATAGTGGATGGGTGACCATGTGTGACCAGTCTGCCTAATATTGGAATTGATTCAAGTGAGAGTAAAATGGCATTCGTGAGTAAGGACTGAAGGAGCGGTGCTTGATGTGTTTAGATACATAGAAACATAGAAAATAGGTGCAGGAGTAGGCCATTCGTCCCTTCAATATGATCTTCTTCATGCGTATGGCGTGCACTGCCTAAAGTTATAAGACGACTTATTCTTTTGATCTTCTGTTTGTGCACGCCAGGTTGAAGGTTGCAATCTCCCACCCCATTCAATATGATCATGACTAATCATCCAACATCAGTACCCCGTTCTTGCGTTTCCCCCATATCCCTTGATTCCGTTAGCCCCAAGAGCTAAATCTGACTCTCTCTTGAATACATCCAGTGAATTGGCCTCCACTGCCTTCTGTGGCAGAGAATGCCACAGATTCACAACTCTCTGGGTGAAAACATTTTTCCTCACCTCAATCCTAAATGGCCCACCCAATATTCTTAAACTGTGACCCCTGGTTCTGGACTCCCTGAACTTCGGGAACACTTTTCCTGCATCTAGCCTGTCCAATCCTTTAAGAATTTTATATGTTTCTATAAGGTACCCTCTCATCCTTCTAAATTCCAGTGAATACAAGCCCAGTTGACCCATTCCTTCATCATATGTCTGTCCCGCCATCCCGGGAATTAACCTGGTGAACCTACGCTGCACTCCCTCACTCGCATGAATGTCCTTCCTCGAATTAGGAGTCCAACTTGAGTGGCCTCTGTTCCTCTGTTTCCTACAGCGCGCTCAAAACAGGATGTGTTTTACAATTTTACAAAATTGCTCCATGAAACACAACCCACTCCTCTAACTGACGTGGAAATGGTCCAGTTTGGATTGGCACTGAATGAAAACCATTTGCTTGGACAATCTCAAGGTTAACTTGTGATCCAGAGTGCTGGAGCAATTGTAATCATCCAGCAACATTCTTTGTTTGAGGGTTGTAAACCTCGAGAGAAGTTTTTGCTACACCAGAAGTTTTCTCGAAAACAAAGTCATTATTGTTCGTCGGTTCATAAGTTATTGGAGCAGAATTAGGCCATTCGGCCCATCGAACATGCACCTTAAGTTATTCTTGTTTACTAATAGTTCACAAAATGAGTCGTTTAAGATAAAACCGAACACGCAAATTGGTATTGTTTGCTAATATGTGATAAAATTGGATTCTTTTTTAAAATAGATATCAAAAAATGGCAGATGCCATAAATCTGAAAATACAAATGCTGGAAATGTTCAGCAGGTCAGGCAGCATCTGTGGAAAGTGCAGATAAAGGTTCAGGTATAAGATGCTAGGTGCTGGTTAGAGCTCTAGGTGCTAGTGGAATCAAGGGATATGGGGAGAAGGCAGGCACGGGCTATTGATTGGGGACGATCAGCCATGATCGCAATGAATGGCGGTGCTGGTCCGAAGGGCCGAATGGCCTCCTCCTGCAACTATTTTCTATGTTTCTATGTTTCTATGCCTTGCCAGAACTGGGAAAGAGGGAAAGTGTGTAGAAGCAAGGGGCTACGGATGCTGGTTGTCAAAGAAAGGACACAAAGTGCTGGAGTAACTCAGCAGGTTAGGCAGCATCCCTGGAGCACATGGATGGGTGATTTTTCCGGTCGAGACCCTTCTTCAGAATGGAAAGTATGTTAGCTTTCAGTTGTGGGGGAGGGATGCATAGGACAAAAGGAATATCTGTGATACAGGGTTAACTTGGCAATCACAAGTAGGTCAGATGTAGAATACAATGTCAGTTCAAGTCAGAAGAACATGCCCAGCAACCCATGTTACACCAATAGAGAGATAGACAATTGAACCAGGTGGATGAGTAGCAGATAGAGACAGTTATTGAAATTGGAGAATTCAATGTGTAGGAAGGAACTGGTTTACACCGAAGATGGACATGCAACTCAACAGGTCAGGCGGCATCTCTGGAGAGAAGGAATAGGTGACGTTTCGGGCTGAGGCCCTTCTTCGATGATATTTCAGGTCGAGACCCTTCTTTGGTGAAGGGTCTCAACCCTAGTCCTTTTCCCCAGAGATGCTGCCTGACCCACTGAGTTGCTCCAGCATTTTGTGTCCATCTTTGGAGAATTCAATGTCAGTGTTGGAAGGCTGTGACCAGACCAATATATTTGTCATGTTATTTTTCCCCCAGGATCTCCTGAGGAGAAGTCTAAGCTCATGTTCCAGATGTATGACGTCGACGGCAATGGATTCCTATCAAAAGAGGAATTTTCTGTACTGTTGAGGTAAACACACAGATACACGTCATATATCCTGAAGACCTTCTGGGTTAGTGAATGTCATGTCACTGTATGTCATGTTGTCACTTGCGAGCGGAGCACCAAGGCAAATTCCTTGTATGTGAACATACTTGGCCAATAAACCTATTCAAACTTATTCAATTCAAACAAGAGACTGAAGACACCGGGATTTGGGGCAAAAACAGAGATCTGCAGGAACTCAGCAGGTCAGGCGGCATCTGTGGAGGGAAATGGAGATATGATGTTTGGTCAGGGCCTGAACGAAAGGATCCTGATCCAAAACTGTCTGCCCAATTCCTTCTACTCTTGTTACTGCTGAGTTACTCCAGCACCTTTTTTCTTAATTTCGTAAAGAGAACTGTTTGAAAGCTGACAGGATAAATATTTCGTTTAGAGATACAGCGCGGGAACAGGCCCTTCAGCCCACTGAGTCCGCGCCGACCAGCGTTCATCCCGTACACCAGCACTATCTGTGCTAGCTCGGCCATCGTTTATAGAAACATAGAAGCATAGAAAATAGGTGCAGGAGTAGGCCATTCGGCCCTTCGAGCCTGCACCGCCATTCAATATGATCATGGCTGATCATCCAACTCAGTATCCTGTACCTGCCTTCTCTCCATACCCTCTGATCCCTTTAGCCACAAGGGCCACATCTAACTCCCTCTTAAATATAGCCAATGAACTGGCCTCAACTACCTTCTGTGGCAGAGAATTCCACAGATTCACCACTCTCTGTGTAAAAAATGATTTTCTCATCTCGGTCCTAAAAGACTTCCCCCTTATCCTTAAACTGTGACCCCTTGTTCTGGACTTCCCCAACATCGGGAATAATCTTCCTGCATCTAGCCTGTCCAACCCCTTAAGAATTTTGTACGTTTCTATAAGATCCCCCCTCAATCTTCTAAATTCTAGCGAGTACAAGCCGAGTCTATCCAGTCTTTCTTCATATGAAAGTCCTGCCATCCCAGGAATCAGTCTGGTGAACCTTCTCTGTACTCCCTCTATGGCAACACCGATGCTTTGTTCTTCCAGGTCCTTCATTGAGATCTCCCACAACTGTTTATCAAAAGCGCAGGCGGATGAGATCATGGATTCGCTGTTCAAAGCTGCGGGATTTCAGGACAAAGACGACCTCACCTGGGAGGACTTCCATTACCTGTTTCGAGATCATGGAGATGAACTGCAGTTTGCTCAACTCAATGTGAAAGGTCAGTAATGCCTTGCGGTGGGAGATTGCAACCTTCACGTGGTCCGCCTTGTTTCGACGAATGCAATCAACCCGGCGTGCACAGTCAAATAAGATCAAATGGAACAAGTTGTCCTGCAACTTTAGGCTGCGCACGCCACATGCAAGAAGAAGAAGTAATGCCTTCAAATCAATGAAAGGATAGGACAACCACCTGCGAGTTTCTAATAGTGCAGGATGTGTTAACTCCAGAGATGCTGCCTGCCCCGCTGAGTTATTCCAGTTTTTTGCGTCTATCTTCGGTTTAAGCCAGCATCTGCAGTTCCTTCCACATGAATGAACATATATCTGGGTGAGCCATTGTGTGCTTTCTGAGAAAGTCTTTGGTAAAAGACTTCAGAATAAAGTTAGCATAGGTGGGAGGAAATATGCTGGGGATAGTTTAACTGGTAAAATGCAGAATTTGAGCTCTATCTGGTTAACACACACCATCCTGGCCACACACTCATCTCCCCGCTACCTTCAGGTAGAAGGTACAGGAGACTGAAGACTGCAACGTCCAGGTTCAGGAATAGCTGCTTCCCCACAGCCATCAGGCTATTAAACTCAACTCAAACAAAACTCTGAACATTAATAGCCCATTATCTGTTTATTTGCACTTTATCTGTTTATTTATCCATGTGTGTATATATTTATATAATGGTATATGGACACACTGATCTGTTTTGTAGTCAATGCCTACTATGTTCTGTTGTGCTGAAGCAAAGCAAGAATTTCATTGTCCTATCTGGGACACATGACAATAAACTCTCTTGAATCTTGAATCTAAGCTCTATCTCTCCAGTGTGTCGTCTGTCCAAGCTATCAAAGACATTGAATCTCAAGAGACTGCAGATGCTGAAATCTTGAGCACAAACACAAAGCACTGTTTTAACCCAGGGGGTCAGGCTGTATCTATGGAGGAAATGGACAGGCATAATTTCGGGTCGGGACCTTTCGTCAAACGGATCGAGTGTTTCTGACATTGATGAACACCCAACATCACTGACAATTAAACACCGGTGAAAGATTGAAAACAAACTCCTTAGAATCGGGTAACATTGAGAGGCAATTAAATCCTTGTTAATCAACTCTTAAACAAAAGACTCACTGTCCAGTACCCAGCCTTCACTGTCCTGGGAAATTCCCCATACAGATGACGGAGGGGTGGGCAGAATTCCAGCCGCTCGACTGGGAAATTCCCAGTCCATCTCCCTCGAGTCTCCGTGAGCCCCCAACAACACCACTCCCATTACACCGCTCATTCCTGCAGAATTTCCCAACTTCCGTAGTCCTGTACTCCCGCACACACTTATCTGCGGCCTTTCCCAGTGAGGGAATCCAAACCTATTTTGTTTAGTTCAGAGAAACAGTGCAGAAAAATACCCTTTGGCCCACCGAGTCCATACTGACCAGCGATCCCCGCGCATTAACACTGCCCTACACACACACACACACACACACTAGGGACAATTTATATTTATACCACGCCAATTAACCTACAATCCTTTACATTTTTGAACCGAAGATCTCGGAGAAAACCCACACAGTTTACGGGGAGAATGTACAAACTCCATACAGACAGCACCCATAGCTAGGATCGAACCCGGGTCTCTGGCGTGGTGAGGTGGTAAGGGAGAGGGAGTGCAGGGGTTACTTGAAGTTAGAGAAATCAACGTTCATACCACTGGGCTGTAAGCTGCCCAAGCGAAATATGCGATGCTGTTCCTCCAATTTGCGTTTAGCCTCACCCTGACAATGGAGGAGGCCCAGGACAGAAAGGTCAGTGTGGGAATGGGAAGGAGAATTAAAGTGCTTGGTAACCAGGAGATGAGGGAGGAGCAGGCGGACTGAGCGGACTGACTGTTCTGGGTCCTACTTCTTCCCACTTCCAACAAACGGACTCTCCTGAGTCCTACTGCTGTCAGCTTCCTGCAAACTCCTCTCTCCTTTTATCATGAAATAGACTGGGTTAGGACTACCAGTTTAACCGATTCTTATTGCTTGCTGTTTTGTTACCTCGAGTGACCGATGAACCAAATTGCAGCCAAACTCTGCTTAATATTGCCTTCGTCTGTTGCAGGTATGGATACCCGAGATAAGGCCAAAAAGTTCCAGCGAGTGTCTTTCCTCAAGAACCCATATAAGTGAGTAAAGATTTAACGTCATAACGACTCCTTAAGCCTTAAGGGCCTGTCCCACTTGGGCGCCATTTGCGCGCCACGCAGATGGCACGCGAGGATTTTGTACATCTCAAAATTCTAGGGCGCCACGCGCGACCGCGCGTCACTGCCCACGTCAGCACGCACCATGCGCGCAAAACGTGCGCGCCGTGATGCGTAAATTATGTCGCGTAAATGACGCGCAAATGGCGACCAAGTGGGGCAGGCCCTTAAGTTACATTTACACCAAGCCAATTAACCTACAAACCTACACGTCTTTGGAGTGTGGGAGGAAACGGAAGAAACCGGAGAAAACCCACGCAGGTCACGTGGAGAGAACGTACAAACTCCGTACAGACAGCACCCGTAGTCAGGATCGAACCCGGGTCTCTGGCGCTGTAAGGCAGCAACTCTACCGCTGCGCCACCGTGCCGCCCATGGGAAGGGGAATTAAAATGGCTGTCAACTGGGTGATTAGGGTGGTTATTGTAGACTGACCACAGGCCCTGAGCAAAGGTCTGAACATGGGCACGTTGGTGGAACCAGCCTCCTTCAGTGTACCTCTCGTCTCTGACCAACAACATTTTTACGCACGGTGAACCTCTTTCGCACAATGCTCATATTATAGTGTCCACGTTAGATGAAGGGTGTTGGGACTAATAACTCTGCATGCATTTCTGGAGAGCAATCCTATCGCAGAATTGGCCAAGAGGATTTATTGTTACAGCAGGCAGTGAAGAAAGCTAATGGAATGTTGGCCTTCATAACAAGATGATTTCAGTATAGGAGTAGAGAGGTTCTTCTGCAGTTGTATAGGGCTCTGGTAAGACCACATCTGGAGTATTGTGTACAGTTTTGGGGAAGGACATCCTTGTCATTGAGGCAGTGCAGCGTAGGTTCACGAGATTGATCCCTGGGATGGCGGGACTGTCATATGAGGAAAGATTGAAAAGACTAGGCTTGTATTCACTGGAGTTTAGAAGGATGAGGGGACATCTTATAGAAACATATAAAATTATAAAAGGACTGGACAAGCTCGATGCAGGAAAAATGTTCCCAATGTTGGGCGAGTCCAGAACCAGGGGCCACAGTCTTGGAATAAAGGGGAGGCCATTTAAGACTGAGGTGAGAAAAAACTTTTTCACCCAGAGAGTTGTGAATTTGTGGAATTCCCTGCCACAGAGGGCAGTGGAGGCCAAATCACTGGATGGATTTAAGAGAGAGTTAGATAGAGCTCTAGGGGCTAGTGGAATCAAGGGATATGGGGAGAAGGCAGGCACGGGATATTGATTGGGGACGATCAGCCATGATCACAATGAATGGCGGTGCTGGCTCGAAGGGCTGAATGGCCTCCTCCTGCACCTATTTTCTATGTTTCTATGTTCCACTGGCACGTGATTTTCTGTTGATGGGGTTTAACGAGCGGAGTGCCAGGAGCTCCATGCCGGGGAACCTGATCCCACTGCTCTTTGCCAGGTGATGGGAACAGCCCGAGTGAGTGCTTCCAGTATCCCTGGCTCTCTGAGTGCGCCTTGCTGGTTCGTTGCTTGTGCTGGATTACAGGGTCTGGCAGTTCAATTGCGCACGAGGCAGACTCCCTTGTGGCGAATGAATAACATTCTTGTTCTCCGTGCACTGCTAGGAACATCCACGAGGCTACAGTGGAACAGGTTGGACAGGAATTCAGAAACCGAGATCGACAGAACAAAAAGTAAGGGTTCTCCTTCGTGGCTGTTTAATTCTGTGGTCTGGCAACATATCTGCATTTGAGCAACAAGTAACATTTATGAAGCTTAGGGATAGAGGGTGGGACAGGCCCTTCAGCCCACTGAGTCCATGCCGACCAGCGATCCCCCCCACACTAGTTCTATGTCCTAGGGGCGATTTATAGAAGCCAATTAATTAATTAACCTACAAACCTGGACGTCTTTGGAATGGGGTGTAAACTGGGCGGAACACCCGGAGAAAGCCCACACGGTCACGGGGAGAACGTACAAACTCCACATGGACAGCGCCCGTAGTCAGGATCGAACCCCGGGTCTCTGGAGATGTAGGGCAGCAACTCTACCACTGCACCACTCTGCAGCTCCAAGTTCTATTTATGACACCAGCTGGTCAACCCATGAGTATTGTGTGCAGTTTTGGTCTCCAAATTTGAGGTAGGACATTCTTGCCATTGAGGGAGTGCAGCGTAGGTTCACGAGGTTAATTCCTGGGATGACAGGACTGTCATATGTTGATAGAATAGAGTGGCTGGGCTTGTATACTCTGGAATTTAGAAGGATGAGAGGGTATCTCATTGAAATCTCAATAAGATTATTAAGGGGTTGGACACGCTAGAGGCAGGAAACATGTTCCCGATGTTCGGGGAGTCGAGAACCAGGGGGGCCACAGTTTAAGAATAAGGGGTAGCCCATTTAGAACGGAGATGAGGAAAACCGTTTTCACACAGAGGGTTGTGAGTCTGTGGAATTCTCTGCCTCAGAAGGCAGTGGAGGCTAATTCTCTGGATGCTTTCAAGAGAGAGTTAGATAGAGCTCTTAAAGATAGCGGAGTCAGGGGATATGGGGAGAAGGCAGGAACGGGGTACTGATTTTGGATGATCAGCCATGATCATATGAATGGCGGTGTTGGCTTGAAGGGCCGAATGGCCTACTCCAGCACCTCTTTAAGAGGTCCTTAAAATTATGAGCGGGTTAGACAGAGTGGACGTGGATAAGCTTTTCCCATTGAGAGTAGGGAAGATTCAAACAAGGGGACATGACTTGAGAATTAAGGGACAGAAGTTTAGGGGTAACATTCGGGGGAACTTCTTTACTCAGAGAGTGGTAGCTGTGTGGAATGAGCTTCCAGTGGAAGTGGTGGAGGCAGGTTCGATTTTATCCTTTAAAAATAGATTGGATGGGTATATGGACGGGAAAGGAATGGAGGGTTATGGTCTGAGTGCAGGTAGATGGGACTAGGGGGAAGTAATAAAAAAATGAAAAATAAAAATAAAAAAATGTTCGGCACGGACTTGAAGGGCCGAGATGGCCTGTTTCCGTGCTGTTATGGTTATATGGTTATAATAATAATAATAATAATATTTATATAGCGCTTTTCAGGACTCAAAGTCGCTTTATATGGTTATATGGTTATGTTCTATTGTCTGAAAGATAGATCAGCCATGTGACTGAATGGCGGAGTAGACTTGATGGGCCGAATGGACTAATTCTGCTCCTAGAACGTATGTAACTCCGCAGATAATAACATGAGGCAGTGCCTTTCAGGAGGGTTGCGGTCTGATGCAAGAACGGGGGGGAAGGGAAGGAATAATATGAATCTGTAAACGGGACATTTGGCATTTCAAATGTCGCCACAGGTCGCCGTACTATCACCCGAAGCCCTTCACAGAAGCGAAGCGGGAGAAGTACAACCGCAGCAAGGTGCAGCAGAAGATCCAACATTTCAAGCGCTTCATCGAGAACTATCGGCGGCACATCATTTGCGTCCTGATCTTTTACGGGATCGCAGCGGGTGTTTTTGTGGAGCGCGCCTACCGTAAGTTGCCCGACAAACCTTAGCCCAGCGGTTCAAAGCGATAAGGTGCGCACAATAACAAAAAAACACAAAGTGCTGGAGCACCTCAGTGGGTCAGGCAGCATCTCTGGAGAACATGGTTAGAGTGGATGTGGAGAGGATGTTTTCACTAGTGGGAGAGTCTAGGACCAGAGGTCACAGCCTCAGAATTAATGGACGTTCCTTTAGGAAGATGAGGAGGAATTTATTCAATCAGAGGGTGGTGAATCTGTGGAATTCTTTGCCAAAGAAGGCTGTGGAGGCCAAGTCAATGGATATCTTTAAGGCAGAGATTGATAGATTCTCGATTAGTACGGGTGTCGGGGATTATGGGGAGAAGGCAGGAGAATGTGGTTGAGAGGGAGAGATAGATCAGCCATAATTGAATGACGGAGTAGACATGATGGGCCGAATGGCCCATCTCTGCTCCTACCACTTATGAACATTTCAGGTTGGGACCCTTCTTCTGATCTAACCCGATACATTCTCCAGATAAGCTGCCTGACCCACTGAGATAGTCCAGCACGTTGTTGTTTTTTTGTAAACCAAGGAACAAACACTTGCAGTTCCTTGTGCCTAGACCTGCTCACAATAGTTTTTTAAAAATAATTAAAATAGTAATATATGTTTTCAAGAGAGAGTTAGATTTAGCTCTTAGGGCTAAAGGAATCAAGGGATATGGGGAAAAAGCAGAAACGGGTCACTGATATGGATGATCAGCCGTGATCATATTGAATGGCTCGAAGGGCCGAATGGCCTACTCCTACACCAATTTTTCCATGTTTCTATGTTTCTACATTAGCATTGGAGATATTAATAAGAATGAATTACACTAAAAATGAACACATTTAAATCTTTGAAGTCCAGAGATTTAAGGGGAGTAATTATGGCTCAAAGTACAATTAAAAGTTTACTTATATCTTAAGTAATTAAGACTTGCACAGTGGTTTAGCTTCAAGCCCATAGAACTCCTGCCGCATATCTCTGGACTCTATCAGGATATCCAGTGCTCTTTGCATGCAGCTTGTAAATTCTTCCTGTGACCGCAAAGCCCTTTTATACACTTCATATAATTTTATATCCTTATGATATAATTTTATATACTTCAACCAAGTCTCCCCTCAACCTCCGAAGTTCCAGAGAAAACAATCCATCCTCTCCCTGCAGGCAAAACCCTTCAATCCAGACGGCATTCTGGTCAACCTCCTCTGCACCCTCTCCAAAGCCCCCACATCTTTCCTGTAATGGGGGTGACCAGAACTGCATGCAATACTCCAAATCATGATATCTGCACGGAGTGGATGTGGAGAGGATGTTTCCACTAGTGGGAGAGTCCAGCACCAAAGGTCATAGCCTCAGATTAAAAAGGACGTTCCTTTAGGAAGATGAGGAGAATTTACTCAATCAGAGGGTAGTGAATCTGTGGAATTCATTGCCACAGAACGCGGTAGACAGTGGAGGCCAAGACAATGGATATTTTAAAAAGCAGATAGATAGATTTTTGATTAGTGCGGGTGTCAGGGGTTATGGGGAGAAGGCAGGAGAATGGGGTTAGGAGGGAGAGATAGAGCAGCCATGATTGAATGGCGGAGTAGACTTGATGGGCCAAATGGCCTAATTCTGATCCTATCACTTATTATTGTATTTGATTTGACCTTTTGTGCAGATTATGCTTGGGTGCTGAGACCACTGGGATTCCCAAACTACCTACGTCGGTATCATTGTGTCACGTGGATCGGCGGCCAGCGTCTCCTTCATGTACGCCTACACCTCCTGACCATGTGTCGCAACCTGATCACGTTCCTGCGTGAAACCTTCCTCAACCAGTACATCCCCTTCGATGCCGCTGTGGATTTTCATCGTTGGATCGCAATGACCGCTGTCGTCCTCTCAAGTTAGTTCCATTCCCATCGTCGGATCCTCGTGCTGGACCTGCCGTCCATTGTAACAAGTGTGTCGTGCCACCCAATGCCGGACTAATCTTAATACACCTGTAGTGTGCACAGCTACAGGTGAAGACATGTAAAGTTTTGGTTGGGAAGGAACTGCAGATGCTGGTTTAAACCGAAGATAGACACAAAATGCTGGGGTCAAGGGCCTGTCCCACTTGGGTGTCATTTGCGTGTCACGCAGATGGCGAGCGAATATTTTTGTACATCCCAAAATCCTGGGCGCCGCGCGTCACTGCCTACGTCACCACGCACCATGCGCGCATCACGTGCGTAAATGATGTCGCGTAAATTACGCGCAAATGACGCCCAAGTGGGACAGGCCCTTAACTCAGCGGGACAGGCAGCATCTCTGGAGAGAAGGAATGGGTGATGTTTTTCGGGTCGAGACCCTTCTTTTGACGCAGACTTCAGTCTCGACCGGAAACGTCACCCATTCCTTCTCTCTAGAGATGCTGCCTGTCCTGCTGAGTTACTCCAGCATTTTGTGGCTAAATATCTAAAAGTTCGGTTAGACGTCTATTGGAAGGGCATTCACTTCTGAGCATCACTGGAAAGATATCTACGGAATGCAACAATAATTCCTCAAGATTACCCTGGAGAGAAGGTTCCAACAACAACGAGAGTTTGGATTAGTGTCCTTTGACTGTAAAAGAATGAGAAGCAATCAAGATTTAAAAAATTTGGAGCAAATGCAACGGAGAGGAGAAGGGGAGATGAGGAGGAATTTCTTTAGTCAGAGGGTAGTGAATTTGTGGAATTAATTGGAGGCCAAGTCAATGGATATTTTCAAGACCTGAAGAAGGGTCTCGACCAGAAACATCACCCATTCCTTCTCTCCAGAGATGCCGCCTCACCCGTTGACTTTCTCCAGCATTTTGTATCTACCTTCGATTTTACCAGCATCTGCAGTTCTTTCTTAAACAGGTTTGGAGGGATATGGGCCAAATACTGGCAGGTGGGACTTGTGTAGCTGGGACATGTTGGCCAGTGTGGGCAAGTTGGGCCGAAGGACCTGTTTCCACACTGCGTCACTCCATGACTCTGAAGACTGGAAGTTAGTTGAAGCTCATTCTTAAACTGCGGGAGTCGTTTATTCACCGTATTGGCAGGGTTTTGTAAGGATATTAATGGTTTACCCACCTCTTTATTTCCAGTCTTTCACAGCGCTGGGCATGGTGTAAATGTCTACACGTTCTGCGTCAGTTCCCTCAGCAGCCTTGCCTGCCTCTTCCCCAGTGTGTTCTTCGATGATGGGTAAGTTGTGGACCATGTCTCAGTTACTGGATGTGCACCTCTCACTCAATACTAATACACCACTCCTGCAGCAGAGCCATACTCCCATTGCAACACCCCCCCCCCCAACATTAATACTCTCTTAGTATTAATCCTCCAACACAGAATAATACTTCTTTAGTACCATCCCTCCAACAGAGTAAACCTCCAGAGGCACCAACTCCAACAGCGTGATATTACCTTAGCGCTACCCTCCAGCAGTAATTACTCCCTGAACACCACCCCTCCAATAGAGTAATACTCTAATCACCATCTCTTCAACAGTGTGATACTCCTTTAATGCCACCCCTCAGAGTAATTATCTCAGCACAACCCCTCCAACAGTGCAGCACTCCATGGGAACCACCCCCAACAGAGTAATACTCCATTTACACTATATGTCCAAAATTAATACTCCCTGAGCACCACCCCTAACAGAGTAATACTCCATTAGCACTATCCCTTCAGCAGTAATACTCGCTGAGCACCACCAGTAACAGAGTAATTCTCCATTAGCATTAATCCCTCCAACAGTAATGCTCTCTTAGTATCACCCCTCCAACCGTGTTAATACTCTCATAGCACCATTCCTCAACAGTAATACTCCCTGAGCACCACCCCAACAGAGTAATACTCCTTTGGTACCACGTTCCAACAGAGTAATACTCCCGAGGCACCACACTCCAACAGTAATACTCCATTAGCACCATAATAATCCTTAGCACCACCCTCCCACAGAGTAATAACACCTCCAACAGTATAATACTAACTTAGTACCACCCCTCCAACAAATACTTCCTGAGCACCATCCCTCCAATATAATAAAACCTCAGCACCTCCCCTCCAAGAGTGACGCTCTCCAGTTCTCCTGCACTGCGGACATCCCTCATTCCTGCCCCTCCTACATAGAAAACATAGACAATAGGTGCAGGAGTAGGCCATTCGGCCCTTCGAGCCAGCACCGCCATTCAAAATGATCATGGCTGATCATCCAGAATCAATGCCCCGTTCCTGCTTTCTCCCCACATCCCTTGATTCCGTTAGCCCTAAGAGCTAAATCTAACTCTCTCTTGAAAACAACCAGTGAATTGGCCTCCACTGCCTTCTGTGGCAGAGAATTCCACAGATTCACAACTCTCTGGGTGAAAAGGTTTTTCCTCATCTCGGTCCTAAATGGCCTACCCCTTATTCTTAAACTGTGTGACCCCTGGTTCTGGGCTCCCCCAACATGGGGAACACTTTTCCTGCATCTTGCCTGTCCAATCCCATAAGAATTTTTATATGGTTCTAGAAGATTCCTTCACATCCTTCTAAATAGTGTGACACTTCCCTCTGACAAGTGCGTGCCTTGGAAAGCATAAATAGTTTTACATGGGAAGCGGATGGATAGACTAGGAGCAGACAAGTCCTGGAGGAGTTGCAGTGTGCGGACACAATGGGACAAAGGTGCTATTGTAGACAGATGAATCACGAGCGATCAAAGGAAGTCTTACAGTGATGGGCTTCTTCCTGCCTGGTAACTGATAACAATACCTTCTGCTGTTGCCCAACATTGTAAAGCCAGGATATTCTTCGTTTATGCCTCCGAAATCGACAACAGAATTAATCTTAGTTAATTTTTCAAGGATAAAAAAAACAGTCTCGACCCGCATGAGTTGCAATTTACAATTGATTGTGTCATTGCTAAAGATCTCATCTCCCCAGGGTGAGCCAGGCTAGACTCCAATCTGCACCAGGCAGTGCCAGCTCCGAGAAGCATGTCCCCACTTGCTCCTGGTGAAACGATGTGAATCTGTGCACCTCTACAAACATCTAACCTTTATTTAACACCGTACTGGCAGAGTTTGTACATTCTCCCCGTAACCTGCGTGGGTAGGATAGCGTTTATGTGCGGGGATCACTGGTCAGTGTGGACTTGCTGGGCTGAAGGGCCTGTTTCCATGCTGTATCTCTAAACCAAAGTAACTTAAGTTAGTTTAGTTTAGAGATGCAGCACGGAAACAGGTCCTTCAGCCCAGCAAGTCCGCATCGACCAGCGATCCCCGCACATTAACGCTATCCTACACCAGGGACAATTTTATACTTATACCAAGCCAATTAACCTACAAACCTGTACGTCTTTGGAGTGTGGGAGGAAACCGAAGATCTCGGAGAAAACCCACGCAGGTCACGGGGAGAAGGTACAAACTCCGTACGGTCAAGCTTCCGTAGCCGGGATCGAACCCAGGTCTCTGGCGCTGCAAGCGCTGTAAGGCAGCAACTCTACCGCTGCGCCACGGTGGCCTCCAGTACTGTCATGAAGAAAAGCATGGCATGTGACTATCTAAATACCTCTTAAACATCACTATTGATCTAAGATATAATTGCCTACAATTTGGACATGCAGCCTGTCAATGTGCCTTTGTGTAAGAAAGAAGCTTTCTTTCACAATGTAGAAACAAAGAACTGCAGAGGCTGGTTAATACACAGAAGGACACAAAGTGCAGGAGTAACTCAGCAGGTCAGGCAGCATGCGTGGAGAACATGGACAGAGGAAGGGTCTTCACCCAAAGGGTCTTATCCATGTTCTCCAGATTGGATGGCGGAGTAGACTTGATGGGCCGAATGGCCTAATTCTGCTCATATCGCTTATGAATTTATGAACTTATGAAGGTGCTGCCTGACCCGTTGAGTTGCTCCAGCATTTTGTGGCCTTTCTTTAACGATAATATATATGGTTAACTTTGAAGAGGTCTTTCTGCTGAATTTGGTTTGGGGATATCAAAAGTTGTTGATGAATTTAAAGCACAGATTACAAACAAGTGCATAAATAGAGGAATAATGGGGTCACTGGATAGCAGGAATGGGTGGCTGAGAGTCGGGGGAGAGAGAGACACAGAGATAAGGAAGAGTAAGGTGTGAAAACGAGACATCAAAGGGGATGCAGATCAAGGAACATGTGGAATAGATCATTGATAGCTAGGAGAAGGTGACAACCAAGCATACAGAGATAAAATGGGCAGTCAGACTAGTCGGAGAACTAGGAAGGGGGAGGGATGGAGAGAGAGGGAAAGCAAGGGTTACTTGAAGTTAGAGAAGTCAATATTCATACCGCTGGGGTGTAAGCTGCCCAAGCGAAATATGAGGTGCTGTTCCTCCAATTTACGCTAGGCCTCACTCTGAGCTCAGTCTCTGCAGAAAGACATTACACAAAAACACAGAGTTTCCAGTGACTGGTTGGTTGCAATATGATTACACTGCTGTCAGAGCAAAATGGAAAGGCCACAGGCTGTTGGTGTTTGAAGTAATGGGCGATTTATTAAACCAAAGCCAGCCAAAGCTGACCTTCTGATGCATAATCACCAATTTAATAAAAATCGCCCGTTACTTCAAAGACCATGGCCTTTCCATTTCGCTCCTACAACTGCTAACTACAAAAAAATTGTAAACTTGTAAACAAATTTACTTGTAATTTTGTAAACTTTTTTTTTTATTTTTATTTTTTTTAAATTTTTATTTATTAGAAGTACATTACATTACAACCAATTACATTAGTACTCGTCACGTATATCTTATTACAATTAATGTACTCTGTCATTTTTTACACTAATAAAGGGAAAGGATGAGATTGAGAGAAAGGGGAAAGTGAAGGGAAAAAGTGAAAGTGTAAAAAACGTGACAACAAAAAAACACAAAGACCCGATAAGAAAGAAAATAAAACAAAAAAGAAAGAGTTAAGAAATTGACCCTAAAAAAGAAGAAAAAAGAGAACGAGGAAAAGAGAAAAACAAATACTTTGTTATAAGCATCACGCAAATGGGACATACCAACTCTCCAGCTTTCATCCCCCCGCACCTGACCTCAGGTTTTTTATTAGTACTTTTGCACCCTATACTTGTAATAATTCTATAAATGCAGACCACGTCAGGTGGAAGTGATCTGGTTTACCTGCCAGGAGGAGTCTTATCTCTTCTAGGTGTAATGTTTCGAACATATTTGAAATCCACATGTTTATAGTTGGTATTGGAGCGTTTTTCCAGAATTTTAGGATGAACTTTTTTCCAGTTATTAACCCATAGTCTATTAATTTATTTTGGAACACATTTAGTTCTGGACTATCTTCCGTTGTTCCGAAGATAATCCATTCTGCTTTGGGTATCAGTTTTATTTTAAATAATTTGGTAAAGATTTCAAAAATTTCAATCCAAAATTTTGGAATTTTTGTACAGAAAACAAATGAGTGCGCTATAGTAGCTTCTTGAGATTGACATTTATCACAAATGGATGATACATTTGGGGACATTTTATTAATTTTAGTTTTGGAATAATATAATCTATGTAAAATTTTAAATTGTATTAAAGTGTGGCTTACATTAATCGAACATTTATGCACGTTTAATAAATGTTCATTCCACCTTTCCTTTGAGATTTTAATAGCTAATTCTTGTTCCCAGTCTCTTCTAATACCTTCCGTAGATGGTATTTCTACATTTAAGATAATATTATACAAATATGATATTAAGTTTGCTGATTCAGCTTTTATCTGCATTGCCTCATCCAATACATCTGCTGGGTTATTATAATGATCTTTTGTATATTTTTTCTACTTTTCTTCTTTTCATTCGTAGATCAGAGCTTCCTCATAAATATTATTGGTGGTTCTTCGAGACCATTCCAGGTACTTGTTAACCCTTCGAGGATCAACCTACAGACACTGTCTTCAATTAGTGATCTTCCACGAACTAATACAAGAGTGATGTTGAGTTATTTGAATTGCTCCATTGAATTGAGCTCACAATCTCTCTAATTCAACAACCATCAAATGTTTGCAATGGCTTTCAGGTTCAGTTTCATTCTCTCCGGACATAATTTAAGGCAGTATATTGTAATTTAAATGGTCAATGCTTCAACCAAATGAGCTGGGAAACACATTTGCACGGGAGAGAGGTGAGAAGGGTAGGTTGTGTAGGTTTGTGTTGGAGCCAGATAGAGGTATAGTCATAGAGTGATACAGTGTGGAAAAAGGCCCTTCAGCCCAACTTGCCCACACCGTCCAACATAGAAACATAGAAAACATAGAAAATAGGTGCAGGAGTAGGCCATTCGGCCCTTCGAGCCTGCACCGCCATTCAATATGATCATGGCTGATCATCCAACTCAGTATCCTGTACCTGCCTTCTCTCCATACCCCCTGATCCCTTTAGCCACAAGGGCCACATCTAACTCCCTCTTAAATATAGCCAATCAACTGGCCTCAACTACCTTCTGTGCCAGAGAATTCCAGAGATTCACCACTCTCTGTGTGAAAAATGTTTTTCTCATCTCGGTCCTAAAAGACTTCCCCTTATCCTTAAACTGTGACCCCTTGTTCTGGACTTCCCCAACATCGGGAATAATCTTCCTGCATCTAGCCTGTCCAACCCCTTAAGAATTTTGTAAGTTTCTATAAGATCCCCTCTCAATCATGTCCCAGCTACACTTGTCCCACTTGCCCACGTTTGGGCCGTATCCCTCCAAACCTGTCCTATCCATGTTTCATAAATGTGGGGATAGTCCCTGCCTCAACTACCTCATCTAGCAGCTGGTTCCACGCACCCACCACCCTTGTGCAAAAAAGATGGGTGACGTTGCTGCGACACGTCGTGGAGGAATGGGCAGAGGAGAAAGCGGAGAGTCTCGTTCTGTAACTGGAGAGCGTTGGACAAGGGAACCGAGGCAGGAGAATGAGATGAGAAGAAGCCTCTACACTCAGGGGGTCGTTCATCTTTATAATCCACAGAGAGCTCACAATCTCTCTAATTCAACAACCATCAAATGTTTGCAATGGCTTTCAGGTTCAGTTTCATTCTCTCCGGACATAATTTAAGGCAGTATATTGTAATGGTCAGATCAACATAGATTACAAGACCTACACCAAACCCAAACCAATTAGGAGCAGACGAGGACATTCGATCCAATTGAGATTCCAGCTACCAAGACAGATGTGTACAGCAATTCATTCTTCCCCCGCACAATTAAAGCATGGAATAATCTCCACCCTACTTTAGTTACCCAACCAGATGCAACTAAATTTAAGGTAGCTCTTTCTTCCCAAAAACCCTTTCTGGCTTAAGTCCTCCCTCCACCACCTCCAGATTAAATTCCATTTGGAATATTTTGGAGGACCAAGAAACCAAGAACCAAGAACCAAGAGAGCGGTGGGCAATCTCTCTCTGTGAAGGATAAAGCAAGCGATCAATAGATTTCAGGGGATTAAAGGGATATGAGAGTCAGCTGAGTGTAAGGTCAGCCATGATTTTGCTGAATGGTAGAGTTGTCCCCAGTGACCATACGCTGGTCTCCTGATAGACACAAAATGCTGGAGTAACTCAGCGGGTGAGGCAGCATCTCTGGAGAGAAGGAATGGGTGACGTTTCGGGTCATTCCACAACCCAACCCCTCGTTGTTCGATATTTATCTCTCTACATCACTGTCTATATCTCTCATTTCCCTTTCCCCCCGACTCTCACTCTCAGTCTAAGGAAGGCTCTCGACCCAAAACGTCACCCATTCCTTCTCTCCAGAGATGCGGCCTGTCCCGCTGAGTTACTCCAGCCTTTTGTGTCCATCTTCGGTTTAAACCAGCATCTGCAGTTCCTTCCTACACGTGCTGGTCTCCTGATGCTATTTCTTCTGCTTACCCCCTAGGATTGACGGGTGTTCTGCTGCTTGTTGTCCTGGCCATTATCTATGTCTTCGCCTCCCGCAAGTTTCGTCGCATGAGCTTCCGCGCATTCTGGGTGACGCATCACCTCTACGTGATCTTGTACATTCTGGTAATACGATACGGTAGAACTTTACTTATCCCAGGAGGGAAATTGATCTGCCGACAGTCATAAAAAATACAACAAATTTCATTACAAATACATGAAATTAAAGTAAGGAGTGGAAAGGATTGGGGATGAGCGAAGATTGGGGAGGGGGGAGTGGGGGGGGGAGTCAGTCTCAGTCTACCCCACGACAGAAGGGGGAGAAGTTGTACAGTTTGACATCCGCAGTTCTACAGTTTGTAGCCCATGCGATCATAGATCGAACTCTGATCTTTGGTGAAGGAAGGATCTGTAGATAGACATAAAACGCTGGCGACAGCGAGGGGTTCGGGAGCCCCCCGACTACGGGTGAACATCACAGGACAACAGAGGAGGAGGACTGAACTTTGGTGCCTTCCCTCACGGTGGGAAACTTTGAATCCGCTGTGTGGGGATGTCTGTGTTAAAGACTATCGTGTTCTGTGCTCTTTTTGTATTCGTATGGCTGTATGGTGACCAAATCTGAGGAAGGACATTATAGCCATGGAGGGAGTGCAGAGAAGGTTCACCAGACTGATTCCTGGGATGTCAGGACTTTCATATGAAGAAAGACTGGATAGACTTGGCTTATACTCGCTAGAATTTAGGAGATTGAGAGGGGATCTTATAGAAACGTACAAAATTCTTATGGGGTTGGACAGGCTAGATGCAGGAAGATTGTTCCCGATGTTGGGGAAGTCCAGGACAAGGGGTCACAGCTTAAGGATAAGGGGGAAATCCTTTAAGACCGAGATGAGGAAAAACTTTTTCACACAGAGAGTGGTGAATCTCTGGAACTCTCTGCCACAGAGGGTAGTTGAGGCCAGTTCATTGGCTATATTTAAGAGGGAGTTAGATGTGGCCCTTGTGGCTAAAGGGATCAGGGGGTATGGAGAGAAGGCAGGTATGGGATACTGAGTTGGATGATCAGCCATGATCATATTGAATGGCGGTGCAGGCTCGAAGGGCCAAATGGCCTACTCCTGCACCTATTTTCTATGTATCTATGTATCTATGTACCAAATTTCACTGTACCTATTGGTATCTTGTCTTGTCTTGAGTAACTCAGCGGGACAGGCAGCGTCTCTGGAGAAAAGGAATAGGTGACGTTTCGGGTCGAGAACCTTCTATCTGTGGGAAGGAACTGCAGAGGCTGGTTTACACCGAAGATAGACCCAAAATGCAAAACAGTAACAATGATGAAGGAAACAGACCTGGCAAACAGCTAACAATGCCCCGTTTTCCTTTAACATCGTGACTTGTTTGCATATCTTTCATCCATTTGTTCTACCTCTCTACATCACCATCCGTATCTCTAGTCTCCCTCTCCCCTGACTCTCAGTCTGAAGAATAATAATAATACATTTTTATTTTATATACCGCTTTTCAAGGACTCAAATGCACTTTACATGGAGAGTCAAGAACAAAACAAAATAGAGCAGTAAGACAGAGATGCAAAGGGGAGGGGGACATGGGACTAAGGGTATGCAGAGGTGAAGAGATGGGTCTTGAGGCGGGACTGGAGGATGGTGAGGGACTCAGAATTTCGAATCAATTGTGGGAGGGAATTCCAGAGCCTGGGAGCTGCCCTGGAGAAGGCTCTGTTTCCAAAAGTGCAGAGGTTTGGATTTCGGAATGGAGAGGAGACCGGCTGATGTGGATCTGAGGGACCGTGAGGGTTGGTAGGGGGAGAGGAGGTCAGTGAGATAAGGGGGGGCCAATTGGTTGAGGGCTTTGTAGGTGAGGACCAGGATTTTGTAGATGATCCGGTGGGAAATGGGAAGCCAGTGAAGTTCTTTGAGAACTGGGGTGATGTGGTGCCAGGATTTGGTGTGGGTAATGAGTCGGGCGGCTGCATTCTGGACCAGTTGGAGTCGGTTGATGTTGCTGGAATTAACGCCAAAGAGAAGAGAGTTACAGTAGTCCAGTCGGGAGGAGATGAAGGCATGGATGAGTCTTTCACCAGCGGGGGTGTGAGAGAGGGTCTGATTTTGGCAATGTTGCGGAGGTGAAAAAATGATGTTTTGACAACATGGCGGATGTGAGGCTCAAGGGAGAGGGTTGAGTCAAAGATCACGCCAAGGTTGCGGGCCTGAGGAGATGGGGAGACAGTGGTGCCGTCAATAGTGAGAGTGGGGTTGTTAATTTTGGTAAGTGTTGATTTGGAGCCAATGAGGAGAATTCTGTTTTGTTACTGTTTAATTTAAGGAAGTTGAGTTGCATCCAAGATTTGATGGCTGACAGGCAGGAGTTGATATGGGAGAGAGGGGGGGGGGGTGGTGGGGGGACTTGGTGCTGAGATAGATCTGGGTGTCATCAGCATAGCAGTGGAAGTCCAGGTTGAAGTGACGGAGTATATGACCAAGGGGGCGGATGTAGATGATGAAGAGGAGGGGACCAAGAACGGAGCCTTGGGGAATGCCTTGAGTGACAGTGGCTGTGGAAGAGGTGTGGTTATGGAGAGAGATGAAGTGGATCGGTTGGAAAGGTAGGAACGGAGCCAGCTGAGTACAGAACCTTCAATGCCAAGGTCCCTAAGTCTGGTGAGCAGGATGTTATGGTTCACGGTATCGAAGGCTGCACTCAGGTCGAGGAGGATGAGGATGTTGAGGGAACCAGTGTCAGCAGAGGTAAGGAGGTCGTTGAAGACTTTGAGGAGAGCAGTTTCTGTGCTATGGAGGGGGCGAAAGCCAGATTGGAGGGGTTCGTATAGGTTGTACGCGAGGAGGTGGGAATGAAGTTGTGACGCGACGATACGCTCCAGGGTTTTTGAAAGAAAGGGGAGGTTTGAGATAGGGCGGTAGTTGATGAGAGAGGAGGGATCAAGACCAGGTTTCTTTAAGATTGGTGTGACACAGCAGTTTTGAAAGCAGAGGGGACAATTCCTTGGTCTCGAAGAAGGGTCTCGACCCGAAACGTCACCCATTCCTTCTCTCCAGAGACGTTGCCTGTCCCGCTGAGTTACTCCAGCATTTTGTGTCTACCTTCAGATGTGCACCAAACAGCTTTTTTTCCCCCTGAGGATTGGCCTTTGACCCTGCATCACTTTCAGAAGCATTTCCTGCATCGGATATCACCAATGTTGAAGTCCACTCTTTTCAACCTCTTCACTGACTTCATTCCCGTCTCTCGCCCACATCTCTCACGGGGTGGGATAGGGCGGCACGGTGGTGCCGCGGTAGAGTTGCTGCCTTACAGCTCTTGCAGCGCCAGAGGTCCAGGTTCGATCCCGACCAGGCGTGCTGTCTGTACGTTCTCCCCGTGACTGTGTGGGTTTTCTCCGAGATCTTTGGTTCCCTCCCACACTCCAAAGACGTATAGGTATGTAGGTAAATTGGCTTGGTAAAAATGTAAAAATTGCCCCTAGTGTGTGTGTGTGTGTGTAGGATAGTGTTAATGTGTGGGGATCGCTGGTCGGCGCGGACCCAGTGGGCCGAATGGCCTGTTTCCGCGCTGTATCTCTAAACTAAACCAAACTCTCGCCCACAGATTCTCATCCACGGGAGTTCGAACCTGATCCAACGACAGAGCTTCTACCTGTACTTCATCGCACCAGGTCTCATCTACCTGGGCGACAAACTCGTCAGCCTCAGCAGGAAGAAGAAGGATGTGACCGTTGTGAAGGCTGTTCTACTGCCCTCAGGTACGTCCCTGCTCACCACCAGGTGATAGTCCCGCTATCTCCAGCTAGCCACAACCACAAGGGTTAACTGACAAGGTAGGCAGTATCACGTAAGGCAGGACTGGGGAACCTTTCCATGTTGGAATGTCGCATTAAGTTAGCTGTAATCTAATAAGGCCGCATCCAGTTGCAACCGCGTACAGTTTGGGTCTCCAAATCTGAGGAAAGATATTCTTGCCATAGAGGGAGTACAGAGGAGGTTCACCAGACTGATTCCTGGGATGTCAGGATTTCCATATGAAGAAAGACTGGATAGACTCGGCTTGTACTCGCTAGAATTTAGAAGATTCAGGGGGGGTCTTATAGAAACTTACAAAATTCTTAAGGGGTTGGACAGGCTCGATGCAGAAAGATTGTTCCCGATGTTGGGGAAGTCCAGGACAAGGAGTCACAGTTTAAGGATAAAGGGGAAATCTTTTAGGACCGAGATGAGAAAAACATTTTTCACACAGAGAGTGGTGAATCTCTGGAAATCTCTGCCACAGAAGGTAGTGGAGGCCAGTTCATTGGCTATATTTAGGAGGGAGTTAGATGTGGCCCTTGTGGCTAAAGGGATCAGGAGGTATGGAGAGAAGGCAGGTACAGGATACTGAGTTGGATGGTCAGCCATGATCATATTGAATGGCGGTGCAGGCTCGAAGGGCCGAATGGCCTACTCCTGCACCTATTTTCTATGTTTCTATGTTTCTATCCAAGAAACTTCAATTAGATTGAGTTAGATAGAATTAGTTGGATAGAGCTCTGGGGGCTAGTGGAATCAAGGGATTCGGGGGAAAGGCAGGCACGGGTTATTGATTGGGGACGATCAGCCATGATCACAATGAATGGCGGTGTTGGCTCGAAGGGCCGAATGGCCTCCTCCTGCACCTATTTTCTATGTTTCTGTATACTTCAAAATGTACATTCTTTTGTAAAAATCTAACTACGATGTACTAACTTCAAGAAAATGAAAAAAAAATTGTTAATTCTAAAGTTAACTAACCTTTTAATGACTTTGTTGTGACTGCTTTCGAGAGTCTAGAGTCGCATTAGAACTAAATCAGGTGTTAAAATAGCCCTCATGACTTACTGTTTAAGAAGGAACTGCAGATGCTGGAAAATCGAAGGTAGACAAAAGTGCTGGAGAAACTCAACGGGTGCAGCAGCATCTATGGAGCGAAGGAAATAGGCAACGTTTCGGCCCGAAACGTTGCCTATTTCCTTCGCTCCATAGATGCTGCTGCACCCGCTGAGTTTCTCCAGCACTTTAGTCTACCCTCATGACTTACTAATCTTTTAATTGTGGCCGTCAGTCGGGGAGGATTATTTCGTTGAATCTTCTTTTACTCTTTAGTATTTAAAATACGTTCATTTTAAGATTAAAATAAATAATAATTAAAGACGAATAAAAAACATATTAATAAGAATAAAAGGATTTGTTCTACAAAATTTGGATTCATTCAAAAGGCCGCACTTAATGGCCTAGTAGGCCGCATGCAGCCTTAAGGCCGCAGGTTCCCAACCCCTGACTTAAGGTCATAAGGAATTAGAGTAGCATTAGGCCAGTCGACCCATTAAGTCTACTCTGCCATTCAATCATGGCTGATCTATCTCTCCCTCCTAACCCCATTCTCCTGCCTTCTCCCCATAATCCCTGACACCCGTACTAATCAAAACTCTATCAATCTCTGCCTTAAACATATCCACTGACTTGGCCTCCACAGCCTTCTGTGACAAAGAATTCCACAGATTCACCACCCTCTGACGAAATAAATTCCTCCTCTTCTTCCTAAAGGAACGTCTTTTAATTCTGATGCTATGACCTCGAGTCCCAGACACTCCCACTAGTGGAAACATCCTCTCCACATCCACTCTATCCAAGCCTTTCACTATTCTGTATGTTTCAATGAGGTAATCCTGACACAATTTATGTTGTACTTTTGAATCGCTGAGGAACAAATTTTAAAAACGGGGCACATTTAAAATCCGGTTTGCAGCTGGAAAATATGTTGCTGTTTCGCATGTGGAATAATGTGTGTGTGTGTGTGTGTGTGTACAGGCATGTGGGTGCGCATGTGTGTGTGTGTGTATGAGCATGTATGCATGTGTGCATGTTTGTGTGTGCGTGTGGATATATGTGCGTAAGTCCAAGTGTGTGTGTGTGTGAGCGTGTGTACATGTCTGTGTGTGTGTGAGCATGTGTACATGCCTGGGTGTGTGTACTGTATATATGATCGCATTTCCATGTGTGTGTGTGTGTGAGCATGTGTTCATGTCTGTGAGTGTGTGTACATGCCTGTGTGTGTGTGTGTGTGTGTGTGTGTGTGTGTGTCTGTGTATGTGTGTGTGTGTGTGTGTGTGTGTGTGTGTGTCTGTGTGTGTGTGTGTGTGTGTGTGTGTGTGTGTCTGTGTGTGTGTGTGTGTGTGTGTGTGTGTGTGTGTGAGTGAGCGTGTGTACATGTCTGTGTATGTAAGCATGTGTGAACATATCCGGAAGTGGCGGCGCTGCCTTGCAGCTGCGGCTCGCCTGCAGTCCGTTTGTCTTTTCTTTTTTTGTTTTCTTTTGTCCCATTGTTGCGGTTTGTTTTGGTTTGTTTTGGTTGTGTGTGTGTGGGAGAAGCATGTTTTTTGGCTCTTCCTTCGGGGGGGGGATGCGACCTTTCTTGCCGTATCCCCCGTCTCCATCTCCGTCTACGCTGAAGCCTATCGCGGAGCTGGCGGCCTCCAGCTGGGACCGACCTCGGGGCTCGGGGGGCAGAGCCAGCCGGGACTTGCCAGCGCGGGGCTGGCCGACTTCGGGGCTGTGGTGGCGTTGCGACCCGGCTTCCGACCCGACTTCGGAGCCTCGGAGGCTCGGCGAGGGCCAGTGGTCGACATCGTCGGGAGCTCGCAGGTCACAGGTGGGTGACCTGTTTTTCCGTAGCTCCCGCAACAACAGCTGCGTCCGCTGGACTGGAGGGCGGCAGCTTCGGCAGCTTCGACCGCCCTGGGCCACGGAGTTTGGGCCGGCCCGTTCGGATTCAGCCGCGGGACTTACTTACCATCACCCAGCGGGGTCACAACATCGGAGGCCTGGGTCGCCTCGGCGCGGAGGGAGAGCAAGGAGGGAGGAGACATGGACTTTGGGACTTTTTGCCTTCCATCGCAGTGAGGAGGTGCCTGGTGGACTCACTGTGGTGGATGTTAAACTGTGTTGAGTGTGTGTTTTTGTTATTTATTCTATGTTATGACCGCAGGCTAAACCATTTTGTTGCACTGAAAAGTGCAATGACAATAAATTGAATCAAATCAAATATACCTTTCAGAGCTGTGTGCATAGCATGTGGTATAACCCTTGATGCACTGTTACATCACTAGTTGGCTAAGTGCTGGATGACTTCAATAAAGGATTAAAAAAAAGACACAAAGTGCTGGAGTAACTCAGCAAGGAACTGCAGGTGCTGGTTTACAAAAACAGGCACAGAGTGCTGGAGTAACTCAGCGGATCAGGCAGCATTTCTGGAAAACATGGAGAGTGGTAATTTCGGGTCAGGAACATTCTTCAGTCTGGAAGGGTCCTGATCCAAAACATCACCTATCGATCTTCTCCATAGATGCTGCCTGACTGGCTGAATTACTCCAGCACTTTGCGCCTGTTGTTGTAAACCAGCATCTGCAGTTCCTTGTATCTTCAGTAAAAGATAGTGAGCCAGCAGCCCTACCCTTGTTATTTGGATCATGGAAGAGGAATATAAAAGAACAGCGTGGATCTAAGAAGTTTAAAAAAATCCTAGGATGACCCAAATTAAACTAAAGAAAGACGGTTATAGAATGGAAAATATTACATTGTGATCCTAGATTTCAAATGTTTAAGAAGGAACTGCAGATGCTGGAAATTCGAAGGTAGACAAAAATGCTGGAGAAACTCAGCGGGTGCAGCAGCATCTATGGAGCGAAGGAAATAGGCAACGTTTCGGGCCGAAAACCCTTCTTCAGACCCTTCTTCTTTCAAATGTTCAGTCTAGTTTAGAGATACCGCACGGAAACAGGCCCTTCGGCCCACTGAGTCTATGCCGACCAGCGATCTCCGCACATTTAACACTATCCTACACGCACTAGGAACCATTTACTCACACACCAAGCCAATTAACCTTCAAACCTGCACGCCTTTGGAGTGTGGGAGGAAACCGAAGATCTCGGAGAAAACCCACGCGGTCATGGGAAGAACGTGCAAACTCCGTACAGACAGCACTAGTAGTCGGGATTGTACCCGGGTCTCTGGCGCTGTAAGGCAGTAGCCATACTGCTGTACCACCATGCTCTATTTAGTTTGGGTTTTAGAAAGGCGCCAGTAAATAAAATGATTATTATTATTATTATAGAGACAGCACCTGTAGTCGGGATCGAACCCGGGTCTCTGGCGTTGTAAGCGCTGTAAGGCAGTAACTTTACCGCTGCGCCACGGGCCGTTACTAGTATTCACCTTTCCTTTCATTGCCTTTGGTTGCAGGTGTGACCTACCTGGAGTTTAAGCGCCCCCAGGACTTTGAGTACAAATCTGGCCAGTGGGTCCGCATTGCCTGCCTGTCTCTCGGGACCGATGAGTACCACCCCTTCACCTTGACATCCGCGCCAAACGAGGACACCCTCAGCCTCCACATCCGGGCGGTGGGACCTTGGACGACAAAGCTACGGGAGACGTACTCGCCAGAGAACGTGGGAAAGCTGGGCGGCAACCCAAAGGTAGGAGCAACAAGGATGCACATGGACACAGTGGAGATTCCAGTTGTGGTCTACCAGTGTGGGCTAATCACCTAGGGATTTCCAATCCCAATTTCCAATTAAATTCAATTGAACAAATCCAAGTTTTAATAATAACACTGTCATTGGGTTTAACCGATCAGTGGACAAAATCCATTAGGGAAGGTTGTTACTACCCTTTGCCTATTGACCCACATAGAACATCTATAACATCCCACCACCAGATTTAGGGAACAGCTTCTTCCCCTCTGTTATCTGAAGGGTTCTTCTATAAACTAGGGTGAGGGGAGAAAGATCTACTAGGATCCCGCGGGGTCACTTTTGTCCACAAAGGGTGGTGGACCTATGGAACGAGCTGGCAGAGGAGATAGTTGAGACAGCTACCATTGCAATGTTTAAGAAAGCATTTTGAGGAAGGACATTCTTGCTATTGAGGGAGTGCAGCGTAGGTTTACAAGGTTAATTCCCGGGATGGCGGGACTGGCATATCCTGAGAGAATGGAGTGACAGGGGCTTGTATACTCTGGAGTTTAGAAGGATGAGAGGGGATCTTATTGAAACATATAAGATTGTTAAGGGTTTGAACACGCTGGAGGCAGGAAACATGTTCCCGATGTTGGGGGAGTCGAGAACCAGGGGCCACAGTTTAAGAATAAGGGGTAAGCCATTTAGAACGGAGACGAGGAAACATTTTTCTCACAGAGAGTAGTGAGTCTGTGGAATTCTCTGCCTCAGAGGGCGGTGGAGGCCGGTTCTCTGGATATTATCAAGAGAGAGCTAGATAGGGCTCTTAAAGATAGCGGAGTCAGGGGATATGGGGAGAAGGCAGGAACGGGGTACTGATTGGGGATGATCAGCCATGATCACATTGAATGGCGGTGCTGGCTCGAAGGGCCGAATGGCCTACTCCTGCACCTATTGTCGATTGTCTATTTAAGGGCCTGTCCCACTTTCACGACCTGATTAACGACCTCTGCCGAGTTTGCCCTTGACTCATACTCGCAGCATGGTCATCACAAGGTCGTAGGAGGTCGTAGGTAGGTCGTAGGAGGTCGTGATGCTAGTTGTAGGTACTCGTGGCATCAAGTAGGTCGGCGCGTTTTCTAGCCTGATGAAAAATGTCCACGAGTAAAAAAGGTTGTGAATTAGGTCGTGAAAGTGGGACAGGTCCTTTAGACAGGTACAGAGTCTGAGCTATAGGCAGAGGTTGAGTAGGCTGGGACTCTATTCCTTGGAGTACAGGAGGATGTGGGGTGATCTTATAGAGGTGTTTAAAATCATGAGAGGAATAGATCGGGTAGATGCCAGAGTCTCTTGCCCAGAGTAGGGGAATCGAGGACCAGAGGACATAGGTTTAAGGTGAAGGGGAAAAGATTTAATAGAAATCTGAGGGGTACGTTTTTTCTCACAAAGGGTGGTGGATGCATGGATCAAGCTGCCAGAGGAGGTAGTTGAGGCAGGGACTATCCCAACATTTAAGAAGTAGTTAGACAGGGTACATGGATAGGACAGGTTCAGAGGGATATGGGTCAAATGCAGGCATGTAGGACTAGTGTAGATGTGAGCAAGTTGGGCCGAAGGGCCTGTTCCCACTCTGTATGACTCTCGGACTATATCTGGAGTGTTGTGTTCAGTATAAGCCACCTTATTGAAGGAAGCACATAAATTAATTGAAGAAGTTCAGAAATCTAGATTAAAATGTCTGAGATTGCAGTTACCGCTGTTGTGACTAGCGATGTCCCAATAATGCAAGAGATAAGATAAAGGAAATCGATGTTGATTTTGTACAGAACAATCTCCCACAAACAACAATAAATAAAAGAAAACACAGAGTTATTACAGTGCAAAAGAAAAGCATCCTGATCACAGAAGTGTAGTTTAGTTTATTGCCACGAGCACTGACGTGTAGTGAAAAGCTTCTGCTCCGTGCTATCCAGTCAGCGGAAAGTCAATACATGATTACAAGCGAGCCATTTACAGTGTATAGATACATGATAAGGAAATAACGTTTAGTGCAAGGTAATGCCAGTAAAGTCCGATCAAGGATAGTCTAGGGGTCACCAAAGAGGTAGATAGTAGTTCAGCACTGCTCTCTAGTTGTGGTGGGATGATTCAGTTGCCTGATAGCGGCTGGGAAGAAACTGTCCCTGGATCTGGAGGTGTGCGTTTTCACTAGTGTAGCTGGGACTTGTTGGCCGGTGTGGGCAAGTTGGGCCGAAGGGCCTGTTTTCACACGGTATCACTCTCTGGATAGGCCAGGTTTAGAGGGATATGGGCCGGGCGCAGGCATGTAAGACTGGTGTAGATGTGAGCAAGTTGGGTTGACGGGCCTGTTCCCACGCTGTATAACTCGAGGACAATATCACTTCTATACCTGGCAACTCCTGGTCGAATAACCCCATTATTCTCCTCTTTTGCCATAGTCCCAATAAACATAAATCTGCATGGCACTCGTGAAAACATGCACAATGAGTACATTACTGTACATTTTCTCCAAGCTTCCACCCATTTGGGAGATTAGTCTTTAAATCTTGATCTCCAAAAGTAATGGAAGGATGGCTACAACTGTGTCAAAGGGAAAGACTGGGGTTAAGCACAATAGAAGCTCCCATTAAACGCTCTCCCCGTGACCTGCGTGGGTTTTCTCCGAGATCTTCGGTTTCCTCCCACACTCCAATGACGTGCGGGTTTGTAGGTTAATTGGCTTGGTATAAATGTAAGAATTGCCCCTAGTGGGTGTAGGATGGCGTTAATGTGCGGGGATCGCTGGTCGGCACGGACCCGATGGGCTGAAGGGCCTGCCTCTAAACTAAACTATACACCTGGGTCTGTAACAAGTGTGGCACAGCTGGTAGACCTGCTCTCTCACAGCGACAGAGACCCAGGTTAGATACTGGGTTAAATCCCAGGTGCTGTCTGTGTGGAGTTTGCACTTTCTTCCCTCTGCTCCTCCCACACCCCAAAGACGTGCGCGTCTGTAAGTGAATCGGCCCTCTGTCAATTACCCCGAGTGTGTAGGGAGTGCACGGGAAAGTGGGAAAACATAGTGGGATAACTAGTGTGATCAATGGTCAGCATGGACTCGGTGGGCCGAAGGGCCTGTTTCTACGTTGTATCTCTAAACCATCCAAACTAATAAGAAATCTAAATAGAAATGTTGTCCAATTAGAGGGGTGCAAAGGAAAACAAAGAAACTCCATGTCTTGACCCTGAAAACAAATCTGAACTCAAAATGAGTGTATGTTAAGGGGCCTGTCCCACTGTGCGAGGTAATTCAAGAGTTCTCCCGAGTTTTCCCTGATTCGAACTCGGAGAATTACGGTAATGGCCGCTCGTAGGTACTCGGGGCTCTCGTGGACATTTTTCAACATGTTGAAAAAACTTCACGAGCTTACCGCGTTTCCCGAGTACCTGCCGTTAGCGTTACGAGCCGCTAAGAGACGTCCCCGAGCTCCGATGTACCCGCTACGTACATTCTCCGTACTTACCACGAGTTTGATTTTTTTTTAAACTCGGGAGAGCTATTGGGTAAACTCGTATAGTGGGACAGGCCCTTTTAGTATCAGGATGCAATCCATAATAGTGGCGACACAATTCACAACTTTTCTATCCCCGAGCTTAACTAATTTGCAAATCTCTATCCATGTGGGGCCTACTCCTGCCTTTTCATCTCTAGCCTTTGTCCAACAATCTGCCTATCAAATAACCTACTCGCCTGTCTTCACCTGTTACTGGCCTTGTTCTGTCCTGTCCTTCCTCAGTCTGAAGAGAGAACCCGACCCAAAACTTGCACCTCATCGACTGTATCCGCTGTTCCAGGTGTGGACTCCTGTACATCGGCGAGACCAAGCGCAGGCTCGGCGATTGTTTCGCTGACCACCTCCGCTGAGTCCGCCTAAACCTACCTGATCTCCCGGTGGCTCAACACTTTAACTCCCCCTCCCATTCCCACACTGACCTTTCTGCCCTGGGCCTCCTCCACTGTCAGAGTGAGGCCCAGCGTAAATTGGAGGAACGGCACCTCATATTTCGCTTGGGCTTCCTCCTAATAGATAAATCAGACCAATTCATAACAAGTTGGTCTCCATTTGTCGTCTTTTTGGAATCATATGGTGCAACACAATTGTAAAAGCTAACTGTCTCAGGACTGGGCGAGGGATGGTGAAGATTATAAATAATGATTTTTTATTTTTTACTCTCTTTTTCCTATTTTCTTTTCTTCAACTTTCTTTTTTTTCTTCTTTTTCACACACTATATATATATCTCACGTTTTTCTATCCTTTATTATCTAATTTCTTTTTCTTATTCTTCTTTATTATAATTTAAAAAATAAGAAGCTGTACATAAAATGTATTATGAAAATATATATTAGGCACTTTGGTGCCATACGATTGTACTTACTTCTAATAAAATAAAAATTAAAAATTAAAAATAAAAATAAATACAAAATATTTCGCTTGGGCAGTTTACACCCCAGCGGCATGAACGTTGACTTCTCTAACGTCAAGTAGCCCTTGCTTTCCCTCTCTCTCCGTCTCCGTCCCCTCCCCCTTCCCAGTTCTCCCACCAGTCTCACCGTCTCCCAATACATTTTATCCCTGTACTGCCCACTGCTCTGACACCAGTCTGAAGAAGGGCCTCGGCCCGAATCGTCACGCGTTCCTTCTCTCCAGAGATGCTGCCTGACCCGCTGAGTTCCTCCAGGAAGATTCAGAGTCCATCCTGGGTTGGAGGACATAGGTTCAGTTCAGGTTAGATCCTACCTGCACCACGTGGTCACAGTACCCCCTCACACCAGCCTCCGATCTTCTGCGTCCCTGCAGTTGCTAATGATCTTGACGTCACACTCATCCTTCTAAGCTCCAGCGAGTACAAGCCCAGTCGAATGCTCATCATATGTTAACCTAATTGAAACATATAAGATTGTTAAGGGCTTGGACACGCTAGAGGCAGGAAACATGTCGCCGATGTTGGGGGAGTCCAGAACCAGGGGCCACAGTTTAAGAATAAGGGGTGAGCCATTTAGAACGGAGACGAGGAAACACTTTTTCTCACAGAGAGTGGTGAGTCTGTGGAATTCACTGCCTCAGAGGGCGGTGGAGGCATGTTCTCTGGAAGCTTTCAAGAGAGAGCGAGATAGGGCTCTTAAAAATAGCGGAGTCAGGGGATATGGGGAGAAGGCAGGAACGGGGTACTGATTGGGGATGATCAGCCATGATCACATTGAATGGTGGTGCTGGCTAGAAGGTCCAAATGGCCTACTCCTGCACCTATTGTCTATTGTCTATTGTCTGTTTGTTGATATTATGTGGAGTGAATCAATTTTGCTTAAGAATGGCTCTATGATGTTTGGGATCTCAGGAAGAAGCCAAGATAGATCAAGAACTCAGTACATAGCTGAACATAGCTGCAAAATCTTCATCCTTGTGTTGAGTACTCACCTGCTGGGCCACACCACTGTTGAGCGTGGGATGTCCCTTGAGCTTCCCCCTTTTATTAGTTGCTTAAATGTCCACCATAAATAATTACATTTCCAGTTTCCTTCGCTATTCCTCTCTCTATTTTAGCGATGTTCCTTGGTTGCTGTGTTTAGTTTAGTTTAGGGGTACAGCATGGAAACAGGCCCTTCGGCCAACAGTTCACGCCGGCCATCGATCATTCCTTCCGAGATGCTATTGGGAATTAAACAAGTGGAATGAACCTGTGACCTTGCCTTCTCCTGCAGATCTACCTAGATGGGCCCTTCGGGGAAGGGCACCAAGAGTGGAACCAATATGAAGTGTCCGTGCTGGTCGGGGGGGGCATCGGTGTTACGCCGTTTTCATCGATTCTCAAAGATCTGGTCTTCAAGTCGTCGATCTTCAACAAGATCGTCTGCAAGAAGGTAACTGGGAGAAACGCGTGGATGACGTCAATGTTTAGCGTTACGGAGTCAACCAGCGCAGAAACAAGCCTCAAACTTCTCCTCTCAACCTACAGTGATCCAGGAAAAAAACATACATTTTGTCCAACATCCCATAGCTCACACACTCTAAACCAGCCAGCAGTTTGTTGAAGGCTGAAGGCCCAGATCAGAAACGCCACCTGTTCAGATCTTCCAGAGATGCTGCCTGACCCGTTGCGTTCAAGTCAAGTCAAGTCAAGTCACTTTTATTTATATAGCACATTTAAAAAACAACTCTCGTTGGCCAAAGTGCTTTACATTTGTTATAAGAATAGCACAACAAAACAAACTACATACATATATGCATGTAGCCCTCATTCAGAGGACATCAGGAAAGGCTTGGGAGTAACTTGGGAATTACTCCAGTATTTGTGTAAACCTCTTCTACACCCACTCCAATGCCTCCACATCCTTCCTGTAATTGGGGAGACCAGAACTACACACAACACACCAAATGTGGCCTCCTAAAGTCATGCAATGTGGCTTCCTGTCCATTTCACTCAATGCTCCAACTAATGAAGGCAAGCATATCATGCACCTGTTCTACTGCTCCATCTACTTACATTGGCACCTTCAGAGAGCAATGAACTTACACCCCAAGATCCCTCTGTATGTTCAGTAGTGTTATAGAGTCATAAGGTCACAAGTGATAGGAGCAGAATTAGGCCATTCGGCCCATCAAGTCTACTCCGCCATTCAATCGTGGCTGATCTATCTCCCCCTCCTCACCCCATTCTCATAAGGTCATAAGGAATAGTAGAATTAGGTCATTCGGCCCATCAAGGTGGCGTGGGCGGACACGGTGGCGCAGCGGTAGAGTTGCTGCGTTACAGCGAATGCAGCGCCGGAGACCCGGGTTCGATCCCGACTACGGGTGCTGCCTGTACGGAGTTTGTACGTTCTCCCCGTGACCTGCGTGGGTTTTCTCCGAGACCTTCGGTTTCCTCCAAAGACGTACAGATTTGTAGGTTAATTGGCTTGGTAAATGTAAAAATTGTCCCTAGTGGGTGTAGGATAGTGTTAATGTGCGGGGATCGCTGGTTGGCGCGGACCCGGTGGGCCGAAGGGCCTGTTTCCGTGCTTTATCTCTAAACAAAACTAAACTAAGTCTACTCCTCCATTCAATTGTGGCTGATATCTCTCCCTCCTAACCCCAGTCTCCTGCCTTCTCCCTATAACATCTGGCACCCGTACTAATCAAGAATCTATCTATCTCTACCTTAAAAATATCCATCGACTTGGCCTCAACAACATTCTCCTGCCTTCTCCCCTTAACCCCTGACGCCCGTACTACTCATAGTTGTACAGTGTGGAAACAGGATCTTGGGCCCCACTGCTCTTTGGTGAGAGCATTTCCTGCTGTATTCCCTCTTCCGCGGGTTGTCCAGGTGGTAAAGCGTGTGAATCCCACCCCACCAGGTGTACTTCATATGGGTGACACGGACTCAGCGGCAGTTTGAGTGGATGGCAGACATCATCCGCGAAGTGGAGGAGAACGACCGGAACGACCTTGTGTCCGTCCACATCTACATCACCCAGCTGGCCGAAAAGTTTGACCTCAGGACCACCATGCTCGTGAGTTCCTCCGCCCTGCTTGCTTTCCCAGTGCCCGCGTGGAAGACAATAGACAATAGACAATAGGTGCAGGAGTAGAGGCCATTTGGCCCTTCGAGCCAGCACCGCCATTCAATGTGATCATGGCTGATCATCCCCAATCAGTACCCCGTTCCTGCCTTCTCCCCATATCCCCTGACTCCGCTATTTTTAAGAACCCTGTCTAGCTCTCTCCTGAAAGCATCCAGAGAACCTGCCTCCACCACCCTCTGAGGCAGAGAATTCCACACTCTCTGAGACAATACTCCGGAGTCAGGAACAGGGAGAGGCTCCAGCCATTTGTGTGGCATCATTTGCCCTACCACTGATGGGGTGAATCGTGGGCTGAGGATTGTCAGCCTTGCCCGCCACTTCCCCCTGGCAGAGCATTGCACCAACTCAACATCAACCAGCTCCTGGAGTGTCCACATATCATGTGTAGGAAGGAACCGCAGATGCTGGTTTTCACCGAAGATGAGACACAAAAAGCTGGAGTAACTCAGCGGGCGGGACAGGCAGCGTCTCTGGAGAGAAGGAACGGGTGACGTTTCGGGTCGAGACCCTTCTTCAGACTGAGTCAGGGGGAGAGGGAGATATAAGGGAGGGTAAGGTGTGAAAATGAGACATCAAAACAGATATAGCTCAAGGATTAGGATAGATCATCGTTAGCTGGGTGCAGATGACAACAAAGGAAACAGAGATAAAATGTAATCAGGGGGCAGTCAGATCATGTACCAGCCCCTGGTGATGCAGGTCCCTATGTAACTAGTGGTATGTGTCCCTGTGTGTAGGCTTCAAGTGATACCATCCCTGTATCACTCCCCCATCCCAGTTCTCCGACCAGTCTGACTGTCCTCCTGATTAGATGTTATCTTTACATGCCTGGTTGCCCCCAGCCGACAATGATCTATTCTACATTTTCCTTGAGCTTCCTCCCCTTTCATATCTCGTTTTCACACCGCAAGGGCCTGTCCCACTTGGCCGTCATTTGCGCTTCACGAAGATTTTGTACACCACAAAATCCTGCCACGCCGCGCGCGTCACTGCCTATGTCATCACGCATCATGCGCGCGTAATGTCGCGTAAATTACGCGCAAATGATGGCCAAGTTGGACAGGCCCTTTACCCTTCCATAGAGAAACATAGAAAATAGGTGCAGGAGGAGGCCATTCGGCCCTTCGAGCCAGCACCGCCATTCATTGTGATCATGGCTGATCGTCCCCTATCAATAACCCGTGCCTGCCTTCTCCCCATATCCCTTGACTCCACTAGCCCCTAGAGCTCTATCTAACTCTCTCTTAAATCCATCCAGTGACATGGCCTCCACTGCCCTCTGTGGCTGGGAATTCCACAAATTCACAACTCTCTGGGTGAAAAAGTTTTTTCTCACCTCAGTCTTAAATGGCCTCCAGTGACTTGGCCTCCATATCTCTTTTTTTAAATTGTTTTTAAATTAATATTTTTATTAGAACAGTAGTATAAACAGTAGTATAAACCGTGTCTAACATAATACATTTTGTGTACAACTTCTTGTTTGAAATTTAATAATCGAGAAGTAACAGAAGCAAGAAAGAGAGGGAAAGAGAAAGTTAAGTAAAGTAGTGATATTGATAGTTCATGAAAGAATAGAAAGAACCCGTGAAGATATAAAGAAAGAGAAAAAATAAAAACCAGAGAAAAAACAAAAAAATAATAAAATTTAAAAAAAACAACAGGAAAAAAAAAGGGATATACCTACTTCATATCTTTCCACACCCCTCACCCAGTTCTGAAACAATTAAGTTCCATTGGCCTCCATATCTCTGTGTCCCCATCTCCCCCGATTCTCAGTCTGAAGTAGGGTCTCGACCTGAAACGTCACCCGTTCCTCCTATCCAGAGATGATGCCTGTCCCGCTGAGTTACTCCAGCCTTTTGTGTCTATCTTCATGTGTTCCAGGTCTCTGTGTAGCAACCCCCGGTGTTGCAGGTCCCTGTGTATCAGCTTCTGGTGTTATAGGATACTGTTACGGGTATTAATATTAAAATGCATCTCTTTCTCCTCAGTACATCTGTGAGCGTCACTTTCAGAAAGTGTCCAACCGAAGCCTCTTCACTGGTCTTCGCTCCATCACACACTTCGGGAGGCCCCAGTTTATTCCTTTCTTCAACTCGCTGCAGGAGGTTCACCCCGAGGTGAGTCCTGAATCTTCATCTCAACCTTCACTCTATCTAGGCCATAGGGTCATAGAGTGATACAGCATAGTAACAGGCCCTTCGGCCCAACTTGCCCGCACCGACCAGCATGCTCCATCTACACTGGTCCCACATGCCTGTGTTTGCCCCATATCCCTCTAAACCTGTCCCATCCATGTAGTCATAGAGTCTCTCTTCCCTCCTCACCCCCCTCTCTCTCTCTCTCCCCCCTCTCTCTCTCTTCCCCCCTCTTTCTCCCTCTTCCCCCCCTCTCTCTCTCCCTCTCTCTCTCTCCCCCCTCTCTCTCCCATCTCTCTCTCTTCCCCCCTCTTTCTCCCTCTTCCCTCTCTCTCTCTCCCTCTCTCTCTCTCCCCCCTCTCTCTCCCCCCTCTCTCTCTCTCTCTCCCCCCTCTCTCTCTTCACCCTCTCTCTCCCTCTCCCCTCCTCTCTCTCTCCCCCCCCTCCCTCTCTCCCTCTCCCCCATACAGCTCGTTCCATACACCCACCACCCTCTGTGTGAAAAAGTTACAGCTCAGATTCCTATTAAATCTTTTCCCCTTCACATTAAGCCTCGATTCACCTACTCTGGGCAAGAGACTCTGTGCGTCCACCCGATCTATTTCCCTCATAGTTTTTAAACCACTATATGATCGCTCCTTTTTCTTCTGGCGTATGGCGTGGACAGCCTAAAGTTGTAGGACAACTTGTTCTGTTTGACCTTACATGGTTGTGCACTCCGGGTTTTGATTGCATTCGTCGAAACAGGGCAGACCACGTGAAGGTTGCAATCTTCCCACCCCCATGATCGTTCCTCATCCTCCTGCACTCCAAAAGGTTAATTCACCTTTGTAAATCGTCCCTCGTGTGTGGGTGAGTGGTAGAATCTGGGGATAGTTGATAGGTGTGGTGAAGAATTTAAAAAAACAGCATTGATGTACGATCAGTGTAAATGGGGGGGGGGGTGGGAGATTGCAACCTTCACCTGTTTCGACGAATGCAATCAACCTGGCGTGCACAATCAAATAAGATCAAATAGAACAAGATGTCCTACAACTTTAGGCCGTGCTCGCCATAGGCAAGAAGAAGGAGAAGTGTAAATGGGTGAGGCAGCATCTATGGAGTGAAGGAAATAGGCAACGTTTCGTCCCGAAACCCAGAAGAAAATAGGCAACGTTTCGGGCCGAAACCCAGAAGGAAATAGGCAACGTTTCGGGCCGAAACCCGGAAGGGTTTCGTCCCGAAACGTTGCCTATTTCCTTCGCTCCATAGATGCTGCCTCACCCGCTGAGTTTCTCCAGCATTTTTGTCTACCTTCGATTTTCCAGCATCTGCAGTTCCTTCTTAAACAAAAGTGTAAATGGGTGGATTTTGATTGAAAGTTACAGCATGGAAACAGGCCCTTCGTCCCACACCGACCATCAATGACCCATTCACATGAGGTCTATCTTACCCCACTTTCTCACCCATTTTCTACACACTTGGGGCAATTTACAGTGGCCAGTTAACCTACTGACCCGCGCATCTTTGGGATGGGGGAGGAAACCCACGCGGTCACTGTGAGAACGGGCAAACTCCACACGGACAGCACCCGGGGTCAGGAATGAACCCGGGTCTCTGGCAGCGGCTCTCCCAGCAGTGCCAGCGTGCTGAGCATGAAAACCCAGCATGGTGCTGTTGGGCCGAAGGGCCCATTACTGCCCTGTGCGACTCTCTCTGACTCGACACCTTTCTTCGCAGGTGGGCAAAATTGGAGTTTTCAGCTGCGGACCGCCGGGATTGACCAAAAACGTGGAGAAAGCTTGCCAACAAATCAACAAACAAGACCAAGCTCACTTTGTACACCATTACGAGAATTTCTGAGCCACAAGTCCTTGCCCGGAGTCAATAATATGAAGAAAGACAGCAACATGCCTTGTAAAAATCTATTGACTTTTTTTTTAAATTTTGCAGCTATTTTCTGCAACAGATTCTCTTTTTCTCACCTTCTCAGTCATTGGTTCAACCTAATGTTGTGGGTGCATTTTAAATTATGGTACTTTAGTTTAACTTAGTTTAGAGATACTAGAAACAGGCCCATCGGCCCATCGGGTCCGCGACCAGCGAGCCCCGCACATAGTAGGGGCAATTTTTACATTTATACTGAAGCCAATTAACCTACTAACCTGTACGTCTTTGGAGTGTGGGCGGAAACCGAAGATCTCGGAGAAAACCCACGCAAGTCACGGGGAGAACGTACAAACTCCGTACAGGCTCCGTAGTCAGACTGGAACCCGGGTCTCTGGCGCTGTGTGGAGATGGTTTCATGACATTTCAACGGATACCATTGGTAAATTATGTAAATCTGTGCAAAATTTTTAAATGAAATGTAAAGGAAAAAAAATAAAATATTGTGATGTAGATTGGTATCTTTTTGTCGAATGGCCATTTCTTTCCTAAAAGGAATTTAAATTCGAGGTTGAGGTTTACTTTAGTTTAGAGATACAGCGCGGACACAGGCCCTTCGGCCCACCGAGTCCGCACCGACCACTGATCACCCGCTTGCACTAGTTCTTGGTTCACCCCACTACCTCATCCACTCCCTACACACTACGGGCAATTTACAGAGGCTAATTAACCCACAAACATGCACATCTCTGGGATGAGGGAGGGAACCGGAGCACCCGGAGGAAACCCAACACGGCACACAGGGAGAACGTGCAAGCTCCACACGGACAGCACCCGGGGTCAAGATCGAACCCGGGTCTCTGGCGCTGCGAGGCAGCAGCTCTACCCGCTGCAGCGTTGTGACCGCCACCATCATTTACCCACCCCACCGGGTTCCGCAGATGAAACTGCTGAGCGAACATGCGCTGGACGTCAATGTGATGTTGAATGCCTCAAGACACATTCATCTGCTATTTCAGCAGGGATTGTCATTCAAAATAGAGTGATTGTCACTGCCATTAAAGCAATGTGTAAACGATGCAGTCAATTATTTGCTGAGTAATGTTCATATTATTAAATTCTGCGCATATATTCATATGAGTATGAAATATGAAGGCACTATCCGTGAAATACAATTTAGCGATCATCTTGAGGAGCTCAGTCTGAAAACAAAAATGTCCGAGATTCTCCCATTAATCAAGAAGGTGGAAATCTCTCCTTGGTTAATCCAGTTGTGGAGGGTTGGCTCCATTCACTAAGAGTCATAGAGTGATACAGTGTGGAAACAGGCCCTTCGGCCCAAATTCCCCACACCGACCAACATGGAGCAGCAGCTCGATGACCTCCGTCTGGTCAGGGAGAGCGAGGAAGTCATTGAGAGGAGTTACAGGGATGTGGTCACTCCAACACCACAGGAGGCAGGCAAGTGGATCACGGTTGGGAGAGGCAAGGGGCACAGGCAGGGACTAGAGAGTACCCCGGTGGCTGTACACCTTGACAATAAGTACTCCTGTTTGAGCACTGTTGGGGTGGACAGCCTACCTGGGGGTAGCGACAGCGGCCGGGCCTCCGGTATAGAGACCGGCCCTGTTGCTCAGAAGGGTAAGGAAAAGAAGAGGAGGGCAATACTAATAGGGGACCCTTTAGTTAGGGGGTCAGACAGGCGATTCTGTGGACGCAGTCGGGAGACCTGGATGGTAGTTTGCCTCCCTGGTGCCAGGGTCTGTGATGTGTCTCAACGTGTCCAAGATATCCTGAAAGGGCAGGGAGAGGAGCCCGAGGTCGTGGTACATATAGGTACCAATGACATAGGTAAAAAAAGAGAAGAGGTCCTGAAAGGAGAATTTAGGGAGTTAGGAGGGGAGTTAAAGAGAAGGACAGCAAAGGTAACAATCTCGGGATTACTGCCTGTGCCACGCGACAGTGAGAGTAGGAATGGAGCGAGGTGGAGGATAAATGCGTGGCTGAAGGACTGGTGCAGAAGGCAGGGATTCAAATTTCTGGATCATTGGGACCTCTTTTGTGGAAGGTTCGACCTGTACAAAAAGGATGGGTTGCACTTGAACCTGAGGGGGACCGATATCCTGGCGGGGAGATCTGCAAAGGCTACTGGGGAGACATTAAACTAGAATGGTTGGGGGGTGGGACTCAAATAGAGAATGCTATTAGACAGTGTATGAGGCAGGAGGCAGAGAAGGAAAGCACTCAGACCCAACATGTTGGGGGGAAAGAAGAAAACAATAATAAACAGAGAATAAGAGGTGGTGGGGTTCTTAAATGGGTGAGCAGAGAAACAGAGGGGTGTAAAATGCGGGCGGAAGCAATAGGTAGCAAGGTGAAAAGTAAACGTGGCAGGCAGACAAATCCAGGGCAAAAATCAAAAAAGAGCCACTTTTCAACATAATTGTATAAGGGGTAAGAGCGTTGTAAAAACAAGCCTGAAGGCTTTGTGTCTCAATGCAAGGAGCATTCGCAATAAGGTGGATGAGTTGAACGTGCAGATAGCAATTAATGATTATGATATAGTTGGGATCATGGAGACATGGCTCCAGGGTGACCAAGGCTGGGAGCTGAACATCCAGGGATATTCAATATTCAGGAGGGATAGAGAGAAAGGAAAAGGAGGTGGGGTAGCGTTGCTGGTTAGAGAGGAGATTAACGCAGTGGAAAGGAAGGACATTAGCTTGGAGGATGTGGAATCGGTATGGGTAGAGCTGCGAAACACTAAGGGGAAGAAAACGCTGGTGGGTGTTGTGTACAGGCCACCTAGCAGTAGTAGTGAAGTTGGGGATGGCATCAAACAGGAAATTAGAAATGCGTGCAACAAAGGCAAAACAGTTATAATGGGTGACTTCAATCTACATATAGATTGGGTGAATCAAATTGGCAGGGGTGCTGAGGAAGAGGATTTCTTGGAATGTATGCGGGATAGTTATCTAAACCAACATGTAGAGGAACCAACGAGAGAGCAGGCTATTCTAGACTGGGTATTGAGTAATGAGGAAGGGTTAGTTAGCAGTCTTGTTGTGCGTGCCCCCTTGGGGCACGCACAACAAGAGTGACCATAATATGGTTGAGTTCTTCATTAGGATGGAGAGTGACATTGTTAATTCAGAAACAAGGGTTCTGAACTTAAAGAAAGGTAACTTTGAGGGTATGAGACGTGAATTGGCCAAGATTGACTGGCAATTAGTTCTAAAACGGTTGACGGTGGATATGCAATGGAAGGCATTTAAAGACTGCATGGATGAACTACAAAAATTGTTCATCCCAGTTTGGCAAAAGAATAAATCAGGGAAGGTAGTGCATCCGTGGATAACAAGTGAAATCAGGGATAGTATCAAAGCAAAAGATGATGCGTACAAATTAGCCAGAAAAAGCAGCATGCCAGAGGACTGGGAGAAATTCAGAGACCAGCAGAGGAGGACAAAGGGCTTAATTAGGAAAGGGAAAATAGATTATGAAAGGAAACTGGCAGGGAACATAAAAACTGACTGCAAACGTTTTTATAGATATGTGAAGAGAAAGAGATTAGTTAAAACAAATGTAGGTCCCTTGCAGTCAGAAACAGGTGAATTGATCATGGGGAACAAGGATATGGCGGACCAATTGAATAACTACTTTGGTTCCGTCTTCACTAAGGAAGACATAAATAATCTGCCGGAAATAGCAGAGGGCCGCGGGTCAAAGGAGATGGAGGAACTGAGTGAAATCAAGGTTAGTCGGGAAGTGGTGTTGGGTAAATTGAATGGATTAAAGGCCGATAAATCACCAGGGCCAGATAGGCTGCATCCCAGAGTACTTAAGGAAGTAGCTCCAGAAATAGTGGATGCATTAGTGATAATTTTTCAAAACTCTTTAGATTCTGGAGTAGTTCCTGAGGATTGGAGGGTAGCAAATGTAACCCCACTTTTTAAGAAGGGAGGGAGAGAGAAAATGGGGAATTACAGACCAGTTAGTCTAACATCGGTAGTGGGAAACTGCTAGAGTCAGTTATTAAAGATGGGATAGCAGCTCATTTGGAAAGTGGTGAAATCATTGGACAAAGTCAGCATGGATTTACGAAAGGTAAATCGTGTCTGACGAATCTTATAGAATTTTTCGAGGATGTAACTAGTAGAGTGGATAGGGGAGAACCAGTGGATGTGTTGTATCTGGACTTTCAGAAGGCTTTCGACAAGGTACCACATAAGAGATTAGGATACAAACTTAAATCACATGGTATTGGGGGTTCAGTATTGATGTGGATAGAGAACTGGCTGGCAAACAGGAAGCAAAGAGTAGGAGTAAACGGGTCCTTTTCACAATGGCAGGCAGTGACTAGTGGGGTACCGCAAGGCTCAGTGCTGGGACCCCAGCTATTTACAATTTATATTAATGATCTGGACGAGGGAATTGAAAGCAACATCTCCAAGTTTGCGAATGACACTAAGCTGGGGGGCAGTGTTAGCTGAGGAGGATGCTAGGAGACTGCAAGGTGACTTGGATAGGCTGGGTGAGTGGGCAAATGTTTGGCAGATGCAGTATAATGTGGATAAATGTGAGGTTATCCACTTTGGTGGCAAAAACGGGAAGGCAGACTATTATCTAAATGGTGGCCGATTAGGAAATGGGGAGATGCAGCGAGACCTGGGTGTCATGGTACACCAGTCATTGAAAGTAGGCATGCAGGTGCAGCAGGCAGTGAAGAAAGCGAATGGTATGTTGGCCTTCATAGCAAGAGGATTTGAGTATAGGAGCAGGGAGGTTCTACTGCAGTTGTACAGGGTCTTGGTGAGACCACACCTGGAGTATTGTGTACAGTTTTGGTCTCCAAATCTGAGGAAGGACATTATAGCCATAGAGGGATGCAGAGAAGGTTCACCAGACTGATTCCTGGGATGTCAGGACTTTCATATGAAGAAAGACTGGATAGACTTGGCTTATACTCGCTAGAATTTAGGAGATTGAGAGGGGATCTTATAGAAACGTACAAAATTCTTATGGGGTTGGACAGGCTAGATGCAGGAAGATTGTTCCCGATGTTGGGGAAGTCCAGGACAAAGGGTCACAGCTTAAGGATAAGGGGGAAATACTTTAAGACCGAGATGAGGAAAAACTTTTTCACACAGAGTGGTGAATCTCTGGAACTCTCTGCCACAGAGGGTAGTTGAGGCCAGTTCATTGGCTATATTTAAGAGGGAGTTAGATGCGGCCCTTGTGGCTAAGGGGATCAGGGGGTATGGAGAGAAAGCAGGTACGGGATACTGAGTTGGATGATCAGCCATGATCATATTGAATGGCGGTGCAGGCTCGAAGGGCCGAATGGCCTACTCCTGCACCTATTTTCTATGTATCTATCTATGTCCCAGTTACACTAGTCCCACCTGCCTGCGTTTGGTCCATATCCCTCCAAACCTGTCCTGTCCATGTACCTGTCTAACTGTTTCTTAGACGTTGGGATAGTCCCAGCCTCAACTACCTCCTTTGGCAGCTTGTTCCATACACCCACCACCCTTTGTGTGAAAAGGTTACCCCTCAGATTCTTATTAAATCATTTCCCCTTCACCTTGCACCTATGTTGTTCTTTGGATGAAGGACCTATTCTCCACGTCGGATGTCACTTGGATGAGGGTTGGATGTAACCACGTGAAAGACATCATTATCCATTGCTCAGAGCGACTTAGCACCACTGACTGAGTTGGCTAAAACCTTGCTTGACTGGGCATACGAAAGGACACAAAGAGTTGGAGTAACTCAGCAGGTCAGGTGGCATCTCTGGTGATCATGGAGAGGTGACCTTTCAGGTTGGGAACCTTCTTTGGACTGATTATGTGTTGGGGGCGAGGGGGGAGCTCCACGTAACTTTGTTCCCACCAAACTTGCTTCAGTAGAGAATCTTTTTCCTCCTTTCTCTCGTATTTACGGCTCTGGCCTTTAATTCCAATTCAAGCAGATTTCCATTTACACGAACCAAGATATGAAGAAGGCAGTCCGACGTCTAATTCGTAGAGCCACCAAATATAGTCACTTCCTCCGGACAACCTGTCCGTTGAAGTCGAAGATAGACACAAATCAATCAATCAACCTTTATTGTCATCTTGCAAGCAACAGTTGTACAGTGCAAAATGAAAAGACGTTTCCCAGGGAATACCGGAGCATCGCACATGAAATTAAAAACATTTCACACATAATAACACTAAAAACAATCCCGTCCCTGATGGAACAGTATAAATAGTTAAAAAGTAGGTAAAAACAATGTTAAAACACATTAAAACCAATCATAAACATGTCCGGGGCGGCTGATTTGAGTGGCCAGTGCCAGTTATTGAAGTGGCCAGTGCCAGTTATTGAAGTGACCAGTGCCAGTTATTAAAGTGTCCGTGCCAAGCCGCAGAATCAGGTGACTGTGAGTACAGAGTGGCTGTTTAGCAGCCTCACAGCATATGGCAGGAAGCTGTTTAGCAGTCTTGTAGTCCGGGCTTTGATGCTGCGATATCTCTTGCCTGATGGCAGGAGATCCAGGTGTATGTGGAGGCTGGTATGTAAAATGCTGGAGTAACTCAGGCAGCATCTCTGGAGAGAAGGAATGGTTGACGTTTCGGGTCGAGACCCTTCTTCAGACTGAGTCAGGGAGAGAGGGAGACACAGAGATAAGGAAGCCTTAAAAAATATCCTTTTTGGTTGGTAGTGTTCCCGTAAAGCACAGGAGGACTTTATTTTTTTTTGGGTTTTTTTTGTAATATTTTTATTTATTAGAAGTATTGTACCTTGCAGTGATATCAACCAAAAATAACATAATACATTTCTTGTACCACTTCTTATTTTAAACTTTAAAAAGAAGAAAAATAGAAAGTTTGATAAGATAGTGAGTGCGTGAAAGAGTGATCCAGAGAAACCCATAGGAATGTGAACCACGAGAAAGAGTTAAACAGAAAACCAAAGAAAAAAATAGAGAACAGATGAAAGTAAAATAAGATAAGATAAAAGGGATGTACCTACTTCGTATCTTTACACACCCCTCACCAGGTCCTGAAACCATTTATTTTCAACATTTTGTTGCACCCTATGCTTGTAATAAGTCGATACATAGATACATAGATACATAGAAAATAGGTGCAGGAGTACGCCATTCGGCCCTTCGAGCCTGCACCGCCATTCAATATGATCATGGCTGATCATCCAACTCAGTATCCCGTACCTGCCTTCTCTCCATACCCCCTGATCCCTTTAGCCACAAGGGCCACATCTAACTCCCTCTTAAATATAGCCAATGAACTGGCCTCAACTACCCTCTGTGGCAGAGAGTTCCAGAGATTCACCACTCTCTGTGTGAAAAGGTTTTTCCTCATCTCGGTCTTAAAGGATTTCCCCCTTATCCTTAAGCTGTGACCCCTTGTCCTGGACTTCCCCAACATCGGGAACAATCTTCCTGCATCTAGCCTGTCCAACCCCATAAGAATTTTGTACGTTTCTATAAGATCCCCTCTCAATCTCCTAAATTCTAGCGAGTATAAGCCAAGTCTATCCAGTCTTTCTTCATATGAAAGTCCTGACATCCCAGGAATCAGTCTGGGATAAATGGAGACCAAATCTTTTGGAAACAGGAGGACATTTTATAAGTTTAAATTGCCCTATGAAAGCAAGCTATTGTATCTTGTGGAGTCAGGCAATGAGCCAATTGTGAAAGAATATCAAGAGAGTGATCTAATATTGAGCAGCCTTGACATTTCATGTCTGATCATTTTGCGTTTTTGATTCATGGTGATTTCAAGGACGTTGATCGATGAATGGCAAAGGGTGATATTTATCCTCACCCTTGTTGGAGCAGCCCATTACCTGATACCTGTGAAGCGCTTTGATACCTGTGAAACACACCTACTGATGTGTGTAGTCATTCATTGCTTCATAACTTGCAATGAAAGTGAACGCGGTTCAATTAATGAAGAGAGGCTGCATTGTTCTTTTGGGGAGGTTAGATCATTGATTCCTTCTCCTTCTCCTTCTCCTTCTCCTTCTCCTTCTCCTTCTCCTTCTCCTTCTCCTTCTCCTTCTCCTCCTTCTCCTTCTCCTTCTCCTTCTCCTTCTCCTTCTCCTTCTCCTTCTCCTCCTTCTCCTTCTCCTTCTCCTTCTCCTTCTCCTCCTTCTCCTTCTCCTTCTCCTTCTCCTTCTCCTTCTCCTTCTCCTTCTCCTACAGCGTGAGGAGGATGGAAGGTCCCCCTGGTGTCCTTAGCAACATTTATAGAAACATAGAAAATCAGTGCAGGAGTAGGCCATTCGGACCGTCGAGCCAGCACCACCATTCAATATGATCATGGCTGATCATCCAAAATCAGTACCCCGTTCCTGCTTTCTCCCAATATCCCTTGATTCCTTTAGCCCGAAGAACTAAATCTAAAGGGCCTGTCCCACTGTACGAGGTAATTCAAGAGCTCTCCCGAGTTTTAAAAAAATCAAACATATGGTAAGTACGTAGAATGTACGTCGGAGCTCGTGGATGTCCCGTAGCGGCTCGCAATGCTAACGGCAGGTACTCGGGAAACGCGGTAACTCGTGACGTTTTTTCAGCACTGTGAAAATGTCCACGAGAGCCCCAAGTACCTACGAACGGCTATTACCGTAATTCTCCGAGTTCGAATCAGGGGAAACTCGGGAGAACTCTTGAATTACCTCGTACAGTAGGACAGGCCCTCTACTCTCTCTTGAAAACATCCAGTGAATTCCACAGATTCACAACTCTCTGGGTGAAAGAGTTTTTCCTCATCTCAGTCCTAAATGGCCGACCCCTTATTCCTCAGCAAACATTAAAATCTGTTGGGCACCAGCTATGAATTCAAAAAAAGAAATGAATATAGCACTCTTCATGCTCCATATGCATCTTACAACTAATTAAGTTCATTTTAGGTTTAAGAAGGAACTGCAGATGCTGGAAAATCGAAGGTAGACAAAAATGCTGGAGAAACTCAGCGGGTGAGGCAGCATCTATGGAGCGAAGGAAATAGGCAACGTTTCTGGTCGAGACCCTTCTTCAGTTAACTTTAGGTGTGTTCCTTGGTGTGTAGAACCATTGATATTTTTCTCCAAAAAAAAATAATCGATTTTCGGAAATGAAGCCTTAACAAAAATGCTGAATTTCTCAGCCGGAACCTGTGTGCAGTGATTGCCAGCTAGATAGCCTCCACTATCACGGAGCACGCACCTGGTATTGGCTCCACTCCATAGTCTCCTGACACAAAGGTTTGGGCGCGGCACGTTGATCCACACCTAGATCCTCGGCTTAAATGGAACAAAACTTGTTTCTATTATTGGGGCAACCACGGTGGCGCAGCGGTAGAGTCGCTGCCTTACAGCGAATGCAGCGCCGGAGACCCGGGTTCGATCCCGACTACAGGTGCTGTCTGTACGGAGTTTGTACGTTCTCCCCCGTGACCTGCGTGGGTTTTCTCCGAGATCTTCGGTTTCCTCCCCACACACTCCAAAGACGTACAGGTTTGCAGGTTAAGCGGCTTGGTGTATGTGTACAATTGTCCCTAGTGTGTTAATGTGCGGGGATCGCTGGTCGGCGCGGGCCCGCTGGGCCGAAGGGCGTGTTTCCGCGCTGTATCTCCAAACTTAACTAAAACTGAAAGCAAAGGTGAATACAACATCGATAAAAAAGAAAATACTTTAATGATGCTTGGCGGAGACACAATTGTACGCACTTTGGGGAGAAAAGAGCTAGTTCCTTGCTTGAGTGTCTGAGGTCTGTCTTGAAGAGTTAAGTTGTCCAAACTCACACACATACCTGACAACCATTCAAACTTGTGTAGGAAGGAACCGCAGATGCTGGTTTAATCACACTTCAGCATCACTTTAATTCCCAGCTGTTTCTTTGTCGTTTCAAATGCTTCAATGGCCTGGCTCAATGGGAAGTGATGCGTGATCAGAGGCTTCACGTCCACTTTCTTCGAAGCCAGCATCGAAATTGCCATGGGATACCTGGTGCGGAGATAGAAGCATAGAAACATGGAATATAGGCGCAGGAGGAAGCCATTCGGCCCTTCGAGCCATATGATCGTGGCTGATCATCCAGAATCAGTACCCCGTTCCTGCTTTCTCCCCGCATCCCTTGATTCCGTTAGAGAATTCCGTAAAGGGAAAGTCTGCATGTCAAGAAGCTGATTCAACAACACATCAGCAACTGGTATCATCACAAGAACCTGGAACACACAACTGTACGGTGCAGGGACAGGGCTTTTTGTACACAGTGCAGTGCCGAATGCGATGCCGTTATACTAATTTCTTCTGCCTTCACCTGATCCGTATCCCTCCATTCCTTGCATATCCCTGTGCTAAATAAAAGCCTGTTAAAGGCTCCTATTGTATCTGCCTCCACCACCATCCCTGGCGCATGTTCCACACACCCACCACTCTCTGCGTAGAAAGACGTGTCCTGCACATCCCCTTTAAACATTGCCCCCCCCCCTCACATTAAACCTAAGACTTGAAGGGCTGAATGGCCTAATTCTGCTCCTATTACAATAGCCAAAAGACAATAGGTGCAGGAGTAGGCCATTTGGCCCTTCGAGCCAGCACCGCCATTCAATGTGATCATGGCTGATGACCTTATGACCTAAGTCTACCTCGCCATTCAATCATGGCTGATCTATCTCTCCCGCCTAACCCCATTCTCCTGCCTTCTCCCCATAACCTCTGACACCCGTACTAATCAAGAATCTGTCTATCTCTGCCTTAAAAATATCCATTGACTTGGCCTCCACAACCTTCTGTGGCAAAGAATTCCACAGATTCACCACCCTCTGCCTAAAGAAATTCCTCCTCATCTCCTTCTTAAAGGAACGTCCTTTAATTCTGAGGCTGTGACATCTAGCCCTATGAGGAAACATCCACTGGGCCTTGTGTAATGAGGGCAGCAGCCTTTTGGATGACCCTTGAGATTATGTTCGTTACTTAAAAGTAATGTTACAAGTAGTGCTAATGCACTTTTTGGCAGATCGAACCAACTAACGAAAGGATTAAAAGGGAATTCTTTGGTTTCAGTTGGTGGGAACCCATAGAGAAATTTTTGTCTCATAAATGTTAACTAAGTGTACAAAAGGAAAAGGCAAAGAAACGGAACAATGCACAGATATTGCATTAGATTTCCATTTGTTGCCAAATTGCTCCGAACACTATTCTAAGATTAAATAAACAAATTACACATTTGCATGAAATTATGTAAAGGGCGGAGGTGGTGCAGCGGTAGAGTTGGTGCCTTAAAATGCTGGAGGATCGAACCTGGGTCTCCGCTGCTGTAAGTGGAGGTGTTCAGCAAAACGGTATTATACTATAACAGCATATAATCCTCCAACATTTTCGCCACCTCCAACATAATCCCACTACTGGCCATATCTTCCCATCTCCACCCCTTTCTGCTGTCCGCAGAGGCCGTTCCCTCCCAAACTCCCTGGTCACCCCGTCCCTCCCCACCCAAACCACCCCCTCCCCCGGGTACGTCCCCCTGCAACCGCAGGAGATGCAACACCTGTCCCTTGACTCCATCCAAGGACCAAAACAGTCTTTCCAGGTGAGGCCGAGGTTCACTTGCACCTCCTCCAATCTCATCTACTGCATCCGCTGTTCCAGGTGGCAAACTTCTCTACATTGGCGAGACCAAGCGCAGGCTCGGCGATCTTTTCGCTGAACACCTCCGCTCAGTCCTGATTTCCTGGCTGCTCAGCACTTCAACTCCCCCTCCCATTCCCAATCGTCCATTGTCAGAGTGAGGCCAAGTGCAATTTGGAGGAACGGCACCTCATATTTTGCTTGGGTAGCTTACACCCCAGCAGTATGAACATTGACTTCTCTAACTTCAAATAGCCCTTGCTGTCCCTCTCTATCCCCCTCCTCCTTCCCAGTTCTCCCACCAGTCTTACTGTCTCCGACTACATTCTATCTTTGTCCCGCCCACTCCCCTGCCATCAGTCTGAAGAACGGTCTCGTCCCGAAACGTCACCCATTCCTTCTCTCCAGAGATGCTGCCTGTCCCGCTTAGTTACTCCAGCATTTTGTGTCTTCCCTTATCATGTATCATCTATACACTGCACACGTCTCGATCGTAATCATGTATTGTCCTTCCTCTGAGTGGATAGCACGCAACAAAAGCTTTTCATTATACCTCAGTACATGTGCCATCATTTTACAGATGACTAAAAGCTGACTGATTGCTCGGGAATTAGTCGGATTAGATTGATCCTGTTTTTTTTGTGAACAGGTCAATAATCCTGGGCAATGTTTTTCATTGTCAGATAGATTGTTAAGTTGCCATTCTACTGACAGAGCTTGGGTAGGGTTCTAGCTAATTCGTTAGTATATCTGGGACTAATCTGGTCATATTGTCTTTGCCATTTCCGGTGCTATCCGTCATTTTCTGATATCGCAAAGAGCGGAAAAGGTTGGCTGAAGACTTGGCTTCTGTAATGGTAGGAATCTCAGGAAAGGGCCACGTTAATAGACAATAGGTGCAGAAGTAGGCCATTCGGCCCTTCGAGCCAGCACCGTCATTCAATGTGATCATGGCTGATCATCCCCAATCAGTACCCCGTTCCTGCCTTCTCCCCATATCCACTGACTCCGCTATCTTTAAGAGCCCTATCAAGCTCTCTCTTGAAAGTATCCAGAGAACCGGCCTCCACCGCCCTCTGAGGCAGAGAATTCCACAGACTCACAACTCTGTGTGTGAAAAAGATGAACCTACTGCTTGGCACATCTGGGCTGAATGTGCATATGTGTGCTTGCGTGACACTGGGTTCTTCAGCTAATGAATCTGCTTTCGCTGCCATCATTGCACGAACCTGGCTGCATAGTTCAGATTTAGAAAAGAGATACACTCCCTTTGAATCTTCCTGTGGAATCTTCCATCAGTTTTATTTATTTATTATGTTCTATTTATCAGTAGTTATTTACGTAGTTTTATCAGTAGTTCCAGCTACACACTAAAGGTCAGCACTGCAATTTAATTAAATCAAAGTTGTTTCAGACCTATGAAATAACTGAAAACGTGTATGCTATTGCTCAAGCTATAGGTGAGGTTTTACTACATATGATGTCTCAGTTTAGCAAACAACCTGGTTATCGAAACAAGTTTTATATTTATGAATCAACAGGTAAATATTTAAAAATATATGAGACATTAAAATGCAATAAAAAATTTAGCGTCACGGAATCATACAGTACGGAAACAGACCGTTCGGCCCAACTCATCCATGTCGACCAAGATGTCCCATCTAAGATAGTCCCGTTGGCCCGCATTTACTGTATATGTCACCCCTAAATCTTTCCTATCCATGCATCTTCCCACTTGTCTATTACATGTGGTCATTGTTCCTGCCTCAACTGCATCAGCTTTCAAGTGGGGTGGCGCGGGATTACTGCAGCGGCCCCTACAGCCTGTCTGTCTTTATTTGTATTTTTGTCTAGTTAAATGTAGTTGTTTGTGGGGTTTTTTTGTACTGTTTTATTTGTGTATATGTGGGAGGCGGGAGGGGGAAACTTTAAAAACCTTTTCCCTGTCGGGTCTCCGTTTTTGTTGGGGCCTAGCTCCGTGGAGCGGCCTCCAACCGGGACGACCTGGGGGCTCCAGTCGCGGAGCCTGCGGACTCACCATCGTGGGGCTGGCCGGCCTTCGGAGCGTGGGGAGCGGTGGTGGCTCGTCGCTGCTCACTTCGGAGCTCGGAGGCTCCAGCTGCAGACCGGTGGACTGGGACATCGGGAGCTCGCGGTTGAACAGAGGGATCTAGGAATAACTGTGCATAGTTCCCTGAAGGTGGAATCTCATGTAGATAGGGTGGTAAAGAAAGCTTTTGGTGTGCTGGCCTTTATAACTCAGAGCATTGAATATAGAAGTTGGGATGTAATGTTAAAATTGTACAAGGCATTGGTGAGGCCAATTCTGGAGTATGGAGTACAATTTTGGTCGCCTAATTATAGGAAGGATGTCAACAAAATAGAGAGAGTACAGAGGAGATTTACTAGAATGTTGCCTGGGTTTCAGCAACTAAGTTACAGAGAAAGGTACACAAAAATGCTGGAGAAACTCAGCGGGTGCAGCAGCATCTATGGAGCGAAGGAAATAGGCAACGTTTCGGGCCGAAACCCTTCTTCGGGCTGAAAGTTACAGAGAAAGGTTGAACAAGTTAGGTCTTTATTCTTTGGAGCGCAAAAGGTTAAGAGGGGACTTGATAGAGGTCTTTAAAATTATGAGCGGGTTAGACAGAGTGGACGTGGATAAGCTTTTCCCATTGAGAGTAGGGAAGATTCAAACAAGGGGACATGACTTGAGAATTAAGGGACAGAAGTTTAGGGGGAACATTAGGGGGAACTTCTTTACTCAGAGAGTGGCAGCTGTGTGGAATGAGCTTCCAGTGGAAGTGGTGGAGGTAGGTTCGATGTTATCCTTTAAAAATAGATTGGAAAATTTTAAAAATGTTCGGCACAGACTTGAAGGGCCGAGATGGCCTGTTTCCGTGCTGTTATGGTTATATGGGTCCGGGTGAGAGACCGCTTTCCGGAGCTCCCGCAACGCAACTTCTCCCGCCCGTGTCGCGGGGTTGAAACCACCCGGAGCGGGGCCGTGCATCACCCGGCGTGGCTTTAATGGCCGCGGGACATTCCAGCGCCCGCCGGGGGCTCCAACTTTGTGATTTTTTGGACTGGAGCGGGGCCGTACATCGCCCGGCGCGGCCTCAACGGCCGTGGGACCCGCCATTGCCCGCCTGGGGCTTCAACATTGGGAGAGAAATGGTGCAGGGGAGAGAAAAGACTTTGCCTTCCATCACAGTGAGGAGGAGATTCACTGTGATGGATGTTTTTCTGTAAATTGAATTGTTTGTGTGTCGTGTAGGAATTGTTTTGTTTGTATGGCTGTGGAAACGGAGTTTCATTTGAGCCTCTCTGAGGTTCAAATGACAAGTAATAAAATCTAATCTAATCTAATCTAATCTAATCTAATCAGCTGGCAGTTCATTCCATATATCCTGAGTGAAACAGTTGCCTCTCAAGTTCCTACTAAATCTTTCCCCTCTCACCTTAAGCCCATGTCCTCTGGATCTTGATTTCCCTCCTCTCGGTAAAAGACTGTGCATTTACCTTATCTCTTCCCCTCTTGATATTACACACTTCTGTAAGATTACCACTTGTGGGCCTGTCCCACTTATGCGGTTTTTTTTTTGGCGACTTGCCGGCACCTGTCATAGTCGCAGCAGGTGGCCGAAAATTTTCAACCTGTTGAAAATCCAGCGGCAACCAGAAAAAGGTACGACTCTTTGGGCGACTACCACAGGCGTCACCCGTGACAGCAAAGCTGGTCCCTACATTCAGGCACGCTGCTGTGACTAATGCACGAGCAATTTGTGTTCACTAAAGTCACAAGTTCACAAGTTAATCCCATTTTCCTGCCTACTCCCCATAACCCTTGACACCCGTTCTAATCAAGAATTTGTCTATCTCTGCCTTAAAAGTCTGAAGCTCATTTAAGGTGAAGGGGAAAGATTTAATCGGAATCAGAGGGGTAACCTTTTCCCACAAAGGGTGGTGGGTGTATGGAACAAGCTGCCAGAGGAGGTGGTTGAGGCAGGGACTATCTCAACGTTTAAGAAACAGTTTAGACAGGTACATGGATAGGACAGGTTTGGAGGGGTATGGGCCAAACGCGGGCAGGTGGGACGTGTAGCTGGGACATGTTGGCCGGTGTGGGCAAGTTGGGCCGAAGGGCCTGTTTCCACGCGATATCACTCTGTGACATTCAGATCTGAGCTGGCAGATGAAAGAATTTGCGAAAACGAAGGTGAACAAGCCAGTGTTTTTTTATGTTTGCCAGGTGTTGAGTTTCAGGGAGTGTGAGGAGAATTGAAGGCCATTTATGAAGGCTATTGGGAAACTGCTGTAAATGATATGGCTTTATTGAGGTGCTTCAAACCAAGCTCATTGTTTCATATTTTCTGTCCTCAGACTTCCTTCTTCCTGGTAGTCTAATTACTCAGCCAGAAGTGATTACACAGAAGCTGCCAAAGAATAATAGAATAGCAAGCTCCTTGCTTTAGACGCATTTGGATTGAAATTCTATGTGTGAATGTTGTCTGGAAATGAAATCACTGAAAGTTATCAAGGTTTTAAGGAAGGTAGACAAAAATGCTGGAGAAACTCAACGGGTGAGGCAGCATCTATGGAGTGAAGAAATAGGTGACGTTTCGGGTCGAGACCCTTCTTCACAAGGTCATAAGGACATAAGTGATAGGAGCAGAATCAAGCCATTCGGCCCATCAAGTCTACTCCACCTTTCAATCATGGCTGATCTATCTCTCCCTCCTAACCCCATTCTCCTGCCTTCTCCCCATAACCCCTGACACCCGTACTAATCAAGTTATACCTTGAAGAAGGGTTTCGGCCCGAAACGTTGCCTATTTCCTTCGCTCTATAGATGCTGCTGCACCCGCTGAGTCTACCCTCACCAAGTTATATGTGTAGCATCACAATCTGCAGCCCTGAGTCGATGAACACACTCACACTATAACAACAGACAATTGACAATGTTCACACCAAAACACTCACTCACAGTGGCCTGTACAAACTGCAGATACAACTACGACTTTGCAAACACATTTGGACAGATATATTGATAGGAAGAGTTTAGAAGGCTATGAGCCAAATGCAGACAAATTGGGCTAGCCCAGAATGCCAACGGTCGGCATGGACAAGGTGGGCTGAAGCGTCTGTTTCCGTGCTGTATAGCTCTATGACTCTATGAAATTCTAGTGGGTCCTAAAATAATTCACGTTATAGGGATAGAATTAGGCCATTCGGCCCATCGAGTCTACTCCGCCATTCAATCATGGCTGATCGCTGCCACCTAATCCCATTCTCCTGCCTTCTCCCCATAACCCTCGACAGCTGTTCTAATCAAGAACTTGTCTATCTCTGCCTTAAAATATATCCACTGCCTTGGCCTCCACAGCTCTCTGTGGCAATGAGTTCCACATATTAACCACAGGAATTCGGAAGCTGTTCCAAGCAGATGAAACCTGACGTTTTAGCCATATCAAACCTCAACAAAGTTGACTGAAAGTAAGCATGCAGGTACAGCAGGCAGGCAGGGAAGAAAGCTAATGGCCTGTTGGCCATCATAACGAGAGGAGTTGAGTATAGGAGCAAAAAGGTTCTTCTGCAGTTGTACAGGGCCCTGGTGAGACCACACCTGGAGTATTATGTGCAGTTTTGGTCTCGTAATTTGAGGAAGGACATCCTTGCCATTGAGGGAGTGCAGCGTAGGTTCACAAGGTTAATTCCCGGGATGGTGGGACTGTCATATGATGAAAGAATGGAGCGACTGGGCTTGTATTCACTGGAATTTAGAAGGATGAGAGGGTATCGTATCGAAACATATAAAATTATTAAGGGATTGGACAGGCTAGAGGCAGGAAACATGTTCCTGATGTTGGGGGGGGTTCCAGAACCAGGGGTCACAGGTTAAGAATAAGGGATGGGCCATTTAGAACTGAGATGAGGAAAACAATTTCACCCAGAGGGTTGTGAATTTGTGGAATTCTCTGCCTCATAAGGCAGTGGAGACCAATTCACTGGATGCATTCAAAAGAGAGGTAGATTGAGCTCTTAGGGCTAACGGAATCAAGAGATATGGGGAGCAGGCAGGAACGGGGTACTGATTGTGGATGATCAGCCATGATCACATTGAATGGCGGTGCTGGCTCCAAGGGCCGAATGGCCTACTCCTGCACCTATTGTCTATGTATCTATGTATGACTACAAAGTTGACTTCAGATTCTGTGCGTCTGTGCCGCCAACTGCTTTAACTGATGTTAAGAGTCAAAGTTAAGCAACCGTGGGCAAGGGGCAAGTAGCAGAACTTACGTGTTGCAGTATCGGAACATGCCGCGGATATCCACCTCCCGGATGGCGGCGTTTAGAAGAGGCACACTCACTAAATCTGGGCCGTGTCCGACCAGGAGCACAGTCCCTCCGGATTGAGTCGACTGGAAACGAGAAAAATCACATCTTAAGGGCCTGTCCCACTTGGGCGTTATTTATCACGACATCATTTACGTGACGCGCAAATGACGCCCAAGTGGGACATTCAGACAGATAAAATACGTTAAATTTGAACTCATTCAGCCAAACGGCGGCAAAAGAGCCAATTTTAATCATCGTGTTTAAGAAGGAACTGCAGATGCTGGAAAACCGAAGGTAGACAAAAGTGCTGGAGAAACTCAGCGGGTGAGGCTGCATTTATGGAGCGAAGGAAATAGGCAACGTTTCGGGCCGAAACCCTTCTTCAGTCTGAACAAGGGTTTCGGCCCGAAACGTTGCCTATTTCCTTCGCTCCATAGATGCTGCTGTACCCGCTGAGTTTCTCCAGCACTTTTGTCTACCTCCGATTTTAATCATTATTTGGAGAATCCCCAGCCACACACCAACCTATCCTGGAGCCCAGTACCTTATCTACGAAAGAAGTGATCTATGGTTGCAGTGGACTGGGTAGGCCGAAGGGTCGGTTTCCAAGCTGTATCTCGAAACTGCAGTGGTAAAAGGGCAACTGAAATATAGTCTGATGAAGGTTCAAGACACGAAACGTTACCTATCCATTTTCCCCAGATGCTGCTTGACCCGCTGAGTTGCTCCAACATTTTGTGTCTATCTTTGGTATAAACCAGCATCTGCAGTTCCTTTTAATTACAGCGCAAATAAAATTTTCAGTGGAATCAATGCTGATTTATGCGAGGAGAAGCCTTATTCATCAAAACTGCTAAGAGTGTCTTCAGCTTGTGTCAATTGAAATATAAGATAGACACAAAAAGCTGGAGTAACTCAGGCAGCATCTCTGGAGAGAAGGAATAGGTGACGTTTCGGGTCGGGACCTCCCTCACCCTGACTCTCAGTCTGAAGAAGGGTCTCGACCTGAAACGTCACCCATTCCTTCTCTCCAGAGATACTGCCAGTCCCGGTGAGTTACTCCTGCATTTTGTGTCTATCTTCGGTGTAAACCAGCATCTGCAGTTCATTCCTACATGGAACATCCTGTAACCTTCTTATCAACAATACTGTACTTATAATAATACTGTAATGAAATTAGTTTAATTTAATCTGCAGTTGTACAGGGCCCTAGTGAGACCACACCTGGAGTATTGGGTGCAGTTTTGGTCCCCTAATTTGAGGAAGGACATTCTTGCTATTGAGGGAGTGCAGCGTAGGTTTACAAGGTTAATTCCCGGGATGGCGGGACTGTCATATGCTGAGAGAATGGAGCGGCTGGGCTTGTACACTCTGGAGTTTAGAAGGATGAGAGGGTATCTCATTGAAACATATAAGATTGTTAAGGGCTTGGACACGCTAGAGGCAGGAAACATGTTCCTGATGTTGGGGGAGACCAGAACCAGGGGCCACACAGTTTAAGAATAAGGGGTAAGCCATTTAGAACGGAGACGAGGAAACACTTTTTCTCACCGAGAGTGGTGAGTCTGTGGAATTCTCTGCCTCAGTGGGCGGTGGAGGCCAGTTCTCTGGATGTTTTCAAGAGAGAGCTAGATAGGGCTCTTAAAAATCGTGGAGTCAGGGGATATGGGGAGAAGGCAGGCACGGGGTACTGATTGGGGGTGATCAGCCATGATCACATTGAATGGCGGTGCTGGCTCGAAGGGCCGAGTGGCCTACTCCTGCACCTATTGTCTATTGTCTATAATGGAAATTTAGTCTAATAGGCTTATACCAGACTTCACCCTGTACACAAGCCTTGGTACACTGTAGTCCTCTACATTCAACCACATCAATGTCTTTCTAATTCTTTCTCTTTCTCACTTAAACATATCCATGCTATTCTCTAGAAGTAGAGAGAACCCCTTTCTAATTGCTAAATGGTAAAGAAGATTCCTAGATTTGGAAATTTGTTCCTGAATCTTTCCCAGTTTCAATCAGATCCCGAAGCAGAATTCCTTCACTTGAGACAACACCTCTGTCTTATCAATCTTCTATTATTTCCTTCCTTTTCACCACCTGTATTATTAATTTCGGGTCGAAACCCTTCTTGAGACTGCGAGTCAGGGGGGGGGGGGGAGGGAAACTGAGATCCAGGCCCAAAGCCTCCGAACACTGATCTATGTTGGTAGACAAAAATGCTGGAGAAACTCAGCGGGTGCGGCAGCATCTATGGAGCGAAGGAAATAGGCAACGTTTCGGGCCGAAACCCTGAAGGAAATAGGCAACGTTTCGGGCCGAAACCCTGAAAGAAATAGGCAACGTTTCGGGCCGAAACCCTGAAGGAAATAGGCAACGTTTCGGGCCGAAACCCTGAAGGAAATAGGCAACGTTTCGGGACGAAACCCTGAAAGAAATAGGCAACGTTTCGGGCCGAAACCCTGAAGGAAATAGGCAACGTTTCGGGCCGAAACCCTGAAGGAAATAGGCTACGTTTCGGGCCGAAACCCTGAAGGAAATAGGCAACGTTTCGGGACCCAGCATTTTTGTCCACCTTCGATTTTCCAGCATCTGCAGTTCCTTCTTAAACACAGGTACATGGATATGACAGGTTTTCGAGGGATATTGGCCAAATGCAGGCAGGTGGGACTAGTGTAGATGGGACACATTGGCCGGTGTGGGTGTTGGGCCGAAGGGCCTGTTTCCATGCTGTAACACTCTATGACTCTGAGCTGGTACTCACGTAGATGGCAGCCTGGACACAGAACTCTGCCCCAGTGCACTCGATGGTGGTGAATGGCATTGAACCAAGAGCCGCCTGCACTTTCTGGGCCAGGTCCTGAGGTGTCTCCTTCTCCACCTTGATGGTAAAATCAGCCCCCACCTCCTTCGCCTTGGCCAGTCGGGCACTTGATAAATCTAAGAAAAGAAATTAGAAGGATGAGAGGGTATCTCATTGAAACATATAAGATTGTTAAGTGCTTGGACACGTTAGGGGCAGGAAACATGTTCCCCATGTTGGGGGAGTCCAGAACCAGGGGCCACAGTTTAAGAATAAGGAGTAAGCCATTTAGAACGGAGACGAGGAAACACTTTTTCTCACAGAGAGTGGCGAGTCTGTGGCTCAGAGGGCGGTGGAGGCAGGTTCTC
>CM075993.1:3946507-3971381 GCA_038087875.1 Malacoraja senta
CGGCCAGAAACTGATCTACTTGCAAATTTCCACCTAGAAATCCGGTGTAGGAAGGAACTGCAGATGCTGGTGTAAACCGAAGATAGACGTAAAGTGCTGGAGTAACTCTGCGGAGACAGGCAGCATCTCTGGAGAGAAGGAGTGGGTGACGTTTCGGGTCAAGACCCTTCTTCAGACCTTCTGATCTTCAGATCGTCAGATCTTCTGAACAAGGGTCTCGAGCCAAATTATGTGTTCAGTGAAAGGAATTGAGCGGAGTTCACTCTCTGCTTACGAGACGTGCAGGGCAGGAAAAGCTGACACTTCCCCCACAGTCCCAACAGTGCCTGGATGTACCTCTGAGCCCCTGTTCCCCAAGTATCGACATTTCATAGTTATACAGTCATAGAGCACAGAAGGAGGTCATTTTACCCACTTCGTCCATGTCAACCAGGTTTCATATCGGAACTATTCCCAACTGAACTGGTCCCGTTTCCCTGCATTTGGCCCATAACTGAACGAAAGAATAACGAAAGACTAACTGACGCTAAAGATTTCCCTCCACACCTTTCCTCATCATGTATTTGCCTAAATGCCTTTAAAATGTTGCCACAAACCCAGCTTCTGCAGCTTCCTTTGGTTGCCTGGTCCATTTGCTCAATACCTTCATCATGAAGAAATTGCCCCTTGGATCAGTTATATATCCTTCCCCTTTCTCCGTAAACCTATGCCCTCTAGTACTGGACTCGCCTACTCCTTATCGATGCATCTCATGATTCTGTATACCTCTGTAAGGTCACCCCTCAGCCTCTTACACTCCAGTAAGAAAGAGAGTGAGTCTATCCAGCTACTCCTTACAAGGCTTCCTGTTAGCATCTTGGCGAATCTCTTCTGCCCCATTTTCAGTTTAAGACATCCTTCCAAGAGCAGTAAACTGCTGTCAATTTTTTAAACTGTTTTAAAACATCTCCAGTATTTAAAAATTAATCAAGATTCCATAAATGATTAGAAATATTTATAAAACATACTTTGCGAAATACAAATGTAAAATATTAAAAATGATTAAAAATATTAGAAATTACATCTAATTAAAAGTATTATAAAATAATAGTTATATAATATTTAATTTTGTATAATTAGAAATATTTAAAAATCAAATCAATTAAAAAAAAATCTAAGATTTGTAGAATACTAATAAATATTTAAAATATTTAATTTAATATTAACGTTATTTTTTTAATATTCCAAATCATTTAAAATATTTCAGTTCAGTATTTTATGTGATTATAAATATTGAAAAATTAATTTAATTAAAAGAATTTGAAAATACAAACAAATATAAAATATTTATATTTTTATAATTAGAAATATTAGAAAATGAATGCAATTAAAATAATTGTAAAATAACAAACATAGTATTTACGTTTTTATATAATTAGAAATGTAAAAAATAAAAATTAAATGAATTATAAACCACTAACTAATATAGAATATTTAAATATTTTAAATGATTTGAAATATTAAAAAAATTAAAATTAAAAGAATTGTAAAATACTAACAAATAATATTTCAATAAAGTATGAAGGAGTGAAATGATTTACTAACCTGCAGATTGCATTCATCATTGGGTCAGTGACTTCTCTTAAATGAACACGATGACTTCCTTTGGGCACCACTTGATGGCATGAAGAGAGAGCTCAGTGGTGAGTTCACAGCTCAGTTGTTCCATTGCCGGACCTGCAGCTCACGGACCAGTGCTTTTGGCCCATTCTAAGCTGGTGGCGGCCAGTAGCCAGCAGTTCCTGGTGGAATCTCCAGCTGTCAGGCAGCCCAATGGGCGAAGAGTTATCTCGGGCGCTGGATAGTTTTTGTTTAGAGATACAGCGCGGAAACAGGCCTTTCGGCCCAACGAGTCCGCGCCAACAAGCGATCCCCGCACATTAACATTATCCTAAACACACCAAGCCAATTAACCTACAAACTTGTTCGTCTTTGGAGGGCCTGAATCAAGCACACTGCCCCTTGCACAGCTCAATGGGTCACTGCGCCCAGCTCAAATGTAACTCTTCTGCTTCAGGGTCAAGGATGATTTGCTCCGCTTCATGTTCGGTACTGTGAAGATGCCTGTGCGTGGAATCTTCTAATGTTGGAGGCTTTTGCACACCACCCACCACATGGTTTTGACAGAGAAGGGTCCTGGTCCAGGGGCAAGCAGGTTCTCCTAATTTAGTCCAAACCTTTGTCGATTCAGACCTACTTAGCTCACTCTCCCAAACTGTCCAAGTCCTTCTGCAAAGTCCCTGCTTTCTCCATGCTACCTGCCCCTCCAGCTATTAAAATATAACCCGCAAACTTAGCTACTAAGCCTTCACTTCCCTCTCCAAATCATTGATATACAACGTGAAGAGTAGCGGCCCCAGCACCAACCCCTGCAGTGCACTGTTAGTCACTGGCAGCCAACCAGAAAAGCCCCCCTTTATTCACATGCTTTGCCTCCAGCCTGCTCTCCATGCGAGTATCTTCCCTCTGATATCTTCTTTAGCAGATTCGCATGCGGCACCTTATCAAAGACATTCTGAAAATCCATCGACTCCCCTTTGTCTATCCTGCTATTATCTTCCTCACAAAAATTCCAACAGACTCATCAGGCAAGATCTTCCTTCACAAAGCCATGCTGACCTATTTTATCATGTGCTTCTAAGTAGTCGGATACCTCATCCTTTAAAATGGACTCTAAAATATTCCCAACCACTGAAGTCAGACGAACCGAATGGAACCCCGGGTAATGTTGATAAAATGAAGATCTCAACTGGTGTATAAGGTGTATGGTGAAGTAGCACGATGGTTAAATTGCTGGATTATTAGCCAGAGATATACAGTAGGCCATTAATCTGGATGAAGAGTTCAAATGCACCTTGGCAGCAGTGGAATTTGAATTCAAGTATTTAAAGAAGTCAAGAATTCAATAAAAGTGAGTTTAGTTTAGTTTAGTTTAGATTAGTTTAGAGATACAGCGCGGGAACAGGCCTTCAGCCCACCGAGTCCGCACCGACCAGCGATCCCCGCACATTAACACTACCCGACACACACTAGGGACAATTTTACGTTTACACCAAGCCAATTAGCCTCCAAACCTGTACGTCTTTGGAGTGTGGTAGGAAACAGAAGATCTCGGAGAAAACCCACGCGGGCCACGGGGAGAACGTACAAACTCCGTACAGACAGCACCCGTAGTCAGGATCGAACCCGGGTGTCTGGTGCTGTAAGGCAGCAACTCTACCGTTGCACCACCGTGCCGCCCATTTGTGTAACAATGTCATGCTCTTCTGGCCTGGCCTTTATAAAACTTTGGTTAGACAGCATTTGGAGTATTGTGTGAAGTTCTGGATGCCCCCATTATATGGAGCTTTCCGAAAGGGCGCAGTGGATGTTTACCAGAATACTGCCTGGATTAGAGGATATTAGAAATTGGACAAACTTGGATTGCTTTCTTGAAGGTTGAGGGGAGTGCTGATAGAAGTATGCGAGGCACAGGTAGGGTGGGCACAAATTATTTTCCAGGGTGCAAAATGGTCGTAGGGGGGAAGTTTAAAGGAGACGTGCGGGGAAAATCTTTTACACAGAGAGTGGTGGGTGCCTGGAACAAACAATCAAGTGGTAATAGAACTGGATACAATAGTGCCATTTAGGAGGCTTCAAGAAAGACATGTGTAAATCCACGGAATGGAGGGATATGGATCACGTGCAGACAAAGAAGATTGGTTTGCCTTAAGAGTCACAGTGATAAAGTGATACAGTGCGGAAACAGGCCCTTCGGCCCAACTTGTCCCACCTATACTAGTCCCACCTACTCGCGTTTGGGCCATATCCCTCCAAACCACTTGATTTTGAAGCATTCATGCATGGTGGAGGTATAATGTAGTCACAGTGTGAAAACAGGCCCTTCAGCGCAACTTGCCCACACCCGGCAATATGTCCCAGCTACACTACCTGCTTTTGGTCCATATCCCTCCAAATCTGTCCCATCCATGCATCAGTCTAACTGTTTCTTAAATGTTGGGATAATTCCTGCCTCAACTACCTCCTCTGGCAGCTTGTTCCATACACCCACCGCCCTTTGTGTGAAAAGGTTACCCTTCAGATTCCGATTAAGTCTTTCCCCCTTCACCTTAAACCATGACTTGGCATTATGTTCGGCCAAAGGCCTGTTCTATGTTACAACCTGCTGTTCCAGTCCTGCTTTTCATTGCCTCATCAGTCTGGACGGCAAATGGTGACCTTCTCAAGTAATGTTTGCATCCCTAATTGAACAGATAACTATATATATTTTTTTAAACAGTCACTCACCAGCACAATTTGCTGGTCATTTAAGCAATGTACAACGTGAATAGAATTTTAAGCATGTTCTGCTTCTGCAGCTGGGCAGGATTGAATATCCTGGAAATAGTGACAAGAAATTTTGAGTTCCGGTAATAGAGTATCCAACCAGTTTTTCAAGCTCGAAGAGAATGTCAGCAACAATAGAGCTGATTTTTTTTTACACATTCCTCCACTCCTGATTTTCCCTTGTGCTCTGTGTCTCCAGGTGCAAGGTGAGGAAAGCCCTGTCATACACCTTTCAGCAAGGTATGTGGTTATACCTGATACCTGTCACAACCAAGCACTGCTTTTGGAGATTATACTGTCCTATCATGCTCAGGAGCACAACAAATACAGAATAAACAGGAGAAACTGCAGTCTCAGTACTTGCTTATCGCAAAGCAATCCCCAAGGTCATAAGTGATAGGACAGAAGAGTATTGGCCCATCAAGTCTACTCCGCCATTCAATCCTGGCTGATCTATCTCTCCATCCTAACCCCATTCCCCTGCCTTCTCCCCATAACCCCTGACACCCGTACTAATCAAGAATCTATCTATCTCTGCTTTAAAAATATCCACTGACTTGACCTCCACAGCCTTCTGTGGCAAAGATTCACCACCCTCTGTCTAAATAAATTCCTTTTCATCTCCTTCGTAAAGGAAAGTCCTTTAATTCTGAGGCTGTGACCTCTAGTCCTAGACTCTCCCATTAGAGGAAACATCTTCTCCACATCCACTCTATCCAACCCTTTCACCATCCGTTGCGTTTCAATGAAGGGCCCCCTCATCCTTCTAAACTCCAGCGAGTACAGGCCCAGTGCTGTCAAACGCTCATCATGTTGACCCACTCATTCCTGGGATCATTCTCGTAAACCTCCTCTGGACCCTCTCCAGAGCCAACCACAACCTTCCTCAGATATGGGATGTAATGCTGAGGCTCTATAAGGCGCTGGTGTGGCCTTAACATTGTGAGCAATTTTGGGGACCATATCTGAGAAAGGATGTGCTGGCTCTGGAGAGGGTCCAGAGGAGGTTTCTCAACAACAACTTCATCAACAAGTTTGCTGATGACACAACAGTGGTGGGTCTCATCAGTGACAATGATGAGTCGGTGTACAGGATGGAGGTGGAGCTGCTCACAGGATGGTGCAAATCCCACAACCTCATTCTCAACGTGGGAAAGACTAAGGAGATGGTGGTTGACTTCAGGACGGCGGGAAAACAACACCATACACCTCTGCACATCGATGGAGCTGATGTGGAAAGGGTCAACAGCGTGAAGTTCCTAGGACTCCACCTGTCAGATGACCTGACGTCCACAACCAACACCACAGCACTGGTCAAGAGAGCCCAGCAGCGACTACACCCTCTCCAAAGACTACGTAAAGCAGGTCTCCCCACTACACACCTACGAACTTTTTATAGGGGGACAATCGAGAGCACATTAACCTATGGCATCACTTCCTGGTTCGGGAGCTGCAAGGCGTACGAACGGCACCAACTAGACAGGATTGTGAAGACCGCCAGCAGGATTATTGGTGCTCCAATCCCTTTCCTGCTGGACATATACAGGAAGAGATGTATCAGCAGAGCCATCTCCATCATCAAAGACCCCTACCACCCATCGCACCACATATTCTCCATCCTGCCATCCGGGAAGAGGTACCGGAGCATTAGGTGCAAAACCAGCAGGATGCTCCTCAGCTTCTTCCCGCAGGTTATAAGACTGATAAACGGACTTTGTCCCCTGCCAAAGTATCGTGCACCAACCACCAACCTGGACACACGGCAGCAGAGCCACTGTCGTGCCGCTGCCGATCGGAACGCCTGTTGATGTTTAGTAGAGAGTAGAGTGTTAATTTGTTCATGATATATGTATTTTTACTTCTATTTATTTTTTACTGCACACTGAAATGGACACTGGTTGAGGAACGTTTTTTTGGTTCCTCTGGGTATGCGAATACTCAGGAAATTACAATAAAGATATACAATACAATACAATACAATACAAGAATGATCCCAGGAATGAACACGCTAACCTATGATGAACGTTTGTTGCCACTGGGCCTGTACTCGCTGGCATTTAGAAGAATGAGGGGGGACCTCATTGAAACATTCAGAATAGTGAAAGGCTTGGATAGAATGGATGTGGAGAGGATGTTTCCACTGGTGGGAGAGTCTAGGACTATAGGTCACAGCCTCAGAATTAAAGGACATTCTTTTAGGAAGGAGATGAGGAGACATTTCTTTAGTCAGAGGGTGGTGATTCTGTGGAATTCTTTGCCACAGAAGGCTGCGGAGGCTAAGTCAGTGGATATTTTTAAGGCAGAGATAGATTCTTAATTAGTATGGGTGTCAGAGGTTATGGGGAGAAGGCAGGAGAATAGGGTTAGGAGAAAGAGATAGATCAGCCATGATTGAATGGTGGAGTCTTTCTACAGCCAGAGGTCAGGACTCTGATCCTTAGGTCTACAGCCCACCCAGGGTTATTAACATCTGACTTATGGACATGCTGTACATATGAATGAGGTGGATGGGGATGGATTTGCTGGCTGCTCTGGGGTACAGACATCTCCTGCCGAATGGGAAAGGGGCAGAGTGAGAGTGAGAGGATTGACACAAAATGCTGGAGTAACTCAGCGGGACAGGCAGCATCTCTGGAGAGAAGGAATGGGTGAGGTTTCGGGTCCAGATCCTTCTTCAGACCCGAAACACCATCTGATCCTTTTCTCCAGAGATGCTGTCTGGCCCTCTGAGTTACTCCAGCTTTTTGTGTCTATCTTCGGTTTAAACCAGCACCTGCAGTTCCTTCCTTCACAAGTGTTGATGCCTAGTTTGGAGTGCGGGAGATTTGACGGGTCTTGAGCTTGTGGATCGTGTTTGAGGGCCCGCAGAATTTTTCAGTGCCTTAAACCACCATAAAAATCTAGAGTCATAGAGTGAGACAGAGTCAGAGGAAAGGGAAACTGGAGATGTGGAAGGTTAAGGTGTGAAAACTAGAGATCAAAGGGGACAAAGGTCAAGGAAAATGTAGAATAGATCATTGTTAGCTTGGCAACGAGGCATACAAGGTAACATTTAATCTGGAGGACAGTCAGACTGCTCAGAGAACTAGGATGGGGGATGGATGTAGAGAGAGGGAAAGCAAGGTTTACTTGAAGTTAGAGAAGTCAAAATTCACACTGCTGGGTTGTAAGCTGCCCAAGCGAAATATGAGGTGCTGTTCCTTCAATTAATGAGAGGGGGACTACCAAGTGATGAATGCATCTGGTCAATTATTTATCCTTTGTTAAATCCTCATAATAGTAGCAAAATCCAAAGTTACCAACCATATTGTGGGAAATAAAACATTGCTCTAGATCCAAAGCACAGATTAGTTTAGTTTCGTTTAGAGATAGTTCAGCGCGGAAACAGGCCCTTCGGATTACTGTGTCCGCGCCGAACAGCAATCACCCAGTACACTGCCGCTATCTTACACACAGTAGGAACAATTTACCATTTTACAGAAACCAATTAAATCCAAACCTGTACAGCTTTGGAGTGTGGGAGAAAACCGGAGCACCCGGAGAAAACTCACGTAGGTCACAGGGAGAATGTACAAACTGCGTACAGACAGAACCTCTGGTCAGGATCGAACCTGGGTCTCTGGCGCTGTTAGACAGCAACTCTACTGCTGTACCACCGTGCCGCCGATGGCTGGACCATGGCTCCATCCATTCCCCAACCTTCAACAGTTGACTTAGTCAGGCCGATGCCATCAGCAAACAGCTCATCAAGGCTGTGACCTTGTCCCTTTCGAACCACAATACACTGCTATATGGATTGCAAACACAGCACTAGATATGGAATGGTTCAGATCTATTGCCGAACGGTCAGGTTTTTTTCCACTGATCAGCAATAGTTGTATCCTCATGGGCTTGTCCCACTTAGGCGATTTTTTAGGCAACTACAGGCGACTGCCGGAAATTTTCAACATGCTGGAATGTTTTCAGCGACAGTGGCAACAATTTGGGCTGTCGTAGGTTATCGTAGGTGCTGTGGTAGGTTGTTGCCAGGTTAACGTAGGTTGTTGCCAGGTTAACGTAGGTTGTCGCCAGGTTAACATAGGTTGTCGCCAGGTTAACGTAGGTTGTCGCCAGGTTAACATAGGTTGGCAACAGGTGACGTAGGTTGGCAACAGGTGACGTAGGTTGGCAACAGGTGACGTAGGTTGGCAACAGGTGACGTAGGTTGGCAACAGGTGACGTAGGTTGTCGCCGGTGCTGACTTCAGTGAATTCCATTGTCCTAGTCGCTGGCAGTCGCCTAAAAAAATCTCCTAAGTGGGACAGGCCCATCATTCAACTACCATTGTGCCCAGTGTTAGTTACCTGTAAAAGATTCAGGCCTGAGGAGTTCCACTGGAAACACAACGTGCTGGTTGAACTCAGTGGGTCCAGATCTATTCAGATTCAGTAGATAGGAAAGGTCGGTGAACCTTTGTAACTTTGTCAGCGTCAGATCGTGGCAATACATGATTTTACTGGGCTGTATGCAAAACAAAGAATTTCACTGTACATAATGTGCGATCCCCGTACATTAACTCTATCCTACACAAGCCAGGGACAATTCATACATACACCAAGCCAATTAACCTACAAACCTGTACGTCTTTGGAGTGTGGGAGGAAATCGAAGATCTCGGAGAAAACCAACGCGGTCACGGGGGGAACGTACAAACTCTGTACAGACATCACCCGTAGTCGGGATCGAACCCGGGTCTCTGGCGCTGCAACAACTCCAACGCTGTGCCACCGTGACCACTTTGCTTCAGGGACAAAGAGTGTTCCCATTTCCCTGGGAAACACCACCCAGCCAAGATGCAGTCGTGGCTGTGGAGAGACAAAGGACAACCCTCAGCCCTTTAGACAGACACAAAGTGCTGGAGTAACTCAGCGGGTCAGGCAACATCTCTGGGGGAAAAGGATGGGTGATATGTCGGATCGGAACCCTTCTTCAGACCCTCCCTCCATTCTTGGGACCTTTGTTTGGTGGGCTCTCTAAAGCCACGTTCAGCTTCCCCCTCACACCGGCAACGTTCCCTTGGAACGCAGGTAGTGCCGGAATTATCGCAAACCTGACCTTGTGTGACAAATCAGCCACGATGGAATGGCGGAGATGGGCCGAATGGCCTAATTCTACTCCTATCACTCATGGTCTTGTGCTCAAAGATGCCTCCGCTCAACGTGCCTTGACGCAAATGGTTCGGGAGGTATGTCCTCACTCATCGAGCCTTGACCTCTCACTGGGATTTCACAACTTAGAACACATCACTGCCCCTGCAGCCTCCAATCAGTCAGATAAGGGGACAGCTAGCGTTGGGTAATGTGTGTCCACATCACACACACACACCCAAAGCTCAAAAACAAGTTATGTAATGCTGCCTCAATGGTTGTAATCCGATATTATGTTAACATTTCTCCAAGCCAAGTTTCACTCAGCGTAATTGATTGTTGGGCTAAATTGGAAAACTATGTGTTCTCCACCACAGGACAAGGTAAACATGCCCACTTCATTCACTCCCTGAAAACATCAGGTTAGAAGGAATGACGGTAGGCAAAAATGCTGGAGAAACTCACCCGCTCAGTTTCTCCAGCATTTTTGTCTACCTTCGATTTTTCCAGCAGGTTAAAGGAATGATGTGGGCACTCATCCCATCCACTCTGTTCCATGTATCTCTTAGTTTAGAGATACAGCGCGGAAACAGGCCCTTTGGCCCCACCGACCAGCGATCCCCGCACACTAACACTATCCTACACACTCCAGGGACAATTTACACTTATAGCAAGCTGATTCACCTACACACCTGTACGTCTTTGGAGTGTGGGAGGAAACTGAAGACCTCAGAGGAAACCCAGGTGGTCACGGGGAGAACGTACAAACTCCGCACAGACAGGACCCCCAGTCAGGATCGAACCCGGGTCTCTGGCGCTGCAAGCGCTGTGAGGCAGCCTTCCTGATGAGTTTGTTGATCCTATTGGCGTCCGCTGCCTTCGCCCTGCTGCCCCAGCACACGGCAGCGAAGAAGATGGCACTGGCTACCATCGAACGGCTGCTTTTCCAACACAGTGTAAAGTGAAGATGGGGTTAATGACGGGTATCTGATCTATGTGGTGGCTGGTCTACGTCCACAACTCTCTGCAACTTCTTGGGGTCTTGGTGTTCGCTGCGGTGATATTGATTCTAATAAATTCCAATCCCAATCTAGAACAGTTTCCATAAAATATCAACAAAGTTACAATTTAATTTTGGATAGATAGAAAAATCTGGAGTAAAGGGCCTGTCCCACTTGGGCGTCATTTGCGCGACATATTTTACGCGTCACGACGCTTGACGCGCACGTGATGCGTGCATGGTGCGTAGTGACGTAGGCAGTGACGCGCGATCGCGCGCGGCGCCCCAGGATTTTGGGATGTACAAAATCTTTGCTCGCCATCTGCGTGACGTGCAAATGCCCAAGTGGGACAGGCCCTTAACTCAGCGGGTCAGGCAGTATCTCTGGAGAAAGGGAACAGGTGACGTTTCGAGTTGAGACCTTTCTTTAGACCCTTTTCTCCAGAGATGCTGCTTGTCCCGCTGAGTTACTCCAGCTTTTTGTGTCGGTCTTCGGTTTAAACCAGCATCTGCAGTTCCTTCCTGTCCAATTTTTTTTCTTTTTCTGTTACAAAAAAAGAATCTGCAGACGGTGGAAATCTGAATAATGAAACAGAAATCCAAATAATGAAACAGAAATCTGAATAATGAAACAGAAATCGGAATGAAACAGAAATCCGAATAATGAAACAGAAATCTGAATAATGAAACAGAAATCTGAATAATGAAACAGAAATCTGAATAATGAAACAGAAATCTGAATAATGAAACAGAAATCCGAATAATGAAACAGAAATCTGAATAATGAAACAGAAATCTGAATAATGAAACAGAAATCCGAATAATGAAATAGAAATCTGAATAATGAAAGAGAAATCCGAATAATGAAACAGAAATCTGAATAATGAAACAGAAATCGGAATAATGAAACAGAAATCCGAATAATGAAACAGAAATCCGAATAATGAAACAGACAACTTTCAGCAGGTCAGGCAGCATCTGTTTAGAAATGACAGAGCCAACATGGGAGGTTGAGAAGAGTCTCAACCTGAAACCTCACCCATTCCTGCTCTCCAGAGATGCTGCCTGTCCCGCTGAGTTACTCCAGCTATTTGTGCCTATCGCTGGATAAAGTCCCTTCATCCTGTCCTGATAACTGAAGCTCCCCTGACCTATTGAGTATTTCCAGCATTTTGGGCTTTTTGTTTGCGATTTCAAAATGGACCTATGTACTTTTACTGGTTAAATATACAACAGCACTCTACTACTAAAGCAACTTGAAGTAGAACACGGTGTTCCCTTGCAGTTCACTGCGTGGGAACTGGGATATCCCTGGCACAAGAGGCCATGGAACTGGTCCTAGTCAATAAAGTACACCCATGCAGCACTGTGTACACTTCAAGAGCTGTAACTGCGGAAGTCTCAGAACAGTGACGGGGATAATGATGCAAATTCTAGCGAGGGTCAGAAGGTCATCAGTTATAGGAGTAGAATTAGGCCATTCGGCCCATCAAGTCTACTCCACCATTCAATCATGGCTGATATATCTCTCCCTCCTAACCCCATTCTCCTGCTTTCTCCACGTAGCTTGTACTCGCTAGAATTTAGAAGATTGAGGGGGGATCTTATAGAAACGTACAAACTTCTTAAGGGGTTGGACAGGCTAGATGCAGGAAGATTGTTCCCGATGTTGGGGAAGTCCAGGACAAGGGGTCACAGTTTAAGGATAAAGGGGAAATCCTTTAGGACCGAGATGAGAAAAACATTTTTCACACAGAGAGTGGTGAATCTCTGGAACTCTCTGCCACAGAAGGTAGTTGAGGCCAGTTCATTGGTTATATTTAAGAGGGAGTTAGATGTGGCCCTTGTGGCTAAAGGGATCAGGGGGTATGGAGAGAAGGCAGGTACAGGATACTGAGTTGGATGATCAGCCATGATCATATTGAATGGCGGTGCAGGCTCAAAGGGCCAAATGGCCTACTCCTGTACCTATTTTCTATGTTTCTATGTTTCTCTCCAGAGATGCTACCTGACCCGCTGAGTTACCCTAGCCTCTTGTTCCTTTCTTCTATGAAGAAGATGAACAGCAGGGGGCAGTGTTACAGCTCCATCCGTCTCTTCACTTACTAAATGGTGAAATTTACTAAATTCTTTGTAAGTTATGTCTTATTTCACATCCTCTACCCTCCGTGTGAATCTGTGACCGTTTAAAAAAATTAAAGCTAGTAGGAAGGACTGAGTCACTTGTCACATTCAACACTGTCACCTGGGGTTTTGAAATCATTGCCTTGGGCTGCGTGCAGAGCTCAGTTTGCTGAACTGCGGTGCCAGAAATCTCCAGGTGAAGTATGTCAACTTCATGGTGTATGCTTACAGAGAAGAATGACCTCTTTATTTAGACACAGGTTTGCCCAGTAATCAAAACTAGCAGGGGAGAATAGGTGAAAATGGCACAAAGAGGCAAATGGAGGTTTAGAGTAATCAGTGACCATTTTTCCAAGTCTGTTTGTCAGATTGAGTGGGGAAGAACGGTTTGTCATATTTCTTTATTATATCATTGCTAATTGTCCAGTCACCGGCCAAGCATCTCAACCAGTGAATGCATCTGTCAGAGTGTGAAATGTACCAGGAAAAAATATGTTCAGCAAAAATTCCAGGACTGGGAGTATTTGTTAATTTCTCACCTCCTCTTGTTTAATCCAAGTGACATGATACAGCAAAGCCTTGGAGTCATAGAGTGATACAGCGTGGAAACAGGCCCTTCGGCTCAACATGTCCCAACTACACTAGTCCCACCTGCCCGCATTTGGTCCATATCCCTCCAAACCTGTCCTATCCATGTACCTGTCTAAAGCCCCCGTCCCACTTTTCCCGAGTTACTCACGAATTCTCCCGAGTTTTCCCCTTGCTTCAAACTCGGGGAATGTCCGTAGTGAGTCCGTAGCGAGCGGCTCGTAATGCCAGCCGTCGGTACTCGGGGCAACAGGTAAGTCGGGACGTTTTTTCAGCATGTTGGAAAATGTCCACGAGTAAAACAAATATAGCCCCGAGTACCTATTACCATAATTCTCCCAGTTTGAATCAAGGGGAAAACTCGGGAGAATTCGTGAGTAACTCGGGAAAGTGGGACAGGGGCTTAACTGTTTCTTAAATGTTGGGATAGTCCCAGCCTCAACTACCTCCTCTGACAGCTTGTTCCATACACCCACCACCCTTTGTGAAAAAGTTACCACTCAGATTCCTGTTAAATCTATTCCCCTTCACCTTAAACCTATGTCCCCTGGTCCTCGATTCACCTACTCCGGGGAAGAGACTGCGTACCTTGTGACCTTTGCGCTGAGATAGAGGACAAAACTGGTGCATGCCAGACCTTTGTCAACAGTGTGTCAATATATCTACCAAAAATCACAAGAACTTGAGTTCATTTGGAGTGGTATTGTGTGTAGCTTTGACCTCAGAAACTGGGGTTGCTTCGAGACCATGCAGTGTAAATACACCAGACTGAAACGTGGAATAAATAAGTTGACCTGTGAAAAGCAACATTTTAGGAAGATTAACAAATACGCGGTGGAGTTTGGGGGAATATTTAATTCCTTTATAGGATCTCATTGCTGGCAAGGCCGTTATTTATCCACCTGGATGCGGTTGGATTGCAAAGCTTTAGACAGTAGACAATAGGTGCAGGGGTAGGCCATTCGGCCCTTCGAGCCAGCACCGCCATTCAATGTGATCATGGCTGATCATCCCCAATCAGTACCCCGTTCCTGCCTTCTCCCCATATCCCCTGACTACGCTATCTTTAAGAGCCCTATCTAGCTCTCTCTTGAAAGTATCCAGAGAACCGGCCTCCACCGTCCTCTGAGGCAGAGAATTCCACACTCACCACTCCCTGTGAGAAAAAGTGTTTCCTCGTCTCCGTTCCAAATGGCTTACCCCTTACTCTTAAACTGTGGCCCCTGGTTCTAGACTCCCCCAACATCGGGAACATGTTTCCTGCCTCTAGTGTGTCCAAACCCTTAATAATCTTATATGTTTCAATAAGATTCCCTCTCATCCTTCTAAACTCCAGAGTCTCCATTCTCTCAGCCGCTCCATTCTCTCAGCATATGCTGTGAGAAAGATTTTTTTTTTAAATATTTTTATTAGAAGTCATAAACAATAGTATAAACTGAGAATAATATAATACATTTCATGTACAACTTCTTGTTTTGAAATGTAATAATAAAAAAGTAGTAGAAGCAAAAAGAGAGAAAAAGAAAGTTAGATAAGGTGGTGAAAGTAATAGGTTGTGAAAAAGTGCAGTAAAAAGAGAGAGAAGAGAAAAGAGAAAAAAAAAGAAAAAAATTAAAAAGATAAAAGGGATATAGCTGCTTCATATCTTTGCGCACCCCTCACCCGGTTCTGAAAGTTAATTTCCAGGGTTATGTTGCACCATATGCTTGTAATAATTCGATAAAGAGAGACCAAATCTTTAAGAATTGGTCTGATTTGCCTGCTAGGACGAATCTCATGTCTTCTAGATGTAACATTTCAGACATATTTGAGATCCACATTTTAAGCATTGGTGTTGGTGCATTTTTCCAGAATTTTAATATAAGTTTTTTGCTGTGAGAAAGATAATGAGAGGTGCTCACATGAACGACTTTGAGAGGGATTAAAAGGGTAGATGACAAGCCGTTGCTTCCTCTGGCTGAAGATACTAAAGGATGGGCAGTGGAAAAGGGGTTGGACATTTGATAAAGAGCAACTGAGAAGAAGAATTTGAGAAGATGCTGGGCTAGGGAGAAATTACAGGAACTGGCATAAGGGCAAGAAAGCCCCCGTGATTTCGTTTTGCTGCTCTTGCAATGCTAACGATTTCTCCATGTACCTTATCCGCTCAGCTTTATTCCAGCAGATCAGGAAGAATATGCCCTGATGTCCCCATCAGTTTCCATATTGTAACGGGTCTTGCTACCTCCGTGCTCTTGAGTCGGAGGTACCACAACCCGGACAATAGGCCATTTATCTAAAGCGTTTATCATCAGAGGAATAGATCGGGTGACGCACAGAGTCTCTTGCCCAGAGTAGGGGAATGGAGAACCAGAGGACATGGGCTTAAGGTGAAAGGGAAAAGATTTAATAGGAATCTGAGGGGTAACCTTTTCACACGAAGGGTGGTGGGTGTATGGAACAAGATGTCAGCTGCGGCAGGGACTATCCCAACGTTTAAGAAACAGTTAGACAGTGTATCACTCTCTGACTCTATGAAGCAGTGTTAACAAAACAATTCTCAGAATTTCCATTGTGTGTAGGATGGTAAATATTTACACCTGACAGAAAAAATAGATTTCAACATCCAAAATAAATAGCCTTTCCAAAAAGTTCTCAACATACAGTAAAAATTTCAGGCAATGCACAGAGCCAAGTAAGTAAGTAAATAAGTAGATTAGATTAGATTTTATTATATTAGATTTTATTACTTGTCATTTGAACCTCAGAGAGGCTCAAGCGAAACTCCGTTTCCACAGCCATACAAACAAAACAATTCCTACACGACACACAAACAATTCAATCTACAGAAAAACATCCATCACAGCGAATCTCCTCCTCGCTGTGATGGAAGGCAAAGTTTTTTCTCTCCCCTGCACCATTTTTCTCCCGATGTTGAAGCCCCAGGCGGGCAATGTTAAGTCCCACGGCCGTTGAGGCCGCGCCGGGCGGTGTACGGCCTCGCTCCGGGCCCAAAGGTCACACAGTTGGAGCCCCCGGCGGGCGCTGGAATGTCAAGGCCAAGTATTCACATACAAGGAATTTGCCTTGGTGCTCCACCCACAAGTAACAACATGACATACAATGACAGTCATGAATGACTCAGAAAACACTAAACATTAATAATAATAAAACATTCATGATAAAACACCATTGATCAAGCATGTGAACCAACAAAATACCAGATCAAAGGGAGGCTACAGATTTTTGGCTGTTGAGTAGAGCAACTACTCGTGGATAAAACCTGTTTTTATGTCTGGCTGTGGCAGCTTTGACAGTCCGGAGTCGCCTTCCAGAGGGAAGTGATTCAAAGAGTTTGTGGCCAGGGTGAGATGGGTCAGAGATGATCTTGCCCGCTCGCTTCCTGGCCCTCGCTGCAGCCTCCAGGTGTCGTGCTTGGTGGCTGAGCCAAACCAGACCATGATGGAGAAGGTGAGAACAGACTCTACGATGGCCGTGTAGAATTGGACCATCATTGCCTGTGGCAGATTGTGCTTCCTCAGCTGCCGTAGGAAGTACATCCTCTGTTGTGCCTTTTTGACTGTGAAGTCGATGGTAGCCCCTCCACTTAAGGTCCTTGGAGATGATGGTTCCCAGGAACGTAAATGACTCCACAGATGTGACTGTGGTGTTGTTGATGGTGAGTGGGGTGAGGGGAGGGGGAGCTCTCCTAAAGTCTACAATCAATTCCACTTGCGATCTTACTGCCAATAGATCGGATCAGAGCTTCCTCTGATCGGTCCAACTACATCCAGTCAAGATGAATAGTGATGGATAATAAAGTGGCTAATTGAGGGAGGACGCGCTCAGAATAGACCATCTTCAGCGATGGTGGGGCCAGCATGTGTGGTCAAGACTAAACTGGAGCATTGCCAACCATGTCTGGCCTTTGCTGAGCCATCCCAACAGATCTTCCTACAGAGATCTCATCACCACAGTAGCCGGTCTACAGTCAGTTTGATTTACGTCGGGTGATATCAGAAGATGGCAGAGCACATCGGCATTTCCCTTCTCTGGGATGATCTGGCAAACTGCCCAGATGTGTCCCAATCACAAACCCAATTACCACACAGTCAAGCTACTGTCAATTACGAGCCAAGTAATGCCATCCATTGTTGACTGTGTTATCAAGTGGCGCTTAGAATCATAGAATCAAAGCGTCATACACCATTAAACAGACCCATCGGCACAATTTGTCCGTGCCATAGATGCCTCATATAAGCTAGTCCCATTTACCCGCGTTTGGCCCATATCCCTCTGAACCTTTCCTATCCATGTACTTGTCCAAATGCCTTTTAAATGTTGCTATTACACCTGCCTCAGCTCCTTCCTCGGGCTGCTGGTTCCACCACCCTCTGTGTGAAAACGTTACCTTGCAGCCTATTAAATCTTTCCCCCCTCACATCGAACCTAAGGTCACGGTGGAGCAGCGGTAGAGTTGCTGCCTTTTAGCGAATGCAGGGCCGGAGACCCCGGTTCGATCCTGACTGCGGGCGCTGTTTGTACGGAGTTTGTACGTTCTCCCCGTGACCTGCGTGGGTTTCCTCCGAGATCTTCGGTTTCCTCCCACACTCCGAAGACGTGCAGGTTTGTAGGTTAATTGGCTTGGTAAATGTAAAAATTGTTCCTAGTAGGTGTAGGATAGTGTTAATGTGCGGGGATCGCTGGCCGGTGCGGACTCGGTGGGCCGAAAGGCCTGTTTCCCCGCTGTATCTGTAGGAGGGGGCGCCGTTTGAAGGCAGCCTCTGTCTACAATCTGTCTGCTTATTTTTAGTCCGTTTAAAGTATGTTTTGGAGGTTTTCTTAGTCTTTTTTATGTGGGGGAGGGGGGCAGGGTAAAGAGGGAACCGTTTCTCAGTCTCTTCCTGGCGAGGATGCGACTATTCTCCGAGTCACATCTTCGCCCCCCCCCTCGCAGCCTACCAACTGGATTGGCACGGCCCTTCCTGCCGGGGACCGGCCAAAGCTTCAGCAGCGGCAGCACTGATTTAACATTGCGGAGCCTTACTGGGGATCGCTTGTTGAAGCTCCGAATTGTTGGGCCTGCTGCTTCAACATCGTGGAGCTGTGGTGCGGAGCTTCCAGCTGCGGGCGGCGCTGAACAACATCGCGGAGTCCTGGTGGTCCCTTTGCCGAGGGCGCCAGTGTGAATCTCCGCCCAGCGCGGCCGGTGGACTTCGGGAGCCGCGGTCTCCGGTAGGAAGTGGCCAATTCGGAACTCCAAACCGCTGAGAGTGTTCTCCGTTCCGACGTCGGAGTTTCGATCATCCCGGCGAGAGGGCCTGAGACATCGGGTGAACAAGGAGGAAGATGGCTGGACTTTATTTAGGTATGTTACAAAACTTACCTTCAGTCGCGCTGTAATTCTGCCACTGGCCGTGTGCTCGATTTTGGCGCCTTTAAGGGGGGTCGGGGTTAAAACGCGGGTTTCTCCTCCCTTGTCCTGGTTAATATTTTGTTGGAGTACAAGCGTTGGCTGACAAATCGTTCCTAGTGGCCTTTTGTGTATTATCTATTTTTATTAAATCGTCAATGTCAGCGCTAGAGTAATTTTAAAATCAGCTCCTGAAGCGTCAACGCCGATAACGGGGACGGATTTCACACACGGGACAGGTAAACGAAAGTGGTTTCTTTAAATGTATAAAAGTGCTTCTTAAGAAGCCTTTAATTCACATGTTTTCATGCGACACGGTGATTTTATTCCCCGAATTAACGGCAGTATTTTTCATGCCAATACGGGGTTAAATTCACCGCAAATGAACGTTCCAAATGATCGCGTTCCAGAAATCCTCACTCACAAGATGATTTAAATCCCCATTAATTTACAGGTATTAAACATTCAATTCCTTCCATTTGGCCTGTAAATTCATGAAAATTAGATTTAAAAATTATGTTATATTGTGAATTATTGTGTGAATGTTATTTGGACACAGGCTATATAAAAATGTTAATCTATTCTTAAGAAATTGATAGATGTTTAGATCTAGTAATTGAATTTTGTAATTAGCTACAATTAGGTAACTAACTAATTATATGCTTAACTTTCATGTCTTCTAAGTAAGATTGTTTCATATTTGTTTCAGAATACTTCAATCTATAATAACTGAAAATTTCTTTCAGTTATCTTAATTTTTAAGAAAGTTATGGGCTTTTAACTGTCCTCGAGCACAGCTTTTGTGTTAAGTCAATGGAAAAGCAATAGGGAACAAGATGCTAATTTCCGAGTATGAAAATGGCCATAACTTCTTTAATACTGAAGATATGAAAGTGAATTAGGTGTCAAATTAAACTTCTTTTTATGCTTTATCTGATGGGATAAATTGAAGACTTTATTTTTAAAATCTCAAAATTTTGTAACATTGCTACTTTATTGCCTTCCCTCACAGTGGGAAACGTTGATTCTGCTGTGCGGGGATGTCTATGTTAAATTCTATCGTGTGTTGTGTTCCTTTTTTATTCGTATGGCTGTATGGCAACCCAAATTTCACTGTACCAATTGGTGCATGTGACTACAAATGTAAACTTGAGCTTGAACTTATATCTAAACTATGCCCTCTAGTTACACAAAAATGCTGGAGAAACTCAGCGGGTGCAGCAGCATCTATAGAGCGAAGGAGATAGGCAACGTTTCGGGCCGAAACCCTTCTTCAGACTGATGGGGGGGTGGGGGGAGGCGGGGAGAAGAAAGGAAAAAGGAGGAGGAGGAGCCCGGGGGTTGAGGGAGAGGTAGGAAGGGGAGGAGACAGCAAGGGTTAACTGAATTGTGAGAATTCAATGTTCATGCCCAGAGGATGCAGACTACCCAAGCGGAATATGAGGTGCTGTTCCTCCAATTTCCGGTGTTGCTCACTCTGGCCATGGAGGAGGCCCAGGACAGAGAGGTCGGATTCCGAATGGGAGGGGGAGTTGAAGTGCTGAGCCACCGGGAAGGATGTGGTCGTAGAGTTGGAGGGAAGGGGGGATCACAGAGGGGGAGCAGTTAGAGAGGAGGTTGTGAAACTGTTTCCGGAGGGAGGAGGAGAACTTCTTCAAAGTAGGCATACCTTGAGGAGATTTCGCAGTGGAGTAGACAAAGTGTTAAAGAAGGAACTGTAGACAAAGTGCCCTCTAGTTGTTGAGTTCCATCCTCTGCAAGGACATCTGCAATCTCCCTGGGACACTCACCTACAGCTCACTCACCAATGCACAGTTTGGGTTTTGCCAGGACATTGTAGCAAGTAGCCTTCTCCAGTGCGACCGCATCCTTCCTGTAGCATTGATACAGTGGCATGGTGGTTAACATATTGGATTAGTATTCTACCCCATGGCCCACTGAATTAGAAGTACGTTTGAACCCTTCCATTTTGCTTCTGAGGCTTGGATAGAGTGGATGTGGAGAGGATGTTTCCACTAGTGGGAGAGTCTCGGACTAGAGGTCATAGCCTCAGAATTAAAGGATGTTCATTTAAGAAGGAGATGAGAAGGAATTTCTTTAGTCAGAGGGTGGGAATTTGTTGCCACAGAAGGCTGTGGAGGCTAAGTCAATGGATATTTTTAAGGCAGAGATAGATAGATTCTTGATTAGTGTGGGTGTCAAGGGTTACATAGAAACATAGAAAATAGGTGCAGGAGTAGGCCATTCGCCCCTTCAAGCCTGCACCGCCATTCAATATGATCATGGCTGATCATCCAACTCAGTATCCTGTACCTGCCTTCTCTCCATACCCCCTGATCCCTTTAGGCAGGTACATGGATAGGACAGGTTTGGAGGGATATGGACCAAATGCGGGCAGGTGGGACTAGTGTAGTTGGGACATGTTGAGCCGAAGGGCCTGTTTCCACGCTGTATCACTCTATGACTCCAAGGCTTTGCTGTATCATGTCACTTGGATTAAACAAGAGGAGGTGAGAAATTAACAAATACTCCCAGTCCTGGAATTTTTGCTGAACATATTTTTTCCTGGTACATTTCACACTCTGGCAGATGCATTCACTGGTTGAGATGCTTGGCCGGTGACTGGACAATTAGCAATGATATAACAAAGAAATATGACAAACAATTCCTCCCCACTCAATCTGACAAACAGACTTGGAAAAATGGTCACTGATTACTCTAAACCTCCATTTGCCTCTTTGTGCCATTTTCACCTATTCTCCCCTGCTAGTTTTGATTACTGGGCAAACCTGTGCCTAAATAAAGAGGTCATTCTTCTCTGTAAGCATACACCATGAACCTGACATACTTCACCTGGAGATTTCTGGCACCGCAGTTCAGCAAACTGAGCTCTGCACGCAGCCCAAGGCAATGATTTCAAAACCCCAGGTGACAGTGTTAAATGTGACAAGTGACTCAGTCCTTCCTACTAGCTTTAATTTTTTTAAACGGTCACAGATTCACACGGAGGGTAGAGGATGTGAAAATAAGACATAACTTACAAAGAATTTAGTAAATTTCACCATTTAGTAAGTGAAGAGACGGATGGAGCTGTAACACTGCCCCTGCTGTTCATCTTCTTCATAGAAGAAAGGAACAAAAGGCTGGGGTAACTCAGCGGGTCAGGTAGCATCTCTGGAGAGAAACATAGAAACATAGAAAATAGGTACAGGAGTAGGTCATTCGGCCCTTCGAGCCTGCACCGCCATTCAATATGATCATGGCTGATCATCCAACTCAGTATCCTGTACCTGCCTTCTCTCCATACCCCCTGATCCCTTTAGCCACAAGGGCCACATCTAACTCCCTCTTAAATATAGCCAATGAACTGGCCTCAACTACCTTCTGTGGCAGAGAGTTCCAGAGATTCACCACTCTCTGTGTGTAAAATGTTTTTCTCATCTCGGTCCTAAAGGATTTCCCCTTTATCCTTAAACTGTGACCCCTTGTCCTGGACTTCCCAACATCGGGAACAATCTTCCTGCATCTAGCCTGTCCAACCCCTTAAGATTTTGTACGTTTCTATAAGATCCCCCCTCAATCTTCTAAATTCTAGAGAGTACAAGCCGAGTCTATCCAGTCTTTCTTCATATGAAAGTCCTGACATCCCAGGAATCAGTCTGGTGAACCTTCTCTGTACTCCCTCTATGGCAAAGAATGTCTTTCCTCAGATTTGGAGACCAAAACTGGAGGCAATACTCCAGGTGTGGTCTCACCAGACCCTGTACAACTGCAGTAGAACCTCCCTGCTCCTATACTCAAATCCTTTTGCTATGAACAGGTGGAATAGGTGACGTTTCAGGGACACCTTGCCTGCGCCTTCACATGTTCTTGTACATAATGGGCAGAGCGTGAAAGCAGCTTTGAAGACCATTCCAGCCTGGTGTTCCCTCTCTTCTTCCTTAATGGGATCACTTGCTGGCAGTATCGTGGCAGGAGATGGTGATTGATCAGAGCCAAGTCCACCCATTCCTCACTGGGAGTTTCATCATCGTCTACTTTGATCGGTCATCTGGACTAAATGATGAGTGTTGAACTTTAATTATTGTTTTTCGCCTTATAGATGTTGGTCAGAACAGCATTTCCAACTATTTAGATTTAGTCTTCAGAGATACAGCGAGGAAACAGGCCCTTCAGCCCACCTAGTCCGCGCCGACCAGCAATCAATCCCGTACACTAAAACTATCCTACTACACACTAAGAAAATTTACAATTTACAGAAGTTAATTAACCTACAAACCTGTACGTCTTTGGAATGTGGGAGGAAACCGGAGAAATCCCACATGGTCACAGGGAGAATGTACAAACTCCATACAGACAGCACCCGTAGTCAGGATCGAACCCGGGTCTCTACCGCTGTAAGGCAGCAACACCGTCGCCGTGCAACCGTGCCGCCCCTCGATGCTTTGTTGGAAAGTCAGCCGCCGTATCCGTTTGAGTCTTTGGGAAGACTGAGAACGCAGGGCACCATCGGAAATGTCCCCTCCTAATCCATGATATGCGACACAAAAGCCAAGAAGCCTACCATTGGACAAAGACTGGCATCTCTCACTGTTGGATATGTTACAAAATCTATATACTGATGTCTTTTACTTAAGTGATATTATCAGAGTTCAGTCTCAGCATTACTTCAGCTAATTACCACCAGGAACTTGTCACATTATTGTGATTAATATGTTTTATTGCGAAATATGTGTATAATGCTCCATTTAAATCAAATGGATTTCCTGATTAATGAATGTAACATAGCATATGGGCACATAATTAAGGCTGTCAATTCGACTGTAGCAACCATATCGAGCGAGAATACAAATAGTGCACGAGCTCAGCTAGTCAGCAGCATCCGTGGTGGGAATGGACAGATGGCGGCTTGGTGGTGCAGCGGTAAAGTTGCTGCCTTACAGCGCCAGAGACCCGGGTTCGATCCTGACTAGGGGTGCTGTCTGTACGGAGTCTGTACGCTCTCCCCGTGACCACGTGGGCTTTCTCCGAGACAATAGACAATAGGTGCAGGAGTAGGCCATTTGGCCCTTCGAGCCAGCACCGCCATTCAATGTGATCATGGCTGATCATCCCCAATCAGTACCCCGTTCCTGCCTTCTCCCCATATCCCCTGACTGCTATTTTTAAGAGCCCTATCTAGCTCTCTCTTGAAAGCATCCAGAGAACCTGCCTCCACCGCCCTCTGAGACAGAGAATTCCACAGACTCACCACTCTCTGTGAGAAAAAGTGTTTCCTCGTCTCGGTCTAAATGGCTTACTCCTTATTCTTAAACTGTGGCCCCTGGTTCTGGACTCCCCCAACATCGGGAACATGTTCCTGCCTCTAGTGTGTCCAAGCCCTTAACAATCGTATATGTTTCAATGAGACATAAGGTTTCCTCCCACACCCCAAAGACGTACGGGTTTGTAGGTTAATTGGCTTGGTATAAATGTAAATTGTCCCTGGGATAGTGTTAATGTGCTTTCCACGCTGTATCTCTAAAACTGAAAAAAAACAAAACTAAATGACGTTTCAGGATGCGACCCTTCTTCAGACTGATGGGGGGGGGACAATTATTTTTTTCTTGCAATATAGGTCACTTGGCCCATCAAGTCTATGCCTGCTCATGAAGCAAAACTGTTACTAATTTTCCTTATATCCTATGTCTATCAACTGTCTCCAGATTCTTCTACCCAGTCACTCAGGGGAACAGTTAATTACTTGCCCATATCTGGGATGGCCGAAGAGTTAACGGAGAAGAAACCAGCCAACCCTCCACTCCGTCAGTATGAAGAAGGTTCCTGACCCAATAGACAATAGACAATAGATGCAGGAGTAGGCCATTCGGCCCTTCGAGCCAGCACCGCCATTCAATGTGATCATGGCTGATCATCCCCAATCAGTACCCCGTTCCTGCCTTCTCCCCATCGGGAACATGTTTCCTGCCTCTAGCATGTCCAAGCCCTTATCAATCTTATATGTTTCAATGAGATCCCCTCTCATCCTAAACTCCAGAGTGTACAAGCTCAGCTGCTCCACTCTCTCAGCATATGACAGTCCCGCCATCCCGGGAATTAACCTTGTAAACCTACGCTGCACCCCCTCAATAGCAAGAATGTCCTTCCTCAAATTAGGGGACCAAAACTGCACACAATACTCCAGGTGTGGTCTCACTAGGGCTCTGAACAACTGCAGAAGGACCTCTTTGCTCCTATATTCGATTCCTCTTGTTATAAAGGCCAACATGCCATTCGCTTT
>CM075993.1:3971581-4016581 GCA_038087875.1 Malacoraja senta
AAACTGGGATGAACAATTTTTGTAGTTCATCCATGCAGTCTTTAAATGCCTTCCATTGCATATCCAACGTCAACCCTTTAAGAATCAATTGCCTGAAACCGAATGCAGAATTGATTATTTATGGAACAATAGAAGCAAGTTTGGAGCTGACTGCGTTTCAAAGGAGTTTTCTTAGTTATGGCTTAATAACGGCAAAAAAACTGATACTGAAATTTTGGAAAAATGCTCCTACGCCAACAATAAAAATGTGGACTTCTAATATGTCGGAATTGTTACATCTAGAAGATATGAGATTCCTCCTAGCAGGTAAAAAAGACCAATTCCAAAAGATTTGGTCTCCATATATCGACCTATTACAAACATAGGGTGCAACAAAATGTTGATAATAAATGGTTTTAGGACCTGTCGAGGGGTGAGTAAAGATAAGAAGTAGGTACATCCCTTTCATATTGTCCTATCATTTTCTTTTTTCTCTTTTTTTCTTTTCTTCTTTAACTACTTCTTGTGGTTTAGGTTCACATGTGTGTTCCTGGACCATTTTTTCACTCACTCACTGACTGTCTTTGCTAGCTCTTTCTATCCTTTTTTTCTATTAAAGTTGAAAAACAGAAGTGGTACAAGAACTGTATAAATTTACGTTATTGTAGATTACTGTAATGTAAAATACTTCTAATAAACAAATTAAAAACAAATAAAAAATAAAAAAAATCAATTGCCAGTCAATCTTGGCCAATTCACGTTTCATACCCTCAAAGTTACCTTTCTTTAAGTTCAGAACCCTTGTTTCTGAATTAACAATGTCACTCTCCATCCTAATGAAGAACTCAACCATATTATGGTCACTCTTGCCCAAGGGGCCACGCACAACAAGACTGCTAACTAACCCTTCCTCATTACTCAATACCCAGTCTAGAATAGCCTGCTCTCTCGTTGGTTCCTCTACATATTGGTTTAGAAAACTATCCCGCATACATTCCAAGAAATCCTCTTCCTCAGCACCCCTGCCAATTTGATTCACCCAATCTATATGTAGATTGAAGTCACCCATTATAACTGTTTTACTTTTGTTGCACGCATTTCTAATTTCCTGTTTGATGCCATCCCCAACTCCACTACTACTGTTAGGTGGCCTGTCCACAACACCCACTAGCGTTTTCTTCCCCTTAGTGTTTCGTAGCTCTACCCATATCGATTCCACATCCTCCAAGCTAATATCCTTCCTTTCCATTGCGTTAATCTCCTCTCTAACCAGCAACGCTACCCCACCTCCTTTTCCTTTCTGTCTATCCCTCCTGAATATTGAATATCCCTGGATGTTCAGCTCCCAGCCTTGGTCACCCTGGAGCCATGTCTCCGTGATCCCAACTATATCATAATCATTAATAGCTATCTGCACATTCAACTCATCCACCTTATTACGAATGCTCCTTGCATTCAGACACAAAGCCTTCAGGCTTGTTTTTACAACGCTCTTACCCCTTATACAATTATGTTGAACAGTGGCCCTTTTTGATTTTTGCCCAGGATTTGTCTGCCTGCCACGTTTACTTTTCACCTTGTTACCTATTGCTTCTACCCTCATTTTACACCCCTCTGTCTCTCTGCTCACACATTTAAGAAACCCACCACCTCTTATTCTCTGTTTATTATTTTTTTCTTCTTTCCCCCCTACCTGTTGGGTCTGAGTGCTTCCCTTCTCTGCCTCCTGCCTCACACACCATCTACAAGCTTCCTCTATTTGAGTCCCTTCCCCCAACCATTCTAGTTTAAAGTCTCCCCTGTAGCCTTTGCAAATCTCCCCGCCAGGATATTGGTCCCCCTCGGGTTCAAGTGCAATCCGTCCTTTTTGTACAGGTCACACCTTCCCCAAAAGAGGTCCCAATGATCCAGAAACTTGAATCCCTCCCAGATTCCATCACTCCCTACATACCAGAGGCGATTTGCAGCAGTCTCCCAGGCTTACCTACCTGCACCTTTTGTGGGATGTGGGAGGAAACTGGAGCATCCAGAGTAAAACCCACGAGGTCTCAGGAAGAATGTGCAAATTCCACATAGATCGTACCTGAGGTCAGGATTGAACTCGTGTCTCTGGTGCTGTGCTGTACCAGCTGCGCCATAGTGAAGTGGTGGAAGATGCAATTTTTTTTTCAAAAATTGGAACCTCAGTGAATTAACTGATCCATAACCTTTCAGAGACATTCCATGTTCCTGTTTTTACTTCAACATCTGGCAATTATCTGCTGTTGCTTGCGATCAAAGTGTCGTTTCAATTTTTCTTGGGCTTTCTTCAGTCCTTGCCCCTTCCCTTTCCGTGTTTCGTCTTACTGTTGTATGAAAAAACGATTCTCCCTACCACCACCTCGCCTCCTCTATTTCAAGGCAGAGGCCAACATTATCAAAGTCAATTTGCAAAATCAATCCTCATTTGTATTTTATAATGCTGAACTGAATCCTAACCACTTGTTTGCATCCTACAAGACGAACGGTAGGATTAGATCCAAAAACGGTATCGCAAACAAATTCTAAAAAAACAATAGAACATGAAAGTCTTCAGCAACATCTTTTCGCCTTCAAGAAAATCATTGTTAAGAAAAGCAATACTTAAGAATGTTCCCCGATTATTTTAAATTTTTGATACATTTTTTGGACAGTGCAGTTGCGCAGCAGTAGAGTGGCTGCCTCACAGCGCCAGAGACCCGAGTTCAATCCTGACCATGTGTTCTCCCTGTAACCGTGTGGGCTTTCTCCGGGTGCTCCAGTCTCCTCCCACAATCCAAAGAAGTGCAGGTTAATTGGCTTCTATAAAGCGCCCCTATTGTGTACGATGCCAAAATTGAGATAATATGGAATTAGTGTACAGGTGATCGATGGTCGGCAGGGCCAAAAGGCCTGTTTCCATGCTGTATCTCTAAGCTAAAACTATCTCACGCTGACCATCGATCACTCTTTCACATACTGGTTCAATACAGTCCATACACACAAGGGACAATTTACAGAGGGCAATCAGCCTACAAAAACGTACGTCTTTGGGTTGTGGGAGGAAACCGGAGCACCCGGTGAAAACCCATGTGGTCACAGGGAGAACGTGCATACACCGCACGGACAGCACCTGAGGTCAGGATCGAACCCGGGTCTCTGGCGCAGTGAGGCAGCAACTCTACCAGCTGCATCATTATGGCACAAATGTAGTGGCCTTCTCGTCTTAAATATAATGTCGTGGCATATTTTACAACCACCTGAGACAGTAGACTGGGGCTTGGTTTAGAGTTTCATTTTAACAACCATACATCTGAAAATGTAGAATAGTGTCAGTAGGCCACGAGATTGCCAACAATCTGTACTTCCAGAATAGATGGTGAAGGATCATGATGGGGTTCAGAAATATTGAGCCATTGTTACTGTCAAGGACAAAGGCAATAGAAGAGGAAAAAAGACACAAAGTGCTGGAGTAACTCAGCGGGTCAGGCAGCATCTCTGGAGAAGATGAATAGGCGTATGTTTAAATGCTGGAAATGAGGATTTCAGTGTGACAATTGGCTTGTCAGAGACAAAGGATGAAAAGGCTGTAAATACTGGAATCTTGTGCAAAAAGCAAAGTGCTGGAGGAACTCAGCGGGACAGGCAGCATCTGTGCAGGGAAATGGACTGACGACATTTTGGTTTCACAACCTTCTATCAGTGTGAAGAAGGATCCTGCCCCGAAACTTTGTCTGATCATTCCCTGCTGCCTGACCCACTGACTTCCTCCAGCTTTTCATTTTCGAAACAAACGATGATCCTGGGATTTGACTGTGCTGGACTGGGTGTCCTGTATTTTAGCTGCTAATAACAGTCTCAAAAATACCCATTTAATGTTGAAGTCAAGTCAATAAAATAAAAATTGACAAAATGTATTGGTTTAATGAAACTTTCCCTAGTTAGAGACTTCACAGCTTTTTCCCTGCGGAATAAATTGTGAGATTATGTTATCCAACATAAAGACGTCTGTAGAAGATAACACAAATACCGCTTTTATGATAACGTACAATTAAAAGTGACTTGTAGCCTTTTACCCACTGGTATTACGTCATGGGCTTTTAGAATAACAAAGATTCAAATTTTGTCTTCTAATGACGTGACTGCTGAACAGTCCTTGAAAGTGAGATATAAAAACAGCAGTGAGAAAAAATATTCAAATGTGAAGAAGGTCTGCGAGGCGAACTGCAAGTGTTACAATGATCAGAGGATGTTTTCGATTCTCCTTAATTGCCAGTGCTTCTTGTCAAAGGGGTACATTTCCCTCCCTGGAGCATCACTTCACAGTGTTCCCTCGTAGGAATCATTCAGAAACAAGTGAATCACGTACTTCTTTGGAACCAACTCTGAAATCGTACGATGAGTTACCGGGCAACTGGAGAAACAATTGGTTCAATGCATTTACTTTCTGGAGGAACAATGATGTCAAAAATACACACAATCTCATGTTAAATAACTTCAATAAGTATGGTCCAATTTACAGGTAAGGAAATCTGCCTCAGCGAAATTAAATTGATGTTTAAAGAGTTCTTCAATGTACTAATCAAATTTATGTGTTCAGCATTAAAACTCTCCTGAATATTTGAGATAATATTTTGTTAAAAAGACTCTTGAACAAGTATATTTAAATCAAGGCACAAGGAACTGCAGATGCAGTTTTACAAAAAAGACACAAAGTGCTGGAGTTACTCAATGGGTTAGCAGCATCTCTGGAGAACATGGATAGGTGACATTTCGAACAAAACCTTTCTTCACACTGAAGAATGGTCCCGACCCGAAACTTCACCTATCCATGTTCTCCAGAGATGCTACTGACCCACAGAATTACTCCAGCACTTTGTGTTTTATTTTTTAATATTTAAATAAACTTTGTTCCCACACTGTGTATGGCAGTTAGCTAAATTTATAGCTCAAATGAGTGCACATGACACCTCTACAAAACCTGTTCTTAAAGCAATTGAGCTTTTGTCTTTATAGTTGAAGGACCTAAATAAGTTATGAATTTATAATTCTACATATTAAGCAACAACACACAACCTATCCAGATTTGACTGAATAAAGTGAGAAAATCTTTCTCTAATGTGATAGATCTTTGCATTATTTTTCTCCAATGTTCATATTGACACAATTTCACCCACAGCTATGCAAAATGCATTTAGCCTCTGGGATCCTTAAAAGGTTGGGAGAGAGGTACTGCAACATTTACTTCTGGTTTGTCAAAATATCTGAGTACTTTCTCATAAGCTTGTATTCCCTTGAGATCTTGAACATGACCGTAGGATTTTATGCTTTTGCACTTCTTGCCCATCTCAAGGGCATCAACCCACAAGGTGAAACATATACAAGGACAGTGAGTTTCATTTCACCCAATCTTATGGTGTATAGCAGCAAGATAGCACTTATCATTGGACCAGTCATCCAGCAGTTTGCACCAGCAGTTTTGAGTAGAAATCCCAGCAAAGCAGAAATTTTTGACTGTTAATTAAATAGCCTGTAATTGTTGTCAATTGTTGTAAAACCTCAGAAACAATCAGGTTCTGGGTTGAGATCCACAAAAATGTTTTGATCATAACTGCCCTCTTGAATGGTCCTTGATCCTTCATCCTTGATCAAACTTTGCTGGCTTTACCTTGCACTAAAACGGCATTCCCTTAACTATACACCGGAAAAGGCTCGACTGTAATCATGTATTGTCTTTCCGCTGACTGGTTAGCACGCAACATATGCTTTTCACTCTACACGTGACAATAAACTAAACTGAACTAAACTGACTGGACCTGCAATAGTGTAGTTCTCTGGAAGGACACACATGCTGGTTCATGCAGCATCTCTGGAGAACTTGGAGAGATGATGTTTTGGATCGAGATCCTTCTTCATTCAATGGAAGTTAAGAATGAAGTAAAAGGTACAGGGCCTTGGTGAGACCACACCTGGAGTATTGAGTGCAGTTTTGGTCTCCTAATCTGAGGAAAGACATTCTTGCCATAGAGGGAGTACAGAGAAGGATCACCAGACTGATTCCTGGGATGGCAGGACTTTCATATGAAGAAAGGCTGGATAGACTCGGCTTGTACTCACTAGAATTTAGAAGGTTGAGGGGGGATCTTATAGAAACGTACAAAATTCTTAAGGGGTTGGACAGGCTAGATGCAGGAAGATTGTTGGGGAAGTCCAGAACAAGGGGGTCACAGTTTAAGGATAAGGGGGAAGTCTTTTAGGACCGAGATGAGAAAAAAAAATTCACACAGAGAGTGGTGAGTCTGTGGAATTCTCTGCCACAGAAAGTAGTTGAGGCCAGTTCATTGGCTATATTTAAGAGGGAGTTAGATGTGGCCCTTGTGGCTAAAGGGATCAGGGGGTATGGAGAGAAGGCAGGTACAGGATACTGAGTTGCATGATCAGCCATGATCATATTGAATGGCGGTGCAGGCTTGAAGGGCTGAATGGCCTACTCCTGCACCTGTTTTCTATGTTTCCAAAAAGGTTGGCCTTGCCAATGACACACACACACACACATCCCATAAATTAATGAAAAACAAATACCAGACCTTCAGATAAAGACTGATAAATGCATCATAGATCGTCAAAAACTGAAGGCCAGATCACAGGATAGCAACTGTTTACATCTTGAGATTTACAGCACGGCACAAGTTCATTCAAACAGGAATGGGTGGACATTGGATGGTTGAAAGAAATGGTTGAAGAGACAAGACCTTAGTGGACCTGTGGTCACAGATTAGTGGAATGAGCTCCTTTATTCTCACAGGGATAGGAAAGACCTATTCTTTGGAAAAATCAAAGTGAAATACTCTTTTGTCCAAGCTGAACCATGCTGAGGAAGAACTGAAGAAAGAGCGGAACATTGGTGCGGTGGTACATTTGGTGCTTTACAGCTCCACAGACCAGGGTTCGATTCTAACCTCGGGTGCGGTGTATGGAGAAAGCTGGTTGGCGCAGGCTCAGTGTTTCCACATTGTATCTCTCAACTAAACTAAACGACAAAGAAGTTAGCTGTGAGAAACAAAGTAATTAATGTCTGTGTTGCAAATTAGTGTTTGTGCAGTCTGCTATCTGGGATTAAGCAACTGCAGAAAGATATACTGTAAGCATTGTAATTATTGAAAACACTGCATCAGCCAAGCAGACTGCTTACATCAAACAAAATCAAAGCGCTCCAAAAGCAGAAACAGTTTAAAGAGAGGAGGATACATAAACACTGTTCACCTTGACAGCAACTGGCAGAGTTTGAAGGCTGTCTGATTTTGGACAATGTTCAATTCCACACTAAAATCAAGAGAAAATAACGCAGTCCAGCATACATGCAGAAAACCACAGACAAAGTTCAGACATGCGCTAACAAGATTATAAGAAAAAAGTGTACACACAAAATGCTGGAGTAACTCAGCGGGACAGGCAGCATCTCTGGATAGGAATGGGCGACGTTTCGGGTGGAGACCCTTCTTCAAACTGAGGGTCAGGGGAGAGGGAGACGTAGAGATAAAAAATATAAGGTGTGAAACAGACATCAAAGGCGACAAAGTCCTAGGAAAATGTAGAATGGATCATTGTTAGCTAGGGGAAGGTGACAACGGAGCTTACAAAGATTAAAATTTAATCAAGGGGGCAGTCAGACTAGTCGGAGAACTAGGATGGTGGAGGGATGGAGAGAGAGAGGGGAAACAAGGGTTACTTGAGGTTGGAGAAGTTGATATTCAAAGGTGTAGGAAAGAACTGCAGATGCTGGTTTAAACCAAAGATAGACACAAAATGCTGGAGTAACTCAGCAGGACGCAGCATCTCTAGAGAAGGAATGGGTGATGTTTTGGGTCGAGACCCTTCTTCAGTGGAGAATATCGTTCTCAGCATTGCAGCACATTGTAGCACATCAGTTCATTAGACAAAGTCCAATATCCTTAATGGGGTAGAGGTGAATCAAACGGTCCCCTAGCTTACGGAAGGAGCCTGTTAACGAAGGAGCAGAAGCTGTTCTACCATTCAGAATGAGCCGTGACCCCTGTAATATTCATATATACTTGTACAAGTTTTTGAATCCACTACTGAGAGTACAGACTTTACTATCACCTGTGATAGACAAAAAATGCTGGAGGAACTCAGCAGGACAAGCAGCATCTCTGGAGAGAAGGAATGGGTGACGTTTCGGGTCGAGGCCCTTCTTCAGACTGATCTCGAGCCGAAACTTCACCCGTTCCTCCCCTCCAGAGATGCTGCCTGTCCCGCTGAGTTACTCCAGCATTTTGTGTCCATCTTCGGTTTAAACCAGCATCTGCAGTTCCTTCCTACACATATGAAGAAAGGTTTTGTTCGAAATGTCACCTATCCATAGATAGAAAGATAGATAGATAGAATCTTTATTTGCCACACGACCAGGGTTGGTGGTGTTTGGGTTCGGTACATGATGGTACACTGCTTTAGTCACATTAACACTAATAATAATAACAACACAGATCATAATAATAAAGTGCATCCATACCACATCACAAATCACAAATCTCACCAACAATACATAGTGCAAAAGAACAGACAAAAACCATAGACAAGACACTGTATACATCAAAGTCAAAAAGTTGTTGGAGGGAATTAAGTGTTCTTATTGCTGAGGGGAAGAAACTGTTTTTATAACGGGTGGATTTTGTAGCAAGTGACCTAAGGCGCCTCCCTGAAGGGAGAGACTGGAAAAGGTGGTTTGCTGGATGGGAGGGGTCCGAGATGATCTTTGTTGCCCGTTTTGAGGTACGTTGGAGGTAAATGGAATGGATTGAGGGGAGGGGAGAGTTGATGATCCTAGAGGCCTTGGAGACAATGCGCTGTATTCTGTGTAGTGAATGACTGTCAGTGTTTCCGTACCAGACTGTGATTGAGGAAGTGATGATGCTTTCAATGATGGATTGATAGAAGCGGACCAGGAGGTGTTTGTGGACTCTGAACTTTTTGAGCTGTCTGAGGAAGTATAGGCGTTGTTGTCCTTTCTTAATGATGTGGTCCATGTAACCTGTTCTCCATTCATTTGCAGGGAAAGGATTGGCTATTACAACAGTGTATATATTATTAATCCTGAAGATGCTGCCATTTTGTTCAGAGCAGAGGGTATATTTCCAGAGAGGTTGAAAATGGAAGCTTGGATGGCTTACAGAGACTTCAGGAAAGAAAACTACGGAGTTCTGTTAAAGTAAGTTTAACCTTTTCATCAGAATTATTTATTTCTCAATTATATTGTATTTTTAATTGCAAAATATTCCAGTAGCTTGGAATATTATCAAGAAGATTTTTGAGATGGCTTTCAAAGAAATTAATTGGACTCCTGTAAATTTCCCCCCAGTGTGTAGGGAGTGGATGAGAAAGTGGAATAAGATAGGAAGTAGTGTGAACGGGTCATCGATGGTCAGCGTGAACTGTTGGCCGAAGGGCCTGTTTCCATGCTGTACCCCTAAACTAAACTAAACACAGCAACCAAGGAACATCGCTAAAATAGAGAGAGGAATAGCGAAGGAAACTGGAAGTGTAATTATTTATGGTGGACATTTAAGCAACTAATAAAAGGGGGAAGCTCAAGGGACATCCCACGCTCAACAGTGGTGTGGCCCAGCAGGTGAGTACTCAACACAAGGATGAAGATTTTGCAGCTATGTTCAGCTATGTACTGAGTTCTTGATCTATCTTGGCTTCTTCCTGAGATCCCAGACATCATAGAGCCATTCTTAAGCAAAATTGATTCACTCCACATAATATCAACAAACAGACAATAGACAATAGACAATAGGTGCAGGAGTAGGCCATTTGGACCTCCGAGCCAGCACCGCCATCCAATGTGATCATGGCTGATCATCCCCAATCAGTACCCCGTTCCTGCCTTCTCCCCATATCCCCTGACTCTGCTATTTTTTAAGAGCCCTATCTAGCTCTCTCTCGAAAGCATCCAGAGAACCTGCCTCCACCGCCCTCTGAGGCAGAGAATTCCACACTCACCACTCTCTGTGAGAAAAAGTGTTTCCTCATCTCCGTTCTAAATGGCTTACTCCTTATTCTTAAACTGTGGCCCCTGGTTCTGTACTCCCCCAACATCGGGAACATGTTTCCTGCCTCTAGCGTGTCCAAGCCCTTAACAATCTTTCCAAGCCCTTAACAATCTTATCGCAGCTATGTTCAGCTATGTACTGAGTTCTTGATCTATCTTGGCTTCTTCCTGAGATCCCAAACATCATAGAGCCATTCTTAAGCAAAATTGATTCACTCCACATAATATCAACAAACTGCTAAGAACAAAGATAGACACAAAATGCTGGAGTAACTCAGTGTGTCAGGTAGCATCTCTGGAGAAAAGGGATAGGTGACTTTTCAGGTTGGGACCCTTCTTCAGGCTTGAACAGCTAAGAGCACTTGAGACAGTGCTATGGGATGAGGCGCAACTCATTGTAGTGTGGAAGGCTTGCATTTCACAACCAGCCATATCTATGTCCAAGTTGATCCTGTACAGTTAAATATTTCCATTCTTGTCAACATTCCCTTTCAAATGAGTGAGACTCCTATCAATCTATGCATTCCACCTACATTCTTTTCTCTAACTTCACAATTTGCAACTCTTCAATCCTTTTGTCTCACACCTTCTGTCTTTTCATCTTTGGCCTTTGTCTAACTATCTGCCTATCAAAGAACCCTCCTCACCTGCACCAACTTATTATCTGCCAACGTCTGTCCTGCCTCTCCCTGCTTTCTCCCTCCCCCCCACCCCTAAAATCAGCAGAAGAAGGGTCCTCACCCAAATCGTCACCTATCCACGTTCTCCAGAGATGCTGCCTGACCTGCTGAGTTACTCCAGCATTGTGTGGTCTGTGCATGATTCCAGTTATCTGCATTTCCCTGCGTCTAGATAACTATCTTCATGGTTTGATAGCCGCACTCAGATCCTAGTTCTCCCATACGGCTCTGTGAAGGCATTAATTGTTCAAGGTTGGGTTTTTTTTTCCCGAAACTGGTTTCCATGGCAGCCCGTGCCAATGTGCCAACAGGTCATTCTGCATGGTCTACATGCCCTCTGCGCGCACAATACCTGCCCTGTGCCTACCCTGCCACAGAGGAAAGTCAACACCTTCAAAAGAAGGATGATCAATGGAGGATCATGATACACAATAGATCAATTACCTCTTGTGGACCCCTTCCCACTCAACCCAGGGGTCCTGCTCCCTTCCCCCCGGGCAGCCATCTGCAAATAAAACATAACATAACAAATACTTTATTATGAGCGGCATTCTTTAGTAACTATTCTTTGGAATATTTTCAGGTGTTGCGTGCGTGTTTCCCTTTAAAGGGACTGAAGAAGGGTTCCGACCCAAATTGTCGCCTGTTCCTATTTGCAGCTAGATAGGGCTCTTAAAGATAGCGGAGTCAGGGGATATGGGGAGAAGGGAGGAACGGGGTACTGATTGTGGATGATCAGCCATGATCACATTTAATGCCGGTGCTGGCTCGAAAGGTCGAATGGCCTATTGTCTATTGTCTGCAGAGAATGCACCTATTGTCTATTGTCAATTGTCTGCAGAGATGCTGCCTGACCCGCTGAGTTGCTCCAGCAATTTGCGTCTATCTTGCACCCCAGGCTGGTATCTTAGCTTTATTGCTGGTTATTGGCAGAAGTGACAGATTACAAAGATGCTTTTGGATAGACATACAGATATGCAGGGAATGGAGGGATATGGATTATGCGCAGTTAGATAAGAGATGAGTTTGGCATCATGTTCGGCATGGACTTTGTGGGCCGAGGGACCTGTTTATGTGCCATATTGTTCTATGATCTATGTATTTAGCTAGTCCTTTCTGTCATACACAATGTTCAAGAGATGGTATTTCGCAACAACAATGATATTTAACCGTGCTAAGCTGTTCACTAGCTGCTAAAGGGCCTGTCCCTCTTGGCCGTCATTTACGCGACAGGCCGGTAGTGACTGACGCGCGACGGTCGCGTGTGTCATCATGCGTCCGCACAGCCGTCTGGAGCGCGTGACGTCATTTGAAGATAGACACAAAATGCAGGAGTAACTCAGCGGGACCGGCAGCATCTGTGGAGAGAAGGAATGGATGATGTTTCGGGTTGAGACTCTTCTTCATTCTGAAGAAGGGTCTCGACCCGAAACGTCACCCATTGCTTCTCTCCAGAGATGCTGCCTGTCCCGCTGAGTTACTCCAGCATTTTGTGTCTATCTCCAATCATCTTGGCCCCGCTCTGGGAGTAGGAGCGGATCTGGATCGGCAACAGCCGTGAGCCCCAGGCCGAGCTCGGCGATCGTTTGCCTGCTTCTGCTGCTGTTGGAGGTGAGACGTCGCGCCGCGCCAGGGTCTTGGGCCTGTCCCACTTTGGCCGTCAGTTACGCGACAGGCCGGTGGTGCGCGAAGATTTTCGTGCAGGACAAAGTCCACACTTCTCCACGCCACTCCACACTCCTCCACGCCACTCCATGTGCCCGTCCCGCGCTACCCACGCACTACCCACACGATAGCAGATCGCGTAAATGGCGTGCGAATGACGGCCAAGTGGGACAGGCTGCTAACTCTTGCCCTGCAATACTCTTAAGCTCTGATGTAATCCCTTATTGTTGAGTACGATAACAATAAGGGATAGCTTAATATTGTTTCCACTCTAATTCTGTGTTCTGAAGCACAGCATGGGTCGACAGTCAGAACATTTATTCTACGATGGAAACACTAGAGGGCACAGCTTTAAGGTGAGAGGGGGAAGGGGTGTAAAGGAGATGTGCGGGGCTGTTTTTTTAATATCCAGCAATGATCTTTGCCGTCATCTCCAGCACTATTCCCAACTCTACTCTTACCCCTGCCTTAACCTTAAACAACTACTTAACTCAGTGGACTAGAAATTTGTTAGCTCTGCATTAAATTGTGGATCCCCTAAACATTGTTTACAAAATTCTAGGCAGATTCAAGATAGAAAAGGAGGTACAAAAAGGATAAGGGAATTTAAGTGGGATTTAAAGGGATCAGATGGAAAATTATCAAGGGAAGTTTATGAACGTTTAGATTAGTTTAATAGATACAGCATGCAAATAGGCCCTTTGGGCCACGGTCCACATCAACCATCGATTACCTGTTCACATTAGTTGCTATCTTATTCCACTTTCTCATCCACTCCCAACAAACTAAGGGCAATTTACAGCAGCCAATTAACCTACAAATCTGTTTAAGAAGGAACTGCAGATGCTGGAAAATCTGAAGAAGGGTTTCGGCCCGAAACGTTGCCTATTTCCTTCGCTCCATAGATGCTGCTGCACCCGCTGAGTTTTTCCAGCACTTTTGTCAACCTACAAATCTGCATGTCTTTGGAGTGTGGGAGAAAACCGGAGCACCCGGAGAATTCCCGCAGCCACAAGGAGAACGTACACACTCTGCACAGACAGCACCCATGGTCAGGATCGAACCTGGGTCTCAAGCAACGTGAGGCAGCAGCTCTAAAGCTGCACCACTGTGCAGCCCTGGTAGTGCTGAGGTGAAAGGGGGAACCGTGATGTTATTGAATGGTCGAGCATGCCTGCGGATTAGCCTCGCCTGCTTCAAGTATTTGTGTTTGTATGTGCAGAGACTGAGCAAAAGAGTTGCAATGGCCAGCCTGTTAACCACTACCCTTTTGTCTTGCAGAAGTGGGGAAGATTGGAAAAGAAATCGACTTATTTTAAATAAAGCATTGTTTACACCCCAGATCACCCAAAAGTTTGTGCCTCTTCTCAATGAAGTGGCACTGGATTTTGTGTCCATGATCTACAAAGAGATCGAGAAAAGCAGAAGAGGTAATTGGACAACCGATCTCTCAAATGATCTCTTCAAATTTGCACTCGAATGTAAGGATCCAATATTGCTTATTTATTTGGATAGTCTAATATAGATGCATGTTATAGCCTTTTATGGAATGATTTTTCTAAACAATTTTAAATGCTCTTAATTTAAACAATTTAACATACTTATTGCTAGCATAATAGTCAAACTGCACCATTCATTGTGAATAGTATTTTGGGAATTAAATGTGTGGTGTAACTGCAAGACTTTGCTACTGTGGGGGAACTGTGGGCTTCTTGCTTTGTAATGTAATGGGATCAAGCGTGTGGGATGAGAGACATCATGTAGATCCTTGTACATTGTCTCAAACTCAACTAGTTTCCAACTGAGTCTGAAGAAGGGTCTCGACCCGAAACGTCACCTATTCCTTTTCTCCAGCCCAATGCAAATAAGACTGAAATTATTGTCTTTGGTCCCCAAAAAACAAGGCTAGAGGTGAGTGCTCAACTCGACTCAATAGCACTGAAAACCACAGACAAAGCCAAAAACCTTGGTGTAGTTATGGACTCGGATTTGAATTTTAACAGCCAAATAAAGACCATTACCAGATCTGCCTATTACCATCTAAAAAATATTAATAATAATAATAATGGATGGGATTTATATAGCGCCTTTCTAATACTCAAGGCGCTTTACATCGCATTATTCATTCACTCCTCAGTCACACTCGGTGGTGGTGAGCTACTTCTGTAGCCACAGCTGCCCTGGGGCAGACTGACGGAAGTGTGGCAGCTAATCTGAGCCTACGGCCCCTCCGACCACCACCAATCACTCACACACATTCACACACATTCACACTCAGGCAAAGGTGGGTGAAGTGTCTTGCCCAAGGACACAACGACAGTATGCACTCCAAGCGGGATTCGGACCGGCTACCTTCCGGTTGTCGGCCGAACACTTAGCCCATTGCGCCATCTGTCGTCAAGAATCAAGGGATTTCTGTCCAAAGAAGACACTGAAAAACTTGTTCATGCATATATTTTTAGTAGGTTAGATTATTGTAATGGCATCTTTACAGGTCTCAATAAAAAATCAATTAAACAACTGCAGCTTATCCAAAATGCCGCTGCCAGAGTCTTGACCAACACCAAGAAAATGGACCACATTACACCTGTCCTTAAATCTTTGCACTGGCTCCCTGTGTGTAAGAGGATAGATTTTAAAATTCTGTTACTGACCTATAAGGCACTGAATGGTCTAGGTCCAAAATACATCTCTGACCTACTTGTTGTATATGAGGCGCCTGGACTCCTCAGGTCTTCAGGGACAGGTTTACTCTGTGTTCCCAGGGTCAGAACTAAAAAGGCTGAAGCAGCATTGTGTTTTTATGCTCCACACCTGTGGAACAAGCTCCCTGAACACCTGAGGTGCACAGACTGTAAGCGCATTTAAATCAGGCCTTAAAACACTGTTGTTTACTAGAGCTTTTCCATAACTTGACATGCAGGTAACCTTAACTGTCTAATTTTAACCCTTTTATGTGCTTTTTAAAATTGTTTTATTGCTTCATTGACGTTGTTTTATTATTCATATTTGTCGTATTGCTTATTTTGCAATTTTTAATTATTGACTATTTCATTTTTTCTTTCCTGTAAAGCACCTTGAATTGCTGTTTGCACGAATGGTGCTATACAAATAAATTTGCCTTGCCTTGCCTTGCCTTTTCTCAAGAGATGCTGCCTGAGCCACTGGGTTATTCCAGCTTATTGTGTCAATCTTTGGTTTAAACCAGCATCTGCAATTCCTTCCTAAACATACATAGTGCCTCTTACAGAGAGAAATGTTCCACAATGCTTAAGAACATGAAGCACTATATTGATGCCAAGTACCATGAGGATTTACAAGGACAGATGATCCAATGCGTAGTCGGTGAGGTAGATCCTAAAGGAGGAAAGAGAGGCAACATGGTTTAGGGACCCTGGCAGCTGACGTTGGTTAATACTGGAGCCATTAACATTGGTGATGAACAGTGTCCCAGAAATGGAGGAGCATGGAGAATGGAGGGGATTACGGGGCTGGAGGACATTCACACAAATGGGAGTTCAAGACTTTGAAAGGATGTCAAAAGAAGGATGATAGAATGATCATGATCCACAATGGGTCATGGAGCCCAGTGGAGAAAGGTCTTTTAGACTTTGGAGCTGCAGCGCTGAACAGGTCATTCGGCCCACTGAGCCTTCACTGTCCATCGATCACCCCATATACCAGCACTATCCTACACACTAGTCACAGTCAGTCCCACATTGAAAATATGATTTACGTGTCCAAGTCTCCGGCGTGGGACTTGAACCCACAACCTTCTGCCACATGGCAAGAATGCTCAGACACAGTTAGAACTAGGAATGTTCCATAAGCTACATTTGGGGGTATATTCTCATGTCAGATTACCGTGTCTAACTATAGTTGTAGTTGGATTAGTGTACGTATGCTATAGGCATGTGGGGATTTACTTGAACTTTTGAGGGAATGAACAAAGGAGGATCCGGCGTGCGGGGACCACTGTGAGAGGGGTGGGGATGGAGAACAAAGGGGGACCTGGCGCGTGGGTACTTTGTAACTCTGTAAGCGCCCTTTATGTGGTGACCATTTGCATACGGGTAAGCAAGCAAAGAATCTCGCCATGACTTGTCACGTCAATTCAATTCAATTCAAAACTTTTATGAACTTTTCACTGGTTTACGCAGAGGCACAGAATAACAATGGACATTTTTCCTTGCAGCCATCTGCCACATACTGTATGGTGAACGTCTCGATATACTGCAGGGCCATCAAAATGATGCCTCGCAAAAGTTCATCGACTCGATTCCCACGATGTTCAAATCCACAACACCAATGCTCTATATTCCACCAGGTCTATTGAAGTCAATCAACTCAAAGATCTGGCAGGATCACATAGGTTCTTGGGACATCATTTTTGCTCACGGTAAGAGAAGCTGGAAATATTTCATTTACTCTCCTGCATATTTTTAGTTTAGTTTAGTTTAGACATACAACAAGGAAACAGTCTCTTCAGCCCACCGAGTCCGCGCCGACCAGCGATCCCCACACACTAGCGCTATCCTACACAGACCAGGGACTATTTACAATTATACCAGTCCGATTAACATTCAAACCCAATGTAACCAAGATATGTTGTAGTTTAGTTGGTGGTTGTAGTGTAATGTAGAAAGGAACTGCAGAAGAGTCTGAAGAAGGGTTTCGGCCCGAAACTTTGCCTATTTCCTTCGCTCCATAGATGCTGCCGCACCCGCTGAGTTTCTCCAGCACTTTTGTCTACAAAGGAACTGCAGATGCTGGTTCACACTGTAGACACAAAATGCTGGAGTAAGCAAGTCTGAAGAAGGGTCTCAACCCAAAACGTCACCCATTCCTTCTATCCAGAGATGCTGCCTGTCCCGGTTGTAGTGTAGTGCCTTATGTTTATTGGGAAGAAGCTGTCCCTAAACTGGAGATCACGGTTTTCATACTCCTCTACCTTCTTCCCGATGGCAGTGTATAGCAGTGGAAAGAATTGCAGTCCACAGTCTGGTGGGATTCCTGACTTTGCCTTAAGGACCATTGCCATTTTTCATTTGTATTTAAGATATCACTGGAGAGATGGACTCACCATGGATTTTCTTAACGCAGTTGGTAGCAGCCTAATAGCTCCCCAGGAGTAGGAATTCATGTGTTTCCAGATCTTGTTTATTAGAGATGAATTGGATCCATTGATCCAAATCTTGTTAGGACACAGCTCTTTGCCCATTGCCTCCAACATTTCTCCATTAGACCACGATTGACTTCCAGGAGTTTTGAACCCTTTTCAAATTCAGCATCGAACACGGAAGAAATTATGGTCGCTGAAGGATGAAGCAATTTTTATTGATGGTTGAGTTAGCTGATTGTGAAACGGAATTAGAGTCATAGACATGTAGAGTATGGAAACAGGCCCTTCAGCCCAACTCGACCATGACAAGCAAGATGACCATCTAAGCTAATCCCATTGGCGTGCATTGGGCCCAGATCCCTCCAAACCTTTCCTTTCCATTTTTGCGCATCGTTTGTGAATTGTTTGTGCATTGATAGTGTATTCTTTATTTTCATTCCCAGCTAATAACTGTATACAGAAAACATACAGGCAATTCCAACAGGGACTCAAAGATGATAGAGCATACCCTGGGGTCCTAGCTGATCTTCTGCTCCAAGACCTGCTTCCTCTTGAAGACATCAGAGCCAGCATTACAGAGATCATGGCAGGCGCGGTCGACACCGTAAGAGAATAAATGTGCTTTCATTTGACTGTGAATCCTATTGCCAATAGCATTGGATGGAGAAGGGGGAGAGGTAACATAAAAGAGAATGGCCAGATAGCCTTTAAACACTGAGAAATGGCATTGCAATGGGAAAAAAATATGCAATAGTGGATTTGTAAGATGCAAGGACACTAAATGCTGAAGTAATTCAGCAGGTCAGGCAGCATCTCTGGATAACATGGATAGGTGACGTTTTGGGTGGGGACCCTTCTTCAGACTGACCCTTCTTCACCAGCATCAGTCTGAAGAAGGGTCCTGACCCAAAACATCACCGTTGTACGTTATCCAGAGATGCTGCCTGCCCATGCTACGCACATAACTTTGTGAGATCCTGCCTGACCTGCAGAATGCTTCCGACCTTTTCTGTTCACAGTTCAGATGATCGGCAGTTATGTTTGGGCAGATATTCGGAGGAGGGGAGATTAGGTTTGGGGTTATTATTGTCACATGTACTGAGGTACAGTGAAAAGCTTTCTTTTGCATGCTATCCAAACAGGCCGGATATACTGTACCCTACATAGATACAATCAGTTCAAATTCACATACAATAGATAGAGCAAAGGGGAAGATACAGAGTGCAAAATATATTTCTCAGCATCGTAGCACATCAGTCTGATAGACAAAGTCCAATATAGTCAATGGCGTATGAGTGCATCGAACAGTACCCTAGCTTATGGAAGAACTGTTCAGAAGCCTGATAGTGGAGAGAAAGAAGCTGTTTCTGAGTCTGGTTGTGTGCACTTTCAAGCATCTTTATCTTCTGCTGAATGGGAGCAGGGAGCAGGGAGAAGAAAGAATGGGACATCTTTGATTATGATTAGTTGTTTGAGCAAATGACCATGGGCATGCTTAGAGACATGATCAGAATGAGGGGAACAGGTCAGGCCAACATATTTGTTGACTACAATGGTTCAATGGAGCTTTATTTTGTCACATCTGCAATTGCACAGTGAGATTCTTTTTGCATATATTACACGTGCAGACACCGCCATGTTTTGGCACCATTATTCAAAGTCCGGTCAACCCACACGCTGGATGTGCTGATGAACAGATGAAATGCAATGTATTAATTGCTTGAACCACCATGCAGACATGATTTAATTGGAAGTCAAACCTCAGAGATACTAGAGCCTTTGTGAACAATTAGTCGTCAATACAATCAAAGGATTGAAAACTGAGAAGGAACTGAATAAAATTGAGTCCCAAATAAAAAGCAGGAAAAAATATTACATTGAGAAGGAAAAGGCACAATTAATAAAAGTAAGAAAATAATTATATTTTCCTACTTTTCTTTTATTAATTGTAATAATTAATTACAGTTAATTTTATTTCATAAAGTAATAACAATTTTTGACAAATTTGATCATTATCAACCTCAAGTTCTTTGGTAGATGATCTATCTGTGAACAAAATAGTGTTTGTGTTTTTTTCCACAACATGCTCGTTCTATTTTTAAATGATCTGTCTAAAAGTTGCTTACTGCCTCTTCAATCCCAAACCAGACATCCACAACCCTACTGTGGACAATGTACGAGTTGGCCAAAAATCCCCACGTTCAGGAGAATCTACGCTGTGAGGTTGTGGACGCCAACGAGAAAGCAGGAGGAGATTCCCTGCAGATGCTGAAACTGGTGCCACTCCTCAGAGCCACGCTGAAGGAAACACTCAGGTAGGAACGTCCCTGTAGTTAATACGATACGATAGAACTTTATTTCTCCCAGGAAGAAAATTGATCTGCCAACAGTCATAAAACACAAGATACATGAATGGTGAGGGGTGGAAAGTCCAGGATTGGGGTTGTACAAAGATTGGGGGGGGGGGGGGGGGGCGGAAGGGGAGCCTTCCTAATGAGCTTGTTGAATCTGTTGGCCCCCGCGGCCTACGCCTTGCTTCCCCAGCACATGACAGCGTAGAAGATGGCACTGGCTACCACCGATTGATAGAACATCTGCAGCATCTTACTGCAGATGTTGAATGAGTGGTGCCTCCTCAGAAAATACAGGCTACAGAAAGTACAGAGAATGAAAGCAGAGGGCTGCCAGAGGATGCAGTTGAGGCAGGTACTATAACAATGTTTAAAAGACATTTGGACAGGTACGCAGGTAGGAAAAGTTTAGAGGGATATGGGCCAAATACAGGCAGGTGGGACTAACATACATGGGGCATCCTGGTCAACATGGGCAAGTTGGGCCAAAGGGCCTGTTTCTGTTTTGCATGACTCTATGACTATTTTTTTTTAACTTCATCTTATTTATGCTGATAGTCAAACAATGTTAGGGATCCACAATAACTCTTAATCAATTCGAGGATTAATTTCAAGTTTTCAAAGTAAATGTGATGTATTTAAGTCATATGATGACCCAACTGAAGATTCACTTAATATGCACAGACATATTATGGCCAAACAGATACATACCTCTGAATTTTCATAACACCTCAGAATTGTGAATTCTGCCTTTGTATAGATGAGGCTATGATTATTAATCTTGCTGTCAATGGCTTCATCTTTCAGCACTACTAGTGATTTAAACACTCTAAACACATCAAAATATAAAGAAAAAGAGTTAAGGATTTTTTTTCAATTACTTAGTAACGCAGGGAGGTGTAAACATAAATTAATTCAAGGTTAGAAAGTCACATTGACTCAAAGACTTTTAGAATATAATTTTTTTGTTGATGTTCTATACGAATGATTCAAAGTGCAAACTTTTAAGGCTATTTTTCTGTTCAGGCCAGCCCTGTTTTTTAAGTGCATTCGTGGGCTTCAGTATTGCAGCAGGTGCATTGCATGTAGGCTGCAAGTTAATTAATTCACTGCGACATGCCCGGTAGCATCCAAATGAGGGCATCGTTCACAGTTTTTTTCCTGGGGTAGCAGAATTCTAAACCTAGAAGATGGGTCATGTGATAGGAGAAGAATCAGGCCATTTGGCCCATCAAGTCTCCTCCGCCATTCAATCATGGCTGATCTATCTTTCCCTCCTAACCCCATTCTTCTGCCTTCTCCCCATAAAACTTGATACCTGTACTAATCAAGAATCATCTCTGCCTTAAAAAATATCCATTGACCTGGCTTCCACAGCAAAGAATTCCACAGATTCACCACCCTCTGACGAAATAAATTCCTCCTGATCTCCTTCCTAAAGGAACGTCCTTTAATTCTAAGGCTATGACCTCTAGTCCTAGACTCTTCCACTAGTGGAAACATCTCTCCACATCCACTCTATCCAAGCCTTTGGCTATTTGGTAAGTTTCAATGAGTTTCCCCCCCTTACCCTTCTAAACTCCAGCGAATACAGGCCCAGTGCTCATCAAACGCTCATCATGTGTTAACCCACCTTAAGTATGGGCTTAAGGTGAAAGGGGAGAGATTTAGGAGGGACCTTGGGGGGGCAACTTTTTCACTCAACGGTTAGACAGTTTCTGGAGTGAGCTGCCAGAGGAAGAGCTAGAAGTGGATACGATTTACAACATTCAAAGGACATTTGGCCAGATATGTGGATAGGAAGGGTTTAGAGGGCTATGGGTCAAATACAGGCAAATGGGACTAACCCAAAACGCCGGCTTGGTCGGCAGGGACAAAGTGGGGTGAAGGGCCAATCTCCATTCTGCATAGCTCTATGACTCCATGCATGGACTCCTGAAATTCAAATTCACATGTACACCTACCGACTACGGATGCTGTCTACATGGAGTTTGTACCTTCTCCCCGTGACCACATGAGTTTTCTCCGAGAACTTCGGTTTCCTCCCACGCTCCAAAGACGTACAGGTTTGCAGGTTAATTGGCTTCGGATAAATGTAAATTGTCCCAAGTGTGTGTAGGATAGTGTTAATGCGCGTGGATCGCTGTTCGGTGCGGACTTGGTGGGCCGAAGGCCGCGCTGTATCTCTAAACTAAACTAAACTAAACCTGCTGATCACATTTTGCATTTCCATATATTAACAAATCTTGCCCTGCTACTTCAAGAGTTGGTATGTCCCATTTACGTAATGCTCATAAAAATATTTGTTTCTCTCTTTTTCCTCTTTCTCTTTCTCTTTCTTTTCTAGGGTCTATTTCTTAACTCTTTTTCTTTTGTTTTTAATTTTGCTCTTATAGGGTCTTCATCCTTTTTTGTTGTCACATTTTCTACACTTTCACTTTTTCCCTCACTTTCTTCTTTCTTTCAATCTTTTCTTTTTCTAGTGTAAAAATTAAATGGAGTACATTCATTGTAAGAAGACATATGTGACGAGTACTAATGTATGTGGTTGTAATGTAATGTACTTCTAATAAATAAATTTTTTTTTAAAAAATTAAAAAAAATAAAAATATTTTGAATTTCAATGCAAGGGTTTTTTAATAGAAACATAGAAAATAGGTGCAGGAGGAGGCTATTCGGCCCTTCGAGCCAGCACCGCCATTCATTGTGATCATGGCTGATCGTCCCCAATCAATAACCCGTGCCTGCCTTCTCCCCATATCCCTTGACTCCACTAGCCCCTAGAGCTCAATCTAACTCTCTTAAATCCATCCAGTGATTTGGCCTCCACTGCCCTCTGTGACAGGGAATTCCACAAATTCACAACTCTCTGGGTGAAAAAGTTTTTTCTGACCTCAGTCTTAAATGGCCTCCCCTTTATTCTAAGACTGTGGCCCCTGGTTCTGGACTCTCCCAACATTGGGAACATTTTTCCTGCATCTAGCTTGTCCAGTCCTTTTATAATTTTATATGTTTCTATAAGGGAATGTATATATATATTTTCTAGGCTTCATCCGGTGGCTATAACACTACAACGATACATAAGTGAAGACATCGTGTTGCAGAATTATCACATACCAACTGGGGTAAGATATAGACAAGTAAATTATTTGCCCACTGCAGTAGATATCTACCTTTTAAGAACTGTATCCTACAAATGGTATGACTTTTGATGTACTGTTGTTGCAACCAATGCAGTAAGTTGCTTATTGTTTGCCTTCACTAAACATTTAATTAGTTTAGTTTAGAAAAACAGCAGAGAAACAGGCCCTTCGGCCCATCGAGTCAATGCCAACCATTGATCACCTGCTCATACTAGTATTTTGTTATCCGAATTTCACATCCACTCCCTACCCAATAGGGGCAGTTTACAGAGTCTCCAAGACAGACGTGAAGCTCACCGTTTGACCTGTTTTTACAAAATGTTAAATGGTCAGCTCGACATAGATTACAAGACCTACACCAAACCCAAACCAATTAGGAGCAGACGAGGGCATTCGATCCAATTTGTGATTCCAGCTACCAAGACAGATGTGTACAGCAATTCATTCTTCCCCCGCACAATTAAAGCATGGAATAATCTCCACCCTACTATAGTTACCCAACCAGATGCAACTAAATTTAAGGTAGCTCTTTCTTTCCAAAAACCCTTTCTGGCTTAAGTCCTCCCTCCACCACCTCCAGTTTAAATTCCATTTGGAATATTTTGGAGGACCAAGAAACCAAGAAACCAAGAACCAAGAGTCCAGTTAACCTGCAAACCCACACGACTTTGGCATGTGGGAGGAAACCGGAGCTCCTGGGGGAAACCCACGTGGTCTCGGAGATTGTGCAAACTCCGCACAGACAGCACCCGGGTTTCTGTCGCTGTGAGGCAGTGGATCTACCAGTTGCACCACTGTGCCACCCTTTAGAATATCCTTTCTTACTAAACAGCAACATAAAAGAACCATTGGAAACTATACCTTGTGGGAGCGTCCAGGACCAGAGGTCACAGCCTCAGAATTAAAGGACGTTCTTTTAGGAAGCAGATCAGGAGAAATTGTCTTTAGTCAGAGGGTGGTGAATCTGTGGAATTCTTTGCCACAAAACGCTGTGGAGGCCAAGTCAGTGGATATTTTTAAGGCAGAGATAGATAGATTCTTGATTAGTTCAGGTGTCAGAGGTTATGGGGATAAGGCAGGAGAATGGGGTTAGGAGGGAGAGATAAATCAGCCATGATTGAATGGCAGAGTAGACTTGACGGGGCGAATGGCCTAAGTCTACTCCTATTCCTTATGACCATATGATACCGACCACTTTGGTTTTCCAGAACTAAACAGGTAGCTTTGCAATCCGCTGCATTGTCCAGGTCCATCTAGAATATTTTTTTGTTCATTTTTAAACCGTGTCTTTCTAAAGACTAGTTAGGTATTTCCATTATTTTCTACTTTTGTTTATGACTGGAGGGTCAGAGATGTTGGTTTAAGTAGTCATTAGAGTAAATTACCTACTTACAATCTTTTTTAACAAGAATCTGAGAGTCCCCTGTGTATATTTACAGAATTAACAATCAATACCGAACGCCACAGCAATCAAAATCTCACACACTCACATTTCCATTTTACCTGAACAAAAGATTACTCCACATACTACACATATATGGAGTTTGAGAATTGACAATAGACAATAGACAATAGGTGCAGTAGTAGGCCATTCGGCCCTTTGAGCCAGCACCGCCATTCAATGTGATCATGGCTGATCATCCCCAATCAGTACCCCGTTCCTGCCTTCTCCCCATATCCCATGACTTCACTATTTTTAAGAGCTCTATCTAGCTCTCTCTTGAAAGCATCCAGAGAGCCCGCCTCCACCGCCCTCTGAGGCAGAGAATTCCACAGACTCACCACTCTCTGTGAGAAAAAGTGTTTCCTCGTCTCTGTTCTAAATGGCTTACTCCTTATTCTTAAACTGTGTCCCCTGGTTCTGGACTCCCTCAACATCGGGAAGATGTTTCCTGCCTCTAGCATGTCCAAACCCTTAACAATCTTATATGTTTCAATAAGATTCCCTCTCATCCTTCTAAACTGTGGATGGCAAAGTGCAGCAGCTGGTGGAGCTGCTGCCTCACAGCACCAGTGACCTGGGGTTCCATCCTGACCGTGGGTCATGTCCATGTGGAGTTTGCACGTTCCCCCTGTGACCGCGTGGGTTTCCTCCAGGTGCTCCGGTTTCCTCCCACATCCCAAACAGGTGTGAGTTTGTAGATTAATCGGCCCGCTGTAAATTGGCCTTACGTGTGTGAGAAAGTGGGATAACTTAGAATGAATATGAACAGGTCGTGGATGGTCGGCATGGACTCAAGAGTCAAGAGTGTTTTATTGTCATATGTCCCAGATAGAACAATGAAATTCTTACTTGCTGCAGCACAACAGAATATGTAAACATAGTACACTGTAAACAATATAATAAACGAGAAAAAAAAAGTTAAATGCGTGTATATACACACATATTCACAAATACACATATATATATATATAGATCGTAGGTTAAAATGTACACACTCACGCACAAAAACACAAACAATAATAGTGCAATAATAACAATAATAGTCTATGTAGTTCAGAGCTTATTTGATGGGGCTTGACTCGATGGGCTGAAGGGCCTGTTTCCCTGCTGGATCTTTAACTAAATCACATCCACAAGGCCAGGGTTCATGCTTCACTTTCACATTACAAACGGAACCTCTCAGTGCCTTGTTTCCTTCTCCTGTAGACGTTGGTGCAGCTGGGATTGTACGCGATGGGAAGGAACTCAGAGGTATTTAGCAATCCTGGACGATATAACCCCGAAAGATGGCTGACGCCGGGAAAGACCAACTTCAGACATCTGAACTTTGGGTTTGGACCCCGGCAATGCATCGGGCGCCGGATCGCAGAGACAGAAATGTTGATCTTTCTGATTCACGTAAGTCTGTGGTTACTAACCAAGCTTTAGTTTAGTTTAGGGAGGAACTGCAGGTGCTGGTTTAAACCAAAGTTAGACGCAAAAAGCTGGAGTAACTCAGGAATCTTCTTCTTCTTCTTGCGTATGGCGTGCACAGCCTAAAGTTGTAGGACAACTTGTTCTATTTGATCTTATTTGATTGTGCACGCCGGGTCGAAACAGGGCAGACCACGTGAAGGTTGCAATCTCCCACCCCACTCAGGCATCATCTCTGGAGAACTTGGATAGGTGACAGGTCGAGACTGTTCTTGAGACCCGATATGTCACCTATCCATGTTCTCCAGAGATGCTGCCTGACCCGCTGAGTTACTCCAACACTTTGCATTTTTATGTGCTGTTTTTGTAAAATTTGGTTGATGGTCTTGGTATGAAGTAAAATTGGGCTGTTAATATCCAGGCAGCCACTCCAGTGCAGTATTGTGGCCGTGCTGCATTGCTAAAGTAATTGTCCTTCGGATGAGTTATTAACGAGGAGCGATCTTGACACTATTACAGAGAAGGATGTTATTCTTGCTAGAGTCCAGGCCAGTAATTATCCTCATTGAAGTTCACGGAAACATTTATCTTTTGTGTTGGTCTTGTGGGAACTTGCCGTGCACAAATTGACTACACTTTAATCATTTTATAAAGTATATAGGATGGGGCTATCATTGGGAAATTAATTTATTTTATTCATGTCAAGTTTACGTTGAGCTGAAGTACAATAACTTAACTTACATGTCCTTAACTAATTTTTTTTAGATGCTCCAGAACTTTAAAATCGAAACGAATCGGACGACTGATGTGAAAGCTACCTTTGACTTCATTCTTATCCCTGAGAAACCCATCATCCTTGCTTTAAAGCCCATCAAGTGAAGAGGAAGGGACATGTTTTTGTAAAAAAGGTTTTCCTTTCATTATTCCAAGGAGATCACTCAGTTGGGACAAGTGCAGATTGACCAGAGATATACTGATGTTAAATCTGCACATCTACTTCGTAGTAATTTAGTGCTGTTTAAGTGGCTACATACTGATGTGGTGCCACACTTTGTCCAACGGAGACACGGAGGGGAGCACAATACAAGCTAGCAAGAATAAATCGTTTCACAGGGAAATTAATTTATTGCCCCCCTCCCCCCTCAATTTGCCCACAAAATCCTGTTTGAATATTTTGCCTTAATGTTGCCACTTGGGTGCTCCAAGTGTCATGAAATCTTAAACTCATTCTGTATAAACGGGTTTTTGGTTTTGTTGCACTCTTCCCAGAGCACAGGTTATCACCAATTGACACCACAAAGCTAGCAGCAATCTGGTAAACCAGTTTACATGTGTTGGAAGGAGCTGTAGGCGCTGGGTATACACCGAAGATATGCACAAAATGCTGGAGTAACTCAGCGGGACAGGCAGCATCTTTGAAGAGAAGGAATGGGTGACGTTTCGGGTCTGAAGAAAGGGGTCGACCTGCAACGTCACCCATTCCTTCTCTCCAGAAATGCTGCCTGTCCCGCTGAGATACCCCAGCATTTTGTGTCTAAACAAGTTTATATATTGCATATAATATAATTAAAAAGAACCGGTTTATACCAAAGATAGACACAAAAAACAGTTTTCTCCCCCACTAGGGAACTACAATCAGTTTGAAGGGCCCCGACCTAAAACATCACCTATCTATTTTCTCCAGAGATGCTGCCTGACCCGCTGAGTTACTCCAGCATTTTGTGTCTACCTTTTATATATTGTATATGCTTCTTTTCAGTAGACGTCAAATATATTTGCAGTATTTTAAAAATAAACACAAACAGAAACATTTGCTGCATATTATTAGTCTGGATTTCAACGCCAAGTGTTTTGATGAGCAGCAAGAACTGTTCTGTGGTAAATGTTCATTATGGTTCAATTACCAGAATCCTCACCTATTGGACACATTTTCGAGATCCCAATGCGGAGAGATGAGTGAAAATCCAGGCGCTCACATCTCAAAGTGTGTTCCTGTGACAAAGGAGCTATGCTTGGAACAAGATGTTAAACCATGGCCATTCTTGCTCTTTCAAATTAACAAAAGGGACACCGCAACATTGGCGGAAATTATTCCCCATTCGACTGGTCAACCAAGCAATATCAGTCAAACTAGGCCGTCTTATCATCATAGGTAGACAAAAATGCTGGAGAAACTCAGCGGGTGAGGCAGCATCTATGGAGCGAAGGAAATAGGCAACGCTTCGGGTCGAAACCCTTCTCCGTCTTATCATCATGTTGTTTGAAGGAATTTTCTCAGTGCAATATGGCTGCTACATTACCACATTACAATTAGTTAGTGAGAATGCAGTTTAGGATGTCATGAAATGTTCTATATACTGTATAATTGATAACCATACAGTCACAGAACCAAAGATAGATGCAGCACAGAGACACAGAATCAAACATTATCAAATGATGATAATATTAATTTCAGATTTAAATCATACTCGTTGACATGTTAGTGTTAAGTTAGGAACAAATTCATAAACTGCTTATATGTAGATCCAATTATTTTAGATTTTCTGCCTCATTTATAGTTTATTTTAGAGATACATCACGGAAACAGGCCCTTTGGCCCACCGTGTCCGCACCGGCCAACAATCCCTATACACCAGCACCATCCTACAGACTAGGGACAAGTTACAGTTTCTACAAAAAGCCAATTAACCTACAAACCTTTACGTCTTTGGAATGTGGGAGGAAACCAGAGCACCAGGGGAAAACCCACCCGATCACAGGGAGAAGGTACAAACTCCGTACAGACAGCACCTGAAGTCAGGATCGAACCCGGGTCTCTGGAGCTGTATGGCTGCAACTCTACCGCTGCGCCACCTTGCTGCCCCGTTATCTTTCTTCATAACTTGTAACTTAGATCACTGGAACGCCACAGATCAGTGGCAGGGATGCTGTATCATTGGTTGGTATAAATAACAGGAAATAACTATTGTTTTCTACACAGAATTCGTGAAATAATTATCTTTGAAAAACATTTGCTGTCCGATCGCCCAGCACTTGTTCAAGAATTCAGAGGGTTCAAGTGCAAAGTTGAACTCACAATCACATCAACCATGATCCTTTTAAATAGAGGAACAATCTGGACAGGCCCAGTGGCTACTCCTGTGTATGTTCATATGTCTGAAATCGGTACATTATGATCATTATATATTTTCACCCACTTTTTGTGTCATTATTACTCGTTGGCCTCAATTATTTTAAAAGTGAAAATCTTATACAGGTCCGCCAACGATTTTCCAGCACCCCTGGTTCCAGAGCCTTTCTGGATCATCCATTTAGCCGGACCAACAGAGATCTCGGCCTTGGAGGGTTGAGATACCAGCCCACAAAGTCACCTATGGGAACACATCTGCCGGCTCCGACCGGGCCCCGGCCACAGACGGCAAATTTGACCCGCCGATCGGCGCAGAAGTCCTAGGTAGACAAAAATGCTGGAGAAACTCAGCGGGCGAGGCAGCATCTATGGAGCAAAGGAAATAGGTGACGTTTCGGGTCGAGACCCTTCTTCAGACTGATGTGAGGGTGGGGGGGGGGGGGGGGCGGGAAGAAGAAAGGAAGAGGTGGAGCCAGTGGGCTGAGGGAGAGCTGGGAAGGGGAGGAGAAAGTGAAGGCCCAGTAGTCCTGATGAGATAGAGATCGACTGAATCACCCGGCCTAGGCGGCACATTTTTGCGGGCACTTCCAGGGAGGGATATTGTCCAGATTACAGGGTGAGGCCCGACCAATGAGACTCAAGAAGAGTTATGAACTTGTATCATGGAGACCCATATTTCAAACAGAACTGGAGGTTCTGCACTCTCCAAGGGATGTTCAACAGACTAGTCATTACCAAGACTCCCTCTGAATAAAAATGCCAAAACAATGGAAACCTTTATTACATCATATTTTATCCATGTGTTAAAACATCCCTGCATTAAAACATTGTTCTTCAATGTGGAGTAATGACACTAGTCAGTCTACAATATCATTAAATACTAATAAAGAACACACATAATAATTATTAATAATTTACATGAACACTTTTGTAAAAATAGCTATACATAAACTTGTATGTTTATTATTGCTTTGCAAGATCTTTGAGTGTAAAAATAGCCACATTTTTTAAAGAAAAAAAAAGATTTTTGATCCTCTGTTTTTTACTGGTTTTGGTTTAATTGCAGAATTAATTACTTGCCACAGCATTTGTTTGTAATGAGACCAAGCATTTGGTTGAAATATCCTCTTCCAATGTGACATTAATTCCTCCACTGAAATTGGGGCCAAGGCGTCGAATATCAATTTCGGGTCAGATGTGAGTCCACAGCAGTTTACTGTTAAAATTGCATAGGAAAGTTATTAGCAAGAGTCTCTGGGTGTATAGTCACAGGGTGTCTCGGGGCTAGTGGAATCAGGGGATATGGGGAGAAGGCAGGCACGGGTTATTGATTGGGGACGATCAGCCATGATCACAATGAATGGCGGTGCTGGCTCGAAGGGCCGAATGGACCCCTCCTGCACCTATTTTCTATGTTTCTATGTCTACATTGCTGGTTTAAGACAGAATGTGTACAGTAATCCAAAATCAGGGTTCTAGTAAATCCCACACAGAAGGCATGAGAAACTGAGTTATCCAAACACGGAACTTGCATCCACAAGGAATGTTTGAAGCAATTAGTATTTTTAAAATAGGTTTCAGGATAGGAGAAAGGCTAGCATTTATTCCCCTTTCCCATCTTCCCACCAGAAACACCTTATTGAACCACAGTGGCCCGATTAGTGAAGGTGTATGTCCCCGGTGGTTGAGGGGCGGATTGAGGTGCTGTAGGGTTGAGGGGTGGATTCCACGATTTAGACCCGGTGGTGATAAAGGTACGGCATCATGTTTTCAAGTCTGGGTGTAAGACTTGGGAGAGGAAGCTACAGTGATAGTGTCACCATTTTCCTGATGCCTCTGTCTCTCTGGTTTGAGAGGTGCTGTCAGGAAAGCTTGGTTGAGCTTAGTAGAGAGTTCTGTGACTGGGACAATTGTGGGCGTCAACAGTGGCGCAGTTGCTGCCTTATACATAGATACATAGATACATAGAAAATAGGTGCAGGAGTAGGCCATTTGGCCCTTTGAGCCTGCACCGCCATTCAATATGACCATGGCTGATCATCCAACTCAGTATCCCGTACCTGCCTTCTCTCCATACCCCCTGATCCCTTTAGCCACAAGGGCCACATCTAACTCCCTCTTAAATATAGCCAATGAACTGGCCTCAACTACCCTCTGTGGCAGAGAGTTCCAGAGATTCACCACTCTCTGTGTGAAAAAGTTTTTCCTCATCTCGGTCTTAAAGGATTTCCCCCTTATCCTTAAGCTGTGACCCCTTGTCCTGGACTTCCCCAACATCGGGAACAATCTTCCTGCATCTAGCCTGTCCAACCCCATAAGAATTTTGTACGTTTCTATAAGATCCCCTCTCAATCTCCTAAATTCTAGCGAGTATAAGCCAAGTCTATCCAGTCTTTCTTCATATGAAAGTCCTGACATCCCAGGAATCAGTCTGGTGAACCTTCTCTGCACTCCCTCTATGGCTATAATGTCCTTCCTCAGATTATAGCGTCAGAGACCCGGGTTCGATCCTGACTACGGGCACTGTCTGTACGGAGTTTGTACGTTCTCCCCGTGACCTGTGTGGGTTTTCTCCGGCTGTTCTGTTTTCCTCCCACACTTCAAAGACGTACAGGTTTGTAGGTTAATTGGCTTGGTAAAATTGTAAATTGTCCCTAGTTTGTGTAGGATAGTGCTAGTGTTTGGGATCGCTGGTCGGCACGGACTCGGTGGGCCGAAGGGCCTGTTTCCATGCTGTATCTCTAAACTAAACAAAATGTAAAGGGGTGGGTGTTGGGGTTAGACGAGCCCATGGGGGAGATGGGGATGGAATTCTACAGATTGGGCTGGGTGAATACAGGTGAGGGGACATCTTGTACATAAATACTGGAGTGGATCACTGTGTGCTGTGACCACTTCACGGACTATATCATTCATTCAGTTCTCGGATTGCCTGTAGTTGTACCCATGTTGGATTGGCCAAAGTTGAGTCAGTGTCAAATTGGACATGGTTGGACTAGCATCTGGACGTATTATAGATTTTGCCAAAGTAGAACTCTACTGAAGTTACAAAAGGAAACGCGAGGTTTGCACCAGATATGATTAAGAGGCAAAGAGCGTCACTTACCAAAGGGAAGTCATGGAACAGCATGGTGGAGGTTCTGGTGAAACCATGTTGGTGCTCTGAGAGCCTCGTCAACATACTCTGCCTCTCTCGTCCCCATTTCCTTGAGTTCTCATCCAACTAGAAATAAACAGCAAGTCAGTCACTAGTTAACTCGATTCCCCAAGTCATGCCTGTTTCTTCAATAATTTAGTATTTCAATGAGTCTAGATTGACTTTGACAGCTGGAATGGTTGGACTAGGTTCGTTCTGGTCTGAAGAAGGGTTTCGACCCCGAAACATCACTAATTCCTTCTCTCTGGAGATGCTACCTGTCCCACTGAGTTACCCCAGCATTTTGTGTCTATCGTGACTTTGAGGGCTTTTTTTAACACTGATGTGATCACTTTAACACTGATGTGATCACAATGGATGGAGCAAATGATTTGTGGTTAAACCCAGTTTACACTGGAATCTAAAATGTAAACAGAAATTGTCAGTGATACTCAGCAACCATTGAACAAGAAAGAGTTTTCAGAAGAGGGTAGGAAGGAACTGCAGATGCTGGTTTAAACCGAAGATAGACACAAAAAGCTGGAGTAACTCAGTGGGACAGGCAGCATCTCTGGAGAGAAGGAATGGGTGATGTTTTGGGTCGAGACCCTTCTTCAGACCCAATAAAGGATCTGATGTTTTTCCAGCGCATATTGTCACTATTTCTGTTATTAAAATGGTGCAGTAGTTAACTGACAAATACCATAAGACTTTGAATATTGGTTTGTGGTATATCAAGAACAAAAACTGCAGATACTAGAAATCTGAAACAAAAACAGAAAAATGCAATCAATTCTGAGTAAGGAAATCGGACATGAAATGTTACCTCTGATTCTCTCTCCACAGCTGCTACCTGCCCCGCTGAGTGTTTCTGGTATTTTCCTTTTTTATTATTAATTTCGGGAACATGACTTCACACTCAGCGACGGGAGTCACACATTTAAATTTAAGTACAGGAATAAAAACAGGAGTCATGAAAAAAAAAGTGTGCATCAGTATTGGTGGCAGTGAATTATTGAGGAAAAATACATATGGTTTCCTACTATCTTTCATATCAAAATGTGTACTGCCCTTGTTCTCCAGCATCTGGTGAACATCGACTCCGACATTCTGTCAATGATATTGATGCATGACATTTGTTTGTCCCCATTCTTACTGACCAAAGAATAGGTGAAGCATTTGGACCCTACTATTAGCCCAGTGTAGCTACTTTAATTGTTTATGACTAAGTTCTATAACGTTTGACTGTTGGCAGGCGATTTTCACTCCTGGGATAAATAAAGTTCTATCGTATCATGACGAAGCATATCGTAAGATCATAAGATGTAGGAGCAGAATTAAGCTGTTCGGCTCATCAAGTCTGCTCCGCCATTCAATCATGGTTGGTCTATTTTTCCTTCTCAACCCCATTCTCTTGCCTTCTCCCCATAACCTTTAACACCCTTACTCATCAAGAACCTGGCAATCTCCACTTTAAAAAATGACCCAAATGACTTGGCCTCCACCACCAACTGTGGCAATGAAATTCCACAGATTCACCACCATCTGAAGAAAGAAATTCCTCCTCATCCTCTCGAGACCCACTCTATTTAAGTCTCCGGAGGAGAACTGGAGATGCAGAGTAATGTTGCTCTGGACTCCAAACATGTCTTTGTGTGTCTCCATGTGTCTTTGTGCAGAATATTGTGACAGCGCTTGGAAGGTACTTCAATAATGAAGAGAGTCTCTCTGGAAGCACCTTTAGGAAGCCACGTACCAGAATCTCCAGCGTCTGGATACGTCCCTGAGCTTTCTCCAGCTGTGCCATCAAGCGTAGTCTCTCCGGGTCAGCCCAGGATTCCTGAAAGGAAGAGGGGGTCGTTAGGTGGGATGTGTAGAGGGAGGGTTCCCTTGACAGAGCTCAAAATAAAAACGTTGGAAAACTGAAATAAAAAATCAAAATATAAAAGAGAGCCTTGAGGAAATTTGGAAACATAGAAAATTGGTGCAGGAGTAGGCCATTCGGATCTTCGAGCCAGCACCGCCATTCAATATGATCATGGCTGATCATCCAAAATCAGTACCCCGTTCCTGCTTTCTCCCCATATCCCTTGATTCCGTTAGCCCGAGGAGCTATATCTAACTCTATCTTGAATATATCAATTTTGTCGCATTAAGGCATTGAAAAATGTTATTCCATGTTGTAGGGTCATCAAAAGTTTCAAGACTGTCCTAGAGTTTCTAGAAATCGAGGATTCATTGCTGGTCAAAAATGCAAGCAAGATGCAAGAGAAAAGTCACAGGGCCTAATAATCTCTGTTTTCTTAACACTTTTGGTGATTGGTTATTGAAATATTGGAGTTGAAGTGAAATGTCTGATGAACCTGCTGGGATATAGCACTGGTAGAGCCACCTCCTCACAGCTCCAGAGACCCAAGTTCGATCCTGACCTCGGGTGCTGTCCATACAGAGTTTGTACGTTCTCCTTGTGACCCCGTGGGTTTTCTCTGGTTTCCTCCAAAGACATGCAGGTTTGTAGGGTTTCGGCCCGAAACGTTGCCTATTTCCTTCGCTCCATAGATGCTGCTGCACCCGCTTAGTTTCTCCAGCATTTTTGTGTACCTGGGATTTTCCAGTATCTGCAGTTCCTTCTTAAACAGGTTTGTAGGTTAGTTGGCTTCTGTAAATTGACCCTTGGTGTGTAGGAAAGATCCAGTGTATAGGTTGCCTTGGACTTGGTGGGCCAAAGGGCCTGTTTCCACGCTACATCTCTAAACTCTAAACCCCATTAGATTTGATAACCCTAAACTTCACTATGGCTGCTTTTTGCAGCATCTACTGTTCAAAATGCATCTGAGTTAGCACTTCATATTCCACCTGGGTAGACTACGCCCAAAGGCATGGACATTTAACTTTCCAATTTCAAGTCATCTTCTCTCCCGTTGTTCCTTTCTCTCTCCTTCTGCTCCACCCAGGTCCACTCACACGTCCCTTTCCCCTCCCTCACCTGGTTCCATCTGCCTACCATCCACACAATTAACTCACTGCGTCTCCCAATCCCTCCCACACTATTTTCATTGGGAACCAGAGGACATAGGTTTAAGGTGAGAGGGGAAAGATCTAATAGGAACCTAAAGGGCAACATATTCACTCAAAGGGTGGTGGGTATATGGAACGAGCAGCCAGAAAAGGTATTCGAGGCTGGTACTATAAGAGCATTTAAAAGATACTTGGACGAGTATATATTTAAGAAAGAACTGCAGATGCTGGAAAAATCGAAGGTAGACAAAAATGCTGGAGAAACTCAGCGGGTGAGGCAGCATCTATGGAGAGAAGGAATAGGCAATGTTTCGGGTCGAGACCCTTCAAAAGACTGAAGGGGCTCAACCCAAAATGTCGCCTATTCCTTCTCTCCATAGATGCTGGACAAGTACATGGTTGTTTAGAAAGGTTTAGAGGGATATGGGGCCAAACGTGGGCAAATGGCACTAGTTTAGTTGAGTTGAGTTGAGTTTGGTATGGTTTATTGTCAAGTGGTACAGTAAAAAGCTTTTGTTGCGTGCTAACCAGCCAGCGGAAAGACAATGCATGATTAGAATCGAGCCATTCACAGTGTACAGATACATGATAAAGGAATAATATCTAGTGCGAGGTAAAGACAAGTGTCGATGGGCATCTTGGTCAGCATGGATGGGCTGGGCCGTGCTCCATGACCCTATTACTCTAGCAATGACCACTGTTTTAAACCCTGTGTTTAGTTTGGTTTAGAGATACAGCGCGGAAACAGGCCCTTCGGCCCATCTAGTCTGCGCCAACCAGCGATCCCTGCACATTAACACAATCCTACACACACTGGGGACAATGTACACTTGTACCAAGCCAATTAACCTACAAACCTGTACGTCTTTGGAGTGTGGGAGGAAATCGAAGATTTCGGTGAAAACCCACGCGGTTATGGGGAGAACGTACAAACTCCACACAGACAGCACCCGTGGTCGGGATCGAACCCGAGTCAGCAAGCGCTGTAAGACAGTAACTCTACCGCTGTGCCACCGTGCCGCCCTGTGCTTAAGGGAAGAGGTGCTACCTAATCGCTATCTACTGTATCTGTTGTTCAAGATGTGCTCATATACATCGGTGAGACCAAACGTAGACTGGCCCGATCGTTTCACTGAACACCTTCGCTCAGTCCGCCTGAACCTACCTGATCTCATGGTTGCCAAACACTTTAATTCTCCTTCTCATTCCCACACTGACCTTTCTGTCCTAGGCCTCGTCCATTGTCAGAGTGAGGCTAAATACAAATTGGAGGAACAGCATCTCATATTAAACTTGGGCAGCTTACAGCCCAGTGGTATGAATATTGATTTCGCTAACTTCAAGGAACCCCTGCATTCTCTCTCCCTCCATCCCTCCCCCACCCAAGTCGCACCAGCTTCTCATTTTCACCCAACAAACAGCAAACAATGGCCTGTTTCCTTTATCATCGTTACGTTTTAGCATATCTTTCATCTGTGTTCTTTATCTCTCTACATCACCGTCTATATCTCTCGTTTCCCTTTTCCGTGACTTTCGACCTGAAACGTCACCTATTCCTTCTCTCCAGAGATGCTGCCTGTCCCGCTGAGTTACTCTGGCTTTTTGTGTCTACCTTTGGTTTAAACCAGCGTCGGCAGTTCCTTCCAACACCTGTTTGCTTTGTTGTTCAGTCTTGGCCGCGATGTTCGCTCAGCCTTACCTTGGCGGGGAAGACCGGCTGCTGCAGGATAATGGGTGTAGGCTGCAGCCGCAGCTGCCCCAGCTCATCCCGCAGCCGTGCATTCTCAGCCAGCAATACTGCCTCCACCTCTCTCCTCACGCTCTCCTCTATGGCCCCTGGTTAAAAACAGGATGCCTTAGGATTCATTCAATTGCCATCCAACCCCACGACCAGTGTTGCTGTCCATTAATATACAAACATCAACATCTTCAACATCTCCAAAGACGTACAGGTTTGTCGGTTAATTGGCTTGGTGTAAATGTGAATTGTCCCTGGTGTGTGTGTAGGATAGTGTTAATGTGCGGGGATCGCTGGTCGGCCTGGACTCACTGCCTTGACTCTCCAATGTAGAAGGAATGGGACTACTTTACGCTTGATACCACCAGAGCCATCTCTAGTGTGAGTTATCACCAGTTTAACTTGTGCGGCACGGTGGCGCAGCGGTAGAGTGCTGCCTTACAGCGCCAGAGACCCGGGTTCTATCCTGACTACGGGTGACGTCCGTACGGAGTTTGTCCATCCTCCCCGTGACCTGTGTGGGTTTGTTCCGATAAATTTGGTTTCCTCCCACACTCCAAAGACGTACAAGTTTGTTGGTTAATAGGCTTGGTGTAAATGTAAATTGTCCCTAGTGTGTGTGTGTAGGATAGTGTTAGTGCGCGGGGATCGCTGGTCGGTGGATGGGAGGTTGCATTGTCGGGGACGCGGGGACCAGAGGTTGACGGAAACATTAGTGGGAGGTTGGAAAGTCCTGGTGAGCCAGCATTGGTTCGACGGGCCGAATGGCCTGCGTGGATATAAATAAAGACACTGTGGTAGCCCGTCATGGTGATGCTGGTTGCGAGGAGGTGGGTTGGGGGAATCACTGTGATACAACAAGAACAGGCACTGCTATATTCCTTGCTCCAACTTCACTAATCTTCCCTCTTCTATCCTTAACTCACACCGTTCGTCTCTTCATCTCATCATCATTTTTCCAAACATCTACCGATCATAAATCTCCCCTCACCTGTATCCACCTATCACTTGTCTGCCTCCTTCTCATTTCCAGCTTTCCCCTCCGCCCCACCTCCCCCCTTCTACCACCACAATCAGTCTGAAGAAGGGTCCCGACCTGAAACGTCATCTATCCATGTTCCCCAGAGATGCTGCCTGACCCACTGAGTTACACCAGCATTTTGTGTCTATCTTTGTTCTTAGCTGTTCCTCGATATCACGTGGAGTGAATCAATTTGGCTTAAGAATGGCTCTATGATGTTTGGGATCTCAGGATTTTGCTCCAACTAACCTACCTGTTCGTTTTTTGGAAGCGTCAGCCTTTTCTCTCGGTCTCTCGTTCAACTTCAGGTTTAAAATATTCTCCATTTTTTCTATGACCTGCAGTGAGAAGACAACAAATAGATCCGCGAGATGGTGTTCATGTGGAAGGTGAGGGGTGTTATTCCGCATCTGATCTAACCACACTCTCGCAAACGTGAGGCAGATCAGTTAATCTTGAAGCCAGAACATCAAGGGAGTTGTCCACCACATCACTGATAGGTCTGTGGTGAGCAACGTGGAGACAGGACTGCTGCCTCACAGCCCCAGAGACCCCGGTTCGATCCTGACTTAGTTTAGTTTAGTTTAGAGGTACAGCGTGGAAACAGGCCCTTCAGCCCATCAGGTCCTCGCCGACCAATGATCACCCGTACACTAGTTCTATCCTACACATTAGGGGCGATTTACAGAAGCTGATGAGCCTACAAACCCGCACGTCTTTGGAGGGCAGCAACTCTACCGCTGCGCCTCCGTGGCATTGGAATTGTGAGCCCTTCAAACAGCCAGCATTACCACTTCCTGTTGTCGTATGGTGTCTTCCAGGAGTTTTGACTTGCGCATTTTGTCCTGGTGTTTCTGTAACGCTGCGTGCTGCTGCTGGTGGGCTTTCTGTAGCCGCAACAGCTCCGTCTCCCGGTCGTTCTTCTGCAAGAGTCAACATTGACACCAAAGGCTTAGAGACTGGCTCGTCCGCACTGCCCCAAGAGTAGGAGTACTACTCTTTATCCCCTTTCGGTAAAACCAATGCCTCCGCGGAGTCGGATCACGCTTCAAGCAATGGGTAAAGTAGCATAATACAAAAATGCTGGAGGATCTTAACCAGTGTTGGAGGGAGTGGATGGATGACGTTTCGGGTAGGAATGGTTCTTCACACTGAAGAAGGTAGCATAGTGGATATCATTAATCAGACTTTACTAGACTTGATCTTGTACTAAACATTATTGCCTTTAACCTGTATCTCTACACTCAATTGTAATCCTGCATAGTCTTTCCGCTGACTGGTTAGCACGCAACAAAAACTTTTCATTGTACCTCGGTACACGTGGCAATAAATTAAACTCAACTAGTCCCCTTTGCCCACATTTGGCCCCATATCCCTCTAAACTTTTCTAAACAGCCATGTACTTGTCCAAGATTCTTTCAAAATGCTCTTATACTCCTTGCGTCAAATATCATCTCTGGCCTCTTGTTCAATATACCCACCACCCTTTGAAGAAACTCTTTTCACTGTACCTCGGTACACGTAACAATTTGATGTCCCCATTTGAGTTGCTTGACTCCTTCCCAACACATGGAGGTAACTTACAACGGGCATGACCTATCAACGTGTCATTGGGATCCGGGCAGACAGTAAAGGGGCTGTCCCACTTGGGTGACCTAATTGGTGAGTTTAGAAGAGTTTAGGAGAGTTTGAAAAAATGTCATGTTGAAGACCTCCTTCGACTATGTTGAAAACCAGCTTCAACTAGCTACGACTAACTTCGGGAAAATTGGACACCGAATAGTGGAGAGTGAAGACGACCTCCTTCGATCTCCTTCGACCTCCCTTCGACTATGATGTACACTATCTACGACTACCTTCGACTACCCTCGATTACCTACGACTAACATGCCAATCTACTACGACCTACTACGACTAAACCTACCATGTAGAAAATCACCTGAACACATGCAATCAAATGCGCACCGATCTATTAGAAAAATCTTAATTACTTAACAGCATGCACAAGGCATCAAGACAGACACCTCGCGTGTTTGGTTGTCTCGGTTTTATATACAGGTCCTTTAAAGAATCTTCTCACTATATCTTTTCAACTTACCCGGATTAATTCATTCTGCTGTTGCTGCAACTTATCTTTGCTTTTCAGATGCTCAGCAGTCTCACTGGCCAGTTTGTGTTTCAATAAGACTGGAAGACATGAAAGCGACAGAGATCTTGAAAGGAAAAATAGTCCAAACTGCATCTCGTTCAACTATTTTCTCATTCAACTCATTTTCAGCCAACAGTGAGAATTTTAGGTAGTCAAAAATGCTGGAGAAACTCAGCGGGTGAGGCAGCATCTATGGAGCGAAGGAAATGGTGACGTTCCGGGTCGAAACCCATCTTCATCCACTCCCTGCACACTGGGGACAATTTACAGAAGCCAATTAACCCACAAACCCGTACGTTCTCCCCGAGTTTGTACGTTCTCCCCGTGACGGCGTGGGTTTTCTCCGAGATCTTCAGTTTCCTCCCACACTCCAAGGACGTACAGGTTTGTAGGTTAATTGGCTTGGTGTAATTGTAAATTGTTCCTAGTGTGTGTAGGATCGTGTTAATGTGCGAGGATCGCTGGTGGGCCAAAGGGCCTGTTTCCATGCTTTATATCTGAACTAAACAAAAACATTTGCAACTTATAGACTTTAGACTTTAGAGATACATCACAGAAAAAGGCCCTTCAGCCCAACGAGCCCAGGCCAACCAACACGAGCACTGCCCTACACACTAGTGACAATTTATATAGATTTTTTACCAAAGCCAATTAACCTACAAACCTGGAGTGTGGGTGGAAACAGGAGCACCCAGAGAAAACCCACACGGTCACAGGGAGAACGTACAAACTCCATACAGAGAGCACCCGTAGTCGGGATCGAACCCGGGCCTCTGGCGCTGTTAGGCAGCAACTCTCCTGCTGCGCCACCGTGCCGCTCCTCAGATTTCTACCCTCGAGTTTCACAATTCGCAACTCTTTATCCTATCTGAGCTCACTCCTGCCTTTTCATCTCTGGCCTTTGTCCAACAATCTGCCCATCAGGAAACCCTCTTGCATATGCTCGCCGACTATAAGCCGTGCCCAATCCTGCCCCTTCTCTCTTCCAGCTTTCTTTCCCAACCCCCCCCCCCCCCCACCACAGTCAGTCTTAAGATGGGTCCCGACCCAAAACATCACCTATCCATGATCTCCAGAGACAATAGACAATAGACAATAGGTGCAGGAGTAGGTCATTTGGCCCTTCGAGCCAGCACCGCCATTCAATGTGATCATGGCTGATCATCCCCAATCAGTACCCCGTTCCTGCCTTCTCCCCATATCCCCTGACTCCGCTATTTTTAAGAGCCCTATCCAGCTCTCTCTTGAAAGCATCCAGAGAACCGGCCTCCACCGCCCTCTGAGGCAGAGAATTCTACAGACTCACCACTCTCTGTGAGAAAAAGTGATTCCTCGTCTCCGTTCTAAATGGCTTACCCCTTATTCTTAAACTGTGTGGCCCCTGGTTCTGGACTCCCCCAACATCGGGAACATGTTCCCTGCCTCTAGCGTGTCCAAACCCTTAACAATCTTGCCTTGACAATCAAGAAGCTGCCCGACCCGCTGAGTTGCTCACGCATTTTTGTGTCTTCCTTCAAGATAAATCTTATTTGCCGGTACGTTACACACCGATTCTGTCCCGCTATTTCCGCCTTGGTCATCACATCGATGTCGGTGTCATCCAGCAGGCTTTGGCCCAGGTTCTGGTGCAGGTTGAGCTCGCTGCGAAGTTTGCTGTTCTCAGTCTCCAGTCTCCCGGTGTCGTTCCTCAGTTTGATGATGTCCGCGGCCATTTTCTGCATCGCAGCCCGGTAATTGTCCAACTCCTGGAGGCGGCACAGCAAAAAAAAAAAAATCAGAGTTGTACACCCCCCCCCCATCTCCGCGCCCACACTAATCTCATTTATCCGCATAGCTCCATAGCCTTCGATGCCTCGTTGATTCAAGTACTTTTTCTAAGTGCTTCGTAAGCGTGAGACCACCTCTTCCAGCAGTGTGTTCCAGACTCCAACCACCATCTGTGTGGAAAAATACCCCCCCCCCCCCCTCAGATCCCCTAAACCTCCTATACGTTGAGTTGAGTTTAGTTTGGAGATACAGCGTGGAAACAGGCCCTTCGGCTCACCGGGTCCGAGCCGACCAGCGATACCCAGCAGGACCAAAAACAAAGGTAGACAAAAGTGCTGGAGAAACTCAGCGGGTGCGGCAGCATCTATGGAGCGAAGGAAATAGGCAACGTTTCGGCCCGAAACGTTGCCTATTTCCTTCGCTCCATAGATGCTGCTGCACCCGCTGAGTTTCTCCAGCACTTTTGTCTATCTTAAACTGTGACCCTTGGCTCTGACTCCCCCAACATCGGGAACATTTTTTCCTGCAATCTAGCCTGTCCGATCCCTGAAGAATTTTACACGCTGTATAACTCTCTCTTATTCCCATTTCAGGTGGCCAACAGCAGCATCTATGGAGCAAAGGAAATAGGCAACGTTTCGGGCCAAAAACCCTTCTTCAGAACAAAAACAAGACCTGTCAAAGGGCGGATGAGCTCCTAGCGAGCCAACGGCCATCCACACTTCTGTAGAAGTTGTGATCACTGTCGTACGTAGCATTGATGTTTACAACGATGATGATGACACAGATATGCATTACAAGCTGGACTAACAATGTTTAGTTTAGTTTAGAGATACAGTGCGGAAACAGGCCCTTCAGTCCACTGAGTCCACACCGATCGGCGATCCCCGCACATTGACACCATCCTACACCCATTAGGGACAATTTTTACATTTACCAAGCCAATCGACCTATAAACCTGTACATCTTTAGAGTGTGTGGGAGGAAACCGAAGATCTCAGAGATAAACGTTCCCGATGTTGGGGGAGTCCAGAACCAGGGGCCACACACAGTTTAAGAATAAGGGGTGAGCCATTTAGAACGGAGACGAGGAAACACTTTTTCTCACAGAGAGTGGTGAGTCTGTGGAATTCTCTGCCTCAGAGGGCGGTGGAGGCAGGTTCACTGGATGCTTTCAAGAGAGAGCTAGATAGGGCTCACAAAGATAGCGGAGTCAGGGGATATGGGGAGAAGGCAGGAACGGGGTACTGATTGGGGATGATCAGCCATGATCACATTGAATGGCGGTGCTGGCTCGAAGGGCCGAATGGCCTACCCCTGCACCTATTGTGTATTGTGTATTGTAACCTTTGACACCCGTAGTATCCAGAGACTACGGGGAGAAGGCAGTTACGGGGAGAAGGCAGGAGGATGGGGTAGATAGTGATAGATCAGCCATGATTGAATGGCAGAGTAGACTTGATGGGCCGAATGGCCTACTTCTGCTCTTATGACTTATGAACATGAGTACAGCACAGAATCTGGCCCATTTGGCCCACGATGTTTGTGCCGAACATAATGCCAAGTTATACCAATCTCCGCTGCCTGCACGCAGTCCATGTCGCTGATTCCCTGCATATCCATGAGATTCCCTGCAAATCCATGAGATTCCCTGCAAATCCATGAGATTCCCTGCAAATCCATGATATTCCCTGCATATCCCCATGGATTGATGTGAACAGTAAAGGCTAGTTAAGACCGTCAGACAAAGAAAAATGTTGCTGAAGCCAAAATCCACTGTTAGGAACGTGAAGGACTTTGTAATCTTGGCACATCAAGGTTTGTTGGGGAAATCTGTCCAAGATACATTATTTATTTCTGAAATTATCTCAGTAGAAGGGACAGGCTGATAAGGAGACCTTCAGCTCCCAGCTGGAAGGCTACAAGGCCTGGCACTGAAGTCAGTACTTGCTGGTTAGAGTCATAGTCATTAAGCTACACAAATAGAAACAGGCCCTTCGGCCCGACCCATCCATGCCGACCAAGCTGCCTAACCAGACTAGACCCATTTGCCCCGAAACGTTGCCTATTTCCTTCGCTCCATAGATGCTGCTGCACCCGCTGAGTTTCTCCAGCATTTTGTGTACCTTCGATTTTCCAGCATCTGCAGTTCCTTCTTAACCATTTGCCTGCTCATCCCATATTCCTCCTATCCTCAAACCTTTCTTGATTAGTAAGGGCATCAAAGGAATACAGGGATAAGGCACCAGTGGGGGAGTCTAGGACCAGAGGGCACAGCCTCAGAATAACAGGATGTACCTTTAGAATAGAGATGAGGAAGGATTTCTTTAGCCAGAGGGTGGTGAATCTGTGGAATTCAATGCCACGGAGGACTGTGGTGGCCAAGTCATTGGGTATTTATGAAGTGGAGATTGATAGTTGCTTGATTATTACGGGTGTCAAAGGTTACAGGGAGATGGCACGAGAATAGGGTTGAGAGGGAAAGATAAATCAGCCATGATCGAATGGTGGAGCAGACTGAATGGGTCAAATGGCGCGTCTTTGGAATGTGGGAGGAAACCGAGCACCCGAAGAAAACCAACGCGGTGACAGGATTAACTTGCAAACTCGCACAGACAGCACCCATGATCAGGATCGAGCCCGGGTCTCTGGCGCTGTGAGGCAGCAACTCTACCACTGCACCATTGTGCCTCAGTGTATCTGCAACTGAGCTGGAGTTGGCCGATCTCTGTTCGTGTGACTTTGAGTCTCGAGATCTGTTTGTTAAGGGCTTGGACACGCTAGAGGCAGGAAACATGTTCCCGATGTTGGGGGAGTCCAGAACCAAGGGCCACAGTTTAAGAATAAGGGGTAAGCCATTTAGAACGGAGACGAGGAAACGCTTTTTCTCACAGAGAGCGGTGAGTCTGTGGAATTCTCTGCCTCAGAGGGCGGTGGAGGCCGGTTCTCTGGATGCTTTCAAGAGAGAGCTAGATAGGGCTCTTAAAAATAGCAGAGTCAGGGGATATGGGGAGAAGGCAGGAACGGGGTACTGATTGGGGATGATCAGTCATGATCACATTGAATGGCGGTGCTGGCTCAAAGGGCCAAATAGCCTACTCCTGCACCTATTGTCTATTGTCTATTGTCTATTGAAATCCAGCACTGTAGATACTGCCAAGCAACCAGAGGCCAA
>CM075993.1:4021581-4047035 GCA_038087875.1 Malacoraja senta
AGATGCTCTCTGACCCATTGAGTTCATAAGGTCATAAGTGATAGGAGTAGAATTAGACCATTCGGCCCATCAAGTCTACTCCGCCATTCAATCATGGCTGATCTATCTCTCCCTCCTAACCACATTCTCCTGCCTTCGCCCCATAATTTCTGACACCCGTACTAATGAAGAATCTATCTATCTCTGCCTTGAATACATCCACTGACTTGGCCTCCACAGCCTTCTGTGGCAAAGTTACTCCAGCATTTTGTGTCTATCTTCGATTTCAAGGGTTAAATGGCATCCTCCTGCTTCTCAGATTGGCCCATTATTTCGCACAGGTTTACTTCCCATTCTGGACATTTAACAAAAAGGAACGTGTACAAAACTTGCTCATTTTGCGCTAAAAATGGTCCCCATTTGTTCAGCATTAAATGAGCAGAGGAAGCGGGAGCTGCTAATATCTTTAGTGTATTCCAGGCTGCGGACTGGCAGCCCGGGTGATTATCGACGGGTGATTGAAGGCTTCTCCGGACATCCCCTGGGCCCCGCAGTGAAATTGCATTTCTAATTGAAATGTTTGTAGGGAAGATTCATGATTACACCAGAGATAGAACCTCAATCAAACGCGGGGCTCTGCGAGACTCTGCTCATGATGGAGCTGAAATAACAGCAATCATGTGGGTCACACGTCTAGCTGGGGTCTCAACGCATTGAATATTAAACGGCCGGGCGTCTCCGCTGCCTGTCCTGCTGCGCGTCTGGGACACACTCAGAGGCCGATATATTTACCCGCGCACCAGAGATACAGATACACACAAAGACATACTCGCCGAGACAAACATATACTGCACACAAAACACACACGTACACACCGAGACACACACAATCCAGGACAAGGGGTCACAGTTTAAGGATAAAGGGGAAATCCTTTAGGACCGAGATGAGAAAAACATTTTTCACACAGAGAGTGGTGAATCTCTGGAACTCTCTGCCACAGAAGGTAGTTGAGGCCAGTTCATTGGCTATATTTAAGAGGGAGTTAGATGTGGCCCTTGTGGCTAAAGGGATCAGGGGGTATGGAGAGAAGGCAGGTACAGGATACTGAGTTGGATGATCAGCCATGATCATATTGAATGGCAGTGCAGGCTCGAAGGGCCGAATGGCCTACTCCTGCACCTATTTTCTATGTATCTATGTTAATCCTGCACATATATACAGCACACACACTCACCCTGACACAAACACATACTGTCCATAAAACACACACATACACAGAAAAACATACAATCAGAGAAACATAGAAAAATAGGTGCAGGAGTAGGCCACTCGGCCCTTCGAGCCAGCACCGCCATTCAATATGATCATGGCTGATCATCTAAAATCAGTACCCCGTTCCTGCTTTTCCCCCCATATCCCTTGATTCCTTCAACCCTAACAGCTAAATCCAACTCACTCTTGAAAACATCCAGTGAATTGGCCTCCACTGCCGTCTGTGGCAGAGAATTCCACAGATTCACAACTCTCTGGGTGAAAAGGTTTTTCCTCATCACAGTCCTAAATTAAGAATAAAGGGTAGGCCACTATGCGGAGAAGGCAGGAGAATTGGGTTAGGAGGGAGAGATAGATCAGCCATGATTGAATGACGGAGTAGACTTGACCGAATGGCGGAGTAGACTTGACCAAATGGCCTAAAGGGGCTGTCCCACTGTAAGAGCTAATTCAAGAGCTCTCCCGAGTTTAAAAAAAAAATCAAGCTCGTGGTAAGCACGTAGAATGTACATAGTGGGTACGTCGGAGCTCGGGACGTCTCTTAGTAGGTATGTTACAAAACTTACCTTCAGTCGCGCTGTAATTCTGTCACTGGCCGTGTGTGCGATTTTGGCGCCTTTAAGGGGGGGTGGGGTTAAAACGTGGGTTTCTCCTCCCTTGTCCTGGTTAATATTTTGTTGGAGTACAAGCCTTGGCTGACAAATCGTTCCTAGTGGCGATTTGTGTATTTTTTATTTTTATTAAATCGTCAATGTCAGCGCTGGAGTAATTTTAAAAGCAGCTCCTGAAGCGTCAACGCCGATAACGGGGACGGATTTCACACACGGGACAGGTAAACGAAAGTGGTTTCTTTAAATGTATAAAAGTGCTTCTTAAGAAGCCTTTAATTCACATTTTTTCATGCGACACGGTGATTTTATTCCCCGAATTAACGGCAGTATTTTTCATGCCAATACGGGGTTAAATTCACTGCAAATGAACGTTCCAAAAGATCGCGTTCCAGAAATCCTCACTCACAAGATGATTTAAATCCCCATTAATTTACAGGTATTAAACATTCAATTCCTTCCATTTGGCCTGTAAATTCATGAAAATTAGATTTAAAAATTATGTTATATTGTGAATTATTGTGTGAATGTTGTTTGGACACTTAGGCTATTTAAAAATGTTAATCTATTCTTAAGAAATTGATAGATGTTTAGATCTAGTAATTGAATTTTGTAATTAGCTACAATTAGGTAACTAACTAATTATATGCTTTACTTTCATGTCTTCTAAGTAAGATTGTTTCATATTTGTTTCAGAATGCTTCAATCTATAATAACTGAAAATTTCTTTCAGTTATCTTAATTTTTAAGAAAGTTATGGGCTTTTGACTGTCCTCGATCACAGCTTTTGTGTTAAGTCAATGGAAAAGCAATAGGGAACAAGATGCTAATTTCCGAGTATGAAAATGGCCATAACTTCTTTAATACTGAAGATATGAAAGTGAATTAGGTGTCAAATTAAACTTCTTTTTATGCTTTATCTGATGGGATAAATTGCAGACTTTATTTTTAAAATCTCAAAATTTTGTAACATTGCTACTCTTAGCGGCTCGTAACGCTAACGGCAGGTACTCGGGAAACGCGGTAAGCTCGTGAAGACTCGTGAAGATTTTTCAGCATGTTGAAAAATGTCCACGAGAGCCCCGAGTACCGACGAGCGGCTATTACCGTAATTCTCCGAGTTCGAATCAGGGGAAACTCGGGAGAACTCTTGAATTAGCTCGTACAGTGGGACAGCCCCTTAATTCTGCTCCTATCACATGAACTTATGACAGAAGAGGCATGAGAGCAAAATAGCGGGATAACGCACAGCATAAGATCTGGCAGCACGGAACACACAACAACCTGAATGAATGGTGGAGTAGACTTGACGGGCCGAATGGCCTAAATCTGCTGCTTGAACTCATGAGCCTATGAACTGAACAGCACAAACCGAGCAGCAAGTGGCTGCTCCCTGCAGTATTTCCATTGTTTTTACTCCACAGTTGGGGCTGCGTTATGCCTTGCTCGGCCAGTTGGAGGAGCTAGCAGACTTCTGTTGCATTAAACAATGCAGCCACGGGAGCTCAGCGCACCATCACTGAGGTTCGGACGAGACACCACACCCTCCCTGTGACTGCAGGTCCCGTCCCCTCACTGTGGGACGCTCTTTAAGATGTGTTCATATCGGCCCAATGTAAATGCAAATGCCATCATAATGGGCACACTTAGCCCTGTCACGGTCGTCGATGAGTCTTCAGATTTTCATGTGTCGGAACGAACTGCAGATCCTGGTTTAAATCGAAGGTAGACATAAAACGCTGGAGTAACTCGGCGGGACAGGCAGCACCTCTAGAGAGAAGGAATGGGCGACGTTTCGGGACAAGGCTCTTTTTCAGACATTCTTTTGTTTTGAAGAAGGGTCTCGACCCGAAACGTCGCCCATTCCTTCTCTCCGGAGATGCTGCCTTTAGAATTTCGTGGTTGATGACGAATAGAGTGCAGCAGAAGAGAGGTTATGTCACTGGACTGGTGATACAGAAGGCAGGACCAAAGGTCTACAACAGAAGATCACGTCTCATCACCGAAGCTGGCAAATGCACAATGACAAGCTCGTGTCAGTACGTTAGTTTAGTTATAGAGATACAGCGTGGAAACAGGCCCTTCCGCCCACCGAGTCCGCACCTACCGCATTCACCCGTATAACTAGTTCTGTCCCACGCACCAAGGGCAATTTATGGAAGCCAATTAACAGAGAAACCTGGACGTTTTGGAATGTAGGAGGGAAACCGGAGCACCCGGAGGAAACCCACGTGGTCACAGGGAGAATGTACAAGCACCCATAATCTGGATGGGAGCCAGGCCTCTGGTGCTGTAAGGTGGCTCCACCACTCCGCCACTGTGTCACCCTTTCATGTTGACCATCAAATGGTAAAACATAGAAACATAGAAAATAGGTGCAGGAGTAGGCCATTCGGCCCTTCGAGCCTGCACCGCCATTCAATATGATCATGGCTGATCATCCAACTCAGTATCCTGTACCTGCCTTCTCTCCATACCCCCTGATCCCTTTAGACACAAGGGCCACATCTAACTCCCTCATAGGTCAAGCAGTATCTGTGGAGAACATGGATGTGTTGACGTTTCGGGTCGGGACTCTTCTTCAGACTGAAACATCATCCATCACCTTTTCAGGTGAGGCAGAGGTTCACTCTCACCTCCTCCAACCTCATCTACTGTATCCGCTGGTCATAGAAACATAGACATAGAAACATAGAAAGTAGGTGCAGGTGTAGGCCGTTCGGCCCTTCGAGCCAGCACCGCCATTCAATATGATCATGGCAGATCATCCAGAATCAGTACCCAGTTCCTGCTATTTCCCCATATCCCTTGATTCCGTTAGCCCTAAGAGCTATATCTAACTCTCTCTTGAATACAGGTATGGAATCCAATATATCGGCGAGACCAAGCGCAGACTCGGCGATCGTTTTGCTGAACACTTCCGCTCAGTCCGCCTAAACCTACTTGATCTCCTGGTTGCTAAACACTTTAACTCCCCCTCCCAATCCCACAATGACCTTAGACAAAAGTGCTGGAGAAACTCAGCGGGTTTCTATGGAGCGAAGGAAATAGGCAACGTTTCGGGCCGGCCCAAAACGTTGCCTATTTCCTTCGCTCCATAAATGCTGCCGCACCCGCTGAGTTTCTCCAGCACTTTTGTCTACCTTCGATTTTCCAGCATCTGCAGTTCCTTCTTAAACCCACAATGACCTTTCTGTCCTGGGCCTCCTCCACTGTCAGAGTGAGGCCCAGCAAAAAATTGGAGGAACAGCACCTCATATTTCATTTGGGCAGCTTAGTTTAGTTTAGAGATACCGCGTGGAAACAGGCCCTTCGGCCCAGCGAGTCTGTGCCAACCACAATCGCCCCGTACACAAGCACTATCCTACACACTAGGGGCAATTTGCAATTTTACCAAAGCCAAATGAAACTAACCATCACGACAACTAGCTGCCCCCTTATCTAGTACTAGTTACACCTACTAAACCTCTAATAGATTAGTTAACCACAATTTTCTTTTCAGAAATGCATGTTGACTCTGCACAGTTCACTGTGTAGGAAGGAACTGCAGATGCTGGTTTGAACCGAAGATAGACACAAAATGCTGGAGTAACTCGGCGGGACAGGCAGCATCTCTGGAGAGAAGGAATGGGTGACATTTTAGGTCGAGACCCTGCCTCTAAACATCACCCATTCCTTCTCTCCAAAGATGCTGCCTGTCCCGCTGAGTTGCTCCAGCATTTTGTGCCTATCTGCACAATGCTATCACCATTTTCTAACTTCCTCGGTGATAGATTTTAACACTTTCCATTCTTCTAACATCAGGCTATTCCCTGGCTTCTCCTCACGTCTACCACAGAGACCTTTGATGAACTTTAGCACGTTGAAGGCAGTGAATTCAGGCCCTTTATTTCCCATCCACCCAGGGATTGTGTGCGAGGTGACTTTAAGAGGATGTTTCGGAGACGTGCTCTAAACCCCCAAAATGGCCATAAGCAACACCACGGGAGAATATCTGGCTTCAAACAAAACTAGACAGGACAACCTTGTCCCTGGTGATTATTTCAAAATGAATTATGAGTTGATGATCTAATCAAGGCGCTCAAATGACAGCATAAATCATCAAAGGCAGAGCTCCTTTAGTTTACCAATATCATCATAACTCTGAGATTGGATTAGGACATTAAATTCACTTAAGGCTCTCCGTCCTCGTTACATTATGCGCAGGCTCTTTGTTCCCGATGTCCGAGCAGTCCATCAGTTTGTCTCAGCTGCCACGCATGAGGAGAAGGCGATGCAATGCTCGGTCCACATTCAATTATCTGGCATCAGGGCCGAGCGAGAGCCATCTGTCGGCCCAAAGAGCGTGGACGGTCCAGCTCTTTGGCGGAGATGCGCTCTCGCTCGGCCCTGGGAACACCAGCGTGGTGGAAAAGTCACGGGCTGGAAATCAAGAGAAGTGCAAGCAGTGGAAATCCGAAATTTGAAAAAATGGGAAAGAAGGGTCTCTGGGAAGAGGAGCAGAGTTAACGTGTTGGAAGGAACTGCAGATGCTGGTTTAAACCGAAGACAGACACAAAAAGCTGGAGTGAAGGGCCTGTCCCACTTGGGCGTCATTTGCACGTCACGCAGATGGCGCGCGAAGATTTTGTACATCCCAAAATCCTGAGGCGCCATGCGCGATACTGCCTACGTCACCACGCACCATGCGTGCATCACGTGCGTGGCACAACGTGCGCATCGTGCGTCGTGACGCGTAAATGATGACGCGTAAATAACGCGCCAATGACGCCCAAGTGGGACAGGCTCTTAACTCAGCGGGTCAGACAGCATCTCTGGCGAAAAAGAATAGGTGACGTTTCGGGTCGAGACCTTTCTTCAGACTGAGAGTCAGGGGAAAGGGAAACGATAGATATAGTAGGTATGTTACAATACTTACCCTCAGCGGCGCTGTAATTCTGCCACTGGCCGTGTGCGCGATTTTGGCGCCTTTAAGGGGGGGCGGGGTTAAAACGCGGGTTTCTCCTACCTTGTCCTGTATTATATTTCGTTGGAGTACAAGCGTTTGCTGAAAAATCGTTCCTAGGGGCGTTTTGTGTATTTTTTATTTTTATTAAATCGACAATGTCAGCGCTGGAGTCATTTTAAAATCAGCTTCTGAAGCCGTCAACGCCGACAACGGGGACGCATTTCACGTACGGGACAGGTAAACGAAAGTGGTTTCTTTTAATGTATAAAAGTGCTTCTTAAGAAGCCTTTAATTCACATTTTTTCATGCGAAACGGTGATTTTATTCCCCGAATTAACGGCAGAATTTTTCATGCCGATACGGGGTTAAATTCACCACAAATGAACGTTCCAAAAGATCGCGTTCCAGAAAACCCCACTCGCAAGATGATATAAATGCCCATTAATTTACAGGTATTAAACATTCAATTCCTTCCATTTGGCCTGTAAATCCATGACAATGAGATTTAAAAATTATGTTATATTGTGAATTCTTGTGTGAATGTTATTTGGACACTTAGGCTATTTAAAAATGTTAATCTATTCTTAAGAAATTGATAGATGTTTAGATCTAATAATTGAATTTTGTAATTAGCTACAATTAGGTAACTAACTAATTATATGCTTTAATTTCATGGCTTCTAAGTAAGATTATTTCATATTTGTTTCAGAATGCTTCAATCTATAATAACTGAAAATTTCTTTCAGTTCTCTTAATTTTTAAGAAAGTTATGGGCTTTTGACTGTCCTCGATCACAGCTTTTGTGTTAAGTCAATGGAAAAGCAATAGGGAACAAGATGCTAATTTCCGAGTATGAAAATGGCCATAACTTTTTTAATACTGAAGATATGAAAGTGAATTAGGTGCAAATTAAACTTATTTTTATGCTTTATCTGATGGGATAAATTGCAGACTTTATTTTATAAATCTTAAAATTTTGTAACATTGCTAGATATAGTAGATGATAATCTCTCATTTCCCTCTCCCCTGACTCTCAGTCTGAAGAAGGCTCCTGAAATGTCACCTATTTCTTTTCTCCAGAGATGCTGCCTAACCCGCTGTTCCTCCAGCTTTTTGTGTCTATCTTTGGTTTAAACCAGCATCTGCAGTTCCTTCCTACACCCTTTCATCAGGGCTGATTGGGGTTGGACTGGCTGGGCTTGTTCTCTTTGCAACAGATCAGGTTGAGTGGAGATGTAATAGGAATGTAGATCTTAACTCTCCGGGTATTCCCATCTTTTCCTCGGAGATCAATCCACAAACTGCCTTGCGAGGTCCACCGCCACTTCAAAGCTGAAGTTGTTTTGTTGCTGCACCCCCATTCCCCAAGATAGTGGGAGATATCACAGCACAGAAGAAGGCCATGTGGACTATTGAGGAGTCAGTTGGCGTAAATATTGGTTAAACCTGTCAGATCATGCGTCTCTGATTCAAGCAGCTCACCGTGTTTAATTTAGTTTAGTTTAGTTTCGAGAAACAGCACAGAAACAGGCCCTTCGGCCCACTGACTCTGTGCCGACCAGCAATTCCCTTTCACTAGCACTATCCTAAACACCAGGAACAATTACATTTTTTTTAAACCAAAGCCAATTAACCTACACAACTGAACGTCTTTGGAGTGTGGGACGAAACCAGAGCACCCGGAGAAAACCCACACGGTCACGGGGAGAATGGACAAATTCCATCCAGGCAGCACCCGTAGTCAGGATCGAACCCAGGTCTCTGGCGCTGCAAGGCAGCATCTCTACCGTTACGTCACCGTGCCGCCCTGTGTGACATTGTGTGAGAATGTTTCCGTCAACTCCCCCCCCCACCCCCAGGTTCAGCTCTCTCCTGAAGGAAATCAACCCACACGGGACGAACGGGGTCTATGCCGCAGAGACCACTTCATCCTGTCGTAATTTGCAAAGAAGGCCAACATGGACAGAGGCAATCTGTGCCCCGACCCAAAACGTTACCTATCTATCCACTCCAGAGATGCTGCCTGACCTGCTGAGTTAAGGGCCTGTCCCACTTGGGCGACATTTTCAGCGACAGCCTGACAAGCGGTTGTCACGGCGTGGTCGGGGCGTGACGCGGCGTGGTCGGGGCGTGACATGGGGTGACGCGTGTAGTGTCTCCCTGTCTCCCCTGGATTTTGGGATGTTCAAAACCTCCAGGCGACATCTGGGTGTCTCATCATGTCGTGCGCCCTGTCACACGCTGATGTACGCTGTGCTGCGGGTGACGCCCGGTGACGCTGACGTTAAATAAACAACTTATTTCTTTAAAAGTTATTGGTCCTTAGATTTATTGTAGATAAGTTAATTTCCAATGTGATTATTACACTTCGGTGTCACCTTCTTGTGTTGTGAAGGCGGGTGACGCGGAGTGTCGTAGCTTGACTTGACGGTGGCGCGGAGTGTCGTACAACCTGACGGTGTTTAGGGCGTCAGTCACTGGCGTTTTCCCAGTCGCCGAAAAAAATCGCAAAGTGGGACAGGCCCTTGACTCCAGCATTCTGTGTCCTTTTTGTTAGGAGACAAACTTGAGGCCAGGAAAGTAGCTGATGCAACTGGAAGGGGTGTGTGTGCGCGCTGTGTGTCCCGAGAAGCTGGTGTTAAAATCAACCAGTGAAGGAACGAACTGCAGATGCTGGTTGAAACGGAAGATAGTAGAAAATAATAAAGACGAGGGAGTGGGGGCCCGGAAAACGGAAGTCATTAAAGAGACGAAGGGCGTATGAGGCATCTTGGACAGAGGTCGGGAGGGATTGGACCAGAGGGGGGTTTAAGCCCCTGTCCCACTTAGGAGACCTAAACAGCAACCTCTGGTGACCTTGCCCGCCACCCAATAAAAAAATCAAGGTCGAGGTGACCTGCAACCTCTTACCACCTCCCACACATATGTTGAAAACCTTCATCGACTATGAAGAAAACCGGCTTTGACTAGACCAGCGACTAAAAAATGTTCAATTTAAAAAACGGCAACCTATTTTTAGTCGAGGCCGGTTTTAATCACGATGAGAAAATAACAGCAACCTAGATGAAGCCTCGACCACACGGAAACCACTTTCGACCATTAGGGAGAGTGACCAAAATCTCCGGTGAACTCATGGAAACCTTGGGTGGTGGGCAAGGTCACCAGAGGTTGCTGTTTAGGTCTCCTAAGTGGGACAGGGGCTTTAATGGAGTCGAGGTACGTGTGAATGGTTTCAGTGGGGCTGGAATAATAAAATAAAGCTGTCAGCTTGTCATAAAACTGCGTGAATTGCTGAGGACACAGACATCAGAGCAGGAAATGAGGTACATGATATTATCACACATCATTGCCATATCAACGTCTCTCTCTACCTGCACAACTGGCAGCTGCTTATGTACACAACTGCAGCACTGAGACTAAACATCCCTCGGGGATGCTTCCTGCAGGTTGTATACATTGGAGGAAGGATTTACATCCACACTCCTCAGCGATTTGAAAGCCTTTGAGCTTCGAGGCAGGAAACATGTTCCCGATGTTGGGGGAGCCCAGAACCAGGGGCCACACAGTTTAAGAATAAGGAGTAAGCCATTTAGAACGGAGACAAGGAAACACGTTTTCTCACACAGAGAGTGGTGAGTCTGTGGAATTCTCTGCCTCAGAGGGCGGTGGAGGCAGGTTCTCTGGATGCTTTCAAGAGAGAGCTGGATAGGGCTCTTAAAGATAGCGGAGTCAGGGGATATGGGGAGAAGGCAGGAACGGGGTACTGATTGGGGATGATCAGCCATGATCACATTGAATGACGGTGCTGGCTCGAAGGGCCGAATGGCCTACTCCTGCACCTATTGTCTATTGTCTATTGAGCTCTTTACAACCTTATGGATCGCAAAGCCCATGGAGTAGTTCGGAGTACACAAGGAACTGCAGGTGCTGGTTTGCAGAAAATGGCACAGAGTGCTGGTGTAACTCAGAGGGGGTCTGACGGCATCACCGGAGAACACGGAAAGATGACGTCTCGGGTCGGGACCCTTCTTCAGTCGGGCGGCACAGTGGCGCAGCGGTAGAGTTGCTGCCTTACAGCACCAGGGACCCAGGTTCGATCCTGGCTACGGGTGCTCTCTGCACGGAGTTTGTCCGTTCTCCCTGTGACCGCATAGGTTTTCTCCGGGTGCTCCGGTTTCCTCCCACACACCAAAGACGTACAGGTTTGTAGGTTAATTGGTTTGGGTAAAAAAAATTGTAAATGTGAATATGTGCGTATGTGTGTAGGAGAGTGCGAGTGTAAGTGGGCGCGGACTCAGTAGGCTGAAGGGGGCAGTTTTGCCAATGAAATTCTAAAAGTCGCCTATACATGTCGTGCAGAGATGCTGCCTGACCCATCGAGTTACCAGAGGTACACAAAAATGCTGGAGAAACTCAGCGGGTGCAGCAGCATCTATGGAGCGAAGGAAATAGGCAACGTTTCGGGCCGAAACCCTTCCGGGTTTCGTCCCGAAACGTTGCCTATTTCCTTCAGGGTTTCGGCCCGAAACGTTGCCTATTTCCTTCGCTCCATAGATGCTGCTGCACCCGCTGAGTTTCTCCAGCAGGTACACAAAAATGCTGGAGAAACTCAGCGGGTGCAGCAGCATCTATGGAGCGAAGGAAATAGGTAACGTTTCGGGCCGAAACCCTTCTTCAGACTGATAGGTGGTGGGGAGAAGAAAGGAAAAAAGGAAAAAGGCGGAGGAGGAGCCCGACGGCTGGGGGAGGGGAGGAGACAACCAGATGGCTGATGAAGGGGAGGGGACAGCAAGGGCTAGCAGAATTGGGAGAATTCAATTGGGAGAGTTGCCAGAGGAGTAGTCACAGCTGGATATTGGGAACAAGGAGCCCTACTGCTTACAGCAGCTCCAACAAACTTCATTCATTCATTCATCATCGTTGAGAACATCAGCGACGCAGTGGTGCTGGTTTCCGACTGGAACGGTGACGGATGCACCACACATCTCTGTTCTCCAGTTCCTGTGGACTTCCGCCGCAGGAAGTATAGGATTTTGGTGTGTGTGTGTGTGTGTGTGCTTTATCATCGTTCCTTACAATGCTACGTACGACAGTGATCGCAACTTCTACTGAAGTGTGTGGACGGCCGTTGGCTCGCTTGGAGCTCATCCGCCCTTTGACGGGTCTTGTTTTTTGGTCCTGCTGGGGGTCCACAGCCCCCCTCCTCACCTGGCAAACCAGGTGGGGGAGACGGTTGAGTCGCCGACTATCCGACCATGGAGCGGGTAGCGCGGGGTTACACGGCAATCCCAGCGGAAGTCCGCAGGAACTGGAGGACAGAGATGTGTGGCGCGTCCGTCACCGTTCCCGTCGGAAACCGGCACCACTGCATCGCTAATGTTTTCAACGATGAAGAATGAATGAATCTTCTGAGCCTGGTTAACAAATTCAAGGTGTCTTTTATCACAGGGAAATATAGCCAATTACAACTTTAGGACGGCACGGTGGCGCAGCGGTAGAGTTGCTGCCTTACAGCGCTCTCAGCACCAGAGACGAGGGTTCGATCCCGACTACGGGTGCTGTCTGTACGGAGTTTGTACGTTCGCCCCGGGATCTTCGGTTTCCTCCAACACTCCAAAGACGTACAGGGTTGTGGGTTAATTGGCTTTGGTATAAATATAAATTGTCCCTAGTGTGTGTGGGATAGTGTTAATGTGCGGGGATCGTGGACTCGGTGGGCAGAAGGGCCTGTTTCCGTGCTGTATCTCTTAAAATAAACTAAAATGTTGTCCTGAGCAACCTCTTTCTGATATTTGTACAATATACAACAAAAATATATATATACAACTAATAGATCAAATTATAGGTTAATGTAATATCCTGTCAATTTTGCTTAATATCCCATGTGTTATCTCCGGCCTTTTACGCTGTTCACTAACCACTCTAAGAGGGTTAAATGAACATAGTTCTCTATTAAAGAATCCCCTAAGTGCCTACTCAGCTATTAATTCCCATGATTGGCAATTAAATTAAGTTTACAACGATATTAATGAATTGAACTAATTAAGCCAATTCTCTGGGACAGAATGGAGATAAATCTTGTACCTCGTTTACTCTGGGAGAACGCGGTGGGTGAGGGTTCGACGTTTGCAGAGAGAGTGTGTCTTTCCCTCACAGTGTCAGGCTGCCTGGAGCTGCCCGCTGTAACAGGAGGAGATTTTAATGGGTCACAGTCGGGCTGTTTAGTTTAGTTTAGAGATGCAGTGGGAAAAAAAGGCCCTGCGGCCCACTGAGTCCGCACCGACCAGCGATCCCAACACTATCCTACACACCTTAGGGACAGTTCTACATTTATACCAAGCCAATTAACGTACAAACCCGTACGTCTATGGAGTGTGGGATGAAACCGAAGATCTCGGATGAAAACCCACGCGGTCACGGGGAGAACGTACAAACTCCGTGCAGACAAGCATCCGTCGTCGGAATCCTTGTCTCTGGCGCTGAAAGCACTGTAAGGCAGCAACTCCACCGCTGTGCCACCCTCTCACCATATATCTATGCCCTTTAATTCTTGAATCACCTACCTAGTGAAAGGTCCCTGTATTCACCCTATCTGTGCCCCTCTTGATTTTATACACCTCCATAAAATCATCGAAGAGGGAGACAAAATGCTGGAGTAACTCAGCGGGACAGGCAGCATCTCAGGAGAGAAGGAATGGGTGACGTTTCGGGTCGAGACCCTTCTTCAGACTGCAGCGTTTTGCGTCTATCTTTGGTGTACACCCACATAGAAACATAGAAAATAGGCGCAGGAGTAGTCCATTCGGCCCTCCGAGCCAGCACCGCCATTCAATATGATCATGGCTGATCATCCAGAATCAGTACCCAGTTCCTGCTTCCTCCCCATATCCCTTGATTCCGTTAGATGTAAGAGCTATACCTAATTCTCTCTGCATCTGCAGTTCCTCCGTAAAGCCATCCCTCAGCATGCTACGTTCCATGGAATAAAATCCTAGCCCACCCAACCTCACCCTATAACTCAGTCCCTTGAGTACTGGAAGTATCTTGTGAACTTTTTTCTGCACTCTCTCCAGCTCAATGGTATCTTCCCTACAGAGGGGTGACCAAAGCCGAGTATCTGCCTAACGCACACTCACCTGGCCTTCGTGGTGAACGACTTCATTGTTTTCAACATTGTCCTCAGTCATGGCCACTCTGCAGAACAAGAAAGAGATTCAAACCTCGGAACTGCTTTGAGTGAGGTCTGTAGCAACCCCTTCCTCCAATGGCAACATCACCAAGGACAGATGCAGCTAGGGTTGCCAACTTTCTCACATCCCAAATAAGGGACAAAAGGTCAAAATACGGGACAAATTCCCGACGGCAATTCGTTGACCGACTCGGCCGTGGCTGGCTGGGTGAATGATGAGTTGGCCCGGGTGCTGGACTGCACACAAAGCCCAGCCGGCGGGCCAGCTGAGGAATTTTGGACCGGGCCGCGCGAGGTCGCGCGCAGAGTCCGGCAATCCATCAAACTCATGAACCGATGATCGGCCGTGAGAAGGAGGGGTGGTGGTGGTGTCGGCGGTAAGCGAAGGTCCGAAGGTCGGACGGATGGCCGGGCTGCCGACCGATCGACGGGGCCACGGGCGAGGCGCTGCTGCTGCTGCTGCTGCTGCACTCCATGGGCTGCACTACGTCGGGACGGGTGAGGCGGGGGCCGGACGCGGAGCTCCGACCCGACAGTCCCCTCGACCCGAGTAGCCACAGTCAAATAAGGGACAACGGCGGTCCCGTACGTTCCAAACCGATTTAGCCCAATATACGGGTTGTCCCGGCTAATACGGGACAGTTGGCAACCCGAGATGAAGCAGATCCCACCACCAGGAGGAAGGAACTCAGGGAGAGGAACAGGAGCCTGCATTACACCGATGAAGGCAACTCCCACTATGGCCAACTTATGATAAAATACTCTGGAAGATTCTTCACCAAACCTTGTAGGTGCTCAGACTACAAAGATGGAGCTTTTTTTTATCACAGTGGTCAAATAACCTACAAACCTGCACTTCTTTGGGATGTTGGAAGAAACCGGAGCACCCGGAGGAAACCCACGCGGTCACACGGAGAACATGCAAACTCCACATAGACAGCACCCGTGGTCAGGATCGAACCCGGGTCTATGGCGCCGCGAGGCAGCAGCTCTACCAGCTGATCCACCGTGCCGCCATGGACCCGCACACACTGGAGAAGCGTTGAACAAAATCCCACCTTTTCGGAGAGAACAAAACAGGGTCTTGGGTCTGAAGTGGTTCAGGAGCTCTGACTGGTGACTGCTGGCCCCTCTTTTCCATCTTCGGATTTCCCTTTGGACTGGTGGCACGGAAGAGGTAGTCATACTCTGGGAGTACTTGTGCCAGCGCATCATAAGGCGGAAGATTCACTCTCTCCTTCAGAAGCTGGAAAAGAAATGGGAACGTTGGCCAGACAAAATGAAGCATTCACCTCTGTAAAGTAAACAGGTATCGGTATAGTGGGCATGAAATGACTCAATTGTTATAAAACCCCTTTAGTTTCCTTACAGTATGTCTTACCATCGGGAGGGATATGGACCAAACGCAGGCCGGTGGGACTAGTGTAACATAGAAAAATAGGTGGAGTAGGCCATTCGGCCCTTCACCGCCATTCAATATGATCATGGCTGATCGTCCAGAATCAGTACCCCGTTCCCGCTTGTTCCCCATATTGCTTGATCCTGTTAATCCAAAGAGCTATATCTAACTCTCTCTTGAATACATTACCTTCATAGGTTATTCATAATGAAGGACTATAATGAGTTGCTAATCATGGATGGTTTCTGGATAAGTTATCTCCAAGTTCACTGAAACATTTTGCAAGGCAATGGGAACCCGAGCCAAGGAGGACACAGTCCATGTGGACCCATATACTCACATTCGCTGTGTGGGGTCGATAGTAGGCAGCCATTTGACGCCTTCCGAGTCAAAACCAGCTTGCTCCTAAAGCTAAACGTCCATCGCCAACCGGTCACAGGGCCCTTCCCTCTTACGAAATGCACAGCAAACAATTGGTTTGTGTCCTCTTGTCTATTCCTCTGAAAGGTTGCCAAGTAGCTTTAACGTGGTTACTACTGCGATCAAACACTGTGTTCCCAATAGCAACAGTCGGCATTCTGGAGTTGCCTGCACAAAGCAGAGAGCCCACTAACCCAACCGCATCTCAAGGCCTCTATGCTTTTGGCAAATGTCGGTGTCGGAGAGTCGACGGCAAATTGTCTCCTCAGTGCACGGGGCTGCCTTGCCCAGCCGCGCTGTATCAGGCAGTCCGCTGCTCTGAAGAGAACTGGGCTGCCTTCCATGCTTATGGTGATCATCTCCCCCACAACAAAGCCTTTATTCACTTCACCTCATTCAGTCACCACAACACAACCTCTCCTTAGCAACGCCTGATGCAACGCCAGTGGAGCAGAGCTCAATGCAGGACTGCAGCGGAAGCGAAGTTAACTGGGACCTTTACAAAAGTCAAGAGAGTCTAGTGTTTTATTATCATATGTCCCAGGTAGAACAATTAAATTCTTACTTGCAGCAGCACAACAGAATATGTAAACGTAATACACTGTAAACAATATGATAAATGAGAGAAAAAAGTTCAGTGTGTGTGTATATCCACATACTCACAAATACACATATATATATATATATATATGTGTGTGTGTGTGTGTGTGTGTGTGTGTGTGTATGTGTGTGTATGTGTGTGTGTGTGTGTGTGTGTGTGTGTGTATGTGTGTGTGTGTGTATGTGTGTGTGTGTGTGTGTGTGTGTGTGTGTGTGTATGTGCATGTGTATGTGTGTGTGTATGTGTGTGTGTGTGTGTGTGTGTGTGTGTGTATGTGTGTGTGTGTGTGTGTGTGTGTGTGTGTGTATGTGTGTGTGTGTGTGTGTGTGTGTGTGTGTGTGTGTGTGTGTGTGTGTGTGTATGTGTATGTGTGTGTGTGTGTGTGTGTGTGTGTGTGTGTGTGTTTGTGTGTATGTGTGTTTGTGTGTGTTTGTGTGTATGTATGTGTGTGTGTGTGTGTGTGTGTGTATTTGTGAGTATGTATATACAGTATACACACTGTTTAAATATTTTTTTCTTAAATATGTGTATATATTCCTTGTATTTGAATACTTGGCCAATAAACGTACTTACTTACTTTACTTACTTATATATACACACAGGCACACATACGTACGTACACACACAAAAAACTATAATAATGCAATAATAACAATAATAGTCTATGTAGTTACATAGAAACATAGAAAATAGGTGCAGGAGTAGGCCATTCGGCCCTTCGAGCCTGCACCGCCATTCAATATGATCATGGCTGATCATCCAACTCAGTATCCTGTACCTGCCTTCTCTCCATACCCTCTGATCCCTTTAGCCACAAGGGCCACATCTAACTCCCTCTTAAATATAGCCAATGAACTGGCCTCAACTACCTTCTGTGGCAGAGAATTCCACAGATTCACCACTCTCTGTGTAAAAAATGATTTTCTCATCTCGGTCCTAAAAGACTTCCCCCTTATCCTTAAACTGTGACCCCTAGTTCTGGACTTCCCCAACATCGGGAACAATCTTCCTGCATCTAGCCTGTCCAACCCCTTAAGAATTTTGTAAGTTTCTATAAGATCCCCCCTCAATCTTCTAAATTCTAGCGAGTACAAGCCAGTTAATGGGAACAAACATTCACCATGGGAACACACTTTCCACAGGCCACGTGGGCATCTCGTTTGATGAGGGCGTCTCGCTCCACACACCAGCAGGAATTTTAAAACCTAATGAATGTTTAATTCAACAAGGGACAATTAATGTCAATAAAAACAAAAGGAGACATTGTTCTTACTGGACGCTTGAGTGAGTAATGCTGGGTTCTTGTTGGTCCGACTTGCAGGTGGAATAAGACTTTAAAGTTACGTTTTTAGTTTAGAGATACAGCGCGGAAACCGGCCCTCCGGCCCATTGTGTCCGCATCGACCAGCGATCCATGCACACTAACACTATCCCACACACAAGATTCAAGAGAGTTTATTGTCATGTGTCCCAGATAGGACAATGAAATTCTTGCTTTGCTTCAGCGCAACAGAATATGGACGGCATGAATACAGAACAGATCAATGTGTCCATATACCAATTAATATATATATATGTACACAAATAAATAAACAAATAAAGTGCAATGGGCTATTAATGTTCAGAGTTTTGTTTGAGTTGAGTTTAATAGCCTGATGGCTGTGGGGAAGCAGCTATTCCTGAACCTGGATGTTGCAGATTTCAGGCTCCTGTACCTTCTACCTGAAGGTAGCGGGGAGATGAGTGAGTGGCCAGGATGGTGTGGGTCCTTGATGATGCTGCCAGCCTTTTTGAGGCACTAGGGACAGTGGGGATCGCTAGTCGTTGTGCTCAGTGGGCCTGTTTCCACGCTGTATCTCTAAACTAGCCATGATCATATTGAATGGCAGTGCTGGCTTGAAGCGCCGAATGACCTACTCCTGCACTGATTTTCTATGTTTCTAAATGAAACTAAAGAAAGTTAACATATCACTTCCAGAAGCACCCGTTGTGACTGCCAGACGTAACGGTGCAAGGAAATATAAGTTCTTTCTTTCCAACATTGAAAGGTGTAACCCTTCCGTCCCCTCTCTCCCCATCACTCCCCCACTCTAGTCGTCATACTAGTTTAATTGTCGTCCTGTTGAACTTCACCGTCCCTATAACTCATTATCACCCAGCCCACAGCCAACAATGGACCATTGTGGGCTCCATCTTTCCTTGATTATCCTTGCTCTTTGCATATCTTCCATCCATTTGTCCAATGTGCCATGTATATATCTCTCATTTTCCTTTCTCCCGACTCTCAATTTGCGCTGGGCCTCACTCTGACAATGGAGGATCAAGACGAACTAATCTCTTCTGCCTGCGCCTGATCCATATCCATTTATCCCCATTGCGTTGCTGTTCAGAACCATTCGCTGCATGGAAAGATTTTTCCTCCATCGTACAAAGTTTCTCACAGTATCCCAGACCACTTGATAATAATAACCCATTACCACTAATAGACACAAAATGCTGGAGTGACTGAGGCAGCATCTCTGGAGAGAAGGAATGGGTGATGTTTCGGGTCAAGACCATTACCAATAGCTCTTTTGCCCCAGATGTTAACCTGTGCCTCTGACTCCTTGATCCATTCACTAATGGTAATGGACCCCCTCTGTATATCCTGTCTCTACCTGTCATGATTGTAATTAAAAGAATCTCATCAGGTTTATCGAAAAGCGTGGAAAGAATATTGCTCATTGCGACAGGGAGCAAAGTTCAGAAGTGGGGGAAACATTAAGACCAGGGTCTGGACTTGAACTCACGACCTTCCACGCCAAAGGTGAAAGTGCTGATAACAAGGCCACATCTCAGAGTGCTGCCCTGGTGGACTGAGTTGCATGTATCATTGCTGCAGCCTGGAGCTAGTGAAAGGAAGATCAATCTTGCCTGTGTAGGAAGGAACTGCAGCTGCTGGTTCAAACCAAAGATAGACACAAAACGCTGAAGTAACTCATATTTCCGCTTGGGAAGCTTACAATCGAGTGGTATGAATATTGATTACTCTCATTTCAAATAACCCCTGCATTCCCTCTCTCTCCATCCCTCCCCGTACCCAAGTCGCACCAGCTTCTCATTCTCACCTAGCAAACAGCTAACAATGGCAGTTTCCTTTATCATCATTACTTTTTTGCATATCTTTCATTCATTTGTTCTATATCTCCCTGCATTATCGTCTGTATCTCTCGTTTCCCTTTCCTGTGACTTTCAGTCTGAAGAAGGGTGTCGACCCCAAAACTAGGTGAGAATGAGAAGCTGGTTCCTTCTCTCCAGAGATGCTGCCTGTCCCGCTGAGTTACTCCAGCATTCTGTGCCTATGTCAGGTCATCCCTGCTGTTGGTATCATACTGACACTGGTTTCTATTCCCAGAGAAAGGCATCTGCTACCTCCGGTCACTCAGCCTCACTCGCTGGCAGAACAAAAAAACGCGGCACAGCTACTTCATATGTTCATTCTCAAACCTGCCTGCTTGCTAAATCGTGAAGAAACTGCAGTCATTTTGTTTTTGTTTTTAATCTTAAACAGGCCCTTCGACCCAACTTGCCCACACCGGCCACCATGTCCCAGCCACACTATGCTGACCTACCTATGACCTCGTGACAACCATGCTGCGAATACGAGTCAAGGGCAAACTCGGCAGAGGTCGTGAATTAGGTCGTGAAAGTGGGACAGGCCCTTTAGTATGTGGGGATCGCTGGTCGGTGAGGACTCGGTGGGCCTGTTTCCGCGCTGTATCTCTAAACTAAACGAAACAAAACATACAATGGAAGATTGCGGGAGGCTCTGTGTCCTTGGCATACAGGCGGTGAATTGTGGGTAATTCCCCTCCATACCGCTGACATAGTTTAATTAAGATCCAGCTTTGACCAGACGGTTCTCTTTGGGGAGTCTCGTGATTGTATTAGGATGAATCACCACATCGATGTTTTCTGGAGACACAAATTCATTTAAAAGGACTTGATTATATTTAAGCTTAATTTAAACTTATGAACATTTCAATGCAGGCCGATTTGATGCAATTGCCATGAACCCGTGTAGTAAGATTTGTCATTCATAAAACCCTTCAGAAATAAGCTGAGAGATTGCAAGTGACAGACTGCGTATTAACAAAATTGGCAGGAACCCTGATCCCCCGTTTCCTCGCAAGCTTTTATTAAATGTCGGGCAAGGTTTCAAATCACCAGAAAGACATTGAATTAAAGAACACCCTGCAAATACTGAACTCAAACATTGATTTGAGACATCAGTCTGAAGAAGGGTTTCGGCCCGAAACGTTGCCTATTTCCTTCGCTCCATAGATGCTGCTGCACCCGCTGAGTTTCTCCAGCATTTCTGTCTACTATTGATTCGTCTGGGATCGCTCACGCTGGTTGAAAACGTATATGTTACTTTATTGTGAAGGTAGACAAAAATGCTGGAGAAACTCAGCGGGTGAGGCAGCATCTATGGAGCGAAGGAAATGGTGATGTTTCGGGTCGAGACCCTTCTTCATACTTTATTTTGATTTTTTTTCATTAATTTCTGGTAATTTTAAGATGTATATTCCTCTTAATATTTTGAGTTCCATTATTTAGGCCTATGTAAAAACAGTTTTCGGCTTTTGCCACCTTGCCGCATTCTGGCATCTAGCATTGCAACTCTTGAGGTCCAGTAGCCATGTGACCTCTCGGGTGAGATCAGTTCGGTGGGGCCTCTATATCCACAAGAGTGTTGTACTGTAAAGGCAAGCACGGTCTGTGGCAGATCAGGCAGTATGTAAGGGCTAGCATGATCGGAAAGCACAAAGGGAGTCACGATCGCAGTGCCAGAGACCCGGATTCAATCCTGACCTCCGCTCTTGTCCGTAGGGATTTTGGGGTTAAAATTTAACCCCAAAATGTTCTGGCTAAGATTTCTAGGGGACCAGTGAGGCAAGTTTTTCTACCAAGAGATTATGGTCAGTAGGGCAGCACAGTGGCACAGCAGTAAAGTTGCTGCCTCACAGCGCCAGTTCGATCCTGTCTACAGATGCTGTCCGTGTGGAGTTTGCACATTCTCCCTGTGACCACGTGGGTTTTCTCCGGGTGCTCCGGTTTCCTCCCACATTCCAAAGACGTGCAAGTCTGTAGGTTGATTGGCATCTGTAAAATTGCCCCCCCCCGTGTATAGGATGCCAATGTGGGATAACGTAGAACTAGTGTACGGTTGATCGATGGTCGGCGTGGAGTCGGTGGGCCGAAGGGCCTGCTCCCACACTGTATTTTAAACCCTGATCTCAGCTGCTATCCGTGTGGAGTTCGGCTAAATAGAAATTAGCTGCATAACTCTGCAGCATTTCAATAGAGAGATCATCGGGCTGTAAGGAAACGGAGTTTGCAAATGCGTGCATGATCTAACAGTTTTGTAGACCACAGGGGCAGTGTGGGGTTTATAACAGCACCTCCACTTCCAATAGCAATTAAAATGGACGCTGGTCTCGGAAGAAGCACAGAAACAAACAACAATCATCTGGAGAAAACAAAACATAGAAACATAGAAATTAGGTGCAGGAGTAGGCCATTCGGCCCTTCGAGCCTGCACCGCCATTCAATATGATCATGGCTGATCATCCAACTCAGTATCCCGTACCTGCCTTCTCTCCATACCCTCTGATCCCTTTAGCCACAAGGGCCACATCTAACTCCCTCTTAAATATAGCCAATGAACTGGCCTCGACTACCCTCTGTGGCAGAGAGTTCCAGAGATTCACCACTCTCTGTGTGAAAAAAGTTCTTCTCATCTCGGTTTTAAAGGATTTCCCCCTTATCCTTAAGCTGTGACCCCTTGTCCTGGACTTCCCCAACATCGGGAGCAATCTTCCTGCATCTAGCCTGTCCAACCCCTTAAGAATTTTGTAAGTTTCTATAAGATCCCCTCTCAATCTCCTAAATTCTAGCGAGTATAAACCAAGTCTATCCAGTCTTTCTTCATAAGACAGTCCTGACATCCCAGGAATCAGTCTGGTGAACCTTCTCTGCACTCCCTCTATGGCAATAATGTCCTTCCTCAGATTTGGAGACCAAAACTGTACGCAATACTCCAGGTGTGGTCTCACCAAGACCCTGTACAACTGCAGTAGAACCTCCCTGCTCCTATACTCAAATCCTTTTGCTATGAAAGCAAACAAAAGTGTAATCTCTCTCCGACAGCAAAGACAAAGTGAAGTCCATCCCCTCCTCTCCCATCAGCTGCTAATAACTCACAACATGGGGTGGCTTTGAAAGGGATCGAGCAGGCCGCGTTTTCAGCCATTTCGGATAAACATTCCTGTTTCTCTTTGATCTCTTCAAAAAAGCTATTAGGAACACGATGAAAGAGGGTTGGACAGGATTTAAAACTGTGTTTGGGGGGGGGGGGGAGGAGGATTTCTACCTCGTTCTTGATGATGGAGAAAGAGGCATGGCTCAAGATGAGAACGTCAGCAGGGTTGAGAAAGGCTTTGGGACATCCAGCCTAGGATCAATCACCAGGGCTCCACATGGAGAACTGTGCGAATGGAGAGATGAACCACCCTGCTGTGAGCTGTATGTTGTGACAGACCATCCAGTCTTAGCTTAGGTCAAAAGGTCATAAGTGATAGGAGCAGAATTAGGCCATTCGGCCCAGCAAGTCTACTCCGCCATTCAATCATGGCTGACCTATCTTTCCCTCCATACCTAGTCTCCTGTCTTCTCCCCATAACCCCTGACACCCGTACTAATCAAGAATCTATTTATCTCTGCCTCATCAATATCCATTGATGGCCTCCACAGCCTTGTACGGCAAAGAATTCCACAGATTCCCCACCATCTGACTAAAGAAATTCCTCCTCATCACCTTCCTAAAGGAACATCCATTAATTCTCCCACTAGTGGAAACATCTTTTCCAAATGATTCCAAGTGTTCCTAACCTGGGGTAAATTTCGCCTACCCAGGGGGTAAATTTGTTGATTCTGGATTTATACATATTTGTTCTCATTGACTGACTGTGTTTGGTTCTGGTTTACCAGTATCTGTTCATCATTAGTTGTTCATAATTAAGTGAAATAGCATTGTTATGTGCTATTAAAGTTGCCAGGGGTAAACGGGACGAAAAAGGTTGGGCACCCCCTGATCTAAGCCTTTCACTGTTCGGTAAGTTTCAATGAGGTCCCCCCTCGTTCTTCTAAACTCCAGCGAGTTCCATTTTGTTTAGTTTATTATTGTCACTTTTACCAAGGTACAGTGAAAAGCTTTTATTTACCTCCTATCCAGTCAAAGAACAGGCTATACTTAATTACAATCAAGCCATCCATAGGCCCAATTGCCCCGGCATTAATGTCAATTGTCCCTAGTGTGTGTAGGCTTGTGTTAATGTGCAGGTATCGATGGTCGGTGCGGACTAGTTGGGCCGAAGGGCCTGTTTCCGTGCTGTATCTCTAAACTAAACTAAAGACCCTTCTTCGGTCTTGACCCGAAACGTTGCCTGTCATTCTCTCTACAGATGTTGCCTGATCCATTGAGTTTCTCCGGCACTATGTGTTTTGCTCACAATTACAGCATCTGCAGCTCCTTGTTTAATTTAGTTCAGTTTAGAGATACAGCGCGAAAACAGGCCCTTCGGCCCACCGAGTCCACGCCGACCAGCGATCCCCGCACATTAACACTATCCCACACACACCAGGGACAATTTTACACTTATACCAAGCCAATTAACCTACAAACCTGTACGTCTTTGGAGTGTGGGAGGAAACCGGAGCACCCGGGGAAAACCCACGCGGTCACGAGGAGAACGTGCAAACTCTATACAGACAGGACCTGTAGTCAGGATTGAACCCGGGTCTCCGGTGCTGCAAGCGCCGTGAGGCAACAAGTCTACCGCTGCGCCACCGTGCCACCCTGTGGGTAATTGTGGGTGGAAGTTAGAGGGAGTGACACAGAGGCACAACTACTAAAGCTGCCGCCTCATAGCTCCAGCACGCCAGGTTCAAATCTCACCTGCATCGTCCGTGTGGCATTTACATCAAGTCGAGTCAAGTTTGTTCGTCACATACACATACGAGATGTGCAGTCAAGTGAAAAGTGGCAATGCTCATGGACTTTGTGCATAAAACAAACAAACAAACCACAAACAGAATGGAACAGAATCACATATTCTTTTACATATTAAATATTGTGGGCAGAAGGAAAAAGGGGAAAAAAACAGCAATTAAAAAAAAAGCAGTAGAATGGTTCAGTAAAGTACATGTACATGTTAACCCTGTGATGTTATGGGATTCCTCCCTCAACACAAAGACTTGAGTTACTCTGGCCGGACAGGGCAAAATATAGAGATTTCCTTCATCTCCGTGGATGTTGGTTTAAAAAGTGATTGTTGTGTTAGCAGCTCGTGGTATGAAAATAGCAGTCGATAAAATACCCCCAGGAAAAAGGAAGATATATTTCCATCGCAAGGAGAGTAAACATTGAATAAATTGCACAGTTCTAGTGGGAGCGCTGGAACGAATAAACCTTTGAGCGCAAATACATAAATATTTGCAAGTGGCATGATGTGCTGTAGAGCCATACTGCCCAACAAACAGGCCCTTTAGCCTAACTTGCCCATGTCCAGCAAACTAGCCCACTGTGAGAGGGATGGAGAGAGAGGGAATGCAGGGTTCACTTGAAGTTCGAGAAATCGAGAGTCGCACCGCTGGCTTGTAAGCTGCCCAAGCGAAAATATGAGATAGCTGTTCCTCCAATTTGCGATCAGCCCCACTCTGACAATGGAGGATGCCCAGCACAGAAAGGTCAGTGTGGGAGGGGGAGTTGAAGTGTTTGGCAACCGTTAGATCAGGTAGGTCCAGGCGGACTGAGCGAAGGTGTTCAGCGAAACGATCGGCCAGTCTACGATTAGTCTCGCCGAGGGCTTAGAGACCACATTCACCTGATCTCCCGGTTCGAAAATGTGGCAGAATCGAACGCTTACTTATCTCCTCTTTTAAACGTTTTGTACGAGCTATACATGAGATTGTCACGAATTATTAACTGATAGTTT
>CM075993.1:4049735-4075743 GCA_038087875.1 Malacoraja senta
ACGCCTGTGCGTGACTTTGTTTAACGTGGGGAGACTGGTGCACAGACAGCCACCACACGGTTCTTGACAGATCTGGGTCAGGATCCAGTGGCATGGAGTCCAAGACGACCGGAGACCCTTTTCTGCTGCAGCCTTCATCCGCCTTCCCAGCCGTTGTGACGCTCCACTAAAGTCAGCCATCATCCTCCGCCTGTTCCACCTGTTGAGGTCTTGGTTGGATTGCTCTTTGTCAGGGACCTCCCCCTCGACCTTCCCGCCATGGGTGGCCCTACCAGGAGCATCGCTCCAGACGGCATCGCTCTCAGGATCTCGGGACCACACAAGCTTCTCCACCACGACAAGGTGACAATCCACACACACACAAACCACGAACGATGAGATCACATACCACTTACAGCATCCAAAACATCTTTATTTTTATTTAATCTTCTAAATCCAATTACTATTTAAAAGCCATTCTGGACTCATAAGTTTAAACAAGGATACTGCATTTCCCTGTACAACCTGCTCTTGGGTGTTTCATGATGCCACTGTTAAATTTATACCATCTGCTTTCCATTTTCTGAACAGCAGGAACAATTTTTGAGGAGTCATCAAAACTCTAGGGCCTAAAATCTTATCAAGTGGCACACTGGTTTTGTGATGAAATTTCTTAAGAATTGATTGGGTACTTGTGGGCACCTACACATAATTACAGTGCAGGCTAAAGGTGCAGGGCTCACACAGCCTTAAACAACTGCTCACCGTTATTTAAAGGACTCAATTGTTCCCGAATCACCTCTAGGTGCAAATTGGAGGAACAGCATCTCATATTTTTGCTTGGGCAGCTTCCAACCCAGTGGTATGAATATTGATTTCCCAAACTTCAAGTAACCCCTGCATTCCCTCTCTCTCCGTCCCTCCCCCACCCAAGTCGCACCAGCTTCTCGTTCTCACCTAGCAAACAGCTAATAATGGCTTGTTACCTTTTTTGCATATCTTTCATTCATTTGTTCTATATCTCTCTATATCGCCGTCTATATTTGTCTGTAGAATTCTCTGCCTCAGAGGGCGGTGGAGGCAGGTTCTCTGGATACTTTCAAGAGAGAGCTAGATAGTGCTCTTAAAGATAGCGGAGTCAGGGGATATGGGGAGAAGGCAGGAACGGGGTACTGATTGGGGATGATCAGCCATGATCACATTGAATGGCCGTGCTGGCTCAAAGGGCCGAATGGCCTACTCCTGCACCTATTGTCTATTGTCTATTGTCTATTATATATCTCATTTCCCTTTTCGCTGACTGTCAGTCTGAAGAAGGGTCTGTATGGACAAGGTTTCCGCCCACATCCCAAAAACCGTGCAGGTTTGTAGGTGAATTGGCTTCTGTAAATTGTGCCCAGTGTCGAGGATAGTGTATGAGTGATTGTGGTCGGTGTGGACTGGGTGGGCCGAAGGGCCTGTTTCCGTGCTGAATGACTCTGATGATGACTCTATCTCTCTGCAGTGGTGATCCTGAGCATTGCAGACAGCAGAAGCAAGGAGTTGTTGGCAAGCTACTGCCTCCCTGTCTCCTACCTGCAGATGTTTCACCATTACCACCTCGAGTTGATACAGGTGAGTGAGGAGGAGCCACGGGGAGACCCGGCCAGGTACTAACCCCCAGACAGAATTAGTCAACACAGAAGACCTGATCCTTCCCTAGCTCGCGACTCGTGGATCTTGCATGGTTTAGTGTAGAGATACTGGATCGAACCCGGCTCCCTGGCGTTGTAAGGCAGCAGCTCTACCGCTGAGCCACTGTGCCAGCCCCGCTGAGTTACTCCAGCACTTTTGTAAACCAGCACCTGCAGTTCCTTTCATCCATATCTACAAAGTCTGCCTTTCCCCTTAAATGCATTCATGTGGATAATCCTCACGGTGATCCCAATGAAGACACGATGGTTTAAATTTCCTTTGAGACTCATCCATCCTGTATTGTCTCTGTGGGGCCGCCCTGTTATAGCCGGTGGAGGGATCAATTCCCCTGTTTATAGGCATGTGAACGATGTTGACCTTTCTGCCTGTGTTTGTCTCTTTCCTCCCTCTCCTCCCCACCCCCCCCCCATCCCCACCTCCCCCGACTCCCAGCCACACTCCAGCATCCCATCTGGCGTTCGATTATATGTCACCGTCGTTCGAAAGGGCAGCGTCATTCCGCGACAGGAAGGCTTCGCTTTCACCGGCTTCGAGGTAGGCCGAGAAAAATGCGTGAAGAGAGGCAGGCATTGAACGAATTCTGATATCCATCTCGGGGAACCCCCGCGGTTATGAACATTTCACCACTGCTGTATAATAGCACTCATGTTGAAAATCGACCTTACTTACAGATATAATGACCCTAAGTGTGTATTTGGAGGCTGAAAAGAGCACCTGCCACTCAAGGGGTATTAATATTAATGAATGCAAATGTTACGTTTTTCAATGCAACAAAAATTCCTAATTGCTCCGATTCTGAAAATACACTTTGGGTTATTGTAGCCTGGCCTTTACAATGTACTGGTTGTAAATCGTTCCTTTAGTTCAGCGATGGTTTTTATCCTGCTTCAGACAAATACATTAACGTGTCTCCCCCCGCCATCTTCTTCCCCACCCCAGCTTGCCTGTTGCCATGGTATCCACAGCATTTGATGCATTATGGATTCAGCTGATAACTGCACTCTCGCGGTGAACCAGAAGCAGCCCGCCTCACGTGGCATTGCTGGCTTGTCCCGACCAACGGTGATGGGAATCCGTCCTCAAGCTTTCTTCCTCTCCCCCCCACCCCCCACAACCCTTCAATCAGTCTGAACAAAGGTCCCGACCCGAAACGTCACTTATCCATGTTCTCCAGAATGCTGTCGGGAAGACTAGTCCCTCGGGTTTGTTTCAGATCACATCACCTTGACCACTTTAACTTTCCCAAAATGGCCGACCTCGTGAAGAGAGTCAAGAGTGTTGAATGGTGATAGACACAAAATGCTGGAGTAACTCAGCGCGTCAGACTGCATCTCTGGGAAAAGTGGCAAGTGACGTTTTTCGGATCCAGACCCGTTTACGGATGAAGAAGGGTCTCGACCTAAAACGTCACCCATTGCTTCTCTCCAGAGATGCTGCCTGTCCCGCTGAGTTACTCCAACATTTTGTGTAAACCAGCATCTGCAGTTCCTTCCTACCCAGTATTTCCTGTTTTTAATTTCAGATTTCTACCACAGGAAATCTTTTGATTTCCAGCTCTGTGACTTTCCACCACGACGGCGGTCTCAGGGGCGAGCGCACATCTCCGCCAAAGATGGTCCTTAAGTACATTGTGATATGTACTGACAACAGAGCAATGACATTCTCACTTAACAGGCCCATAAATGAAATAACACAAGGACTGTAAACCAACACGGTGGGGCAGTGGTAGAGTTACTGCCTTACAGCGCCAGGGTCCCGGGTTCGATCCTGACAACGGGTGCTGTCTGTACGGAGTTTGTACGTTCTCCCTGCGACTGAGTAGATGTTTTCAGGGTGCTCCTGTTTCAGCCCACATCCCCAAAACGTGCAGGTTTGTAGGTTAAGAAACATAGAAACATAAAAAATAGATGCAGGAGGAGGCCATTTGGTCCTTCGAGCCAGCACCGCCATTCATTGTGATCATGGCTGATCATCCACAATCAGTAACCCGTGCCTGCCTTCTCCCCATATCCCTTGATTCCGCTAGCCCCAGGAGCTCTATCTAACTCTCTTTTAAATTCATCCAGTGATTTGGCCTCCACTGCCCTCTGTGGCAGAGAATTCCACAAATTCACAACTCTCCGAGTGAAAAGTTTTTTCTCATCTCAGTTTTAAATGGCCTCCCCTTTATTCTTAGACTGTGGCCCCTGGTTCTGGACTTCTGTAAATTGTCCCCAGTGTCCAGTGTATGAGTGATTGTGGGAGGTGCGGACTCGGTGGGCGAAGGGCCTGTTTCCACGCTGTACCTCTATTTTCTAAACTCTTGATGTATGAACGACTTCAGGCAGTGATGAGCGGACAGGGTTGTGGTGTCCTGGGGTGTAAGATGGGTCTGGGTAGAAGGAGTGCCTCCACTAGGATTGCCAACTTTCTCACTCCCAAATAAGTGACAAAAGGTCAAAATACGGGACTAATTCCTGACGACAATTGGTTGACCGACCCGGCCGTGGCTGGGTGGGTGAATGATGAGTTGGCCCCGGGTGCTGGACTGCACACAAAGCCCAGCCGGCGGGCCAGCTGAGGAGTTTTGGCCCGGGCCGCGCGCAAAGTCCGGAACCCCATCCAACTCATGAACCGATGATTGGCCGTGAGAAGGAGGGGTGGTGGTGGTGTCGGCGGTAAGCGAAGGTCCGAAGGTCGGACGGATGGCCGGGCTGCCGACCGACCGACGGGGCCACGGGCGAGGCGCTGCTGCTGCTGCTGCTGCTGCACTGCATGGGCTGCACTACGTCGGGACGGGTGAGGCGGGGCCGGAGGCGGCGCTCCGACCCGACAGTCCCCTCGACCCGAATAGTAGCGGTCAAATACGGGACAAGGGCGGTCCCGTACGGGACAAACCAATTTAGCCCAATATACGGGATGTCCCGGCTAATACGGGACAGTTGGCGACCCTAGCCTCTACCTTTGTTTAACTTGGTGACATGAATCCACAGCCAATGACTAACCTGATCCATGTTGCTCTCCAGGTTTTGCTTCGAGCTTTGGAGCACCCATTGCAGGACCCTTCAGGCCCGCTCCTAGCAGTAGCCAGGATAGTCCCTGACTATCAATCCTACAAGTAAGTGGCTGGGCGACTACAATTGTTCAACGGATTAATAAATTAAATTGCCACTGGAGCCTTCTAGAAATTCACATAAACCACCACAGATCAATCTGACCAACAATCAAATGTGAAGGTAGACAAAAATGCTGGAGAAACTCAGCGGGTGAGGCAGCATCTATGGAGCGAAGGAGATAGGCGACGTTTCAGGTCGATCCGCACCATGCGCGCATCACGTGCGTTGTGACGCGTAAATGATGTCACGTAAATGACGCACAAATGACACCCAAGTGGGACAGGCCCTTAACTCAGCGGGACAGGCAGTATCTCTGGAGAGAAGGAATGGGGAACGTTCTGAAGAAGAGTCGCGACCCAGCATTTTATGTCTGTCTTCGGTTTAAACCAGCATCTGCAGTTCCTTCCTACACATCTCTCTATCGCTGTGTATCTTGAAGGCTGTGCTTAGCTTGGGAGCCCTGCTGGGAGGTGAGGTCTGGGCGGGTGCACCGCCTGTTCCACTATTAATTATTAACACTGCCCCTTGTACTTTAGTACTCCCCACACCTTTGATGCCCTTCAGCGATCATCGCTTCCTCAATTAACATCAATGCAGGCATTGTAGCTTTGTTGGTGGAATGCCATTATACATTTATAACAAAGTCCTGAGGATTGCAGCCAATTAATTGGGGGAGGTTTGCTGAAGGGTCAGGGCTAATCCCCCCCAAGTGGCTGTGAGGTCATGGTTGAACGTGAGTTGAAGGGCAGGATACCTGAGTGGAACTTATGGACCTGTCCCACTGAGGTGATTTTTTTTTAGGCAACTACAGGCGACCAGTTTGTTGCCACATGTTCGCCGTTGGTCGCTGGGAATAGTCTCCTCAGTCGCGCAAAAAGTCGTAGCGTCTTTCAACATGTTCGAAATTTTTTTGCCGACAGTGGGTTTGACGCCTATGTGCGTAGCTTGACCTCCTGATGTAGGTGCTGTTGTAGGTTGTCGCCGGTTTTTCTACGACCTGCTTTCGACTATGACAGTCGCCGGCAGTTGCCTAAAATATCGCCAAGTGGGACAGGCCCATTACAACCCAGCGGTGTGGAATATTGAGTAGGAAAGGAACTGCACATGCCGGTTTACACCAAAGATAGACACTAAATGCTGGACTATCGCAGCGGGACAGGCAGCCCCTCTGGAGAGAAGGAATGGGTGATGTTTCGGGTCGAGCCCCTTCTTCAGACTGCTACTTACATTATTTTTGGGGAGAAATGGGAGTCGATGGAGAAGCTGTTAAGAGTAAGGACCAGCTCTGCTAGGCGGAGGAGAGCGTTGGTCGGGGGAACTTGGCTGGTTCTGCAGTTGTTATTTGATTGTATTTGACTTTCCCTTTACCTGGTCCTTAAGAGCCTGTCCCTCTTGGCCGTCATCTGCGTGTCACGCAGGTGGCGCGCGAGGATTTTGTACATCACAACATCCTGGGGCACCGCGCGCTCACCGCGCGTCACTGCCTACGTCACCACGTCTCACCACGCGCGCCTTAAGTCGTGACGCGTAAATGATGTCGCGTAAATGACGCGCAAATAACGCCCAAGTGGGACAGGCCCTTTACTCTTAACGACTTCTCCTTTGACTCCTCCCACTTCCTCAAAACATTTTTTTAGCAGTCTGAAGAAGGGTCTCAACCCGAAACGTCACCCATCCCTTCTATCCAGAGATGCTGTCTGACCCGCTGAGTCACTCCAGCATTTTGTGTCTATCTTCCGTATAGATATTGACTTCTCTAACTTCAAGTAACCCTTGCTTTCCCTCTCTTTCCAACCCTCCCCCAACCTAGTTCTCCGACCAGTCTGACTGTCCCCCTAATTACATTTTATCTCTGTATGCTTCGTTGTCACCCTCCCCCAGCTAACGATGATCTATTCTACACTTTCCTTGAGCTTCGTCCCCTTTGATGTCTGGGTTTCACACCTTCCCCTTCCATATCTCTGTTTCTCCCTCTCCCCTGAGTTTGAAGATGTGTCTCGACCCGAAATGTCACCCATTCCTTCGATCCAGAGATGCTTCCTGTCACGCTGAGTCACTCCAGCAGTTTGTGTCTATCTTTGGAAATAAGGACCGATCTCCCCGCGTGTCACACGTCATCACGCCGCGTATTTTTCAGTGACCTGATACGTCAATCAACGATGCCGGCAGTTGCCGAAAAAAATATCGCCAAGTGGGACAGGCCCTACTCCTTCGTGGGCGGTAGATTGGCCAGGGTACAGGGAGGATGCAACAGTGCTGGCACACGGTTACAGCTGCACGGGTATTGACGTATATTCTCCACACAGGTCCACAATGTTGATGAAAACCCCCAGACTGGCCGGCATTAATGTCACCACCGTGAGGTACCCAGGCCCACCGCCGTCTTCCTTCAATGCCCCCCATCACACCAGCCAAGGGCATCCACAGGTAGGTTTCAAGAGTCACGAGTGTTTAATAGTCATATGTCCCTGACAAGGGAACAATGAACCAGCACAGACAGCCCTGTAGACACAATACACATCGAACAAAATATCAAACTCAACGGCGGTCACGGAGGCACAGCGGTAGAGTTGCTGCCTTACAGCAAAATGCAGCTTCGATCCCGACTACGGGTGCTGTCTGTACCGAGTTTGTATGTTCTCCCCGTGACCTGCGTGGGTTTTCTCCGAGATCTTCTGTTTCCTCCCACACTCCAAAGACATACAGGTTTGGAGGCTAATTGGCTTGGTGTAAACGTAAAATTGTCCCTAGTGTGTGTCGGGTAGTGTTAATGTGCGGGGATCGCTGGTCGGTGCGGACTCGGTGGGCTGAAGGCCTGTTCCCGCGCTGTATCTCTAAACTAATCTAAACTAAACTAAACTCACTTTTATTGAATTCTTGACTTCTTTAATTACTTAAATTCAAATTCCACTGCTGCCAAGGTGCAATTTGAACTCTTCATCCAGATTAATGGCCTACTGTATATCTCTGGCTAATAATCCAGCAATTTAACCATCGTGCTACTTCACCATACACCTTATACACCAGTTGAGATCTTCATTTTATCAACATTACCCGGGGTTCCATTCGGTTCGCCTGACTTACAGCAAAATGCAGCTTCGATCCCGACTACGGGTGCTGTCTGTATGGAGTTTGTACGTTCTCCCCGTGATCTGGGTAGGTTTTCTCCGAAATCTTCGGTTTCCTCCCACACTCCAAAGACGTGCAGGTTTGTAGGCTAATTGGCTTGATTAATTGGCTTGATAAAAAATGTACATTTGTCCAAGTTGGCGATATGCAGAGTACTGCCCTGCCGACTACAACAATCAGAAGGTTCAATAAATTAGTTGCCACAAATTCATGTGATAGGAGCAGAATTAGGCCATTCGGCCCGTCAAGTCTACTCCGCCGTTCAATCATGGCTGATATATCTCTCCCTCCTAACCCCATTCTCCTGCCTTCTCCCCATAACCTCTGACACCCGTACTAATCAAGAATCTATCTTCTAGATAGATAGATAGAATCTATCTATCTTTGCCTTATAAATATCCATTGATTTGGCCTCCACCGCCGTCTGTGGCAATGAATTCCACAGACTCACCACCCTCTGACTGACGAAATTCCTCCTCATCTCCTTCCTAAAGGAACATCATTTAATGCTAAGGCTATGACCTCTGGTTCTGGACTCTCCCAAGATTGGAAACATCCTCTCCACATCCACTCTACCCAGGCTTTTCACCATCAGTCTGAAGAGAGGCCCCGATCCGAAACATCGCCCATCTATTCCCTTCCCAGATGCTGCCTGACCAGCTGAGGTTGTGTTTTGCTCACGTTCACCTTTATTCCCGGCTTTGTCGGGACAGGTCAGGAGAAAACAAATCTCTTGCCCAGAGTTGGTGAATCGAGGACCAGAGGACATAGGTTTAAGGTGAAGGAGAAAAGATTTAATAGGAATCTGACACCTTTTACACACAAAGGGTGTATGGAACAAGCTGCCAGAGGAGGTAGTTGAGGCTGGGACTGTCCCCACATTTAAGAAACAGTTAGACAGGTACATGGATAGGACAGGTTTGGAGGGATATGGACCAAACACAGGCAGATGGGACCAGTGTAGCTGGGACATGTTGGCTGGTGTGGGCAAGCCTGGTTCCACACTGTATCACTCTATGACTGTATGAAAAGTGGTTGGCGCACATGAACCAGTGCTATTATAGCTTTGGGAAGGCTTACAGTCCACCCTTTGCCTGGTCCTTAGACCAGAAGTCTTAATTAGTAAGAACTGCAGGCAGCGTCTCACCCCAGTTAGTTTTGGGGTTGCAGCTGCCTAATCTGAACACAGATGCTCCTGTTTATTCTCTCCCCTCTCTCCACTTGCGAGAGCCTTTTCCGTGCTGGTACCCGCTCAGTGTGCGCTGGGGATTAAAGTTTTATCCTGTCGCTCCCTGTTACTGTCCCGTGCGTCTTTCCCAAGGAGCAGAGTGATGGCAGGCGGCAGCAGACGCAGTGCCTACCACGTCCATTAGCAGCCTTCAGTGTTTCATCCGGAGCTCCTGGCCCTTTTACCTGCTGTCAATTCTGTGTGTAACACCCATATCGGATTAAAGAAATTCCTTCTCTGGAGAGAAGGAACGGGTGACGTTTCGGGTCGAGACTCCGAGAGGCAGTCAGTTATGGAAGGGTAAGGTGTGAAAACACAGATCAAAGGGAACGATGATCAAGGAAATGTGGAACGGTAGGTACACAAAAATGCTGGAGAAACTCAGCGGGTGCAGCTGCATCTATGGAGCGAAGGAAATAGGCAACGTTTCGGCCCGAAACCCTTCCGGGTTTCGTCCCGAAACGTTGCCTATTTCCTTCAGGGTTTCGGCCCGAAACGTTGCCTATTTCCTTCGCTCCATAGATGCTGCTGCACCCGCTGAGTTTGTCCAGCATTTTTGTCTACCTTCGATTTTCCAGCATCTGCAGTTCCTTCTTAAACAATGTAGAATGGTAGATTGTTACATACATAGATACATAGAAAATAGGTGCAGGAGTAGGCCATTCGGCCCTTCGAGCCTGCACCGCCATTCAATACGATCATGGCTGATCATCCAACTCAGTATCCCGTACCTGCCTTCTCTCCATACCCCCTGATCCCTTTAGCCACAAGGGCCACATCTAATTCCCTCTTAAATATAGCCAATGAACTGGCCTCAACTACCCTCTGTGGCAGAGAGTTCCAGAGATTCACCACTCTCTGTGTGAAAAAGTTTTTCCTCATCTCGGTCTTAAAGGATTTCCCCCTTATCCTTAAGCTGTGACCCCTTGTCCTGGACTTCCCCAACATTGGGAACAATCTTCCTGCATCTAGCCTGTCCAACCCCATAAGAATTTTGTACGTTAGCTGAGGGGAAGGTGACAACGAGGCATACAATCAGTAATATCTAATCAGGAGGACAGTGGAACTAATCGGAGAACTAGGGTGGGGGTGGGACGGAGAGAGAGGAAAGCAAGGGCTGCTTAAAGGTAGTGGAATTATTATTCACACGGCTGGGGTGTAAGCTGCCCAGGCAAAATGTGAGGTGATATGCCGCCAATTCGAATTGGGCCTCCCTTTGACAGCGTTGGGGGCCCACGACAGATAGGTCAGTATGAGACTGAGAGGGGGAGTTAAAGTGTTTAGCAACCGGGGGATCACGTAGGCTTAGGTGGACTAAGCGGAGGTGTTTAGTGAACCCTGCGCTTGGTACTGCCAATATACAGGAGAATATATAGGAGGCTTGGATAGAGTGGATGTGGAGAGGATGTTTCCACTAGTGGGAGAGTCTAGGACCTAGAGGTCACAGCCTCAGAATTAAAGGATGTTTATTTAGGAAGGAGATGAGGAGGAATATCTTTAGTCAGGGGGTGGTGAATCTGTGGAATTCTTTGCCACAGAAGGCAAGTCATCGGATATTTTTAAGGCAGAGATAGATAGATTCTTGATTAGTACGGGTGTCAGGGGTAATGGGGAGAAGGCAGGAGAATGGGGTTAGGAGGGAGAGATAGATCAGCCATGATTGGATGGCGGAGTAGACTTGATGGGCTGAATGGCCTAATTCTGCTCCTATCGCTTATGACATATAACTAGAGGGGAAGTGTGGGAAAGGGATAGAGAGGGGGAAGGAGAAAGGGTTGGACATGGAGAGTGGGATAAAGGACACTGTTTGGAGTGAGAGGAGGAGATGAAGGAGGGAGGGAGAGGGAAGGAAGCCTTCACTCGCCATCTTCTAGCTGTGTTTAGTTTGGTTTAGGGATACAGCGCGGAAACAGGCCATTCGGCCCACGGGGGTCCAGGCCGACCAATCATCCCCGCCCATTTACACTATTCTGCACCCACTCGGGACAATTTTTACATTTACCAAACCTCAACGTCTTTGGAGTGTGGGAGGAAAGCGAAGATCTCGGAGAAAACCCACGCAGATCACTGGGGGAGAACGTACAAACTCCGTACAGACAGCACCCGTAGTCGGGATCGAACCCGGGGTCTCCGGCGCTGCATTCGCTGTAAGGCAGCAGCTCTACCGCTTCTGTCTTCTGTCGTGTGTCTTTTACACCTGCAGCTCCGTTGAGGCGAGCCAGGCCAACGTGTCATCGTCCAGGTCAATCAGACCTCATTCACCATTCGTTGGCCGGTGTTTGGGGCAACTGGTGACCATGTGCTCCACTGTCTGTGTTGGGTCCCCACACTCGCATGAGGCACTCGCTGTCCACGAGGCCCCACCTCTTCGTCGCCACTCCATAGCATCCGATGCCTAACCTCAAGCGGTTGAGGGTTGTCCACTGCTTTCGGGGCAGGTCCTGGCCAAGGACGTCCATGGAGTCATCGATGTACTGGTGTAGCCTAGATGGTTCCACTGGCCTCTCCATCTCGTCTTGACGCAGGCGGCCTTAGAAGCGTCAGCCGGTGTTGTGCAGAGCAGCTCTTGGGCTTGCGTGGCAAAGGGGTGCCGTGACTTGAGGCTCACTCGTCGTGGTATCTCTGTGACGATCTGATGGAGGAGGTGGGATTCACTGGTCTGTGCCTTTCGAGAGAGGGGACCAGCGTGGCTGCTTCTCGTCTGATGTTGGCTGGGGCGATACCAGCGAGGACGGGCAGTCGGTTTACGGGAGTGGCTCGTAGGCATAACTCTACCGCTGCGCCACCGTGACCACCCTGGTCGTTCCGAGGACGAGCAGCTCCCTGCGGCCATGTTGGACCTGTGCCCTCAGGATCGCCTCCAGTCACTGCAGGAGAGGTGATTAAAACAAACGGAAAGAAAAAGTCACGGGACACCCACAAACAAACCATTTATCAAACGGACAACATGGTTAAGCCTTTTTTATTGGGAATGATTGCATCCCGAGTCAGCATTTATACTCCAGTGAAATACACCCGTTGCTCCAGAGGTCAACACCACACAGTAATTATTTGGACAAGATTGATTTTCTGGTGCTTTAATCGTGCCTTTTCACTGTCGTTTCTCCGAAAGACTGACGATGCCTGATTTCTTTTCCGAAAAGATTTTATGCAGATTGTATTCATTAATCTGGGCTCCGCTCATTATTTACCAAATGTCATGAGATGAACGTGTTGGGCAGGGGAGCTGAGCCGCTCGATAAATTGATTTGGCCGCACCACTGTTTATCCATCTGCTCGCTCCGGGAAATAGAGTCACAGTGTCAAGCAGCAGGGGAGCGGTCCCTTCAGCTCAATTCGTTCAGAGGTTTTAGTGTTTAGTGTAGAGATACAGCAGGGAAACAGGCAATTCGGCCCACCGAGTCCACACTGACCATTGGTCACCCTAGTTCACACTAGTTCTATGTTATCCCACTTTCTCATCTGGGTGGCACGGTGGTGCAGTGGTAGACTTGCTGCCTTAAGGGCCTGTCCCACTTGGCCGTCATTTACGCGACAGGCCGGTAGTGACGGTCCCGCGACGGTCGTGCGTCATCATGCGCCCGCACAGCCGTCTGGAGCGCGTGACGTCATTTGAAGATAGACACAAAATGCTGGAGTAACTCAGCGGGACCGGCAGCATCTGTGGAGAAAAGGAATGGATGATGTTTCGGGTCGAGACTCTTCTTCAGTCTGAAGAAGGGTCTCGACCCGAAACGTCACCCATTGCTTCTCTCCAGAGATGCTGCTGGTCCCGCTGAGGTACTCCTGCATTTTGTGTCTATCTCCAATCGTCTTGGCCCCGCTCTGGGAGTAGGAGTGGGGGGCGGATCCGGATCCGCAACGGCCGTGAGCCCCAGGCCGAGCTCGGCGATCGCTTGCCTGCTTCTGCTGCTGTTGGAGGTGAGACGTCGCGCCGCGACAGGGTGTCCCACTTTGGCCGTCAGTTACGCGACAGGCCGGTTTCGCGAAGATTTCGTGCAGAACGAAATCCTGGAGCGCTGCGCGATACTGCGCTCAACTCCACATTCCTCCACGCCACTCCATGCACCCGTCCCGCGCTACCCACACGCTACCCACACGCTACCACATTGCGTAAATGCCGCGCAAATGACGGCCAAGTGGGGCAGGCCCTTTACAGCGCAGGAGACCCGGGTTCGATCCCGACTACAGGTGCTGTCTGTACAGAGTTTGTATGTTCTCCCTGTGACCTGCGTGGGTTTTCTCCGAGATCTTCGGTTTCCTCCCACACTCCAAAAACGTACAGGTTTGTAGGTTAATGAGCTTGGTATAAATGTAAAATTGTCCCTAGTGTGTGCAGAGTAGCTTTAATGTGCGGGGATCGCTGGTCGGAGTGGACTCGTCGGGCCAAAGGGCCTGTTTCTGCGCTGTATCTCTAAACTAAACTAAACTAAACTAAACTAAACACTCCCTACACACTTCAGGCAATGCTAAGAAGCCAATGAACCTGTTCCCCACTCTCACACTTGTTCTATGTTATTCCACTTTCTCATCCACTCCCTACACTAAAGGCAATGTACACAAGCGACTTAACTTACAAACCCGCACGTCTTTGCAATGTGGGAGGAAACCGGAGCACCTGGAGGAAACCCACGTGGTCAAAGGGAGAACGCACAAACTCCGCACAGACTGCACACATGGTCAGCATCGAACCGGCGACTCTGGCGCTGTGAGGCTGCTTTCCTACTGGTCGGCATGGTGCTGAATGCCACAGAAGGCTGTGGAGGTCAAGTCAGTGGATATCTTTGAAGCAGAGATTGGCAGATTCTTGATTCGTACGGGTGTCAGAGGTTATGGGGAAAAGGCAGGGGAATGGGGTTAGGAGAGAGAGATAGATCAGCCGTGATTGAATGGCGGAGTAGACTTGACGGGCCGAATGGCCTAATTCTGCTCCTATCAATTATGACCTTATGAATGCTGGCTATGCATGCCAACACACTCCTGGGGACTATGATAAAGACTCAAGCAAATTGACAAAACAAATTGACTTTGATGATGCTTCAGAGAGAAGCCGCACACATTCATCAGTGCAGCGTGTGTGATTTGTGCCCTGGGTGCAGTATAAGGATGACAAATGGAGCCACAGGGAAACACTGAGCAGATATCCCTGTCCTGGGGCTCGTTCTGGCTGAGTCAACTGACAGCTACTCATACACTAGTCTCCCCTCCGTCAGGCATCCCACTGGCCAGTGACAGAGCCTCCCCCTCTTTAAAGGACTGTTTCCCTCCCGCACTGCGTTTTAGTTTCAGTTTTCAGACACAGGGTGGAAACAGGCCCTTCGGCCCATCGAGTCCGTGCTGACCAGCGATAACCCGTACACTAGTTAATCCTACACACTAGGCGGTCACGGTGGCGCAGTTGTAGAGTCGCTGCCTTACAGCGAATGCAGCGCCGGAGACCCGGGTTCGACCCCGACTACGGGTGCTGTCTGTACGGAGTTTGTACGTTCCCCCCGTAACCTGCGTGGGTTTTCTCCGAGATGTTCGGTTTCCTCCCACACTCCAAAGACGTGCAGGTTTGTAGGTTAATTGGCTTGGTGTAAATGTAAATTGTCCCTAGTGGGTGTAGGATAGTGTTAATGTGCGGGGATCGCTGGTCGGCACGGACCCGGGGGGCCGAAGGGCCTGTTTCCGCGCTGTATCGCTATAAATAAACTAAACACTCGGGACAATTTACAAAAGGCAGTTAACCGACAAACCCGCATGTCTTTGGAGTGTGGGAGGAAACCGCAGCACCCAGAGAAACCCCACGCAGTCACAGGGGGCACGTGCAAACACCACACAGACAGCGCCCGCAGTCAGGATCGAACCCGGGTCTCGGGCACTGTGAGGCAGCAACTCTACCACTGCGCCTCCGTGCCGCCCTAAACTTAGTGACCAATCAGATGCTAATTGAATGAACTAAATTCGAAAAATGGTAGAACCTTAAATTGAAACGTAATAATCTGGTATTTAAATTTTTCTTAGAGACACGGTGTGTAAACAGGCCCTTCGGCCCACAGAGTCCACGCCAACCAACGATCACCCTTACACTAGTCCCATGTTATCCCAGTTTGCATCCCACACACTGGGGGCAATTAACAGAAGGCTATTAACCTACAAACCTGCAGGTCGTTGGTATGTAGCAGTAAACTGGAGCAGGCATAAAAAGCCCGCTCGGTCACTGGGAGAACGTACAAGACCGCACTGATAGTCAGGATCGAACACGGGTCTCTGGCGCTGTGAGGCAGCAACTCTCGCTGTGCCAGGCGGCCGTCACATTTCAACCCTTCTGTATAATAAACATAAGACATGTTGTGACCAAAGGTTTCTGTCAAGTCAAGTCAAGAGAGTTCATTGTCATGTGTCCCAGATCGGACAATGAAATTCTTGCTTTGCTTCAAGCAGAACAGAATATAGTAGGCATAAATAAATACAGGTACACAAAAATGCTGGAGAAACTCAGCAGGTGCAGCAGCATCTATGGAGCGAAGGAAATAGGCAACGTTTCGGGCCGAAACCCTGAAGGAAATAGGCAACGTTTCGGGACGAAACCCGGAAGGGTTTCGGGCCGAAACGTTGCCTATTTCCTTCGCTCCATAGATGCTTCCTCACCCGCTGAGTTTCTCCAGCAGGTACACAAAAATGCTGGAGAAACTCAGCGGGTGCAGCAGCATCTATGGAGCGAAGGAAATATGCAATGTTTCGGGCCGAAACCCTTCTTCAGACTGATAGGGGGTGGGGAGAAGAAAGGAAAAAAGGAAAAAGGCGGAGGAGGAGCCTGAGAGCTGGGGGAGGGGAGGAGACAACCAGAGGGGCTGATGAAGGGGGAGGGGACAGCAAGGGCTAGCAGAATTGGGAGAATTCAGTGTTCAAGCCCCCAGGATGTAGACTGCCCAAGCGGAATATGAGGTGCATTTCCTCCAATTTACGGTGTTGCTCGCTGTGGCCATGGAGGAGACCCAGGACAGAGAGGTCAGATACGGAATGGGAGGGGAGTTGAAGTGCTGAACCACCGGGAGGTCAGGTTGGTTAATGCGGACCGACCGGAGGTGTTCGGCGAAACGATCGCCAAGCCTCCGCTTGGTCTCACCGATGTAGATCAGCTGGCATCTAGAGCAGCGGATGCAATAGATGAGGTTGGAGGAGATGATGATAAATAAAAACAGAACAGATCAGTGTGACCATATACTATTGAATATATATATACACACACATAAATAAGCAGATAAAGTGCAATGGGCTATTAATGTTCAGAGTTTTGTTTGAGTTGAGTTTAATAGCCTGATGGCTGTGGGGAAGCAGCTATTCCTGAACCTGGGATGTTGCAGATTTCAGGCTCCTGTACCTTCTACCTGAAGGTAGCGGGGAGATGAGTGTGTGGCCAGGATGGTGTGGGTCCTTGATGATGCTGCCAGCCTTTTTGAGGCAGCGACTGCGATAGATCCCCTCGATGGTGGGGAGGTCAGAGCCGATGATGGACTCGGCAGTGTTTACAACTTTTTGTTGCTTACAATCATCGCTTGCGGTGATTGAGTGGCCAGTTTAGGACTGAATATTATCATATCTCAGGCGGGCTGCGGGCGATGCAGGAAATAAGATAGCCTTTAATTGAAGGCATTGCTGTGACATCTGCGTTTAATAATACCTTTGGCAGAGGAAGATGAAAATGAACAGGAATTATTCAACATTTAATTTTAAGCCACATTATTGTAACCAGCGCACAATGATGGGGCGGTGAAACGTCCAAGCCCTCGTCCAGAGGATAACTTGCCTGGATAGGGTGGATGTGGAGAGGATGTTTCCACTCGCGGGAGAGTCTAGGACCAGAGGCCGTAGCCTCAGAATAGAAGTTCAAAGGAGATGAGGAGGAATTTCTTCAGTCGGCACGGTGGCGCAGCGGTAGAGTTGTTGCCTTACAGCGCTTGCAGCGCCTGAGACGCGGCTTCGATCCTGACTACTGCTGCTGTCTGTGCGGAGTTTGCACGTTCACCCTGTGACCGCGTGGGTTTTCTCTGAGATCTTTGGTTTCCTCCCACACCAGTAGGTATGCATGTATGTATGTAGGTAAATTGGCTTGGTACAAGTGTAAATTGTCCCTAGTGTGTGTAGGGCAGTGTTAATGTGCGGGGATCGCTGGTCGGCGCGGACTCGGTGGGTTGAAGGGCCTGTTTCCACGCTGAATCTCTAAACTAAACTAAACTAATGTACTCATGTGCAGTATGATTTGCCTGGATAGCACGCAAAAGGAAATGTTTTCACTGTAAAACATTTGCTGGTGTTTAGTTTGAGAAGCGTTTCATTGAAGCTCTTGTGTTGGAAGGAACTGCAGATGCTGGTTTAAATCGAAGATGCTGGAGCAACTCAGCGGGACAGGCAGCATCTCTGGAGCAAAGGGCTGGGTGACGTTTCGGGGCAAGACCATCTATCTTCACTGAAGCTCTTGTTCCTCTCTCCCCTAGGTGTCCCCTGCGGCCTTCCCTCCGGAGCAGCCGGTTTGGGATCATTCCTTCCTTTTCCAGGGCCGGGATTGTGCCACCATCTTCACTGCGGGAGCGGCACTCATCCTCGAGTACTACTCCATCTCCTCTGGTACGTGACCATGTCTCCCGGGCACAACAGGGACAAGACAGGAGATTGTACAGAGGTATTTCCAGCCAAGGACCTCAGGCAGTTCACATCCAGATAACGGTGACCTCTCTCTGTATCACCGGACCATATCTCCCGTCTCCCCTAACTCTCAGCCTGAAGAAGCGTTCCGACCCCAAACGTCACCGATGTTGGGGGAGTCCAGAACCAGGGGCCACAGTTTAAGAATGAGGGGTAAGCCATTTAGAACAGGGAGGAAGAAAAACGTTTTCACACATAGGGTTGTGAATCTGTGGAATTCCCTGCCTCAGAAGGCAAGGGAGGCCGTCTCCGGATGCTTTCAAGAGAGAGTTAGATAGGGCTCTTAAAGATAGCGGAGTCAGGGGATATGGGGAGAAGGCAGGAACGGGGTACTGATTGGGGATGATCAGCCATGATCACATTGAATGGCGGTGCTGGCTCGAAGGGCCGAATGGCCTACTCCCATTGTCTAATCCTTTTCTCCTGAGATGCTGCATGACCCGCTGAGTTACTGTAGCATTTTGTGACTATCTAATGGTGGCCAGGTTGTCTTATCACGCGCTGGGCTTTGTCCTTCCCTCCTCTCCCAGCCTTCTCCCCCACCTCTCCCCTCCTCACCACTGTCGGCCTGAAGAAGGGTCCCGAACTGAAACATCACCTGTCCACTTTCTCCAGAGATGCTGGCTGACAAAGAAGAGTGCGTCAGTCGATCGTCTATCTCCTGTGACGAATGAAGGAGGGTCTCGACCCGAAACGTCACCCATTCCTTCTCTCCAGAGATGCTGCCTGTCCCTCTGAGTTACTCCACAATTTTGTCCCTACATCCGATTTAAACCAGCATCTGCAGTTCTTTCCCACACATTTTGTCCGCTCCACGCAGCAAAATCTCCTCAAGGCGAGTCTACTTTGAGGAAGTCCTCCTCCTCTCTCCGTCGAGCAACATCCTCTCTCGCTGTTCCCCCTCTTGTGATTCCTCCTTCCCTCCGAACCTACGACCGTATTTTAACCCAGACCCGCTGCCACAACCATGTGTGCTTCCTCGTTGCTTGCCTCCATCTCCATCTCCATCTCCACCTCCAAAATCAGTCTGAGGAAGGGTCTCGACCCGAAACGTCACCCATTCCTTCTCTCCAGAGATGCTGCCCGTCCCGCTGAGTTACTCCAGCATTTTGTGCCTATCTTCTGTGGTGAATGTTGAATCAGACTCGAGGGTCTGAGGGGCCACATGCTGTGGTTTTACTCTGCCTCTACTCTTGAGGTGGTGACCAACACATCTCACCGCTCCACTCTCACCGGCAGTGATGAACACCGTCAGCTGGTTTGGCCGCAGTCCCGTGGGCTTCTCCGGAGTGCCCCTGAGCCAGGACGTCTACCACAAGCTGATGACGGAGAATGGTGGCCGTGGACTGAAGGTGGTCAGCCTACCTGTTCAGGTGAGCTCCCTCCCATCTTAAACCTGTCCTGCTCGCTTCCCAGACTCTCAGGTGTCTAAACTGTGCCATGTTAGACCCCAGAGCTACCGTCTATCTTCAGCATAAACCAGCATCTACGGTTCCTTCCCACACATTTCGTCTGCTCCAATGTGAAATCTCAAGGTGTGCCTACCGTGAAGAAGTTCCTCTCCTCTCTCCGACAAGATTTCTGCAACATCCTCTCTCGCTGCTCCCCCTCTGTGACCCCTCCTGCTCTCCGACTCTACGAACAATGGGCCTGAAGACGGGTCTCAACCTGAAACCTCCACTCTCACCCATTCCTTCTCCCCAGAGATGCTACCTGTCCCGCTGAGTTTCTCCAGCATTTGGTGTCTTTCTAAGAACAATGGCCCGTTTCCCTTATCATCGTAACTTTTTTTTGTATAGCTTTCATTCACTGTTCTTTATCTCTCCACATCATCGTCTATATCTTTCGTTTCCGTTCCCCTGACTAGTCTGAAGAAGGGCCTTGTCCTGAAACGTCACCCACCCCTCTCCAGAGACGCTGCCTGTCCCGCTGAGTTACTCCAGCATTTCGTGTCTATCTTCGGTTCAAACCAGCATCTACGGTTCCTCCCTGCACATTAGGGATAATCAGCATGGCTTCGAATGAATGAATGAATAAATGTATTAATACTTTTTTTGACCAAGTATTCACATACAAGGAATTTGCCTTGGTGCTCCGCCTGCAAGTGGCAACATGACATACAGTGACAGTTAGAATGACACATTAAACATTAAACATTAGTAATAAAACATTATTAATTAAACATGTCGGATGTCATCCACCACTGAGTAACTCCAGCTTTTTGCGTCTACCTTCCTTTTCGAAGATTTGCTGATGTATCTACTCTGTTTTGTTGGAATATCCTCTCTCACAGTCCAGGTAATCGTTGTCTATTTACTATCTCCGCAGGGGACCAGTCTGAGAACAACATCTGATACCACACCAACTGTGGGGCTTGTCCTCAGGCTCATCGGCTCCGAGGTAAGATCGGACGATGCTTGGTTGACAGAAGATTAGGTTTGGTTCCATCTCCAATTTCATTCACTCCAACATCGCTCATTCCTTCAGATGCCTGGACTCTAAGCCTTGCGACCCCATCCTGTCTTTAAGAATGTCTTCTTACAAGAGTTCCTTACAACCCACCTCTGGCAAAGGCGTAAATGTATATGGCTGAGAAAAACATAGAAAGTAGGTGCAGGAGTAGGCCATTTGACCCTTTGAGCCCAGCACCGCCATTCAATATGATTATCCAGAATCAATACCCTGTTCCTGCTTTTCCCCCCATATCCTTTGATTCCATTAGCCCTAAGAGCTAAATCTAAAGGGCCTGTCCCACTTGGACGTCATTTGCGCGTCACGCAGATGGCGCTCGAAGATTTTGTACATCCCAAATTCCTGGACCGCGCGTCACTGCCTACATCACCTTGCACCATGCGCGCATTACGTGCGTGTCACGAGGCGCGCGTCGTGCGTCGTGACGCGTAAATGATGTCGCCTAAATGACGCGCAAATGATTCCCAAGTGGGACAGGCCCTTAACTCTCTCTGGAGTACATCCAGTGAATCGGCCTCCACTACATTCTGTGGCACAGAATTCCACAGATTCACAACTCTCTGGCTGAAAAAGTTTTTCCTCATCTCAGTCCTAAATGGCCTACCCTTTATTCTCAAACTGTGACCCCTGCTTCTGGACTCCCCCAACACCGGAAGCATTTTCCCTGCAATTCTCATCCCCGTTCCAAATGTACGTCCTTTCATTCTGGAGCTGTGCCCTCTGGCCCGAGACTCTCTCACTCCTGGGAAACATCCTCTCCACATCCACTCTATCCAGGCCTTGGACTTGGTTGTTTTCTCTGGAATGCCAGAGATTTAAGGGGAGATCTGGTGGAGCTATATAAAATGATGCGAGGCATAGATAGGGTAGACAGTCAGAACCTTTTTTCCCAAGATGGAAATATCTAATACTAGCGTGTATATCATTAAGGTGAGTGGGATTTCCACACAGAGGCTGGCGAGAGCCTGAAATGTGCTTCCAGGGATGGTGGTGGAGGCCAGATATGATAGTGGTGTTCAAGAGGCCTCTGGATGCCTCTGGAAAGGCAAATGGACATGCAGGGAATGGAGGGATATGGATCACGAACCGGCAGAAGAGGAGCGTTTAGGAAAGAACCGCAGACGCTGGTTTAAACTGAAGGTAGACTCAAAATGCTGGAGTAACTCAGCGGGACAGGCAGCATCTCTGGAGAGAAGGAATGAAGATGAGGAGTGTTTAAGAAGGAACTGCAGATGCTGGAAAATCGAAGGTACACAAAAATGCTGGAGAAACTCGGCGGGTGAGGCAGCATCTATGGAGCGAAGGAAATAGGCGACGTTTCGGGTCGAAACCCTTCTTCAGAAGATGAAGGAGTCTATTTTGACATTATGTTCAGCATAGATGTGGGCCGAAGGGCCTGTTCCTATGCTGTACTGTTCTGTCTTCGATGGGCTATGATTATAGAACAGGCGGAGGCCACGAGGGTTGAGTCTCTGGTGGGGTTTGACAGCAAGGATGAGAATTTTAAAGCCAAGCTCTCGGAATAACCTAAGGGATGCAGTGGTCAATAATTGAATATTTTGGACACCTTGTGCCGGGAATGATGCTGCAGGAAGGACCGATTGGAGCGACTATCCAAAATCCCCTCCCCATCTTTCTTGAGAGCAGTCTGTACGCAGGGTGGCTGCGGAAACGCTTTCGCATGAAGAACGCGATGTGTCACCGAGATCGCAGAGTCACTTCATTTTCCAATAAGGAACGCTATTCTTTGGCTGGAAACTCCCTTTCCATTTCAGGTTGCCCTTGTGGCAAGGTAAAAGGCTTGATATGAGCAGACTGAAGCATAATGATATGGAGATTTTATTGATATTCTGTGGGTGCCTAGAGGGTTGGTTGCTGAGGAGTCCACATTGTGGTACTTACGAGTAAATGCCCATGGGCCGAGTGAGAGACTGTGTGTATGTGTGTGATGTATTATTCACAAGGGCCCAACTTAGCCTTGAATTAATTCCTTTTATTACAGTTGCTTGCCAAACTAAATTAACAGCTTCAGCCAAGCACTAAACAAGCGCGGTATTTATTTTTGGATGATTGTGGTGAAGCTGTTTTGTCGGACAGCCATTTGTAACTTTTACGATCAGCTTCACGCGTGTAATTTGATGTTTCCAATGGGCAGTGTTGTTTTCAAATTCCTTATTAAACCCTGAGCTGATCAACACGGCTGTCCCCTAGCAGGTCCTGCATAACATTAGGGTAATGTGCAAGAAGGAACTGCGGTTTCAACGGAAGATAGACACAAAAAGCTGGAGTAACTCAGCGGGTCGGGCAGCATCTCTGGAGAGAAGGAATGGGTGACGTTTCTGGTTCTTCAGTTCTAACCTGGCAGTTCCCAGCACCGCTCCTCAGGCACAATGTCCATGCAATAACATGTAAAGGACACCCAATTAGATAATAAAATACCCGTATCACACAGTGGAGGCATTGGAGAGGGTGCAGAAGAAGTTGACCAGAATATTGACTTCAAATCTAACTTCAAGTCACCCTTGCTTTCCCTCTCTCTCCATCCCTCCCCCTTCCTAGTCCTCCCACCAGTCTGACTGTTCCCCTGATTAAATGTTATCTTTGTAAGTGGAGGAAGGAACTGCAGATGCTGGTTTACACCGAAGATAGACACAAAATGCTGGAGTAACTCAGCGGGACAGGCAGCATCTCTGGACAAAAGGAATAGGTGACATTTCGGGTCGAGACCCTTCTTCAGACTCAGACTGAGACTGTTTGCTTGCTGTCACCTCCTAACTAACAATGATCTATTTCCACATTTTCCTTGAGCTCCGTTCCCTTTGATGGCCCGTGTTCACACCTTGCCCTTCCATATCTCTGTGTCTCCCTCTCCCCTGACTCTCGGTCCGAAGAAGGGTCTCGACCCGAAATGTGAACCATTCCTTCTATCCAGAGATGCTGCCTGTCCCGCTGAGTTACTCCAGCATTTTGTGTCTATCTACAGTCTCTTCCCAGCTGTTGTCAGGCAACGGAATCATCCTACCACAACTAGAGAACAGTGCTGAACTACTATCTACCTCTTTGGTGACCCTTGGACTATCCTTGATTGGACTTTGCTGGCTTTACCTTGCACTAAACGTTATTCCCTTATCGTGTATCTATACACTGTAAATGAATCGATTGTAACCGTGTATTGTCTTTCTGTTGACTGGTTAGCCCGCAACAAAGCTTTTCACTGTACCTCGGTACACGTGACAATAAACTAACATGAACTGGTTGCCTCCGTCCGGGAGCTCTGGTTCCCCAGCAACATCTCAAAGACGTGCGGATTTGTCGGTTAATCGGCCTCTGTAAATTGTTCCTAGTGTGTAGGGAGTGGGTGCGATAGTGAGATTACATAATGTTAATTGGGGATCGATGGTCGGCGTGGGCTCGGTGGGCTGAAGGGCCTGTTTCCATGCTGTATCTCTAAGCTAAGCCACTCCCTGTTCTATCCCAGTTTGGGGCATCGGGGAGGGAAGGAGAGGGGGGGGGTCGGGCAGGGGGGGGTGCCTTCTTTGTCCCGAGCTGTTGGGCATCTCGTTAGAAGCCGGTTCCGAGAACGTTGCTTGAATAACAATCAAGGTCAAAGCTCAGGGAATGAGCGCGGCGGAACTTCAATAATAACACCCCAGGGTCATCTGTTTGGAGGCAGCGTTTCAAAGCGGTTCCCAGGGGGAAGGATCTGAGGTGCTAATGGTTAGGGATCCGTCCACATTTATCACTTTGAGCATTGATATGTGCGAGGGGAGTAGATGGGCAGAGTGCAGAGGGGGGGGGGGGGTGTTGTTATGCGGAGCCCTTGCTCCTGAGAAAGTCATCTCTCCCAGTGTCAGTGCAATCTCCTCCCAGAATTTCGTAAAGCTTGCAAAAGAAACAATTAGGCAGCAAGCTTACCTTTTCCCCTCAGACGCATAACAAATAAAGGTGGTCGCATGGTTGGTCTAAGCTAACGGTTTACCCACAAGGTTAATTTGCAGGTTGGATCAGGAGATAAGGAAAGAAAATGCAATGTTCATATTCATTTTGAGAGGACTGGAGTATAAAAGCTTGGGATGTAATGCTGAGGCTTTACAGGGCACAGGTTAGACCACATTTACAGTACTGTAAGTAGTTTTGGGCCCCATATCTGAGGAGGGATGTGTTGGTTTTGCAGACTTTCCAGAGGAGGTTTACGAGAATGATCCCAGGGATGGTTGGGTTTATTTACTGTGGGTTAATGTTTGACGGCTCTGGGCCTGTACTCGCTGGAGTTACGAGAATGAGGAGAGATCTTCTAAACACTTACTGTATAACAAAAGTGTGGGAAAGTTGCTTCCTCACAGCGCCAGAGACTCTGGTTCGATCCTGACTACGGGTGCTTGTCTGTACGGAGTTTGTACGTTCTCCCCGTGACTGCGTAGGGTTTCCCCGGGATCTCCGGTTTCCTCCCACACTCCAAAGACGTACAGGTTTGTAGGTTAATTGGCTTTGATATATATGTAAATTGTCCCTAGTGGGTGTAGGGTAGTGTTAATGTGCGGGGATCGCTGGTCGGCGCGGACTCGGTGGGCCGAAGGGCCTGTTTCCACGCTGTTTCTCTAAACTAAACTAAACTAATTCCAAGCCCATGTTTGTTGTAGTCACGATGAACAGCGGAGCTGGTGCTTGCAGCATTTATCATCACTACAAGCATTGCATTAGTGGGTACCGTAAGGTTACAGGGTTTGTGCAGTTGGTTAAACGTCTAATGAGTTGGATACATGGAGACATAGGGAAAATTAATGTCTTTGTTGAACAGAATGTGTCAGCCATTCTCACGCGCACATTCCCACAGGAGCCCTCCTGGACAAGAGCTAATTGAATAAAAGTGTGCCGGGGAGGTTGGCGGCATGTGCAAGACAAAGACGGCAGAGAGACGGTGACAGGCAGAGGCGTTTGCAGTACCATGGACAGCAGCTGCAGTATCCGCCTGTCTAATCACAGGCCGACGATAAAACTGTTGCATTTTACATGATCTGAGCTTCTGGGCGCAGTGGGCCGGCTCGGTTGCAATTGTACCCGGCCCAGCCACGATATGTGGTGAAGACAGACGCAAAACACTGGAGCAACTCAGCGGGACAGGCGGCAGCTCTGGAGAGACGGAATGGCCGACGGTTTCGGGTCGAGACCCTTCGTCAGACCAGAGTCAGGAGAAAGAGAAAGAGAAAGGGTCACAAGTTTAAGGATAAGGGGGAAGTCTTTTAGGACCGAGATGAGAAAAACATTTTTCACACAGAGAGTGGTGAATCTCTGCAACTCTCTGCCACAGAAGGTAGTTAAGGCCAGTTCATTGGCTATATTTAAGAGGGAGTTAGATGTGGCCCTTGTGGCTAAAGTGATCAGGGGGTATGGAGAGAAGGCAGGTACAGGATACTGAGTTGGATGATCAGCCATGATCATATTGAATGGCGGTGCAGGCTCGAAGGGCCGAATGGCCTACTCCTGCACCTATTTTCTATGTCTATGTTTCTAAAGGGAAATGAGAGATATGGACGGTGACTTTGAGCGATATAGAACAAATGAATGAAAGATATGAAAAAGAATATGAATGTGAAAATGAATGAAAGATGATAAAGAAAACAGGCCATTGTTAGCTGTGGGCTAGGTGAGTTACTCCAGCATCTTGTGTCTATCTTCGGTTTAAACCAGCATCTGCAGTTCCTTCCTACACAATTCGTGAAGC
>CM075993.1:4075943-4170943 GCA_038087875.1 Malacoraja senta
CCCCTTCTCCTGCGACTGCCGGCTGGAGTGGCTGAAGGAATGGGTCCTCCAAGCGCTCATCTCCATTCCAGAGAAGCAGGACATCCAATGCTCCGAGCCGGCCGGGCTGAGGGGGACGGCGGTGGTGGACATTCCCCCGTTACAATGCGTCGCGCCTCAGGTCCACCTGAGCTACCAAGGCAGCAACGACACGGCCGGTTTCTTCCAGGGGCAAACGCTCACCGTCCACTGCAACTCCACGGGCAACCCGCGCCCCAGATCCGCTGGAAGGTGCGGACGTCCAACACGGAGGTCGACCTCAACGAGGCGAGGGCGAGGGCGGTGGAGAGAGGGGAAGGGAGGGTGTTGGCCAGCGGCAAGGAGGGGGAACAGGAGCGCTTGGTGGTCCTCAAGAACGGGACGTTGGTCATCCCCCGCCTGAGCAAGTACGAAGAGGGGGTGTACACTTGCCTCGCCACTAACCTGATGGGAAGCAACGAGTCTTCCTTGGAAGTGGTGCTCAGTCCCAATCCGAAGCGGGAGCACGGCTACACCAAGGGCCGGGCGCCGAGCCCCAGCGCCTCCACCAAGCTCCGGGCGAAGGGTGGAGTCACCAGCGGGCCCGGTCTACAGGGGAAGGTCGGGCACCTGGAGCCCACGGCAGCCGGCAATCCCACCCCAAGCGCCCCGGACGCCCAGAGCTGCGCCAAGAGAGATCTAAGCCGCTTCATCTCCAACCATGCCTTCAACCTGAGCTCGGAGATGAAGCCACGAACCTTCGACTTCGGCGTCCTGGCCATGGAGGTGAGCGACAGCGACGCCAGGGTCCAGTTGACTCCTTTCCAGACGCCGCCGGGCGCCAGGAAGCCCCAGGTGTTGTTCCTGTGTTCGGGGCATGTGCCGGGAGAAGCGTCGGTGGTTCAGTGGTCCACGATCGAGAGCGGCGTCAACTCGTACCGCTTCCAGAAGCTGAAGCCGGGCTCCAACTACACGCTTTGCTTCACCCACACCGACTGCCACGACTGCCAAGTGCAAGTGGTGTTCACCACCAGGAGGAAGATCCCGTCCTTGTTCATCATGATCGTGGTCAGCTGCATCCTCCTGAGCGTGGCCACCGTCCCCTTGCTGGGGGCCACCTGTTGCCACCTGATGTACAAGTACCAGGGCAAGACCTACAAGCTGATCATGAAGACCCAGGCCCCGGGCAGCGTGGGGAAGGAAGCGGGCAGCCCCTTCGAAGCTGCCGCCGCCGCCTCCTCCCTGCACGGCTCGGCTCAGGTGTACGAAGCCAGCGAGGCCGGGGAAGAAGGCAGCCTAGATGCCGAGGGCAGGCCCGGGTCTCAGGTCAAAGCCAACCCGGACGAGTTCGAGGTTTACTCCGAGTACAGCGACCGCCTGCCGCTCGGGGCAGAAGCCGTGAACATCGGCGAGGAGATCAACGGCAACTACAGGCGACCAGTGCGTTGAGACCGATCGCCAAGGATCGCCAGCCACGACTAACTAACCCAACCGCAGATCACACAACAAGAAACCAAATCTCCGCTCTCCCGCCCAGGATTAAAAAAAAAAACCTCTAGGTATTCACACGGTGACAACGGCCGTGGTTTTTATTCAGTTTCAGAATTTTACCGTTGAATTGAATTACCGGTGCTGGCTCGAAGGGCCAAATGGCCAAATGGCCAAATGTCTATTGTCTATTGTCTATTGACAGAAGTAATACGGATTTGGGAATTGGCAGCCTTCCCCTTCGCGACGAAATGTCCCAAGTCAACCATCCGAGAGCGGTCGTTTTTTTGTGAACAGTCTTTATTGGAAACGTATGGTGCTTGGTTTGAAGAATTTTCAACCATTGTTGACCCTTGTAGACTTTCTTTGGGCGTCTGCGACCTTTCACTGCGATCCTCTCTCCCCTCCCTCTCTCCCCCACCCCCATCTCTTCCCCCCTTTCCCCCTCCCCCCTCTCTCACCCCCCACCCCACCTCGCCACCTCCCCCCTCTCTCCCCCTTCTCTCACCCCACCCCACCTCGCCACCCCCTCTCTCCCCTCTCTCCTCCCTCTCTACCCCCCTCTCTCACCCCCACCCCAACTCGCCACCCCCCCTCTCTCCCCTCTCTCCCCCCCTCTCTCACCCCATACCACACCTCGCCACCTCCCCCCTCTACCCCCTCCTCTCCCCCCCTCCCCCCCTCCCCTCTCTCCCCCCCTCTCTCACCCCCACCCCACCTCGCCACCTCCCCCCCTCTCTCACCCCCCACCCCACCTCGCCACCCCCTCTCTCCCCTCTCTCCCCTCTCTCCCCCCCCTCTCACCCCCACCCCACCTCGCCACCTCCCCCCCTCTCTCACCCCCCACCCCACCTCGCCACCCCCTCTCTCCCCTCTCTCCCCCCCTCTCTCACCCCACACCACACCTCGCCACCTCCCCCTCTCTCCCCCCCTCTCTCACCCCACACCACACCTCGCCACCTCCCCCTCTCTCCCCCCCTCTCTCACCCCACACCACACCTCGCCACCGCCCCCTCTCTCCCCCCCCTCTCCACCCCCCTCCCCCCCTCCTCTCCCCCCTCTCTCCCCCCCCTCTCCCCCCTCTCTCCACCCCACCTTGCCACCTCCCCTTGCCCCCAGTCAATGTGGTGAAACTAATATTGTCTGTGTATATCTCTCGATGTTTGCCGGTGACACTGTTGTGCCCACTACCACCCCCCGCCCCCTGTCCCGCAGCTGATATCCCACTCCATACCAGCAGCCCATTGTATTGTATTTAAGAGACTAGTGCGTCTAAATGGAAGTAGTGTTACATGGCCCCGTCGCGTTAGTGTGGAGGAACTTCTCTTGAGAGAGTTATTGGCTGCCGCGGTCGACTTGCGGGGCCCAGGTGTGTGCGTTTTTGTAACTTCGACCAACCCACTCTCCTACCCGCCTCTCTCGCTCCCCACCAACCCTTGATATGCTTTATCTCTGTGTTTATAAAAATTAAAAGCGAAACATATCAAAATCCTATTTGAGACTTGAGTTTGGAAATCTTCCTTTGAGAGAACAATCTCGCGTCTGTCGCTGCGTCAATGGAAAACGGCAGACATAGGTTTAAGGTGAAGGTGGAAAAGATTTAATAGGAATCTGAGGGGTAACTTTTTCACACCAAGGGTGGTGGGTGTATGGAACGAGCTGCCAGAGGAGGTAGTTGGGGCAGGGACTATCCCAACGTTTAAGCAGCAGTTAGACAGGTACATGGATAGGACAGGTTTGGAGGGATATGGACCAAACGCAGGCAGGTGGGACTAGTGTAGCTGGGACATGTTGGCCAAGTCAAGTCAAGTCAAGTCAAGTTTTATTCGTCACTTGCACATAAAGTGCAAGTGAAATGAATTTGCCAGCAGCGGTACAATAAAAAATGAACACACAATACACAATAAAAATTTAACACAAACAACCACCACAGCATTCATCATTGTGTTGGAAGACCAAAACTTGGCCAGTATGGGCAAGTTGGGCCGAAGGGCCTGTTTTCACACTGTATCACTCTATATTGAATTGTCCCATTGTAGGTAACTAACCAACATTTCCCCTCCCTCCGCCGCCGTCTTTGCAGCCCTCTCTTCCCTGTAGCTCATCTCTCCCACTATCCCGCCCCACTCCCCCGTCTCCCTCCACCCATATCCCCCCTCCCCGCTTCACATATCACGCCCCTGCTCTCCCCATCTCGCAGTCTTTTGACCGCTTTCCACCTGTAGCCTTTGTCCACCCATCTGCCAACCAACCCCCCCTCTCACCTGTATCCACCCATCACTCGCCTGTCCTCCCCCCCACCTCTCTTTTCCAGCTTTCCGTCCCCTACCCCAATAAGTCTGAACAAATGTCCCGACCCGAAAAGTCACCTCTTCATGTTCTCCAGAGACGCTGCCTGACCCGCTGAGTTCCTCCAGCACATTGTGACTTCATTTTGTAAGCCTGCACCTGCAGTTCCTTGTTTCGTCACGAAATTTAAATTCCTCCCTTTACGCCCCGGCAGTGCTGTCTCCGGAGATGCTGCCCGACCCGCTGAGTTATTCAGGCACGTCTGTGTCTTATGTTGTGCAAATGTTAAAACTGCACCCACGCTGCTATCGTGTTGCCTCCACCACCACCTTTCAATGTGTTTCTAATCCGCTTCAGTCCCAGTGAGCCTCGCCTGGCTTCACGGCTTCTAGCCTTGCATTCGACACCAATATTTCCCCATCACCGAGCTCCCATTTAACTGAAGTGGGCACAAAAGGATCTTATAGAAACACATAAAAATCTTAAGGATTTGGACAGGCTAGATGCAGGAAAAATGTTCCCGATATTGGGGGAGTCCAGAACCAGGGGTCACAGTTTAAGAATAAGGGGTAGGCCATTTAGGACTGAGATGAGAAAAACTTTTCCACCCAGAGTTGTGAATCTGTGGAATTCTCTGCCACAGAAGACAGTGGAGGCCGATTCACTGGATGTTTTCGAGATGTAACTCTTAGGGCTAATGGAATCAAGGGATATGGGGAGAAAGCAGGAACGGGGCACTGATTTTGGATGATCAGCCATGATCGTATTGAATGGCGGTGCTGGCTCGAAGGGCCGAATGGCCTACTCCGGCACCTATTTTCTATGTTTCTGTGTTTCTAAAATGCTGGAGTAATTCAGCGGGACAGGCAGCATCTCTGGGGGGCAGGGAATGGGTGAGGTTTCGGGTCGAGACCCTTCTCCAGTCTGAAGGAACGTCACCCATTCCTTCTCTCCAGAGATGCTGCCTGTCCCGCTGAGTTACTCCAGCATTTTCTGTCTGTCTTCGATGCAAACCAGCATCGGCAGTTCCTTTCCACACATTTAACTGAAGTACTTTCCTTCCTTTCCACAAAGCGCGTTTGCAGACCGAGTAACAAGCAGCGTGCGGTGACGCTACTTAAACGTCGGTCTCAGTCATTGACAGTTCTATCTCGATTGAATGGATAGCCCCGGATGGTCTGCAGAAGGGTCCCGACACGAAACACCCCCTGTCCATTCCCTCCCCAGATGCTGACCGACCCGCTGTGTTCCTCCAGCACATTGTGCTTTGCTCCAGATTCCAGCCTCTGCAGTTTCCTGTGACTCCAGCCTGTAGCAGCATAAATACAGCCATGGGTGGCAGCGGTGGAGTTGCTGCCTTACAGCGCCGGAGACCCGGGTTCGATCCCGCCTACAGGTGCTGTCTGTACGGAGTTTGTACGTTCTCCCCGTGACCTGAGTGGGTTTTCTCCGAGATCATCGGTTTCCTCCCACACTCCAAAGACGTGCAGGTTTGTAGGTTACTCGGCTTGGTGTAAATGTAAATTGTCCCTTGTGTGTGTGTGTGTGTGTAGGATAGTGTTAATGTGCGGGGGTCGCTGGTCGGCATGGACTCGGTGGGCCGAAGGGCCTGTTTCCGCGCTGTATCTCTAAACTAAACTGGGGAATTACCAGATTAAATCCAACGCAAATGATCAAAAATACAGTGTTTCCGACCCGAAACGTCACCTATCCATGTTCTCCACAGATGCTGCCTGACCCGCTGAGTTACTCCAGCACTTTGTGTTTTATTTTTGCTGAAGATTCGAGCATCTGCGGTTCCTTCCGTCAAATCAAAAATAATATTTGAGTATCAGAACAAAAAGACACTGTTTGGAAAGCAATTTTTTTTTAAATGCCAGCTATCTTTCATCAATTAATTCTTCCTTCGAAAGTCTATTGCAGGGCCAATACGAGTCTGTAGATGGTGCAACATGGAGTAAACATCAAACAACTATGCTGGAACTCAGCGGTGTGGGGAGGAACCGCAGATGCTGATTTACACTGAAGATAGACACAAAATGCTGGAGTAACTCAGCGGGACAGGCAGCATCTCTGGAGAGAAGGGATGGGTGACGTTTCGGGTCCAGACCTTCCTTCAGGCTGAGAGCCAGGGGAAAGGGAAACGAGAGATATGGACGGTGATATAGAACAAAGGAATGGAAGATATGCAAAAAAAAGTAACGATGATAAGGCGTGTTCTAGGCGAGAAGGAGCGCAGACAATGAGACTCGACAAGACGACTTTGAAGCTGGTACGACTTGGGTGGCGGAGGGATGGAGAGGGAGGGAATGCAGGGTTTACTTGAAGTTAGAGAAATCAAGGGTTATATAAGCTGCCCAAGCGGGTCAGTCCTGAATGAAGAAGGGTCCCGAGCCTGCTAATTCCCCGCCACAGACGCTGGCTGTCGCGTCGAGTTCCTCCAGCGCTTTCTTCTTTAATATAAGGGGAAGGCAGGTCAGGCAGCATCTCTGGAGGGGTGATCGATGGTCGGCTTAAAGGGCCTTCTTCCACACTCACTGTATGTCTAACGCGAACTGAATAAGAAACTGCAGATGCTGGTGAATACACAGGACACAGAGTGATGGAGCAACTCAGCGCATCTCTGGAGAACATGGATAGGCGAGGTTTTGGGGCGAGGTGCTTCTTCAGACTGATTGGTTGTGGAGGGGGTGGGGGGGAGTGAAAGCTGGGAGGGGAGAGGTAGGAAAGAACATGGACACAGACTGCCCCGTGATGGCAGCTCACAGAATGTGCGCTAATACAGGAGCACACACTGAGATCTATGGTCAGTGTGGCTGGATCTCTAGACTAAATAAATACATCGGGCGCAGACGTGTGTGGCAGCGGAGAGCTGTATAGTGTAGGGCCTGTCTCATTTGCGCGTAATGTACGCGACATCATTTACGCGTCACGACGCCCCAGGATTTTGGGATGTACAAAATCTTCGCGCGCCATCTGCGTGACGCGCAAATGACGCCCAAGTGGGACAGGCCCTTTACGCTTCACTTAAACTGCTGCAAGGGGGGGGGGGGTGTATCTCACAAGCTGACAGTGCCGCCTTTGATCCTTGCACTTGCACAAAATGCATTTAGAAAATCTTCATTACTCCACCCCAATTTCAGGATTGTTGCCTTAAGTCACAGGGCTGGCGTGACAAGAAACGCGGTGCCATTTCCATATAAATGGCTTTGGGAAAATTCTCTCTGCGAGGATTTTTAAAATGCAGCAGGTCAGATCAATCAGAATTACATTATTCAGTAAGAAGGCGCAGGCTCAGGCTCAGGCTGCGCTGCAGAGACGGGCTGTGGATGAGAGGCAGGGGGCAGTGGGCAGGCCGAGAGGAGGAGGGTGGGGTGGGGAGAGACTGCCGCTGATAAAAAACATCCTCACACACACACAGCAGGTGCAGCGTTAAGCAGGTCTAACAGGGCCAGCTTTGGGCCAAGACAGACACAAAATGCCGGGGTAACTCAGCGGGACAGGCAGCATCTCTGGAGAGAAGGAATGGGTGACGTTTCGGGTCCAGACCCTTCCACCCAGAGATACTGCCGTTGGTCCCGTTGAGTTACTCCAGCATTTTGTGTCTCCCTTCGGTTTTAACCAGCATCTGCAGTCCCTTGGTAGACTCAATATGCTGGAGTAACTCAGCGGGACAGGCAGCGTCTCTGGAGAGAAGGAATGGGCGACGTTTCAGGTCCAGGTCCTTCTGCAGTCCCTTGCTACACAGATCGGGCCAAGTGTGTCTCTGCTCCCGTCCTGTACTCAGTCTGATCCCATCCTGGATTATAAGGAGAGGTTGGACACATTTGGATTGTTTTGTCCGGAACGCTGAGGGAGGGGGGCTGTTGGATACAAAATTACGTGAAGCAGATAGTGTCGACCAAAGATCCTATAGCGGAGCTCGCTATAGGATCTTTGGTGTAGACAGAACCTCCCACCCCTCCTCCTGCTCCTCGTGGGAATATCAAAGACTCAAGGGCATACCTTTAAAAGGTGAGAGGGGCAAATTCTTTAAAGGAGATAGAAACATAGAAAATAGGTGCAAGAGTAGGCCATTCGGCCCTTCTAGCCTGCACCGCCATTCAATATGATCGTCCAACTCAGTATCCTGTACCTGCCTTCTCTCCATACCCCCTGATCCCTTTAGCCACATCTAACTCCCTCTTAAATATAGCCAATGAACTGGCCTCAACTACTTTATGTGGCAGAGAATTCCACAGATGTGTGAGCCCATTTATTTATCTATCTATTTATTAAGTTATTATATTTTGTTTGCATAGCCTGCGTTGGGGTGTCTGAAGAAGGGTCTCGACCCGAAACGTCACCCATTCTTTTACTCCAGGGATGCTGTCTGACCCGCTGAGTTACTCCAGTCTATCCTCGGTTTAAACCAGCATCTACAAGTCCTTCCTACACATGAAACATTCGAGGACATAGAGGGCATAGTTATAAGGTGAGAGGGACAACGTTTAAAGGGAATGAACGGGACAATTTTTTTTTTAACGACAGAGTGGCGAGTACCTGGAACGGTGCTGCAGATACAAGTGTATAAGAAAGAACTGCAGATTCTGGCTTAAATCGAAGGTAGACACTAAATGTTGGCGTAACTCAGCGGGTGAGGCAGCATCTCTGGAGAGGAGTGCGGGATGTTTAGTGGGGAATAGTAGTGAGATTGAAGAGTCGTTTGTATAGGCACATGTATATGTAGGGAACAGAGGGGTATGGGTTACGCGCATGTAAATAACAGATGGTCTTGGCATCATATGTTAGAACTTAAAACAGGATGGCAAGGTAGCGCTGCTGCCTCACAGCGCCAGAGATCCAGGTTCCATCCCGACTTGGGGTGGTCTGTATGGAGTTTGTACTCTCTCCCTGTGGGTTTACTCGTTTCCTCCCACATTCCAAAGACATGCGGGTTTGTAGGTTAATTAGATTCTGTAAATTGCCCCTGGTGTGTAGGATGGAATTAGTCTACCGGTGAGCACTGGTCGGTGTAGACTCGATGGGCTGAAGGGCCTGTTTCCACACTGATTTCTGAACTAAAAACTCAACTGCGGACAAGACCACAGGAAATAAGCGCAATGCTTTAACCCTCGCATATTTATTCATATCTAGATATCGTCCCAGCATCGGAGCTTTACCTAGGATCACTCCCACATTCTTATAGTGATGGGCTCTAGTGCCCATTGTGCAGTGGTAAGCATTTAAAACAAACTCCCACCAAAAAAGAAAGAATACTTTCCAAATAATTAAAAGTCACCTTCGACAAGAAGCACAAATGTAGATAATTTGAGAACATCAGTTCCCATGAAAAAGATGCAGGTTGAAGTCTTGATTTTACCAGTCAAAAAGCTGTGTAGATTAATATCATTTATTCTTAACAATTACAGACTATGAACAGTGAGAAATTGGCACCAAGTTTTCCATAATTATTGGTATTTTAAAAGTACGTAATTTTTGTGCACTATCAAATTCAAAGTACGATATTTTTTAAAAATAACTATATCCTTTATAATGGGTAACACCACCATGTGTATATCATGGGTAATACTGGGACAATTTGCCATGTCTCTTGGTAGCGGTTATCAAAATCTTGTCTAAACATCTTCAAACTTCAGTATTATGTAACACCGAACAGCAGCAGAAAGCAAATCAACGTATCTACAGATGCTGGAAAATTAGCAATACAGGTCGCGTTTCTTCTCACAGATGTGAACTGACCTGCCGGGTATTTCCAGCATTTTCTGCTTTTCTGATTTCAAGCTGGGAAGGCACACTGGGAATATACTAGCACAGTACCCCAAATGTTGACATTTGGTTTGTTCAAGGAAATACCCTTCAAATAGTGAAGGCGGCAGATTTGAGTGTTTAAGAACTCAGCCCGCTGAGCTACCTAGTGGCCAAACCCTGCAATTTCAATCAACCATTGATGGGGGGGGGGGGGGGGGGGGGAGGGAAATGGGACCAGAAGTGACTTGTCCACAGAGAGGAAGTATGTAACCTGTACACAAGTTCGCTAAAATCGCTGTAGATTTTTGACCCACTTATCAGAATCATAAGGGTGTCGAATCAACATAGGGCCCTACTCCTTTTCGCAAAGTTCAGATTTAGTGAGATTATCATCTGTGGTGTGTTGGGAGGAAGAGTTCAATTCTCCGTTTGAAACTAGATCTGCGGCCGAGCAGACATCCGGCCTCCTGGAAGCGATCAATATTGGGTTGCGGAGGAGGGTGAAGGCCAAGTACCACCTCGCCCGCACGCGCTTGGACCTTGCAGTCTTGGCCGACGTCAGATTGGACATCAACTGGATCCCTGCAAGGAGCAGAACAAAAGCCATCACCTTACAATACGATGGAACTTTATTCATCCCAGGAGGGAAATTGATCTGCCAACAGTCATAAAGACACAAGATGCACGAAACGTGAAATTAAAGTGACGAGTGGAAAGGATTGGGGATGTGCAAAGATTGGGTTGGATGTGGAAGCATAAAGTACAACTGCATTCCGTTGTCTCTGTACTGTACACTGCACAATGACAATAAAGTTGAATCGGAATCGGAATCGGAATGCAGTTAGGCAATTTTTGTGAAGAAAATACCCTATTAAAGTCCAGGATAGAGAGATAAGGCACGGAAACAGCCCCTTCAGCCCACTGAGTCTGCACCGACCAGCGATCCCCGCACATTAGCACTATCCTACACACACCAGGGACAATTTACATTTATACCAAGCCAATTAACCTAAAAACCTGTACGTCTTTGGAGTGTGGGAGGAAACCGAAGATCTTGGAGAAAACTGATGCGGTCACGGGGAGAACGTACAAACTCCACACAGACAGCACCTGCAGCTGGGATCGAACCCAGGTCTCTAAACTAATGAACGATCACCATTGGTTTTGTAAACAGGTCCAGAATAATGAAAGGCAGCGACAGACATGAAGCATCACACAATTGGGAAATCAAGTTCTTCTTGGCCAGCATGGTCGGGTGGGCCGAAGGGCCTGTTTCTGTGCTGTACGACCATGGCTCCAATTTCAATTCGAAGATTTTCTCCCCAACACTAGTGTAGGTGGGTTATATTAGACAGCGCAGGTAAGTTGGGCTGAGGAGCCTGTTTCCTGGCTCCATGACTCTAGTACAGGGGTGGGAAACCTTTTCATGTTGGAATGCCGCATTAAGTTAGCTGTAATCTAATAAGGCCGCATCGAAGAAACTTCAATTAGATATACTTCAAAATGTACATTATTTTGTAAAAATCTAACTACTATGTACTAACTTCAAGAAAATGATTTTTTTTTAGTAAATTCTAAAAAACGAACCTTTTAATGAATTTGTTGTGCCTGCTTTCTGGAGTCTAGTGTAGCATTAGAACTAAATCATGAGTGTTAACAGGTGTTAAAATAGCCCTCATGACTTACTAATGTTTTAATTGTGGCCGTCAGTCGGGGAGGATTATTTCGTTGAATCTTCTCTTACTCTTTGGAATTTTAAATACGTTCATTTTAAGATTAAAATAAAAAAAATAATAAAAGACGAATAAAAACATATTAATAAAAATAAAAGGATTTATTCTACAAAATTTGGATTCATTCAAAATGCCGCACTTAATGGCCTAGAAGGCCGCAGGCTCCCCACCCCTGCTCTAGTAGCTCACCTTCCTCCTCATTCTTGCATCTGTCGCCTCCACTCAACCCCAAGTCCTGGGAGCGGAGAAGGAGGAAGCAGAAAGCTTTCATCACTGGGTGTGAATGGCTGACTTCCACCAGCAGGAAGCCAACATAACACCGATAGGCTGCCAGAGAAACAAGATGGTTAGTTTACAATGGCCAGTTGGCGGAGCAATGCACGGGGACAGATACGAGGCACATTCCTATCACAGAGGTGAAGACCCAGCAAGTGGCAGCGTCGGTATTCTCCACCTCCCCTCCCATCCCGCTACTCATTGCAACACTTTCCCTGTCATTGCCTCAGGAATTTTGCGACGTGCTGGTGAGCAACAACAAAAAAAAAATTCTACGCAGAACAAACTCACAAGGAAAAATAGGGGTCAAAAATTCTCAGCAATTCAGAAACCAAGATGAATATTTCTACTTAAAGGACTATTTCCAGCACCTTTTTTTAACCTCTTTGAGAATCCCCAATTTGAGAACAATTTAGAGAAACAACATTATTACAAACTGTCGGCAGGGTCTTGGCCCGAAACGTCGCCTATTCCTTTTCTCCAGAGATGCTGCTTGACCCACTGAGTTACTCAAGCTTTTTGTGTCTATCCGAAATTTCCTGCTGCTCTGATCAGCTGATACATCGATCTTGCATTTGGTGTCGAATTGCGGGAAAAAAATTTGCCTAATCAGGAGTTCGGCAAGAACATTTTGACCAAAAACTTGATTGTTGCAGACTTATATGAAATCAAAAAATTCAGTGAAACTCAGTTGCATGCAAACTCTGTCAAATGCTGTATGCTTACAGTTCCATGGAAGAGTCAAGGGCCTGTCCCACTTTATACTCCAACTAAACAAACTATTTTCCCTCCATTCACGTTCCTCCTATGTCCCATTTCCTTTGCTATGCCATGTGTCATCTCCCCAGCATGTATCTATTGAAGGTATTGAGGGAGTGTAGCGTAGGTTCACCAGGTTAAATCCTGGGGTGACGGGACTGACATATGATGAAAGAATGGAATCGACTGGGCTTATATTCACTGGAATTTAGAAGGATGAGAGGGAATTTTATAGAACCATATAAATTTCTGAAGGGATTGGACAGGCGAGATGCAGGAAAAATGTTCCCGATGTTGGGGGAGTCACAGGTTAAGAATAAGGGGTCGGCCATTTAGGACTGAGATGAGGAAAAAACGTTTTCACCCAGAGAGTTGTGAATCTGTGGAATTCAATTCATTGGATGTTTTTGAGAGAGTTAAGGACCTGTCCCACTTTCACAACCTAATTCACGACCTTTTTTACTCGTGGACATTAATCAGGCTAGAAAAACGCCCCGACCTACTTGATGCCACGAGTACCTACGAGTAGCATTACGACCTGCTACGACCATGCTGCCAGTACGAGTCAAGGGCAAACTCGGCAGAGGTCGTGAAAGTGGGACAGGCCCTTTAAACTAAGAGACGCAATAGAACAAAAATTAACTGAGAAAGAAGAAAAAACAAGTTACCCGGGTCAAAGCACTCCACCCCTCTGTGGAGAAGGCTCATGTCCAATCTACAGAAGTGAATGATGTTGTAGATCGCCGTAAGGACCACCCGCCACACTCCAACGATGGAGCCGATCAAGACGTTGAACATAAAGAACAGGTATGTGAAGATGTAGAGGCCTCGTCTACAAAAGAATGGCAAAGATGTTTCATTTTATTTCGAAATGTCCTTCGAAATGTGGTCAACGTTAAAACTCCAGCCAGATTGCTGACCTGGCCCCAACTTCATGAATATCCAAAATCCCAACCACACAGTGGGCATTTCTGTACATTGTGCTTGGTTTAGTGTTCAAGAGATTCAAGATAATATATTGTCATGTGTCCCAGATAGGACAATGACAATTCTTGCTTTGCTTCAGCACAACAGAATATAGAAGGCATAAATAAATACAGAACAGATCAGTGTGACCATATACCATTGAATGAATATATATATACATATACACACACACACACACACACATATATATATATATATATATATATATATATATATATATATATATATATATATATATATATATATATATATATATATATATATATATATATATATATATATATATATATATATATATATACACACACACACACACACATATATATATATATATATACACACACACACACACACATATATATATATATACACACACACACACACACACATATAAATATATATATTCAATGGTATATATACACACACACACACACACATAAAGATATAAAGGGCAATAGGCTATTAAAGTTCAGATTTTTGTTTGAGTTGAGTTTAATAGTCTGATGGCTTAGAGATACAACACAGAAACAGGCCCTTCAGCCCACAGAGTCTGCACTAACCAGCAACCCCCCGCACACTTACACTATCCCACACACTAGGGGTTACAATGCTACCAAAGCCAATTAACCTACAACCCTAGCATGTGGGAGAGTCTCGGACCAGAGGTCACATCCTCAGAGTAAAAGGATGCTCTTTTAGGAAGGAAATGTGGAGGAATTTCTCGAGTCAGAGGGTGGCGAATCTGTGGAATTCATTGCCACAGACGGCCGTGGAGGCGAAGACAATGGATATGTTTTACTGGCACAGCAGCGATGCAGTTAGCTTCAATTAGCACAAGCCTACAGCCAGTTTGCGGAGCTCCCTCACAAGTGGTCAGGACCTGTACGTACCTATTCGTAATACTCCGGGTTTTGCCGTCCTTGCGCAGGAAGAGGAACCGAGCCAGGACGTGTTGAATCAACAGGACCACAACCAGCGCCAGCCAGAAGGGCCTCGAAGGAAAGAAATCAACTACAAGTTAAAAAATATCATATGCAAACCACCGTCTTCACTAAATAAAGACCATCATTAACAAGAGAGGAACAATACAAGGAACCAGATCCAGGACAAAGGATGTGAAAAGCCAAATTTACCCCAGTAAAAATGCAACTCCCAAACCTGGCTCATTGTGTAATCTGGTCATTGTGTTTGTGGGGCTCCAATGTACGGAATTTAGCTACAAATTTTCCAACACTTTGCCGAACGTCAGGATGAAAAGCGGGAGGTGGCACACTTGAAGCAGAAGGTTGAGGAGCTCATCTCCAGGAGGGTCAACCCTGCAAGGGTTAATTGAAGGCTGTGGTCCCCAAAGATAGACACAAAATGCCGGAGTAACTCAGCGGGGACAGGCAGCATCTCTGGAGACAGGGAACAGGTGATGTTTCGGGTCAAGACCCTTCTGGTCAAGACCCATCTTCAGATTGAAGAAAGGTCTCGACCTGAAACGTCACCCGTTCCTTCTCTCCAGAGATGCTGCCTGTCCCGCTGAGTTCTGGAGAGAAGGAATGGGCGACCCTTCTTCAGACCTTTCGGGTCAAGATCCTTCTTCAGACTGAAGAACGGTCTCGACCTGAAACGTCACCCATCCCTTCTCTCCAGAGATGCTGCCTGTCCCGCTGAGTTACTCCAGCATTTTGTGTCTATCTTCAGTGTAAACCAGCATCTGCAGTTCCTTCCTACACAAGACTGTGGTCCCTCCAGTTGAGGGAAGATGAGGAGATGATCTGATTAGACGTCATAGCTATTACTAGTTGACAATTTCTTCGCCTGCGGTTGTATATCCTCAGGAGTGGCAGGTACAAAATAGGGAGCAACCTTAAGAGGCACATAATTTAGAAGTGGTACTTCAACCAATGAACTTTGCCCTTGGGATCAGGCAAGGGCTTAAGTCAATAGAATAATAGTTTCAAAGTGCTAACTTTGCCCATTACACAAGTCTATCAGGCAACAGAGAACAGAGGATTTAAGATACAAGTCAAATTCAATTGGGATAGGCTCAAGGGGCCAATGACAAGGTGCTAGTAACTCAGATGGCATCACTGGAGAACATGGTTAGGTGATGTTTTGGGTCAGACCCTTCCTCATACTGATTGCAAGGTGGGGCAGGCGGGGAGCAAGAAGACAGATGGAACAGGAGAGGGGCAGGACAAACAATGCATGTCAGATAATAGATGAACACGGGCGGGTGGGTGGGGAGGGGGGTTGAGAGGCAGATGGTTAGACAAAAGCCAAAGATGAGTAAACAGAAGGTGTGAGGCAAAAGGATTGAAGTGCTGCGAATTGTGAAGCCAGAGGAAGGAATGGAGGTGGAAGGGGAGACATAGGTGAGAGTCCCAGACTTTCATATCTTTGAGTTGTAAACTACCCAAGTGGAATAGGGAAAAGGATAAACGGACAGCATGGCGGCGCAGCGCCAGAGACCTAGGTTCGATCCTGACTACGGGTGCTGTCTGTGCGGAGTTTGCACGTTCTCCCTGCGGGGGTTTTCTCCAGGAGCTCCGTTCCTCCCACACTTCAAAGTGGTACAGGTTAGTAGGCCAATTAGCTTGGTAAAGTTGTAAATTGTCCCTAGTTATGAAGACAGGTTAGTGTTAGTGCGCGGGGATCGCTGGGCCGAATGGCCTGTTTCCGCGCTGTATCTATAAACGAAACTAATAGAGGCCAATATACGAATAATTTACTTTTGCCAGAGCCAGCAATAAAATATTTTGTCACAATCCTTTGAGAAGCAGGAAATTAAAAGGGTTCTGCGGAGTAGACTCACCACATAGTTTCGAGTATCCTGAAGAGAAAGAGGTTTCGCCCGTGAAGAATGGGGATGACAATAAGAAAGGCAAATAGGCCAAAACACATGAAGAATACCAGCAGCTGTATGGAGAGACCTACATGCAAGATAAAGAAGAGATTTGATTTAAATGGCACATAATGACAATAGCCAAGACCTCCTTAGGTGGGGTCAGTGAATCTGAAGTGACCAGTGTTGTAATAAACACAGGCATTCAATAATATGGCCATGTTTCACCACCACCTAAAAACATCTCCCTCTGTTCAGGGTTCAATTGATCAGGAATTCTACTGGATTAGAGAGAGACACAGAGATGGAGACTGACAGAGAGAGAGACAGAGAGACAGAGAGCGAGACAGACACAGAGAGACAAAGAACGAGAAAGACAGAGAGACAGACAGCGAGACAGAGACACAGGGAGAGAGAGACACAAAGAGAGACAGAGAGACACAAAGAGAGAGAGAGAGACAGACAGAGAGACACTAAGAATTATGGAACATTGCAATTCTCTTCCAATACTCCCACCAATGGGTGACACAGTAGCGCAGCTGGTAGAGCTGCTGCCTCACAGCGCCAGAGACCCAGTTTCGATCCTGACCTCGGGTGCTGACTGTGTGGAGTTTGACGTTCTCCACGTGGGTTTCCCCCAACAAGAATCAAGGGATATGGGGAGAAGGCAGGAACGGGGTACTGATTGGGGATGATCAGCCATGATCATATTGAATGGCGGTGCTGGCTCGAAGGGCTGAATGGCCTACCCCCGCACCTATTTTCTGTGTTTCCATGTATCTTAACACATCCCAAAGCCCTGGAGGTTTGTAGGTTCAGTTGAGCGAGGTGGTGTGCACAATTCTACACACGTAGCTAACATCTGGAGGAGAGCGGAAGTTCACATCTCACTTTAGAGTGAGACGTTACTCAACCGAGAGTTGAATGTCATTTTACTGAGCGACATCCAACGTGGATTTGCACTGGAATCTCTCCCGGATTCCTTTACAATTATCACTTGGAAAAAGTGCTAATTGTGAAACAGTTGATAGGTTTTAAAACAACACAACACTAGTTACCCAAAGCGACGTGGGCAACTTGGTAGCTGGAGAAGCTCATCCAACCGACAATGGCAGACTGAGAGGGTCTGATACGCCTCTGGACGTTGAAGACTTTGCCCGTGTCTCCTCGATAGAGGCTCATCAGGTTCTCTCTATGAACAGAGAAAGGTGGTGATTAAACTTGAACACAAATAGAGCGATTCAGTGGAGCCCAGATTAAGGTGGGGTGGGGGGGGGGGGGGGAAATTGTGAGCAATTTTGGGCACCATATCTGAGGAAGGATGTGCTGGCCCTTGGAGAGGGCCCAGAGGAAGTTTACAAGAATGATCTCGGGAATAAGTTGGTTAACCTATGATGAGCGTTTGACAGCGCTGGGCTTTAGACGAATGAGGGGGGGGGGGGGGGAGGACCTCATTGAAACGTACAGAGTAGTGAAAGGCTTGGATAGAGTGGATGTGGAGCGGATGTTTCCACTAGTGGGAGAGTCCAGGACTAGGGGGTCATAGCCTCAGAATTAAAGGACGTTCCTTTAGGAAGGAGATGAGAAGGAATTTCTTTAGTCAAGGGGTGGTGAATCTGTGGAATTCATTGCCACAGAAAGCTGTGGAGGCCAAGCCAATGGATATTTTTCAAGGCAGAGATAGATAAGATTCTTGATTAGTACGGGTGTCAGGGGTTATGGGGAGAAGGCAGGAGAATGGGGTTAGGAGGGAGAGATAGATCAGCCATGATTGAATGGCAAAGTAGACTTGATGGGCTGAATGGCCTAATTCTGCAGCTATTACTTATATGACCTTAAAAATGAAGTTTAATAAGATGTGCAAGGCAAGTTTTAAAAACAGTGTTGGCTGGCTGAACTGTTCTGATCAGGGAGCTGATGGAAGCAGATTTTATAGCCATGTTCAAGAGACATTTAGACAGACTTTGCAGCCAAAGACGAGAGTGAGGTGGACCATGTGCCGGCAGGTGGGATTATCTACATTGACATCATAGCCAGCACAGACATGATGGTCTGAAGATCCTGCTCCTGTGGTATATTCCAATGTTCTTCTACAACTCCCCATCAGAAAGTTGGACGGCACAGTGGCACAGCAGTGGAGCTAGCTACTGCCTTACAGCGCCAGAGACCCGGGCTCGATCCCGACTATGGGTGCTTGCCTGCACGTTCCCCCCCCCCCCCCCGCCGTGACTTGCTGTGGGGTTTCTCCCAATATCTTCGGCTTCCTCCCACACGCCAGACGGACAGGTCGGTAGGTTCATCAGCTTGGTGTAAATGCCAAGACCAACTCTTTGCCCGAGCCGGCTGCCTGCCCCTTTTCCAGGGTCACGTCCAAGCCGGGTGCGGGTTAGAAAGGGAATACGCCCTGTCCACGGGAACCCGGGGGGAGTTCCGGGACCGCTGGGTGTTGAATATGAGGATAGTAACATAGTTGTATTGTAGTTTATTAAGGATATATGTTTGTGTTGTATTATGGTGGTGGGTTCTGGTTTATTTTATTTTAATGTATTATTATTTTTTAATAATTGAATAAATTTGTCGATTAAAAAAACAACTATTTGTGTGCCTACCCCGTAATCTACATCCCTCTGTAAGCAAAGATCAACACAAAGAGCTGACAGGTCAGGCAGCATCTTTGGAGAAAAAATGATGGGTGACATTTCGGACTCTTCTTCAGACTGAAAGTGGACTTTCCAGAGATGCTGCCTGACCTGCTGAAGCCCTTTGCGTCTATCTTCAGTATAAACCAGTATCTACAGTTCCTTGTTCCTGCATTCCCTCCATATCCATATGCCTATCCAAAAGTCTCTTAAACACCACTATCTCAAAATGTGGATTGCAAGTATGTTGGATACCGCACATTTTGAGGAAATGCGATTCCTCCTAATAGATAAATTTGACCAATTCATAACGAGTTGGTCTCCATTTGTCGTCTTTTGGAAACATATGGTGGAACACAGGTGTAAAAGCTAATCCGTGACTGGGTGAGGGATGGTCAAGTGTATAAATACGATCTCCTTACTTCTCTTTTCTTTTTCTTCTCTTTTCTTCTTTTACTCCTTTTCTTCTATTTTCTATTTCTTAACTTTCTTCTTTCCCTCTCTATTTTTCTTTTTCACACACTATATATCTCACATTTTTCTATTCTTCATTATCTAATTTCTTTTTCTTTTTTATTACAAAATTAAAAAAATAAGAAGCTGTACATAAAATGTATTATGAAAATATGATTGTATACAATTGTACTTACTTCTAATAAAAATAAAAATAAATAAAAAACCACTATCATACTCGCCTCCACCACCATCCCCAGCAAGGTAGTCACCACTCACTGTGTAAAAACAAAAATCGCCCTGCACATCCCCTTTAAATTTTGCCCCTCTCATCATAAAGCAATCCCTCCAGTCTTTGATACCGATTTATAACCCGAACATCCACGGATTACAATCACGGAGAAAAGGAATTAGTCCCAAAGTGGTGGGAAAAATCCCAGTATCACCACTAGTTAGTCACGGGAACACAAGGTGGTGAAAATTACTATTTAGCAGTTTTGTGGAGTATATCCGTGATGTATATTGTATTAAACAAACAATTCTTTGTTCACCGATTAGAAATATTTTTTAAAAGGTTACCTGTGCAAAACCATCGACCTCATTAACATGGACAGGGTGAAACAGCAGGAGGTAGCGACGGCACAGATGTAACAGACTGCAGGAAGAAAAATGAACAGTGATCTTTCATCACTAATATTATACCGATAAAGCACAGAACAGGGGTGGCATGTTGGCGCAACGGTAAGGTACTGCCTCACAGCGCCAGAGACCCGGGTTCCATCCTGGCTATCGGTGCTGCCTCTACGGAGTCTGCATGTTTTCCCCCCGTGACCTGTGTGGGTTTTCCCTGAGATCTTTGGTTTCTTCCCACACTCCACAGATCTGTAGGCTAATTGGATGGTATCAATGTAAAATTGTCCCGAGTGTGTGTGTGTAGGGTAGTGTCAGTGTGCGGGCATCGCTGTCGGTGCGGACTTGGTGGGCCGAAGGGCCTGTTTTCCCGCTGTAACACTACAGCCACGGAACAGGCCCTTCATCCCAGTCTGTGCCATACATAATAAAATATAGCAATCCCATCTGCCTACACGTGATCTATATCTCTCCATTCCCCACATGCTGATACAAAAGCCTCTTAAGCCACACTCTCATATCAGCCTCCACCACCAACCCTGTTAGTGTGTTCCAGGCACCCATCACCCTCTCAAAGCTTCCCCCCACAAATCTCCTTTAAAATGTGCCCTTCTCACCTTAACGCTAAGTCCCCTATTCATTGACATTTCCATCCTGTGAAAAAGGTTTCGACTGTCTACCCTATCTATGTCTCTCATAATTTTATATACTTCTACCAGGTCTCCCCGCAATCTTTTGGTATTCCAGGGAAAACAATCCAAGTTTTGTCCAAACCTCTCTTTATAACTAAAACAACCAGACAGCAAGAGATCAAAAATGCATTTCGTACGAGTCAGTTAACACAGACACAAAATGCTGGAGTAACTCAGCAGCATCTCTGGAGAGAAGGAATGGGTGACGTTTTCGGGTCGAGACCCTTCTTCAGACTGAGAGTCAGGGGAGAGGGAGACACAGAGATATGGAAGGCCGAGGTGTGAAAGCGAGACATCAAAGGGGACGAAGTTCAAGGAAAATGTAGAATAGATCATTGTTAGCTAGGGGGAAGGTGATAAAGCATAGGAAGATAACATTTAACCAGGATTAAATTAAAATATAACTTAATCTACTGTATACGCTGTTCCAGGTGTGGACTCCTATATATTGGCAAGACGAAGCACAGGCTCGGTGATCGTTCGCTGAACACCTCCGCTCAGTCCGCCTAAACCTACCTGATCTCCCGGTTGCTAAACATTTTAACTCCCCCTCCCATTCCTACACTGACCTTTCTGTCCTGGGCCTCCTCCATTGTCAGAGTGAGGCCCAACGCAAATTGGAGGAACAGCACCACACATTTCACTTGGGCAGCTTATACCCCAGCGGTTGGACTTCTCTAACTTCAAGTAGCCCTTGCTTCCCCCCCTCTCTCTCCAACCTCTCCTCTATCCTAGATCTCAGACACGTTGCCTATTTCCTTCGCTCCGTAGATGCTGCCTCACCCACTGGGTTTCTCCAGCATTTTTATCTACCATAGATTTTTCCAGCATCTGCAGTTCCTTTTTAAACAAATGCTCGGGGTGATAGTTTCTCCATTTCAAAACCGTACAAAACGCTGCTACCTTCCATGATCCAAAAGTAATATTTGACAATTCGGATCACTTCGGCCCTCTTATCTGACAAGTTGATCCCAAACCCTTCCAGTATGTAGGAGAATTCTTCATGGACTCCAGCTCGCATCTTCTGCAGGGTTGGGACCACGTCCACTACAAGCAGAAGGGCAACCTGCCGGGGGGCAAAGAGAGCAAGAGCTACTTAAAAAAGGTGACAGATAATATACGATTGTTGGCGTCATGTTTGTTGATCGCTGATGCCAAAAACTCCCATGTCTGTCGATAGTTGCTAACGCAAGCATTAAAACCATCTCTACCAAATGGGCCTGCCCCACTCACGCGACTTTTTCAGCCGACTGCCGGCACCCGTCGCCGAAAATTTTCAACATGTTGAAAATCCAGTGGCAACCAGAAAGACGCCACGACTCTTTGGGCGACTGAGGAGACGACTCACGACCATACAGGCGACATGTCGCGGGCTGAAGCCTGTATGGTCGTGAGTAGTCCCCAAAGAGTCGCTGGATTTTCAACATGTTGAAAATTTTCGGCGACCTATGACGGGTGCTGGCAGTCGCCGAAAAAGTCGCGCAAGTGGGACAGGCCCATTAGTCTTTCACCTTAAACCCATATACCCACCACCCTCTGAGTGAAAAAAGGTTCCTTTTAAATACATGTACTTTTTATCTTGCCCCTCTCACCTTAAGCCTACGTCTTGTGGTTTTTGATTCCTCGACTCTGGTAAAAGACTCTGCATTTATCCTATCCATACCCCACATTGTTTTACATATCTCTGCAAGATTCCCCAGCGTCCCAAGGAACAAAGCCCTGGCCTGCCTAACCTCTCCCTGCCTAATTAGGCTCAGACCCTCAAGTCCTGGCAACACCCTTGCAAATCTTCTCTGCACTCTTCCCAACTGAATGGATCCCTTCCTATCGCAGGGCGACTACAGTGGCCTCACTAACGTCTCGATTATTGCTGCAATGTTGGAAACAAAGACAAATGTCAACTAGCAAGCACAAAAGCAATCATAGATCGGATAATTAGATTAGCAATGTTAATTGAAGGGCATATAACTAACCCACAACTGAGGTCTTGACTTATTGTCTCATTTGAAAAGGCACATGTGCGTGCACATAGACTGCTAATACAAACAATTCAAGTTAATGGGACTGGCTCTGCTGCCGTGACATAGAACAGTACAGGATCAGGCCCTTCGGCCCACAATGTCCGTACCAACCGTGATGCCACGACCAACTCTTGCACTTAATCCCTATTCCTTTTTCTCACAGAGAGTGGTGCGTCGGTGGAATTCTCTGCCTCAGAGGGCGGTGGAGGCCGGTTCTCTGGATGCTTTCAAGAGAGAGCTAGATAGGGCTCTTAAAAATAGCGGAGTCAGGGGATATGGGGAAAAGGCAGGAACGGGGTACTGATTGGGGATGATCAGCCAATTAAGAGGGAGATAGATGTGGCCTTTGTGGCTAAAGGGATCAGGGGGTATGGAGAGATGGCAGGTACAGGATACTGTGTTGGATGATCAGCCATGATCATATTGAATGGCGGTGCAGGCTCGAAGGGCCGAATGGCCTACTCCTGCACCTATTGTCTATTGTCCTTTATTCCATGCATATCCATGTGCCTATCCAAAAGCCTCCTAAATGCCATATTGTATCAGCCTCCACCACCACCCCAGGCAGTGTTCCAGGCACCCACCACCCTCTGTGTATGAAAACTTGCTTCCCACGTCTCCTTTGAGTTTTGCCCCACTTCGCTTAGCGCCATGACTTCTAGTCTTTGACAACTCCAACCCGGGATGAAGGTTCTGCCTGTCTACCCTATCCGTGCCTCTGCTTGGAATAAAGACAACGTGTCCAAACGTGTGGATGATTCAGGTGCTGCAGAGTCAAGACCAAGGTTTGAATGAATAGAACTACCTGATAGATGGTCACCAGAGCCACCATCATAGACACAGTTAACTTTGGTGGAATTCTGAAACCTGCATTAAAAAGAAAAAGGAGAAATCGGTTAAAGAAAATTGGTTATCACGTTCTTCACCAAACGTTCTTCACCAAAAGGAACTCTCAGTTGATAATTCTGAAGCATTTATACTACATAGATACATAGAAAATAGGTGCAGGAGTAGGCCATTCAATATGATCATCCAACTCAGTATCCCGTACCTGCCTTCTCTCCATACCCCCTGATCCCTTTAGCCACAAGGGCCACATCTAACTCCCTCTTAAATATAGCCAATGAACTGGCCTCAACTACCCTCTGTGGCAGAGAGTTCCAGAGACTCACCACTCTGTGTGAAAAAGTTTTTCCTCATCTCGGTCTTAAAGGATTTCCCCCTTATCCTTAAGCTGTGACCCCTTGTCCTGGACTTCCCCAACATCGGGAACAATCTTCCTGCATCTAGCCTGTCCAACCCCATAAGAATTTTGTACGTTTCTATAAGATCCCCTCTCAATCTCCTAAATTCTAGCGAGTATAAGCCAAGTCTATCCAGTCTTTCTTCATATGAAAGTCCTGACATCCCAGGAATCAGTCTGGTGAACCTTCTCTGCACTCCCTCTATGGCTATAATGTCCTTCCTCAGATTTGGAGACCAAAACTGTACGCAATACTCCAGGTGTGGTCTCACCAAGACCCTGTACAACTGCAGTAGAACCTCCCTGCTCCTATACTCAAATCCTTTTGCTATGAAAGCTAACATACCATACTATTCCAAGGTCACGGACCCGGCAGCTATTCTTTGCAATACAAGCGATTCCTTGTTTAAACATAGAAAAGGAAACAGGCAGTAACCTTGAACTGGAAGATTTCACAGCTGCAGGCAATTGTTTTGCTGTTATCAAGACAGGGAACTGCAACTCAAAATTGGGGGGGGGGGGGGGGGGGGGGGGAGAGAAATAGTGTGGAAAGAACTCAGATTCAAGATTTCAGCCAAGATGCTTCTTTAAAAAGTCAGAACTTCCAAATGGTCAAGGAATAGGGTGGCACAGTGGTAGAGCTGCTGCCTCACAGCGCCAGAGACCTGGGTTCGATCCTGACTGCGGGTGTTGCCTGTACGGAGTTTGTACGCTCTCCCCGCGACCTGCGTGGGTTTTCTCTGGTTTCCTCCCACACTCCAAAGACGCAAGAGTTGGTCGGTTAATTGGCTTGGTGAAATTGGAAATGGTCCCCAGTGTGTGTAGGATAGCGTTAAGGGCCCTGTCCCACTTACGCGACCTTTACAGGCGACTGGCGGCACGTGTCATAGGTGGCCGAAATTTTCAACATGTTGAAAATTCAGCGGCGACCAGAAAGACGCTACGACTCTTTGGAGACCTCTCACGACCATAGGCTGTACGGTCGTGAGAGATCTCCTATGGTCGTGAGAGGTCTCCTATGGTCGTGAGAGATCTCCTATGGTCGTGAGAGATCTCCTATGGTCGTGAGAGATCTCCTATGGTCGTGAGAGATCTCCTAGCGTCATGAGAGGTCTCCTATGGTCCCGAGAGGTCTCCTATGGTCCCGAGAGGTCTCCTATGGTCCCGAGAGGTCTCCTATGGTCCCGAGAGGTCTCCTATGGTCCCGAGAGGTCTCCTATGGTCCCGAGAGGTCTCCTATGGTCGTGAGAGGTCTCCTATGGTCGTGAGAGGTCTCCTATGGTCGTGAGAGAGCTCCTATGGTCGTGAGAGGTCTCCTATGGTCGTGAGAGGTCTCCTATGGTCGTGAGAGGTCTCCTATGGTCGTGAGAGGTCTCCTATGGTCGTGAGAGGTCACCCTCAACATGTCGCCAGGGGTCGCCTGTATGGTCGTGAGAGGTCTCCTATGGTCGTGAGAGGTCTCCTGTGGTCGTGAGAGATCTCCTGTGGTCGTGAGAGGTCTCCTATGGTCCTGAGAGGTCTCCTATGGTCCTGAGAGGTCTCCTATGGTCCTGAGAGGTCTCCTATGGTCCTGAGAGGTCTCCTATGGTCCTGAGAGGTCTCCTATGGTCCTGAGAGGTCTCCTATGGTCCTGAGAGGTCTCCTATGGTCCTGAGAGGTCTCCTATGGTCCTGAGAGGTCTCCAAAGAGTCGTAGCGTCTTTCTGGTCGCCGCTGAATTTTCAACGTTGAAAATTTCAGCAACCTATGACGGGTGCCTGCAGTCGCCTGTAAAGGTCGCGCAAGTGGGACAGGCCCTTTAGTGTGTGTGGGGATCGCTGGTCGATACGGACTCGGTGGGCCAAATGGGTCCGTTTCCACGCGGTATCTCCAAACAAAACAAAATGGAAGTTCCCATTTGATCCAAGTTCCTGCAGGCAGGATGGAGTCAAACGTCTCAATGCGCTTCGCCCTCCCAAAAGGAGAGCTGGCGCATTTATGAAGTGCTCAGTACTCTGTGAAGTTGGGGGATGAGGTGGGCTGGAGTCTACTTTCTAATTGAGGTGGAATGTTGTGATCAGAATGCATCGTGGAAACAGATGCAATTGTAACTTTACATAAAGGGTGTGGAAGATTAGCGGGACATAGTTGGAACACATCCAATGGGCCAAATGGCAGTTTTATTTTATTCTAAGAGATAAAAAGGGAGCAGAAGTAACAAACTACTGGAGGAACCTAGAGGATTAGACATCATCTGTTGAGGGAAATGGTCAGACAAGAATTGTTGTACAACTGGAGGAGATGAAGCAGCAATTGAATGTTGAGCATAAGTGAAACAGCTGAAGGCACTCAACGGGTCAGGCGGCATCCGTGGAGGGAATGGACAGACGTTTCATGGACCTTCCCTCCACAGATGCTACCTGACCCACTCGAGTTCCTCCAGCACGTTGCCTTTTTTGCTCAAGATTCCAGCACCTGCAGTTTCTTGCATCTCCGTCAAGTTGGAAAGAGACCAGTTTGAGCTTCAGGCTTTTACCTTTCATCGGAATGTAGATATAGGATCTCAATAAAGCCCTGACTTTGGACGTGATGCACGACTCATCTGTGCGCGCACTAAAGGGGAAGATCGGAAGGAAAAACAGTACAGTAAGCTCTTGGAATGAGTTGAATCAACTCTGAACAATTATTAAACTCTGTTTCCATGACGGTGCAGTAACTTGAAAAGTTATTCCCAAACCTGTTCTTGGATGGTCTTTTCTTCAACAAGACTCTCAAGTAGTCCATGTAGTATTCGTCGGCTTGCCACTGAAAGTTGGGTAGGAAGGAAGAAGAGGGATATAGGGATAAATACCCAGCAGAACTCCAGTAATTTCCAACTCATCAGGCAACAACTGCTGTCTGATGAAACGTGAAACATACTGCTGACCACATTGCACTTCATCAGTGAGGCATGGGCAGAGAAGAAAACCATTCTCTACTCAGACATGAAGGAAGACCCAAACATAGAAACCAGTTGCAAGAGTAGGCCCATTCGGCCCGTCGAACCATTCAATATGATCATGGCTGAAAATCAGTGCATCGTTCCCGGTTTCTCCCCATATCCCTTGATTCCGTTAAAGGCCTGTCCTAGGCGACTGCCGAATGGCCTACTCCTGCACCTATTGTCTATTGTCAAAACGTCACCTACTCAACGCTTTCCGGAGATGCTGCCTGACCTGTTGAGTTACGCCAGCAGATTGTAAACCAGAATGTGCAGTTCCTTGGGTCTGCATCTGCAGGCAAGGTGTTCCAGATTCTCACCACAATTTGCACGAAAGACGGATAAAGAAATCCCCAAATACGGTCGCATTACTATGGCTAGTTATTATTATTTTTTAATTAATTAAATTCCTGGGTTAGCCCATAAAATCACCCTTTGACGTTAGACACAAAAAGCTGGAGTAACTCAGCGGGTCAGACTGCATCTCTGGAGAGAAGGAACAGGTGACGTTTCAGATTGTCGCTTTGTTGGTGCCCTTTATGTGTTGACTATTGGCATACCTTGTGAATGCAAGTAAAGAATTTCACTATGACTTGACATAGATACATAGAAAATAGGTGCAGGAGTAGGCCATTCGGCCCTTCGAGCCTGCACCGCCATTCAATATGATCATGGCTGATCATCCAACTCAGTGACAATAAAGTATTCATTCATTCATTATCTTGTTGAGTGTCATTGAAGTCATAATCCTGTTTCCCCCAACTCTCAGTCTGAAGAAGGGCCTTGACCCAAAACGTCACCTATTCCTATTCTCCAGAGATGCCGTCTAACCCGCTGAGTTACTCCAGCTTTTTATGTCAATCTCCGGTTTAAACCAGCATCTGCGGTTCCTTCCTGCACCCTTAAGCCCCTGTCCCACTTAGGAGACCTAAACAGCAACCTCTGGTGACCTTGCCTGCCACCCATGGTTTCCATGAGGTCACCGGAGGTTTTGGTCACTCTCCCTAATGGTCGAAAGTGGTTTCCGTGTGGTCGAGGCTTCATCTAGGTTGCTGCTATTTTCTCATCGTGATTAAAACCGGCCTCGACTAAAAATAGGTTGCCGTTTAAAAAAAATTTTAGTCGCAGCTCAAGTCGAAGCCGGTTTTCTTCATAGTCGAGGAAGGTTTTCAACATACGTGTGGGAGGTGGTAGGAGGTTGCAGGTCACCTCGACCTTGATTTTTTTTTGGGTGGCGGGCAAGGTCACCAGAGGTTGCCGTTTAGGTCTCCTAAGTGGGACAGGGGCTTTAGATGTTAAGTCGCCAACCGATCCCACACCACCCTCAGTGAATTGCCGACACTTACCCAATGCAACGTCGAATTCCTCGACTTCTCACCATTCCTCAGTAACAAAACAGGGTAAACGACACTTAGATACCCCAGACACAGGAACTGCGGGAGGCTTCTCAGCAGGGTATAGTATTTGTATTGCTGGGTTGCAAAACAAGGCAAGAGATTAAATATTTTAATTAGTTTTAACATTCAACAAACCACTGGCTTCTCCCATTTTCCTCGCTACTTTTTAAGGTCATAAGTGATAGGAGCAGAATAAGGCCATTCTGCCCATTGTCCATTCAATCATGGCTAATCATTGTCCATTCAATCATCCAGACCTGGAGCGGGGCCTTGCATCGCCCGGCGTTAATGGCCACGGGACTTATTTTCCATCGCCGGCCGGGGGCTCTGACTCTGACATCGGGAGGAGAATGGGGAGTGCAGGGGAGAGATAAGACTTTGCCTTCCATCACAGCGAGGAGATTCGCTGTGATGGATGTTTGTGTAAATTGTGTTGTGTCTGGGTTCTTTTTACTTGTTTGTATGACTGCAGAAACCAAATTTCGTTTGAACTTAATTTGAGGTTCAAATGACAATAAATGGTATTGTATTGTATCTATCTCTCCCTCCTAGTCCCATTCTCCTGCCTTCTCCCCATAACCCCCGACACCAGTCCTAATCAAGAATCTATCTATCTCTGCCTTAAATATATCCACTGACTTGGCCTCCACAGCCTTCTGTGGCAAAGAATTCCACAGATTCACCACCCTCTGACTAAAGAAATTCTTCCTCATCTCCTTCCTAAAGGAACATCCTTTAATTCTGAGGCTATGACCTCTGGTCCTAGACTCTCCCACAAGGGGAAACATCCTCTCCACCTCCACTCTATCCAAGCCTTTCATTCTGTACATTTCAATGAGGTCCCCCCTCATTCTTCTAAACTCCAGCGAGTACAGGCCCAGTGCCGTCAAATGTTCATCATGTTAACCTACTAATTCCTGGGATCATTCTCGTAAAAGAGTCTGAAGAAGGGTGTTGACCAGAAACGTCACCCATTCCTTCTCTCCAGAGACGCTGCCTGTCCCGCTGAGTTACTCCAGCTTTTTCCGTCTATCCTCGGTCTTAACCAGCATCTGCAGTTCCTTCCTACATCATTCCTGTTAACCTCCTCTGGACTCTCCAGAGCCAGCACATCCTTCCTCAGATACGGTGCCCAAAATTGCTCACAATTTGTGCTTTATGGAAACCAAGTCAAGGCAGCAGAACGGAGAGATCTCGGCACTGAAGCCGAACAAGCTACTTCTTCAGATAACAAGGCAAAATAGGGACCATTGTCCCGGTTTTAATACAAATCACTTCAAGCTTCCACAATAGTGATACTGTTTACACGGTTCTTAAGGACAGAATTAAATCTCCAATTAAAACTTAAGGCTGTTGCATAAGCAGAAATAATTACCTCTCGTGATAAGGGGCATTCAACTTTCTGCCAGATGAGAACTCCAGTGTGCAGCCAGGACAGCAGACTTCCAAGCGCGAAGCCCACTTTGTTTTTGACCGTTGCACAAGCGAGCAGGGGGTAGTACAGAGCAGGGTAGTAGAGTAATGCAGCTATCTTCCAGTACTCTACGGGGTAGAATTAGACAGGACAGACAGAATCATGGTTACAGTACTGCAGCCAACAGGAACAAGATTCATGAAAGGACTCAGAGTGCTGGAGTAACTGGACTCAGAGTGCTGGACAAAGAGTAATGGTAGGTTTAGAGATACAGCGCAGAAAGAGGCCCCTTCCACCCACCGAGTCCGCGCCGACCAGCGATCCCCGTACACTAAAAGCCCTGTCCCACTGTACGAGTTCATTCAAGAATTCTCCCCGAGCTTGCCCCGATTCGAACTCGGAGATTTACCGCAATGGCCACTCGTCGGTACTCGGGGCTCTCGTGGACATTTTGCAACATGTTGAAAAATCTTCACGAGTCTTCCCGAGCTTACCTGCCGTTGTTAGCGAGTCTTCCCGAGTACCTGCCGTTAGCGTTACGAGCCGCTAAGAGACGTCCCCGAGCTCCGACGTACCCGCTACGTTCATTCTCCGTGCTTACCACGAGTTTGTTTTTTTTTAAAACTCGGGAGAGCTCTTGAATGAACTCGTATAGTGGGACAGGGCTATAACACTATTCTGCACACTACGGGTAATTTACATTTTTTACCCAAGCCTAATTAACCTACAAACCTGTACGTCTTTGGAGTGTGGGAGGAAACCGCAGAAAACCCACGTAGTCACAAGAAGAACATACAAACTAATAGGCTAACAATTTGTGTTCTTTTCTTAAATATAAACTAGCAACTGCAATTCCTTGTTGCTACAGTGTTCACGAGTTATGTCCTTAATTATTCATACAGGTTTTTGGTCTCCGTGACATTTATAGGCAATCTTCAAATGCCCCTTAGAAAGATGACAGGTTATCCAAGAACTGCTGCATGGTGTGGTGAAGATGTCTTCCCACATCCCCAAGACGTGCCGCTTTGTAGGCCAATTGGCCTCTGTAAATTGCCACTAGTGTGTCTGGAGCGGGTGAGAAAGTGGGAGAACACAGAAATAGCGTGTACAGGTGAAGAAGGGTCTCGACCCGAAACGTCACCCATTCCTTCTCTCCAGAGATGCTGCCTGTCCCGCTGAGTTACTCCAGCTTTTTGTGTCTATGAACGGGTGATCGATGGTTCGAGTGGACTTCACGGGCTGAAGCGTGCAGGAAGGAACTGCAGATGCTGGTTTAAACCGAAGATGGGCAAAAAAAGCTGGAGTAACTCTGCGGGTCAGACAGCATCTGTGGGGTGAGAAAATATATTTCAACTCACCAGATAGTTTTTTTAATTTCAGAATTAGTGGCAGCATGGTGGCGTCACGATAAACCTACAGCCTAAAGGGCCTGTCCCACTTGGGCGTCATTTGCGCGTTACGCAAGCGTCGTGACGCGCAAATGAGACAGGCCCTTTAGAGCGCCAGAGACTAATGTTCGAACCCGACTGTGGGGGCTTGTCTGTACGGAGTCTGTACATTCTCCCCGTGACCCATGTAGGTTTTCTCCAAGATCATCGGTTTCCTCCCACAATGCAAAAACGTACAGGTTTGGAGGTTAATTGGCTTGGTATAAATGTAAATGGTCCCTAGTTTGTGTAGGACAGTGTTAATGTGCGGGGATCGCCTGTTGGTGCAGACTAGGTGGGCAGAAGAGCCTGTTTCCGCACTGTATCTCTAAAGAATACTAAGCAATGACTCATTCCTGCACTCAACACTTCTTAACAATGGAGGACCTGGCGTAGGGGGACCGCCGTGATGAAGGGGGGCTTGGGGAGAACAAAGGTGGGTCTGGCGCAGGATACTTTGTATCTTTTTCAGCACCCTTTATGTGGCAACTATTTGCATACCTTGGGAATGTATGCAAAGAATTTCACTGTGACAATAAAGTATTGTATTGGAACAGCATCCCTCTTCCCATCCGAACTGCCCCCTCCATCGATTCTTTTAAGTCGAGACTTAAAACTCATCTTTACTCCCAAGCCTTTCCTGACGTCCTCCGAGGGAGGGCTATATGTATGTACTTATGTATGTACTTAATCTATGAACCACTGTTGTATAATGTTAGTACCTCCACCAATGTAAAGCACTTTGGTCAACGAGAGTTGTTTTTTAAATGTGCTATAGAAATAAAAGTGACTTGACTATTCATTCATTCATAAACTTGGTAAGAGTGTCACTGAAGTCATAATCTTGTTTCCTTTGACTCTCAGTCTGAAGAAGTGCCTCGACCCGAAACGTCACCCATTCCTTTTTCTCCAGAGATGCTGTGTGACCCGCTGAGTTACTCCAGCTTTTTGTGTCTATCTCCATCACCTTCGGTCCGGGTTTTGGGGATTTCCTCCACCGTGTGGGGCGGGAAATGAAACAATTTGTCCCCTTACCTTTGGTCTCCTTGGAGTATGCCAGGCCAATGGTCAGGGGAGTGCTGTCAATGGCCACACTACACACGGAACAGACAAGAACTCCAAACACAGCGGCAGCAATCCCTCGATGACAGTCGCTCTCCAGGAACCCGGCTGGACTGGAAAACAGAGCATCAGACCCATGTTAAAATAGCAGCCGACACCGAACACAACCTATTCCAAGCATCTTGATCAAATACCGTTAGCAATTAGTTTCAGTTTGGTCTATTGTCATATGTACCGAGATACAGCGAATAGCTTTTGTTGCCTGCTAACCAGTCTGCGGAAAGACAACACATGATTACAATCGAGCCGTTTACAGTGTATAGATACATGATAAGGGAGTAACGTTTAGCACAAGGTAAAGTCAGCAAAGTCCGGTCAAGGATAGTCCGAGGGTCACCAAAGAGGTAGACAGTAGTTCATTAGTAATAGGTAGATAAGATTAGACAGTCTTTGAAGGCAAATACAGTTAATAGAACCATTGATCTCAGTCTAAAGAATGGTTTGGGACCAAAATATTTAGCCATGTCCTTCTGGGATGCTTCCTGACCTGTTGTTACTCCAGCTTTGCAGTGATCTTGTGCAACTGGCAAGGAGAGGAAAAACAACCATAATAGCATTTTTCAGAGGCTTCATTCAACAGGTTGATATTTAGTGTTACATCTACAGGCATTGAGGCGTTTTCTGCGAACAGCTCCGACACCAACATGGAGGAGGGTAATTTGGTGCAGCTGGTATAGGTGCTGCCTCCCATGCCAGGGGCCCGGGTTCAATCCCGACCTCAGATGCTGTCTGTGTGGAGATTGCACATTCTCCGTGTGACTGTGTGGATGTCCTTCGGGTGCTCATGTTCGTAAGTTATAGGAGCAGAATTAGGCCATTCAGCCCATCAGGTTTCCTTTGCCATTCAATGATGGCTGGTCTATCTTTCCCTCTCAACCCCATTCTCCTGCCTTCTCCCTATAACCCGATACTAATCAAGAATCCGTCAATCTCCGCCTTACAAAATATCCATTGACTTGGCCTCCACAGTTTTGGGACTCAAATGATGCGATAGTCCCTGCCTCAACTACCTCCTCTGGCAACTTGTTCCATACATCCACCACCCTTTGCGTGAAGAAGTTACCCCTCAGATTCCCCTCCAGGATGCTCCGTTTTCCTTCCATCTTCAAAGACCTGCAGGGTTATCGATCAATTGGCCTCTAAAATTGCCCCTGGTTCGCAGGGGGTGCATGAGAAAGTGCTGACTGGAGAGCGTGCAAGAAAAGCTTGTCACCGTACCTTGGTAAACGTGACAAGCTAAACTCAACACAACTGTATCTCATCTCTTTGGATAGCATACAAGAGGGGGAAAAAACCTTTTCACAGTACTTCAGCACACGGGACAATAATTAACGTAAACTCGGACTGGCGTTGCCAAGTGGCGAAATGGAACACCAAACAGAAAAGCACTTCGCAACAACAGGAAACTTGGATAGTCCAAATACTACTTGTGATAACAGATCCAAATTCTGAGCGGGAGGCGAGTGAAAAGAAAGGAATGAAAGCCTTGTATGGATTTTTGAACAGCGTTCGGAATAAGGATCAGTTGCAAGGACCATTACAGAATACAGTCACACATTCCTAGTGGGGATTAACCTAGTTAATTTTTAAAGAAAAAGAAAAAGATCCCTCAGCAAAATCCCAATTTAATGAGCGCGAGACTGGTTCACTGGGGGGTGGAGGGCTTAGGAGATTTTCATTGGGGGGGGGGGGGGCCCAGAAAGGTACAAGTGAGAAAAAAATACCACTTTGGACAATGAAGAGGAAATCAAAAAGTTATCCTTTTCCAGGGAGTTGCTACACTTCCAGTTTATATGTTCCATGTATTAAGTGTTTTTATAACTGTTGGCAGATCAATTTGCCTCCTGAGGTAAAATAAAATTCGATCGTATATATTCGGGAATGGGAGCTTAAAAGTACTTTGGGACTGTTTTTGGTCGGATGTTGGTTTAAAGGAACACAGACTAGGCAGGCTTGCTTGTTTAAACAGGACGGGGGTGAGAAGGTCTTGGTACTGCTGGCTCGTCAGGCGGGGATGCATCTACACCCAGTGTCAAGGCTCTGACCTCAGGAATTCCGCAGCCTGGTTCACTCAGGGTTCAGGCAGCGAGCGGGGGGGGGGGGGGAGGAGACACTTAACTGCAACAGGCCGGGAGCTCCACCGCAGCAACTCCTCCACATCCACCTGCGCTTCACAAAGAGCGACAGGAACACAAGCACCACAACCTGCAACAGAGAACGCAGAAACAAACTCAGTCACTCCGTCCCCGGGCACCTCCGTGGTTGCATTAATCACAGCCTCCTCCACCACCACCCAGGGAATCACTATTTCGAGTGAGAGATGGGGTGCACCGTTCAATTAGATCATCATTATTCTACATCCAGTCCAATTCGCCACCTTTGCTCCTACTTTAAAGAAAAGCCATTGATTTTAGAAGATAGGACCTACGGATGTCCCACTGGATTACAGGTTTACGACATGTTGTCCTTGTCATAAGCGTCTTACACCGTGGAAACAGGCCTTTCGGCCCAACTTGCCCGCATCAGCCAACCTGTCCCATCTACACTTGTCCCACCTGCTGCGTTTGGTCCATATCCCTCCAAACCGGTCCCATCCATGTACCCATTTCTTAAATGTTGTGATAGTCCCAGCCTCAACTACCTCCTCTGGCAGCTTGTTCCATACACCCACCAACCTTTGTGTGAAAAAGTTACCCCACAGATTCCTATTAAATCTCTTCCCCTTCTCCTTAAACCTATGTCCTCTGGTCCTTGATTCGCCTACTCTGGGCAAGAGACTGTGTGCATCTGCCCGATCGGTCGGCATGGGCAGCTTGTTCCATACACCCACCGCCCATTGTGTGAAAAAGTTACCCACCAGATTCTTATTAAATCTCCCCCCCTCCCACTCACTTTAAACCTCTCTGCTTCTCGATTCCCCTACTCTGTACGTCTACTCGATCTATTCATCTCATGATCTAATACACCTCTATAAAGATCACACATCATCCTCCTAGAGTCCCAACCTGCTCAACCTCTCCCTATAGCTCAGGCCCTCGAGTCCTGGCAACATCCTGGGAAATCTCCTCTGAGCCCTTTCCTATAACATGGTGCCCAGAAACTGAACACAATACTCTAAATTGTTTAAGAAGGAACTGCTGATGCTGGAAAATCGAAGGTAGACAAAAATGCTGGAGAAACTCAGCGGGTGAGGCAGCATCTATGGAGCGAAGGAAATAGGCAACGTTTCGGGTCGAGACCCTTCTTCAGACTGATGTGAGGGTGGGGGAGGGGGAAGAAGAAAGGAAGAGACGGAGACAGCGGGCTGAGGGAGAGCTGAGAAGGGGAGGAGAAAGCAAGGACTACCTGAAATTAGAGAAGTCAATGTTCATACCGCTGGGGTGTAAACTACCCAAGCGAAATATGAGGCGCTGCTCCTCCAGTTTACGGTGGGACTCACTCTGGCCACGGATGAGGCCCTGGACAGAAAGGTCAGATTCAGAATGGGAGGGGGAGTTGAAGTGCTGAGCCACCCCGGGAGATCAGGTTGGTTATTGCGAACCAAGGTGGTGGGCGAAGCGATCGCCGAGCGTACGCTTGGTCTCACCGATGTAGAGCAGCGGATGCAATAGATGAGGTTGGAGGAGGTGCTAGTGAACCTCTGCCGCACCTGGAAAGTCTTTTCAGTTAACACCCGAACATTGACTTCCCTAATTTCAGGTAGTCCCGGCTTTCTCTTCCCCTTCTCAGCTCTCCCTCAGCCCACTATCTCCGCCTCTTCCTTCCTTCCTTCTTCCCGCCCTCCCTCCCCCCACACACACTCACATCAGTCTGAAGAAGGGTCTCAACCCGAAACGTTGCCTATTTTCTTCGCTCCATAGATGCTGCCTCACAATACTCTAAATTTATATTGTGAAGCCCTGTTGGCCATCTTGATTAAACCAATTATCCCAAGCATGGGAAGAGGCCACGCTGTCCTCAAAACTAAAGCAAACGGAAGGAACTGCAGATGCTGAATATAGACAAAATGCTGGAGTAACTCAACAGGCCAGGCAGCATCTCTGGAGAGAAGGAATGGGTGACGTTTCAGGTCGAGACCCTTCTGAAGACTTTAGACTAACAAATAAATTCTTCGTACCTGGTTATCAATCCCATATTACCACACCTTACCGTTGGATTTTCTGGTGAAGTTATCATGACAGGCTGCTCCCAGCATAGTTTTAAATCCCACTCATAGGATTGCCGGTTTGGGGGCAGAATCTTTGATACAGATATCACCGTTTGCTTTTAATAGTCCAACCACATCCAGGGTAAAAACAAACTTGCCGTTGGTGAAGCCATCTATTACACCCACAGCCAGTCAATTACTTTGAAGTTAGCCCCGGCCACAACAGCCCCATGGAGCGCAAATGGGAAAAATCCAAGATAGACACAAAATGCTGGAGTAACTCAGCGGGACAGGCAGCATCTCTGGAGAGAAGGATGTGGGTGACACAAAATGCTGGAGTAACTCAGCGGGACAGGCAGCATCTCTGGAGAGAAGGAATGGGTGACACAAAATGCTGGAGTAACTCAGCGGGACAGGCAGCATCTCTGGAGAGAAGGATGTGGGCGACACAAAATGCTGGAGTAACTCAGCGGGACAGGCAGCATCTCTGGAGAGAAGGAATGGGTGACACAATAATTTTCAAGTGTTGGAGGAAGGGTATACAGGAGCTTGGACCCGGAGATTTTTTCCCCAACATAGTGCTGCTTGATTGAAAGGCATCCGAGGTGCAGATGTGATTTGTGTTAACTATCCTGTTCAACAATGCAGAATGCTCCCCAAAACCTGGGCACCGAATTCCTAAACACAGCAGGGATATGCCCTTCAGTCCACAATATCTGCGCAGAACACGATAAGACACAAGATGCTGGAGTAACTCAGCGGGACAGGCAGCATCCATGGAGCGAAGGAACGGGTTGTCGACCCAAAACGTCACCCATTCTTTCTCGCCAGGGATGCTGCCTGTCCCACTTGGGCGTCATTTACGCGACATCATTTACGTGTCACGACGCACACGTGGTGCGCATTACGCGTGCGTGGTGACGCTAGGCGCCCCAAGACTTTTGGGATGTATAAAATCTTCGCGCGTGCCATCTGCGTGACGCGCAAGTGAGACGCGTTTTGCATTTTGCACCTATCGTCGGCGTAGACCAGCACCTGTAGTTCCTTCCTACACGAATTAGAGGGACATCAAGTCAAGATTATTCGTCACATACACATACGAGATGTACAGTGAAATGAGAAGGGGCAATGCTTGCGGATTGTGCAAAAAAACAAACACAAACTACAAACAGAATCACATGTTACATATTTGTGGGAGGAAAGAAAAAGGAAAAAACAGCAATTGTAATAAACATTTGAAATGGCACAGTAAATAAAGTTAGTCCCTGGTGAGATAGGGACTAACTTTAACTCCTTCTCATCCTCTCCGCTCTCACAGCATGGCAACGGAGGCGTCTGCCTGACTAGCTAAACGCAGACTAATGTAGATGGGACACCGTGGGCAGAGGGGTCGGTTTCCATGCTGTATGACACCATGATGTTAAATTACACTAGTCCCTTTCATCCACACACCAACCAGGTCCCTTCATTCCCCGACTAAAAGCCTCTTAATTGCCGTTATCTTATCTCCTTCAAGCATCAACTCAGGCATCACATTCCCAGGATCTACAATGGCAAAGCAGTAAGAAATCATGGTGCAACCTCACACCAAGGGACATTTATAATTTACTTTAAGAAGCTGTTCAAAAAGGAACTGCAGATGCTGGAAAATCGAAGGTAGACAAAAGTGCTGGAGAAACCCAGCGGGTGAGGCAGCATCTATGGAGCGAAGGAAATAGGCAACGTTTCGGGCCGAAACCCTGAAGGAAATAGGCAACGTTTCGGGCCGAAACCCGGAAGGGTTTCGTCCCGAGACGTTGCCTATTTCTTTCGCTCCATAGATGCTGCCTCACCCGCTGAGTTTCTCCAGCATTTTTGTCTACCTTCGATTTTCCAGCATCTGCAGTTCCTTCTTGGACAGCTTCTTAAAGTAAATTATAAATGTCCCTTGGTGTGGATTTCGGCCCGAAACGTTGCCTATTTCCTTCAGGGGTTTTCAGCCCGAAACGTTGCCTATTTCCTTCGCTCCATAGATGCTGCCGCACCAGAGGGCTGAATAATTTATTAATTTTTCAGCCCTCGCCTTTCACTGGGAGAAAGAAATATATAGTACAACGGGGGAGATAGGGGAGAGCAATTAATTAGGCTAGAAAAGGCGTACAATGCTCCCCACCCCCCCCACCACACTTGAAAAAACACGCGTTACAAGTGGGGTTGTAAACTTACAGAGACGCCTGCCGCAGTGATATGAAACAAATCAACTCGGATAATGGGATTGCACGGAACTAACCTGCAGATGAAAGGAAAAGCACAAGAGAAATGAAGGCAAAACCATTACTGAAAAAACAAACTCAATTATCTATATAAAACAGAAGGCAAACATACTCAGCGGGAAGAGTCGTGTCCACAGGATCATCGATATACCAGTCTGTATAATCCATATAGTTCACTTCGTCTTTGGACTCCATTGCGTGTTCGTTACCTGGATTACAATGCGGCTCTGATCCTCGAGCTGCTTGCTGTATTTTAAATCTCGGGTACCTTGTTGCTCCGAGTCCCTGGTGCAGTAATCCAGATCAGATCAGTGCAAGTGTTCCACAAGTCTGCTTTGATGAATGGATTTCTCTGCGCCTCCTACTTCTGGGCTAATACCTTTGGGACAAGCTTTGAGGTGGTTCACACTGTGGGAGGGGGTGGGGGAGGAGAAAAGAAAACAAATGGGCTGGTCACAGTTTGAGATGAGAGCCACAGAAAACAACAGTTTCTCTTAAACCGGCACATTGGCTGCAGGCAAGATCAGAAAAAAAAAATCTTGCATTTCGCTAAGATTTTTTTTTTTTTAAACTGGTTTATTAACAAAACACTATTGTAAAGCCAACACACAACTTGGCAAAGAGGTTTGCTGCTTCTAAGGAGTTGGATTGAAAATACTTTGCAATAAAAAGACTGCAGAACAGCAATTGCAGAGTGAAACCAAGTCTTGTAAAATTGCACATTAAGCCACAAATTACAATGCCATGTAGAGGAGGAAAACAAACCTCCAGAGTAGGGTTTTGAAATAACGCTAAAGTCCAATTGCGTTATGAGCATCGAGCTAGATTGCCGAGCTGGCTGGCTCCATGCTAACCAACTCAGCAGGAGGCCAACAGGAGTGGAGGCATCCAAACAGATGGCTAATCACCTCTCTCAGCCCACCAGGTAGTCTTGGAGCAGAGTGTTCCAGTTAACACAAACACAAGTGAATACACGAACGTGCATTTACCAAACATTTTATTTCACTTCCCGAGGTCATTGGTGCGCAGGGTTTGCAGGCAAAATGGCAACAGCAGAGTCCCAGACATGAGATAAATGACAGGTACACAAAAATGCTGGAGAAACTCAGCGGGTGCAGCAGCATCTATGGAGCGAAGGAAATAGGTAACGTTTCGGGCCGAAACCCTTCTTCAGACTGATAGGGGGTGGGGAGAAGAAAGGAAAAAAGGAAAAAGGCGGAGGAGGAGCCCGAGGGCTGGGGGAGGGGAGGAGACAACCAGAGGGCTGATGAAGGGGAGGGGACAGCAAGGGCTAGCAGAATTGGGAGAATTCAATGTTCAAACCCCCAGGATGTAGACTGCCCAAGCGGAATATGAGGTGCATTTCCTCCAATTTACGGTGTTGCTCGCTGTGGCCATGGAGGAGACCCAGGACAGAGAGGTCAGATACGGAATGGGAGGGGGAGTTGAAGTGCTGAGCCACCGGGAGTTCAGGTTGGTTATTGCGGACCGACCGGAGGTGTTCGGCGAAACGATCGCCAAGCCTCCGCCTGCTCTCACCGATGTAGATCAGCTGGCATCTAGAGCAGCGAATGCAATAGATGAGGTTGGAGGAGATGCAGGTGAACCTCTGTCGCACCTGGAACGACTGCTTGGGTCCTTGAATGGAGTGGAGGGGGGAGGTGAAGGGACAAGTGTTGCATCTCTTGCGGTAAATGACAAGATAAATGACCACTTGTGAACTGGGAGCAGGAGAAAGCCACCCAGCCCCTCTACCCTGCTCTGCTATTCCAACAATATCTAGGTTGCTGGAGTATCTCAGTGGGACAAGCAGCATCTCTGGAGAAAAGGAATGGGTGACGTTTCAGGTCTTCAGTCTGAAGAAGGGCCACAACCCGAAACGTAGTAAATTCCAATAGACACTAGGTGCAGGAGTAGGCCATTCGGCCCTTCAAGCCAGCACCGCCATTCAATGTGATCACAGCTGATCATCCTCAATCAGTACCCCGTTCCTGCCTTCTCCCCATATCCCCCGACTCCGCTATCTTTAAGAGCTCTATCTAGCTCTCTCTTGAAAGTATCCAGAGAACTGGCCTCCACTGCCCTCCGAGGCAAATTCCTTCTCTCCAGAGATGCTGCTTGTCCCGCTGAGTTACTCCAGCATTTTGTATCTATCTTCGGTGTAAACCAGCATCTGCAGTTCCTTCCTACACAAGATCTAGGCTGCTCCAGTCACAACTGCTTTCCTTTCTGTAATCAATCTTAAATATTCAAAAGCCAACTAAGTTGCTGGATGGGGGAGGAATGGCTAAAAGGGTAGACAAGTTCATTTCGCCAGCTACCCTACACTCTGGCAACAAGTGGGATCAATCACAATCACAATAATACAAGTTTGTGTAAATGTCTTCTGGTTTGTTTTATGTGGGGGGAGGGGGAAACTTTTATTTCGGTTTCTTACCTTGCCGGAGATGCGATTAATTTCCCGGATCGCATCTCCAGTCACTCTGCCCCAAACGTCACCCATTCTTTCTATCCAGAAATGCTGCCTGTCCCACTGAGTTACTCCAGCTTTCTCGTCTCTCCTTCTCACTTCCATTTGTCTTTTCATCTCTGGCCTTTATCCAACCATTTGCCAATCAATACCTCCCCCTCACCTGTATCCATCAATCAGATGCTAGGCTTTGTCTCAACTCCACCTTACTATCTAAAGAAGGGTCTCGGTCCAAAGCGTCACCCATTCCTTCTCTCCAGAGATGCTGCCTGACCTGCTGAGTTACTCCAGCACTTTGAGTCTTTTTTTGTAAACCAACATCTGCAGCTACTTGTGTCCACATCAACGGCTTGTTCCCAAGTGACTAGGAAACAGACTCAAACTGGGATGCAAGAACAGAGTACGTGTAGGAAGGAACTGCAGATGCTGGTTTACACCAGAGATAAGACACAAAATGCTGGAGTAACTCAGCGGGACAGGCAGCATCTCTGGAGAGAAGGAATGGGCGATGTTTTGGGTCGAGACCCATCTTCAGATTTATGTGATGGGACCAACACAAGATATCTGCTCTCATTTCTCATCCAGAGTAAGTTCATAAGTGCAGTATTAGGCCATTCAGCCCATCGAGCTTACTCCTGGCTGATCCATCTTTCCCTCATCTCCCTTCTCCTGCCTTCTCCCCATAAGCCCCGACACCCATGCTAATCAAGAATCTGTAAATCTCTGCCTTAAAAGTACCCAATGACTTGGCCTCCACAGCCGTCTGCGGCAATGAATTCCACAGATTCACCACCCCCGACTGAAGAATCTCATCTGATTTCTAAAGGAACATCTATTTATTCCGAGGCTGTGCCCTCTGGTCCTGGACTCTCCCACTAGTGGAAACCTCCTCTCCACATCCACTCTATCCAGGCCATTCGCTATGCGGTAAATTTCATTAAGCCAGTCCCTCCTCATCCTTCTAAACTAAGATTGCCCTGGTCACGCCAGTATCCACATTCCTGGCAGCTTCAATGGAATTCGCCCATTGGGAAATTCATCCTGAATGGAGTCATTCCCACAAAGCTCCCGAATCCGTCGATCCACCTCCTCCAGTCACTCATTTCCTCTCAGTAATTCCCAGTCCAACATCTTCTGTCTTGACTCATCTTTTTACCAGCATCCATGGGCTCAAAGAGTCCCATTACGTAAGCAGTGATTGAACTGCACTTTTTTTCCTCCAGCTGTGTGTTTTATGTCCAGATCGTAGCCTTCTCTGAACTGGAGAAACCAAATATCACCGGTTGCACTGTAAATAGCTCGTTCTAAGCTTCCCCCCAGTCTAGTTTCAGTCAAAAACCACATAATCAAGCGCTTGATTAAACACAATTACAGTTCAACTACTATACCTAACCACCGCAGGTTCGATCCTTGTATCTGCCTGTTCAAGCCCTCTAGAATCTAGATCAAGTGTCTCAAACAGAGACACTCCAGAAGGTCAAGCAGTCCCAAGATTTCTCTCAGAAGATCAATGCAGGACCTCGTGGGAGCAGTCTTTTATGGGTCCCCGAACCTTGAGGGGCCAAACCACTTGGGGGTGGTCTCTTTACGATCCAATTACAGATATCGATTAACCCCATACATGACAGACATTTCCCTAACCCAATAACACAGTGGCTAATACATTGTATTCAAACAGTGTTTCTCAAACAGGAAGCAAACCTCGCAACATCTACCCTGATATGCAAGAAAACCAGTCAAGGCTCAATACCTCATCCAATCAACATTCAGCAAAGTAAAGCTTTGCAACATTATTTACAAGGTGTAGGTCTGGTTTGCAGTCATCCAATCCATTCTACGCATTTTGCACACAATTGTCAGGGTCTGCAGATGTTCCCATTCTCTTCCTGCAGCTCAGATCTGGGCTCTAGACAAACTGGCACCATTCTGCAGCTTGTCCCAGTTCTGCACTTTCAAATTGACCAAATGGCCTAGCAGCCCTGAAGCCTTTACTCAATTTTAGAGTCCTAGCCTCCCCAATCTGGCCAGGATTAACAGCACAACAAATAATGCTGGCGTCTCATAGCTTCAGGGACTGGGGTCCAATCCTGACCTCCAGCAAGGCCCATTTAAAGTCTGTATATGTTCCCTGTGACCGTTTGGATTTCCTCCAGGTGTGCCGGCTTCTTCCCTCATCCTAAAGACCGCAAGGCGGTAGAGTTGCTGCTTTACCGCACTTACAGCACCGGAGACCCGGGTTCGATCCCGGCTACGGGTGCTGTCTGTACAGAGTTTGTACGTTCTCCCCGTGAGGGTCCACCCACACTCCAAATACGTACAGGTTTATAGGCTAATTTGCTTGTGATAAATGCAAATTGTCCCTAGTAGTGTGTGTAGGATGGTGTTAGTGTGCGGAGATCGCTGGTCAGTGTGAACTTGGTGGGCCGAAGGGCCAGTTTCCACGCTGTATCTCTAAACTAAAGACACGTGGGTGGGTCGGACGCTCCTCGTGTTAAATTGCCTGTAGTACTCAGGGGAGTGGTCGGAGAATGGGAGGGGGGGCGGATAAAATCTAATGGCTTGAGAAAAACAGGTTATAGCGAAGTGGAGGGATTAGCATCGATGGAAGGGTTTGAAATCATAGTTGTGGATTGAATGGCCTCCTATGTTGCAAGGACATATGAAATTGGGTGAGCGCTTTGCAGAACACCTCTGTTCAGTTTCTCCAGCATTTTTGTCTACCTCAGGAATTTCTTTCTCAGATTTAAAATACATTCATTTTCTCACTTTTCCAGCCGACGATGACTCAAATATTCACCCCCTTTCTCCTCCTGCCAGCGGCTTCCCATTCGAATTAAGTGGTCTGGGTTGCATCCACAATTCTCTGCATAATTCCCGTAAATGCAGTTTTTCCTGCGTCTGTCTCTTTTGTGTGCCTCTGTCACCTAATCAGCATCCAGTACAGTGCAAAACAATGCGGAGATGATGCCGAGAAATAATGCCACATGTTCAGATCCAGTTGCGAGTTCACCTCCCCCTCCACCTCCAATGTCCAACAACCCCCACCCCCCCTCCAAAAAGCACTTTTGGATTTCCAATCATTGCTTCAGCTCTGCTTTTAACAGCCAAGATCCCAAGCTCTGGAATTCCATCCCCTGCTTCCTTCAAAAGACACATTGAAACTTCTGGCAAAGTGGCTCCAACTCAGATTAAGTGGTTCTTCCGTTGCTAAATCTAGGATTTAACCACGTTGGTGCCTGATAAAACTGCAACTCGCACTGAGACAGAGGTCACAATGAATGTCCATTAAACCATTTACCACCACTCCCCCCACCCCACCCTCTCCAAACCAAAGGATCTTTCACTCTGCAGAAGGATTCCCAAATAATAAATATCTTGTCACCAGAGATAAATGAGTGACCTTTCAAAACGTTTATGAAGACATTCTCCAGATTACTCAGCAAATATTTCCATTAGCGACCATTCGCGCTGCCTGCCAAGATGAAGGCAAACCAGGGGACAAACAGTCCCCCCCCTGCTGATACTTTAAACAATTGCCTGGTCGCATTGCAAACACACCCTTTGAAAGATCATGTTGCATTCTCATTACTCCCGGCCCCCACCCCCCCCCCCCCCTCACCGAGGTGAAAGGGAAAGACAAATCCAGATAAATGCAGAAGGACAAATTAAAATGTGTAGGAAGGAACTGCAGATGCTGGTTTAAACCAAAAGCGAGACACACAATGCTGGGGTAGCCCAGCGGATCAGGCAGCATCTCTGGAGAGAGGGAATGGGTGACGTTTCGGGGTCGATACCCTTCTTCAGACAAATCAAAATCTCCGAGTAGCTTTTAAAATAAAGCTGTACGGCCATCTTTCAAGTGGAGGCGCCCTTAACCCATGTCACATTATCTCACCCTTGTCCCTTCGTTCTCTCTGCTCCCATCGGGCTGAAGATACAGAAGCATGAAGTGAGCACTATCAGAAGCAGGAACAGCTTCTTCCCCTCTGTTATCATTCTTCTGACAGGTCCTTCTATAAGCTGGGGTACTGCCCGATTCACCTCTGCCCCATTGTGGCCATTTAGGGTTGCCAACTGTCCCGTATATTGGGCTAAATTGGTTGTCCCGTACGCGACCGCCCTTGTCCCGTATTTGACTGCTACTACCCGGGTCGAGGGGACTGTCGGGTCGGAGCGCCATGTCTGGCCCCGTCCCGACGTAGTGCAGCCCATGGAGTGCAGCAGCAGCAGCAGCGCCTCGCCCGTGGCCCCGTCGGTCGGTCGGCAGCCCGGCCAGCTGTCCGACCTTCGGACCTTCGCTTGCCGCCGACACCACCACCACCTTCTCATGGCCGATCATCGGTTCACGAGTTGGACGGGGTGCCGGACTTTGCATGCACCAGAACACAAAGCCCAGCCGGCGGGCCAGCTGAGGAGTTTTGGCCTGGGCCGCGCGACGTCACACGCAAAGTCCGGCTGGGCTTTGTGTGTAGTCCAGCACCCGGGCCAACTCATCGTTCACCCACCCAGCCACGGCCGAGTCGGTCAACGAATCGCCGTCAGGAATTAGTCCCGTATTTTGACCTTTTGTCCCTTATTTGGGAGTGAGAAAGTTGGCAACCCCACTGACATTGGACTTTGTCTATGGAACTGATGAGCTAAAATGTTAAGAACTATATCCTGCATTCTGTATCGTCCCCTTTGCTCTACCTATTGTACTGGAGTTCGGCTCGAGTGTATTTATGTACAGCATTATCTGATCTGATTGCATAGCACGGAAAACAAAGCTTTTCACGGAACTTCGGTACATACAACAATAATAAACCAAAACCTAACAGTCCTGATGAAGTAATACAGATTAATTGAACCAAAAACACAGGACAAAACCCATCACCATGCTGAGGAAGAAAATACAAGGCAGGAGATTAATATCCTGTCAACAGCTCAATGTTAAGAAACAACTAAAGGATAAATGGGCGGCATGGTGGCAGGGCCAGAGGCCCAGGTTCAATCCTGACTACGGGTGCTGTCTGTACGGAGTTTGTACATTCTCCCCGTCACCTGCATGGGTTTTCCTCCGAGATCTTTGGTTTTCTCCCACACTCCAAAGACGTACAGGTTTGTAGGTTAATTGGCTTGGTCATAAATGTAATGTTGTGCGTGTGTGTGTGTTAGTGTTAGCGTGTGCGTGTGTTAGTGTTAGTGTGTTAGTGTTAATGCACAGGGATCGCTGGTCAGTGCGAACTCGGTGGGCCAATGGGCTTGTTTCCACGCTACATCTCTAAACTAAAACTACACTCGAAAAAAGTTGAGTGAGTTCCACAAAAGAAAAAGGCCATTTCACTTGTGCAAGAAAACGCCCAATAATCTGGCACACTCAGAAGGTGCAAATTTCTGGACAATTGGATGTTATTACTCCTAACATTTTAACACACTTATTTGTTTTTATTGAAGTTACACAGCAAATACTTCTGCAAACTGGACAAGTTTAAAGGGAGGTACACAAAAATGCTGGAGAAACTCAGCGGGTGCAGCAGCATCTATGGAGCGAAGGAAATAGGCAACGTTTCGCGCCGAAACCCTTCTTCAGACTGTGTAGGATGGTGTTAAGTTTAAAGGGAGCACGGGAGCCGTGCTTCCCGATCAGTGGGAAGGGAGTACATTATCATTGATCCAGTCGCTGAACCATTGGGATTTCGGAATAGCTTGATAGCAGATTAGTTTTATTGTAGTGGTTCCCATTAGGTTGATCCTCTCAATCCCAATTGTCCAATTCTCTTTTGGAAAAGGATAGTATCACAGTTCTTAGCCTTCTAATTAACAGTTTGCAAAGTGCAGGACTAGGTAACCGTGCTGTCTTGGAATAATCGCATGAGACTTGTTGCAGAATATGGGCACATGCATTGCTCCACTTTCGTGCAGAAGCCCATCAGTGTTTCCGCACAAATCGCGCTGGAGTAACTCAGCGGGTCGGGCACCATCGCTGGAGGACGTGCATGAGCGACGTTCCGGGTAGAGACCCTTCATCAGACTGGCACAGTTTACGTGCATCTGTAATACTAGACTAACTCAGTGCCAGAACAACTCAGCAGGCCAGGTAACATTTGTGGAAGGAATGGACAGACCACGTTTCAGGTTGGGACCCTTCTTCGGATTCATTGCTTCACTGCTCAGAGTCACAAGACATACACTAAAAAAATCTTGCTGCGCAAATAGTTGCTGCCTTACAGCGCTGGAGACCCAGGTTCGATCCCGACTATGTCTGTACGGAGTTTGTACGTTCTCCCCATGGGTTTTCTCCGAGATCTTCGGTTGCCTCCCGCACTCCAAGTTAAGGGCCTGTCCCACGTTCACGACCTCTGCCGAGTTTGCCCTTGACTCATACTCGCAGCATGGTCGTCACGAGGTCGTAATGCTAGTCGTAGGTACTCGTGGCATCAAGTAGGTCGGGGCGTTTTTTCACGAGTAAAAAAGGTCGTGAATTAGGTCGTGAAGGTGGGACAGGCCCTTTAGACGTACAGGTTTGCAGGTTAATTGGCTTGACGTATGTGTAAAATTGTCCCCGATGGTGTTAATGTGCAGGGATCGCTGGTCGGTGCGGACTCAGTGGGCCGAAGGGCTTGTTTCCGCACTGTATCTCGAAACAAAACCATGCTAAATACAAAGTAGTACTATCAAACATAGTTTTACCGTCGTTGATTGGACAAGCAATTGTTATAAGTGTCAGGCTTTGACACAACTCCCAAACTAGTATCTTAACTAGAATTAAAGGTGCTGACAAATTCATTGAACACTACGTTTGTGCCCAGCATAATGCCAAGATAAACTAATCTCATCTGCCAGCACTTTATCCATATCCCTCCATATCTAATGTGTGGGAAGGAATTACAGATACTGGTTTACACCAAAGATAAGACACAAAAAGCTGGAGTAACTCAGCGGGACGGGCAGCATCACTGGAGAGAAGGAATGGGTAGAGTCTGAGCAGGATCTCGACCCGAAACGTCTCCCGCTGAGTTGCTCCAGCACTTTGTGTCTCCCTCCATAGTTATGTGGCTATCTACAAGCCTCACAAACGCCACCACCTCTGGCAGCATGTTCAAGGCACCCACCGCCCTGTGTAAAAGAAAATTACCCCATGCGTCTCTTTTAAACTGTGCCCACCCCCCTCAACTTAAAGCTATGCACTCTAGTCTTCGACATGTCCACCCTGGAAACTTCAGAGTTGGCCAACTAACAGGGACAATCCCACCAAACGTTGTGTACTTGGCGGTAGACAAAAATGCTGGAGAAACTTAGCGGGTGAGGCAGCGTCTATGGAGCGAAGGAATAGGCGACGTTTCGGGTCGAGACCCTTCTTCAGACTGATGTGAGGGGGGAGGTGGGGGGGAGAAAGAAGAAAGGAAGAGGTGGAGCCAGTGGGATGAGGGAGAGCTGAGAAGGGGAGGAGAAAGTAAGGACTACCTGAATGTTCATACCGCTGGGGTGTAAACTGCCCAAGTGGAATATGAGGTGCTGCTCATCCAATTTGCGGTGAGCCTCACTCTGGCCATGGAAGAGGAGGCCAGGAAAGAAAGGTCGGATTCGGAATGGGAGGGGGAGCTGGGCCACCGGGAGATCAGGTTGGTTATTGCGAACCGAGCGGAGGTGTTGAGCGAAGCGATCGCCAAGCCTACGCTTGGTCTCACCGATGTAGAGCAGCTGACATCTAGAGCAGCGGCTCTTGGCTCCCATTTTCTCTGCACTCAATGCAATATTTTTGCGACCAGTTCAGCCAGTTGGAACTTTGGCAGAACACATTTGCAGAAGTAACCTTTCCAGAGCACAGGGTACGCAGACTGGCTGTAGCCAGGCCAATTACAAATCCATTACCATATCCAATATTTGGCTTACACTGCATAATTCTGGACCCTACATGATAAGTAAAAGCTGAAGTGGGACTTAACAAAAGATGAAAATAATTCGCAAGGTCAATTTCAGAGCAATTTCCAGAAAGGGAAAAATCTAAATTTGCAAAACAATGAAATTCTGAAGCAGTTTGATGTATAGTTACAGGAAAGTTTACTTCCATTAAACACTTCCTGCCTTCCCACCTGCCTTCCCAATAGGACAAAAATGCTCTTCGGGGTGCTCGAAAAAACATTAGTGCTGTGATACTAACAGAGGGAGTAGATTCATGAAGAAAACCCTACAGCCTCCAGACAGCATTCTTTGTATTTTAGCTTTTCCCAGAAGCAGCTTACCAGCAAATTCCACACAAAACCTCAATACAGCAACATGGATAAATGTTGATAAACTGAAACTGAAGAGTTTAAGAATAAGGGGTAAGCCATTTAGAACAGAGACAGGGAAACAATTTTTCTCACAGAGAGTTGTGAGTCTGTGGAATTCTCTGCCTCAGAGGGAGGCTGGTCCTCTGGATACTTTCAAGAGAGAGTTAGATAGGGCTCTTAAAGGTAGCGGAGTCAGGGGATGTGGGGAGAAGGCAGGAACGGGGTACTGATTGGGGATGATCAGCCATGATCACATTGAATGGCGGTGCTGGCTCAAAGGGCTGAATGGCCTACTCCTGCACCTATTGTCTATTGAAGCCACTTTAGGAAGGTTAAATATTGTCACGTGCGGTGAAAAACTTTTGTTGCGTGCTAACCGGCCAAGGGTCTGACCCTTCTTCTGAAGAATGGCCCCGACCCAAAATGTCACCTATCCCTTTTCTCCAAAGATGCCATTTGACTCGCTGAGTTACTCCAGCATTTCTGTGCCTATCTTTGGTATAAACCAGCGTCTGCAGTTCCTTTTATTTACGCATTTGGAATATTGCGTGTGCTTCTGGTCACCCCAATACAGGAAGGATGCGGAGGCTTTGAAGAGGATGCAGACGAGATGCTGCCTGAGCCGCTGAGTAACTCCAGTACTTTGTGTCTTCTCAAGCACACCGAGCTGTCGAGCCAAACATCCCATTGATTTGTAGGAAGGAACTGCAGGTGCTGGTTTAAACCGTAGACACATAATGCTGGAGTAACTCAGGGGGTCAGACAGCATCTCTGGAGAAAAGGACTAGGTGACGTCTGAAGAAGGGCCGCGACCCGAAACGTCACCTATTCCTTTTCTCCAGAGATGCTGCCTGACCCGTTGAGTTACTCCAGCATTTTGTGTCTATCCCATTGATTTGTTACAGATGCATAATTCACACCCACAACCCAAGTCCCGTTCCCCAGGGAGGGTATTGTAACTTCCAATTACATCTAACATTAGAAATGTCTTAAAAAACTCTGTCTGAGGAAGGGTCCTGACTAGGAACATCATCAGTGATGCAGCGGTAGAGTTGCTGCCTTTTAGCACCAGAGACCCGGGTTCGATCCTGACTATGGGTGCTGTCTGTACCTTCTCCTGTGAGGGTGTGGGTTTTCTCCGGGAACGTCGGTTTCCTCCCACATTCCAAAGGCGGATAGGTTTGTAAGCTAATTGCCTTGGTAAAATGGTACATTGTCCCTATGCGTAGAATAGTGTTAATGTGCGGGGATCGCTGGCCGGCGCAGACTCGGTGGGCCGAAGGGCCTGTTTCTGCGCTGTATCTCTAAACTAAACTAAATCCATGTTCTCCAGGGATGCTGCCTGACCCGCTGAGTTACTCCAGCACTATGTGCCTCCCTTGATAAACCGGCATCTGCAGTTCCTTGTTTCTACATTCTAAAAAGCCCTTCACAGGAATGATCCCAAACAAATTTCTTCAGTGGAATCGCAAGGTTGGAGAATCATGAGCCAGAGACCATAGGTTTAAGGTGGGGGGGGGGGGGGACAAGATGTAATGGGAACTTGAGGGGCAACTTTTCCACACAGAGGGTGGCGGGTATATCGAACGAGTTGCCAGAGGAGGTCTATAGGAAGGAACCGCAGATGCTGGTTTAAACCAAAGACAGACACAAAAAGCTGGAGTAACTCAGCAGGTCAGACAGCATCTCTGGAGAAAAGGACTAGGTGACGTTTCGGGTCAACACCCTTCTTCAGACCAGAGGAGGTCATTGAGGCAGATACTCTAACAACATCTAAACGCCAACTGGATCGGTAAATGGATAAGAAAGGTTTTGAGAGACATGGGCCAAAGGCGGGCAGGTGGGACTAGTGTAGATGGGGCATCTTGGTCAGCCTGGACCAGTTGGGCCGAAGGGCCAGTTTCCGTGCTGAATGATACTGCAACTGTAAGTGATATCAACATTTTAAAGGCAATTGGACCGGTAAATGGATAGGAAAGGTTTAGAGAGATATGGGCCTGTTTCCGTGCTGGATGATGCTATGATTCTAACATTTAAATGGCAATTGGTAGATAACCAGAAAATCAGTCTAAAGGAAACATCACTAAACATAAACTAAGTAGCAAAAAAAATGAAAAGGAGCGACCGCATCTACTAGCGGAGGGTGAGCAAGAGGCTGGAACTAGACCTCAAGTAGACCAGACAACTTATCTCCATGGGCTCCCCAGAACAAATATGTAGATAAGAAAAGATGGGTGCAAGAATTTGAACACAAGATGGATGAATAAAACACATTTATTTCCAGGCTACCAAACATTTTAATTCCCCTTCCCATTCCCACACCGACCTCTCTCCATTGTCAGTGAGGCCCAGCGCAAATTGGAGGCACAGCATCTGATATTTTGCTTGGGCAGCTCACAACCCAGTGGTGTGACTATTGATTTCTCTAACCTCAAGTTTCGGCCCGAAACGTTGCCTATTTCCTTCGCTCCATGGATGCTGCTGCACCCGCTGAGTTTCTCCAGCGTTTTTGTGTACCTGCATTCCAACTCTCTCTCCATTCCCTCCCCCACCCAAGTCGTGCCAGCTTCATAGTTGTCTTTGTCGAGTCTCATTGTCTCTGCTCGTTCTCACCTAAGCCCCAGTAACAATGAGCCGTTTCCTTTATCACCGTCACTTTTTTTTGCATATCTTTCATTCATTTGTCCTATATATATATATATATATATATATATATATATATATATATATATATATATATATATAGGACAAATATATATAGGACAAATATATATAGGACAAATATATATAGGACATATATATATAGGACATATATAGGACAAATGAATGAAAGATATATATATATATCTATCTATCTTTCTCTCTCTACACATCACCCTCTATATCTATCGTTTCCCTCCACCCCGACTCTCAGTCTGAAGAAGGGTTTCGGCCCGAAACGTTACCTATTTCCTTCGCTCCATAGATGCTGCTGCACCCGCTGAGTTTCTCCAGCACTTTTGTCTACCTTCGATTTTCCAGCATCTGCAGATCCTTCTTTAACAACATGTTTGTGCTGTCCCGCTGAGTTCCTCCAGCATTTTTTGCAAGACTATTCGAAGACCTGCCGCACATTTTCACTACTGCACAATTCACGAAACACAGAACAAGCCAAATTACAGCCACATAGCTCACGGTTTACCAGCAAATACATGGCTCGGGACCTTTGATTTAAATCGGAGAACGCAGACGAGGAGGGAGGGAGGGAGGGAGGTGAATCTCTAAAAAGGTTACATTTCCACTCCCGACTAAAACTGCACAGACTGAGCCTCCTCGGTTCAGTTTTCCCGTTGAACTGTGGAACAAGTTAACCCGAGATTGATCAAGAGACGCCAGAGGGTGAGAATCGAAAAGTTAAGAAAAAGTTAGAAAAACTCACACAAACTTTTGTGAAAGTTTGTCTCTTTACACACACAGAGAGAATCTCGACCTGCTGTGTTTTCGAGTTGATATATATCAGGTCGGGGTCCCTGGAATGTGCAGCCAGAAGAGATAGTCGTATAAATAATGAACTCCGCCACATAAAACCAAACTAACCAGCTTCTAACCTTCGCTTACCTGTCGGTGTATCGTTGCTACATGCGGGCACGGCCATTCCTGGCTCAGTGCTTTGATGCGGGCTTTTTTTTTTGGACGCCAATCGACTGGTCTGCCTGCCCAGTTTAAAGACAACAAAAAAAAGTTCTTGCAAAGTTATTTGTTATCTCGCAGATAGAGGGGGAATGGGCCCTGGAATGGGCCCTTTAATTGGATGTGAACACATGCCCAGGTGCACCGCCTCTTCCAATGTTCACTCGCTGGAGAGGCTTGTGAAATTTTCAATGGACATTAGGGTAGACCAAACATTTCTTGGGTGTTCGCTCCCGCCCGCTCTCTTCATATAGATTGTTAAAATAACTCTGAAGTCAACAACTGCATTTTTTGTTTTGGCAGAAGATCTGGGATAGAAACATAGAAACATAGAAATTAGGTGCAGGAGTAGGCCATTCGGCCCTTCGAGCCTGCATCGCCATTCAATATGATCATGGCTGATCATCCAACTCAGTATCCCGTACCTGCCTTCTCTCCATACCCTCTGATCCCTTTAGCCACAAGGGCCACAACTAACTCCCTCTTAAATATAGCCAATGAACTGGCCTCGACTACCCTCTGTGGCAGAGAGTTCCAGAGATTCACCACTCTCTGTGTGAAAACAGTTCTTCTCATCTCAGTTTTAAAGGATTTCCCCCTTATCCTTAAGCTGTGACCCCTTGTCCTGGACTTCCCCAACATCGGGAGCAATCTTCCTGCATCTAGCCTGTCCAACCCTTAAGGGATGTAGATGTGAGACGGGTTTATCAGCTTTCGGTTTTAACCCAAACTAGTATCTTATGTACAGTGTAAGAAAGAACTGCAGATGCTGGTTTAAATCAAAGGTAGACACAGCGATGACACAGGGTAGTATAGTAACTCAGCGGGACAGGCAGCATCTCTGGAGAGGAGGAATGGGACGAGGTTTCGGGTCGAGACCCTTCTTCAGATTGAGGAAGGGTCTGGATCCAAAACGTCGCCATTCCCTCTCTCCATAGATGCTGCCTCACCCGCTGAGTCACTCCAGCATTTTGTGACTACCTGCTTATGTGTAGTGAAGAAGGGTTCACCATACATGTATGTCTGAAGAAGGGTTTCGGCCAGAAACGTTGCCTATTTCCTTCGCTCCATAGATGCTGCCTCACCCGCTGAGTTTCTCCAGCATTTTTGTCTACCTATGTATAGAGATATGTACTGAACGGTATACAAAGATGAATTTCACTGAACCTCGATAAATGTGACAAATAAGGTACCATACCATACACTGAGTTATTCCAGCACTTTGGTTCTTTTTTAGTATAAGCCAGGCCCAGTTTGACTTTGTTTAAGATAGACACAAAATGCTGGAGTAACTCAGTGGGACAGGCAGCATCTCTGGAGAGAATGAATGGGTAGGAAAGAACTGCAGATGCTGGTTTAAACTGAAGATAGACACAAAGTGCTGGAGTAACTCAGCGGGGCGAGATCCTTCTTAAAAACTTTTGTTACGTTGGTGAAAGGACAATATTTATCTTCCAGTCTGAAGAAGGGTTTCGGCCCGAAACGTTGCCTATTTTCTTCGCTCCATAGATGCTGCTGCACCCGCTGAGTTTCTCCAGCATTTTTGTGTACCTTCGATTTTCCAGCATCTGCAGTTCCTTCTTAAATATTTATCTTCCTCCCGTTATAACACGGAGGTACGCATAACACAGACATCAAATGCTCACAAACATAAATACAGAGAAACCTACACACAAGCCTAGGCACAGAGATATGTGAACAGATACAACGTCGCAAACAGATAAAGTGTAGGAAAGAACTGCAGATGTTGGTTTAAATCGAAGGTAGACACAAAATGCTGGAGTAACCCAGCGAGACAGGCGGCATCTCTGGATAGAAGGAACGGGTTGAGACCTTTCTTGAAGAATATCACCCATTCCTTCTCTCCAGAGATGCTGCCTGTCCCGCTGAGTTACACAAACAAATCAATATAGATACAAACATATTAATACTATATCGACATGCAACACAAACAAGTGTAAATACAAAAACTCACAGACCTATAAACAAATTTACTGAGACAAACTCAAACACAGTGAGCATAAAAGCAGACATCCAGGTACACACAAATGTTTATTACTTATTTACTCCAGCATTTTGTGTCTATCTTTGTTTAAGCCAGCATCTGCAGTTCCTTCCTACACCTCTCGGTGACACAAGTGGCGTGGTGACGTCTGAAGGACCAAGGATGGAAGTGACAGTAATTGAAGGTTTAGTGCATCCCGCTGTGGTGGAAGGGCTCTCAGTTGCCAATGCCTAGTAGAGATTTTTTGGCAAACTAGAAAGCTCCAAAGGTTTTGTCATGCTGTCTTGCAGATGATTGAAGATTCCGTCATTAATATACATTCACGATATTAAGGGTAACTAAGGGTGCCCAATATCCTAAAAGTAGTACAGATGGATAGTTTAATTAGTTTGTGTAGGTGAGTAAAATTATAAAAGGACTGGACAAGCTAGATGTAGGGAAATTTTTCCCAATGTTGGGCGAGTCCAGAACCAGGGGCCACAGTCATCGAATAAAGGGGAGGCCATTCAAGACTGAGGTGAGAAAAAGCAGAGAGTTGTGAATTTAAGGAATTCCCTGCCACAGAGGGCAGTGGAGGCCAAATCACTGGATGGATTTAAGAGAGAGTTAGATAGAGCTCTAGGGGCTGGTGGAGTCAAGGGATATGGGGAGAAGGCAGGCACGGGTTACTGATTGGGGACAATCAGCCATGATCGCAATGAATGGCGGTGCTGGCTCGAAGGGCCGAATGGCCTCCTCCTGCACCTATTTTCTATGTTTCTATGTTTCTATGAGAGGTAGAGCTCCAGGGTGGAGAACAAATTATAGCCATAGAGGGAGTGCAGAGAAGGTTCACCAGACTGATTCCTGGGATGTCAGGACTTTCATATGAAGAAAGACTGGATAGACTAGGCTTATACTCGCTAGAATTTAGGAGATTGAGAGGGGATCTTATAGAAACGTACACAATTCTTATGGGGTTGGACAGGCTAGATGCAGGAAGATTGTTCCCGATGTTGGGAAGTCCAGGACAAGGGGTCACAGCTTAAGGATAAGGGGGAAATCCTTTAAGACCGAGATGAGGGAAAACTTTTTCACACAGAGAGTGGTGAATCTCTGGAACTCTCTGCCACAGAGGGTAGTTGAGGCCAGTTCATTGGCTATATTTAAGAGGGAGTTAGATGTGGCCCTTGTGGCTAAAGGGATCAGGGGGTATGGAGAGAAGGCAGGTACGGGATACTGAGTTGGATGATCAGCCATGATCATATTGAATGGCGGTGCAGGCTCGAAGGGCCGAATGGCCTACTCCTGCACCTATTTTCTATGTATCTATGTAAATTGTGTTTGTGATTGAGTTAATGGGTGCTTAATGGCCACTCAGTGGGTTGAAGGGCCTGTTTCTAAGTTGTAAGGCCGTTGTAAGTTTTAAACTAGCAAAGCTAAAATCACAACGCAGCTTGTGTAAGAACACAGTTGGTCAGGCAGTATCTGGGGAAGGAATTGACGGGCCACGTTTTGGGTCAGGTCCCATCTTCAGACTCAGTGTCCAGTGTCCCGACACAAAACATCACCAGGTGCTGCCTGATCCACCGAGTACTTCCAGCACTCTGTGCTCTGTTAAAAAAAATCCAACATCTGCAATTCCTCGAGTCTCGAAAGATAAAACCACTTGCCTAAGTTTTAGATTAGTTCAGAGTTTAGCGATACAGCCTGGAAACAGGCGCTTCGGCCCACCGAGTTCAAGCTGACCACCGATCACCGATTCACTATAGTTCTACTTCCCATCCATTTGTCCAATTCTACACGTAGAGTCCATCGTAGAGTCTGTTCTCACCTTCTCCATCATGGTCTGGTTTGGCTCAGCCACCAAGCACGACACCTGGAGGCTGCAGCGAATCGTCCGATCAGCAGAGAAGGTTATTGGCTGCAACCTTCCCACCATTGACGAACTGTACACTGCAAGGGCCAGGAAGCGAGCGGGCAAGATCATCTCTGACCCCTCTCACCCTGGCCACAAACTCTTTGAACCACTTCCCTCTGGAAGGCGACTCCGGACTGTCAAAGCTGCCACAGCCAGACATAAAAACAGTTTTTATCCACGAGTAGTTGCTCTACTCAACAGCCAAAAATCTGTAGCCTCCCTTTGATCTAAGCGGAAGCTCAGAGGGGATAGAGCCTTCTCTGTTGCTGCTCCTGCACTCTGGAACACCCTGCCGTTGCACATCAGACAGGCCCCCCCCTCACTGTCCATCTTCAAAACCAGTATTAAAACACATTTATATTCCTTGGCTTTTGACACTGCTTGAGACTTTGCTCCTGTTTTTAGTGCTTTTAATGTTTTTAATTTTATTGTTTTTACTCTTTCGTTTAATGTTTTTATTGTTATGTAATAATTTCTTGTCCATGATTAGTCACGTAGAGCACTTTGTTGCAACTGCGGTTGTTTTTAAAGTCTCTATAATAAAGTTATTATTCGTATTGATCTGGGTATTTGTTGGTTCACATGCTTGATCAATGGTGTTTTATCATGAATGTCTTATTATTATTAATGTTTAGTGTTTTCTGAGTTCATTCGTAACTGTTACTGTATGTCATATTGTTACTTGTGGGCAGAGCACCAAGGCAAATTCCTTGTATGTGAATATTTGGCCAATAAACATACTTACTTACTTACTTTCCTGCACATGGGGGGAGGGGGCAATTTATAAAGGCCAATTAATGCACAAAGCCCTACATCATTTTAAAGGAGGAAATTGAATGTTTAACTGTGTGGAACTGGAAGCTGATATGTCTCGAATGTACCCGTGGCAGGTGAAAGAGGTGTCATTGTATACCATGCACCTTGGCTATTACAATATGTCTAATCCATTGACTTTGAAGTGTGTTTTCTGCATCGGTGTGATTGGTTCCTGGTTGCTGCTCAGACTCTCGACAACAAACTGAACAGGTTGTGACAACTGCACTCCCTAAAGCCAAGAGGACGTGAGAATAAAGCTTGCATTCAGATGCCAAGACAAAGTGGCCATTTATCTTCAGAGAAGGCAGGCTTCGGGTCGCGAAGGTAAACGCTGCAGATTCCACTGCCTTTCTTGCAAACAAAACAGCAGGGTGGAAAACCATTCAGGTTGGTGAACCCCAAGAAGCTTGGTCAAGTGTCTGAAGAAGGGTCTGGACCAGAGGTGTCGCCCATTCCTTCACTCCAGAGATGCTGCCTCTCCCTCAGAGTTACTCCAGTCTATCCTAAATTTGCTGCTCCTCTGAGCTTGCATTGGGTGTCGAATTAGAAAAAAACCCAAAGGGAGTTGAATCAGGAGTCCAGCAAGAAACATTTTGACAAAACTTTTCAAGCTAACTTAGTTTTACCTCAGCCCTTGTTGACTCCCTTCCAGACGTTGGTGGGACGTGGAAGAAAGGAAATGCACCGATCCGGGCTGGAAATTGAAAACAAGGAGCTGGACTTCGACTTTGAGATCGTCAACGTGCAGTTTAACCAGCTGGGCCGCTATGTGTTGAGGCTGGAGGTGGAGAACCCGCTGCTGGAGGGCTCGGCGGCGGCGTCAGGCTGCGGCTCAATGGCGGCAAGGCCCAGTGTACCAGCGCCGCCATCACCGACGTGGTGGCCCAGACCGCCCTCGGAGACATCCACTCGCCCGCCAGCAGGAGATTCCTCTTCACGCTTCCCAAAGGTACAAACATTTAAACAACAAACCTCCTCATTTTAGGGTGAGTGTGTGTGTGTGTGTGTGAGAGTGAGTGTGGGAGAGTGAGTGTGTGAGAGAGAGAGTGAGTGTGTGAGATGATTGCTGCGGCCTGGGGGTTTCCAGTCGGTTGGGGTGTGGAGTTTTGGGCGTCGAGTGGAAGGTGGGAGGCCTGGAGCTGTGATCAAAATCTAGTCTCCTCCCTTCCCTCTCCTCTCCTCCCTCCCCTCTTCCTTCCTTCCCTCTTCCTTCCTTCCCCTCTTCCTTCCTTCCCCCCTTCCTTCCTTCCCCCCTTCCTTCCTTCCTTCCTCCCTCCCTTCCTCCCTTCCTCCCTTCTTCCCCCCTTCCCCCCTTTTCCCCCCTTTCCCCTTCCCCTTTCTTTCCCTTCCTTCCTTCCTTTCCTTCCCTTCCTTTCCCTCCCCCCCTTCCCTTCCCTTCCTTCCTTTCCCTTCCTTCCTTTATCTTCCTTCCTTCCTTCCTTCCTTCCTTCCTTCCTCCCTTCCTTCCTTCCTTCCTTCCTTCCTTCCTTTCTTCCTTCCTTCCTTCCTTCCTCCCTTTCCCTTCCTTCGCACTCTCTCCTCCTTTTTCCCCACTCCTCTCTCCCTTGGCTTTTCCTTCCCTCTCTTCTTTCTTCCCTTTCCTTCTTCCCTCTCGCCTTCCTTCTCTTTCCTACTCTTCCCCTTCCCTCTCTCCTTCCCCCCCTCCTCTCTCCTTGCCAGCACTTCTCAGTTTCCTTTTAAATCTTTCCCGTATCACCTGGTGCCCTCTAGTTCTTCACTCCAGTACCCAAGATAAAAGACTGTACATTCAGCCTATCTATTCCCCTCATGATTTTATACACCTCTATAATATCAACCCTCTGGAACTACCCTTTGCTTTGTCCTTGCTAAGGTCCATGGCACTAGTTACAGCTAAAACATTGCTTATTTCACGGCCAATTTCTGAAATCTTATGTGATCAAATTGGCTGCAATATGTAAACATGGTAGCCATTGGCTACAACTTTGAATATGGAACAATATGTTATGGTAACAGGCCCTTTGGCCCACCATGTCTGTGCTGGACATTTTGCCAAGATAAACTGCCTGGACATGATCCATGTTCCTTCATGCTCTCCACATCCATATGCCTATTTAAAAGCCTCTCAAACGCCGCAATGTTATCTGCCTCCACCACTACCCCAGGTAATGTGTTCCAGGCACAGTGGCGCAGCGGTAGAGTTGCTGAATTACAGTGCTGTCTGTACGGAGTTTGTACGTTCTCCCTGTGAATGACTAAATGCTTTCAGGGTGCTGCTCCGTCCACGTAGGCTTTCTCAGAGATCTTCAATTTCCTCCCACACTCCAAAGACATACAGGCTATGTAGCTTAATTGGTATAAAATGTTAAATTGTTAAACTAAACTTTACTAAGACTCCACCTGTGTGAGTAATATAAACAACTTGCCCCACACCTTTGCCCTTTGAGCATTGTCCCTCTCACCATGGGACGTGCATCGGGATGTTTGCATGCTATATAATTGTATCCCTTTCTTCCGTTTAAAGGTTACTGCCAAAATGATAAAAACCATGATGTGAGGCTGCACATCGAGGCCTTTCGGGTGACTGGCTCGTCGCTGAAGGGGGGCAGAAGGCAGGGGAAGCTTTCTTCGCCATCTACCCACGGACAGACGCGCCCAGGATAAACATTTTGGCCAAGGACGACGAGGACTTTTACTGCTACAGCAGCATCATGGCTTTGCTCAGGGTGCAGGACGACGCGCTGTCCATGCATTGCGGGAGGATGGCCTACAAGGTGCGTTTCCATGAGACCCCGCCACTGAGGACTGAATCCCCCCGCCAGCGAGCAGAGGCCGAGCTCCCACCCAACCCATTAGCCCAACCTTACCGCCAGTGGCAGCTCGCAAATCGACCCCCAACCCGTTGATGAAGCAGCGCGCGCCATCTCCACCATCGTCTTCACCTGTTCCACAGGTGGGTAAAGAAACCAATACAATTAGACTTTTTAAAAGACATTTGGACAGGTATATAGATAGGACGGGTTGAGAGGGATATGGACCAAATGCAGGCAAATGGGATTAGCCCAGAATGTTCAAGAGTTAGATAGGGCTCTTAAAATAGCAGAGTCAGGGGATATGGGGAGAAGGCAGGAACGGGGTACTGATTGGGGATGATCAATCATGATCACAATGAATGGCGGTGCTGGCTCGAAGGGCTAAATGGCCTACTCCTGCACCTAATGTCTATTGTCTATTCAAGATTCAAGAGAGTTTATTGTTATGTGTCCCAGATAGGACAATGAAATTCTTGCTTTGCTTCAGCACAACAAAATATAATAGGCATGAATACAGAACAGATCAGTGTGTCCATATACCATTGTATAAATATATACACACAAGAATAAATAAACAGATAAAGTGTAAATAAACAGATAATGGGCTATTAATGTTCAGAGTTTTGTTGAGTTGAGTTTAATAGCCTGATGGCTGTGGGGAAGCAGCTATTCCTGAACCTGGTCGTTGCAGTTTTCAGGGCTCCTGTACCTTCTACCTGAAGGTAGCGGGGAGATGAGTGTGTGGCCAGGATGGTGTGGGTCCTTGATGATGCTGCCAGCCTTTTAGAGGCAGCGACAGGATGGCAGGGACAGGATGGGATGGAGGGTCTGTTTCCGTGCTGTACAGATCAGAGACACAGCATGGAAAGAGCCCACCCAGAACACTTGGTCAGGTATTATTAATCTGGGTGGTGTGGGGTCAGCTGATAGTCAGACCACTTGCGGTCGAACCCTCGTCAGTGGTTACGAGGGCTGTGACATGACGTCATGGGTTAAGGGGAGTGTCCTGCTACATAAGCAGATCTCACCTGGAGATCATCAGTTGACAGGTAGCTGAGCTCGAGACAACACCCTCGCTCAGCTACAGCAGCAATGACAATATGTTAGAGGACCCAAACGTGTATGTATTTCGAACCTATTATGTCTGAATAAAGCAACTGTTTATTCACCACGTTTGGTAACACTACATTGGTGACCCCGACGTGATTCGAATGCGCAGCCTTCTGGTGGTTTAATCTGTGACCATTAGGCTATTCAATACTGCAACCTCCAAATATGCTAAAACTACATCAACTATTATTGCACTATTATTGTTTGTTGCACTATGAAAGGCTTGGATAGAGTGGATGTGGGGATGTTGTTTCCGCTCGTGGGAGAGTCCAGGACTAGAGGTCTTAGCTTCAGAATTAAAGGACGTTCCTTTAGCAAGGAGATGAGGAGGAATTTCTCCAGTCAGAGGGTGGTGAATCTGTGGAATTCGTTGCCGCAGAAGGCTGTGGAGGCCAAGTCAATAGATATTTTCAAGGCAGAGATAGATAGATTCTTAATTAGTACGGGTGTCAGGGGCAATGGGGAGAAGGCAGGGCAATGGGGTTAGGAGGGAGAGATAGATCAGCTGTGATTGAATGGCGGAGTAGACTTGTTGGGCCGAATGGCCTAATTCTGCTCCTATCACTTACGACCTTATGTTTAAGAAGGAACTGCAGATGCTGGAAAAATCGAAGGTAGACAAAAATGCTGGAGAAACTCAGCGGGTGAGGCCTCACCCGCTGAGTTTCTCCCGCATTTTTGTCTACCTAGGACTTGTGTTTGTTTGTTATGTGTATGTACGTGTGCATGTGTGTGGGTATATATACATATGTGTGTGTATGTATATATAAATATGTATATGTGTGTGTATGTGTATGTGTGTGAGTATATATATGTGTGTATATATATTTATATATATGTGTGTGTGTGTGTGTGTGTGTGTATATATGTATGTGTGTGTATATATATATATATGTATGTGTGTGTATATATATTTATATGTGTGTGTGTGTGTGTGTGTGTGTGTGTATATATATATATATGTGTGTGTGTGTGTGTATATATATACTGAACTTTTATTTCTCGTTTATTATATTGCTTACAGTGTACTATGTTTACATATTCTGTTGAATAGCCTATTGGTCTCAAAGAATTTAATTGTTCTATCTGGGACATAGGACAATAAAACACTCTTGTCTCAATTTTTTCTCTCCATCAATTACCAACAGCAGACTGAACCCAAGGGGGAAACTGACCCTGAACCTTTGCCTGAGGCCCCCGAGGGAAGCTCATCTCCTAACCCAGTGGCTGACAATCCCCCGCATCAGCGGCAATCCAGTGATTCCAGCTTTCGTCTATCGTCTCCGGAGCACATCCCCGCAAGAAGTTTTGAAAGGCATCCCTCCTCGCACGTGAGTACAGATAACACTGGAAATCTCTACCACTGAAGGCAGTGGAGGCCAACTCACTGGATGTTTTCAAGGGAGAGCTAGATTCAGCTCTTGGAGCTAATGGAATCAAGGGATATGGGGAGAAAGCAGGAACAGGGTACTGATTTTAGATGATCAACCTTGATCATATTGAATGGCGGTGCTGGCTCGAAGGGCCGAATGGCCCACTATTGTAGCATCCCTTTGATCTGGTATTTTGTTGGTTCACATGCTTGATCAATGGTGTTTTATCACTAAATGTTTTATTATTATTCATGTTTAGTGTTTTCTGAGTCATTCGTAACTGTATGTCATGTTGTTACTTGTGGGCGGAGCACCAAGGCAAATTCCTTGTATGTGAATACTTGGCCAATAAACTTACTTACTTACTTACTTACTGCACCTATTTTCTCTGTTTCTATGTTATAAAGGACCATAAGAGCAGGGGGGAATTATGTCCGTTATTGATGACTTTTCACTGTGACTGAGTAAGGGTCCCCCCCCCCAAACACATTTTTTACGTGGATGTTGCTAGGACTCGAGGGCCTGAGCTATTGAGAGAGGTTGAGCAGCCTAGGTCTCTATTCCTTGGAGCGCTGGAGGATGAGGGATAACCTTATAGAGGTGTATAAAATCATGAGTGGAAGAGATCGGGTAGATGCAAGTAGAGTCTCTTGCCCAGAGTAGGGGAATTTCAACGGGTCGATGGTTGAAAGGGTCAAGAGCTTCAAATTCCTGGACGTGCACATCTCTGAAGATCTTTCCTGGTCCGAGAACACTGATACCATTTTTAAGAAAGCACATCAGCGCCACTACTTCCTGAGAAGATTACGGAGAGTCGGTTTGTCAAGGAGGACTCTCTCTAACTTCTACAGGTGCACAGTAGAGAGCATGCTGACCGGTTGCATCGTGGCTTGGTTCGGCAACTTGAGCGCCCTGGAGAGGAAAAGACTACAAAAAGTAATAAACACTGCCCAGTCCATCATCGGCTCTGACCTCCCTTCCATCGAGGGGATCTATCGCAGTCGCTGCCTCGAAAAGGCTGGCAGCATCATCAAGGACCCACACCATCCTGGCCACACACTTTCAGGTAGAAGGTACAGGAGCCTGAAGACTGCAACGACCAGGTTCAGGAATAGCTACTTCCCCACAGCCATCAATCAGGCTATTAAACCTGGCTCGGACAAAACACTGAACTTTATTAGCCAATACTGTTATTTGCACTTTACCAGTATATTGATTCATGTGTGTATATATTTATAGAATGCCTTGTAGTCAATGCCTACTATGTTCTGTTGTGCTGAAGCAAAGGAAGAATGTCATTGTCCTATCAGGGACACATGACAATAAACTCACTTGACTTGTCTTGACTTGAATCGAGAATCAGAGGACATGGGTTCAAGGTGACGGGCGAAAGATTTAATAAGAACCTGAAGAGTAACGTTTTCACACAAAGGGCGGTGGGTGTATGGAACGAGCTGCCAGAGCAGGTAGCTGAGGCTGGGACTATCTCCGGGTGCTCCGTTTCCTCCCACGTTCCAAAGACGTGCAGGTTTGGAGATTAATTAGCATCTGTAAATTGCCTCCTAATGTGTGGGATTACATATGGGCAGCACGGTGGCGCAGCGGTAGAGTCGCTGCCTCACGGCGCCTGGGGTCACAGGTTCGATCCTGACGACGGGCGCTGTCTGTACGGAGTTTGTACGTTCTCCCCGTGACCTGCGTGGGTTTTCTCCGAGATCTTCAGTTTCCCCCCACACTCCGAAGGCGTACAGGTTTGTAGGTTAATCGCCTTGGTGTAAATGTGTAAATTGTCCCTAGTGTGCGTGTGGGATAGTGTCAATGTGCGGGGATCGCTGGGCGGTGCGGACTCGGTGGGCCGAAGGGCCTGTTTCCGTACTGTATCTCTAAACTAAACTAATGGTCCAAAAGAGAGTGGCTCACAATGACCTTCTTGAAGGCTGTAGGAGACAGTCAATAAATGCTGACCTTTCAAACAAAGGGCTCATCCAGTGTGAATGAGAAAAGGTACAGTACAGCCCTAAAGGGCTGATTGGCCTCCCCCCCTCCCCCCCCACCAAAACATTTCAGAAACCCTAGGTACACAAAAATGCTGGAGAAACTCAGCGAGTGCAGCAGCATCTATGGAGCGAAGGAAATAGGCAATTAAAACGTCACCTATCTCCTTCACTCCATAGATGCTGCTGCACCCGCTGAGTTCCTCCAGCATTTTTGTGTGCCTTCGATTTTCCAGCATCTGCAGTTCCTTCTTTAACATTTCAGAAACCCTGACAGATTAATGGAGGTTTCTGACACGCATTTGGCGTGTTAATAGATCGCAACGAAACAAGTTTGTGGCAGAACATAACAAGCCATTAACTACAGCCGTGCGTTTCCTTTAGTAGCTCAGTGTACCCGATTCAGGCAGCATGATAAACACTGACAGGAGCTCAGAAGACAGGATTGTTTAATGAGGTGAAGCATTGGCGAACAAGCCATTGAAAATTCTCTTTCAAAGCGGCTGCTGAACCCAGACAGCTCGTGGATAAGAAAATGGCTGCTTTCTTTTACTGGTTCGTAGGTTCTGGCCCCAGAGGAACAGATCCACCAGACTTGGCTCACTGTCAACCTACTTAAAAAATGCTCCGATGTTTCAAGCTCGGTGCATTGTTTCTTGAATGGGTTTAAGAAGGAACTGCAGATGCTGCAAAATCGAAGGTAGACAAAAGTGCTGGAGAAACTCAGCGGGTGCAGTAGCATCTATGGAGCGAAGGAAATAGGCAACGCTTCGGGCCAAAACCCTTCTTCATATTGATGGGTACTTGAGGCGATGGCTCTCCACACCAAGGATAGGACAGGAGAGGCAAAGGGCTGCTTGCTATCCTTTGTCAATTCAGCAAGTGTTTGGTTCATAAGGCCACAAGTGATGATTGATTGATTTTTACTTTATTAATCCCCTTATTCAGGGGAAATTCTGATGTCCTTGCAGCACACTAATAAAATACAACATAGCATTAAGAAGTTTAACATTAAACATAAAAACAACCCCCCACAATGGTTCCCACTGTGGGGGAAGGCACAAAGTCCAGTCCCCATCCCCATGTCCACCCATAGTCGGGCCTATTGAGGCCTCCACAGTCGCCACTACGAAGGCCCGATGTTCCTGGCTGTTCTCGCCGGGTGATGGTACTCCGGCGTCGGGAGAACCCTCTCAGCGGCTTGGGGTGCCAGGAACGGCCGCCTTCTTACTGGAGACCGCAGCTTCCAAGCCAACAGGCCACTCTGGACGGAGCTGCACATACTGGCGATCTCGGCGAGAGATCCCAGGCTCCGCGATGTTAAAGTCAGCGCCGCCGCCCGCAGCTGGCCGCTCCACAGACCCGCGATGTTTCTATCGGCGGTCCCCGCAGCTGGCCGCTCCACAGACCCGCGGCTCCGTGATGTTTTTGTCGGCGGTCCCAGCATACCGGAGTTCCAGCATGGCGACCCAGACAAGGCATCGCCCGCTCCGCGATAGCGCTCCAGCGCTGTGCCGCCGCCGAAGCCGAGGTTCTGGCCAGGTCCCCTCAGGAAACGCCGCTCCAGTGATGGGAGCAGAATTAGGCCATTCGGCCCATCAAGTCTATTCTGCCCTTCAATCATGGCCGATCTATCTCTCCCTCCTAACCCCATTCTTCTGGCCTTCTCCCCATAACCCCTGACACCCGTACTAATTGGGAATCTACCTATCTTTGCCTTAAAAATATCTATTGACTTGGCCTCCACAGCATTCTGTGGCAAAGAATTCCACAGATTCACCACCCTCTGACTCAAGAAATTCCTCCTCATCCCCTTCATATAGGAAAGTCCCTTAATTTCTTTGTTTCTATTAGAGCTCTCGGGGCTAGAGGAGTCAGGGGATATGGGGAGAAGGCAGGCACGGGTTATTGATAGGGGACGATGAGCCATGATCGCAATGAATGGCGGTGCTGTCTCGAAGGGCCGAATGGCCTCCTCCTGCACCTATTTCCTATGTTTCTATGTTTCTATGTTAATTCTGAGGCTATGCCCTCTAGTCATAGACTCTCCCACTAGTGGAAACAGTGGGGAATTTGCAAACTCCACACAGACAGCACCGGAGATCGGGATCAATCCCAGATTACCGGAACAGCGAGGCAGCAGCACCACCTGCTGTGCCACTCTGCCGACTAGGTCTCGTGTCTTGCACTGCGTGATGTCACTTCAGCTACCTGCCAAAGAAGCATAAACCTTTTGAATATTCCAGCATTTACACTGCGTTTAGTCGTGCAGACTGTCCCCTCTGTGACCAGAATCTATGAGCAGCGATAAAATATTCAACACCTGTCTTTCAGTTGCGTTTCAGACTGGAAGGAAGCCTTCTAGGAATTTTCTCCAGTTTCCCCTGCTTCCTTCAGAGAGAACAGCTTCTGTAGTTTTGCTTCTGGAGTCTGCAGCGGAGATCTCAGAGTAACACAAAGTCCTGGAGTAACTCAGCGGGTCAGACAGCATCACTGCGGGGCATAGATTGCAGTTGTTTCAGATCGGGACCCTCCTTCAGACCGATTGTACTGGGTTGAGGGGGGGGGGGGGGTGGAAGGTGGGGCAAGACAAAGCCTGGCAAGTGATAGGTGGATACAGATGAGGGAGATGCACAGTCTCTTGCCCAGGGTAAGAGATTTGAGAACCAGAGGATATTAATAGGAATCTGAGGGACTAACTTTTTCACACAAAGTGTGGTGGGTGTATGGAACCAACTGCCAGAGGAGATGGTGGAGGCTGGGACTATCCCAACATTTAAGAAACAGTTAGACAGATACATGGATAGGACAGGTTTGAGGGATATGGACCAAACGCAGGCAGGTGGGACTAGTGTGGGACATGACTTCTGAAGAAGGGTTTCGACCCGAAACGTTGCCTATTTCCTTCGCTCCATAGATGCTGCCTCACCCGCTGAGATTCTCCAGCATTTTTGTCTCCCTAGTGAGGGACATGTTGGCCGGTGTGGTCAAGTTGGGCTGAAGGGCCTGTTTCCACTATGACTGTGACATGGGTTTAAAGTGAGGGGGGGGAAGATTTAATAGGTATCTGTGGGGTAACTGTTTCACACAAAGGGTGGTGGATGTGTGGAACGAGCTGCCAGTGGATGAAGGCTGCAGATGAAAAGGAGACAAAAGATCGTGAGATAAGAAGAGAAGGCACAAAGAGGCAGCGGCAGAGTTGTTGCCTTACAGCGCTTGCAGCGCTGGAGACCCGGGTTCGATCCCGACTACGGGTGCTGTCTGTACGGAGTTTGTACCTTCTCCCCGTGACCTGCGTGGGATTTCTCCGAGATGTTCGGTTTCCTCCCACACTCCGAAAACGTACAGGCTTGTAGGTTAATTGGCTTGGTGAAGAAGTGTAAATCACCCCTAATGTGTGTAGGATAGTGTTAATGTGCGCGGATCGCTGATCGGTGCGGACTCGGTGAACCGAAAGGCCTGTTTCCGCGCTGTATGGAACTAAACTAAACTAAACTAAACGGAACTAATACTAAGAAGCGTGAAATGTAAAGCCAAGGGGAGTGATCTAAGTGGAAGAGGACGAGGGGGGTGGAGAGGAGAGGAGAGGAGGGGGGGGGTGCGCGCGAAGATAGGAGAAATGAATGCCGACTGGCGATGGGTGGGGGGCAGAGGAAATGTTGTTACCTAAAATTAGAGAAATCATTGTTCATACCACACGGAGGTGTGTTAGCAGAGTCTGCAAAATGAAAGGCTCGACATTAGCTGATTGCGGAACCTTTCCATTCCCCGCTGCTGTAATGTGCAGAACGCTGCCTGCTCAATTCAGGAGGCCAAATGTAGCCCTATCTGTAAACAAGTCCGCACAGCAAGATAACATCAGCAGGATCAATATTGAGTCTGGTGCTCACACTTTGTGCATTCAGCAAGTCCAAGGTATTGAGTTCCATCCTCAGCGAAATCCCTCACTGCTGTGACCTCTCAGTCCTCACTTGACCTCAAGCTGACTATATACGCACACAGAGTCGCTTGCCCAGAAGAGGGGAATCAGGAACTAGAGGACGTTGGTTTAAAGTGAGGGGGAAAGATTTTATAGGTTACTGAGATTTTATAGGTAACTTTTTCGCACAAAGGGTGGTGGCGGGTGTATGGAACGAGCTGCCGGAGGACGTAGTTGAGGCTGGGTAGTGTCACAGGCAGCATCTCTGGAGAGAAGGAATGGGTGACGTTTCGGGTCGAGACTCTTCCACAGACTGAGAGTCAGGGGAGATAGCAGTGAGAGAGGGCGTTTGCAGAAGTCTCGTTGGAGAGGGGAGGAGAACTGAGGAAGGATTTGAAGACAGGTCTCGACCCGAAAGGTCACCCGTTCCTTCTCTCCAGAGATGCTGCCTGTCCCCTTGCTATTGAGGGAGTGCAGCGTAGGTTTACAAGGTTAATTCCCGGGTTGGCGGGACTGTCATATGCTGAGAGAATGGAGCAGCTGGGCTTGTACACTCTGGAGTTTAGAAGGATGAGAGGATATCTCATTGAAACATATAAGATTGTTAAGGGCTTGGACACACTAGAGGCAGGAATCATGTTGGGGGAGTCCAGAACCAGGGGCCACACACAGTTTAAGAATATGGAGTAAGCCATTTAGAATGGAGACGAGGAAACACTTTTTCTCACAGAGAGTGGTGAGTCTGTGGAATTCTCTGCCTCAGAGGGCGGTGGAGGCAGGTTCTCTGGATGCTTTCAAGAGAGAGCTAGATAGGGCTCTTAAAGATAGCGGAGTCAGGGGATATGGGGAGAAGGCAGGAACGGGGTACTGATTGGGGATGATCAGCCATGATCACATTGAATGGCGGTGCTGGCTCGAAGGGCCAAATGGCCTACTCCTGCACCTATTGTCTATTGTCTATTGTCCCAAATGCTGAGTTACTCCAGCATTTGGCGTCTAATGTACATGGGGCCCTGTCCGTGGTGTGGGCTGGGGCTGGGGCTGGGCTGCGGTGTCCCAGCCCCGGTACTGGAGCGGCGAGGAGCTGACGTAAGGTGGCCGGGGATTTGATCGACAGAAGGAGCGCCACAAAGAAGGGAGAAGCGCCGGAGACGCAAACATGTCGATGGAAATTGGAAGCGGTGGAACATTTGCAGGGAAGCAAGGTGAATTAATTGCAAAAGCTAAATGGCTAAAGGCTGAACGATTTTGGCAGGGGACCATCCCTGGGAAGTCGGGGATTGCAGAGAAACTTGATCAGGGCGGCCGTGAACTACGGCGGATTTTTAAAGCCCGCTGACATGAGAATAATTGTTACACTGACAAGTACATTATCTCACGGAAAATCTGCTTATAAAAGCCATCTGAATTAGTTCCAATTGATGGTATGTACCTCCAGGGCATTTCTGTTCCTTCCTCGACACATCTGCCTGTATCAACTTACTACCAAGAGACTCCAGTAATGCTTGTTGAAAGAATATGGACATAACCGTGTGTGGCAGTTCTGAGGCTTGTTGTTCTGTGTCAATGACTGCTCTTGTAACGACTTGAATTAAAAAATTCTTGTCCTTCTTTTCAAACCCCTCCCTATCTCCGTCATGTCCCTTGTCACCAGTGTGAGCCTCCTCGGCAGTATTGGAGATAGTGCAGACAGCTCGGAATTCCCTCCCCCAAACTCCCCCACCGCACACGCCACCCAGTCCAGAGCAATCAGGGCATTGTCTATCCATGCCATAGGGTCATACAGCACGGATTCTGGCTTTTCGGCCCTTCTTGACCATGCCGACCAAGGTGCCCCATCTAAGCTGGTCCCGTTTGTCTGCATTTAGCCAGTGTCCCTCTCATCCTTTCCCATCTAAGCATCTTTTAAATGTCGTTATAGTCCCTGCCTCAACTTTCTCCTCTGGCAGCTTGTTCCATACACCCACCACCCTCTGTGTGAACCCCACCCCTCCCCCACCCCTCCCCTCCCCTCCCCCCAGGTTCCTATTAAATCTTGCTCCTCTCAACTTAAACCTATGCCCTCTGGTTTTTGATTCCCCTGCTCTGGATAAAAGACTGCATTCGCCCTATTAATTCCCCTCATGATTTTATACATCTCTATAAGGTCATCCCACGGCCTTCTAAGTTCCAAGGAATAAAGACCTGTCTTGCCTAACCTCAGCCTCTTGAGTCCTGGCAACAACCTGTAAATCTTCTTTATACTTTATACTTTCGACTTGTCTGCATTGTTTCCAAGTTAAAGACATCCTTCCTGTAGCAGGGTGACCACAACTGAACACAGAACCCAAATGTGGCCTTACCAACGTCTGGTCCAACTGTAACTTGACTTCTATACTCAATACCCTGACTGATGAAGGCTAATGTACCCAAAGCCTTCCTCGCCAACCTAGATACCTGTGATGCCACTTTCAAGGAACAACGTACCTGTGCCTGCTAGATCCCTCGGTTCTACAACACTAGCATTCACTGTCCTTCAGAGATGCTGCCTGGCCCGCTGAGTTACTGCAGCAATTTGTGTTGGGTGCAAGTTTCCAGCATCTGCAGTTCCTTGTGTTTCTGTGGACAATACAGGTCAGTCGCACTTGAGACTAAAGTCTCCTTCTCTCCACAGACAAAGCCACTCTAAAGGGCCTGTCCCACTTTCGCGACCTTCACAGGCGACTGCGGGCACCGTCATAGGCTGCCGAAATTTTCAACATGTTGAAAATTCAGTGGCCACCAGAAAAACGCTACGTCTCTTTGGAGACCTCTCACGACCATAGGAGACCTCTCATGACCATACAGCCTATATAGTCATGAAAGGTCTCCTCTGGTCATGTGAGGTCTCCAAAGAGTCGGAGCGTCTTTCTGGTCGCCGCTGAATTTTCAACATGTTGAACATTTTGCCGCCCTATCACGGGTGCCGGCAGTCACCTGTAAAGGTCGTGTAAGTGGGACAGGGCCTTAACACCTTGCACCAAGTCCTAACTAAGGAAGAATTTCATTGTCCTATCTGGGACACATGACAGTAAACTCTCTTGACTTGATTTGACTAACTAGTACCAATTCCTAACTAGTACCAAGTCCTAACTAGTACCAAGTCCTAACTAGTACTAAGTCCTAACTAGTACCAATTCCTAACTAGTACTAAGTCCTGTTTACCCAGCACCTCTGTGGCTTTAGCATAACATCAATGACTGAATTTTAAAATTGTTCTAAAGAAATCCTCAGAGATTGGAGAGGATAAGGCAACTTTGTCGATATAAAAGGGCTGTGTATTTACTGGAGAGTAACGGTGACAGAACTGACTTGTGTCAGTTTGTACAAAGGCTTCCTTTTTTCAATTAAAAATGTGGCCTTGAAATATTTCTGTGGTGTTATCAAAATTTCTGCCAACAATGAGGGAGTGCTTGATATTCCTTGAAGCTGTTTTGTTGCGGCTAATTTACCGTCTAAATTGCAATCAATGAGCCTTGAGACAGTAATTTACAAAATAATTGGTTATATGGGCTGGATATTCTGCCATGTCCTGTTCTGTTTTCTAATTAAAGTTGAATCTTGTTATCTTGTTGTTTATTGTGGTCCACGTCCTTCCAGTCTCTGCCTATTTATGTGTCTGTGTAAATGCCCAGAGTCATAGAGTCTTCCAGCGTGCAAACAGGCCCTTCGGCCCAACTTGCCCACGCCGACCAACATGCCCCATCTACACTAGTCCCACCTGCCTGCATTTGGCCCATATCCTTATAAACCTTTTCTCTCCATGTACCTGTCCAAATGTCTTATAAACAGTGGGATCGTTCCTGCCTCAACTACCTCGTCTGGCAGTTCGTTCCATATACCCACCACCCTTTCTGTGAAAAAAGTTACCCCTCAGGATCCTATTAAATCTTTCCCTCTCTCACCATAAACTCATGTCCTCTGGTTCCTGACTCCCCTACTCTGGGTAAAAGACTGTGCATTTACCCCATCTATTCCCTTCATGATCTTATACACCTCCATAAGATCGATCCTCATCATCCTGCGCTCCAAGTAATAGAGTCCCAGCCTGCTCAACCTCTCCCTATAACTCAGGCCCTCAAGTCCTGGCAGCATCTTCATAAATCTTCCCTGCACTCTTTCCAGCTTTTGTACATTGGGCCGCACATCGACGGGTTGCTGAAATGTTGCCCGTCAATGTTTGGGCTCAGCGATGCACAGCCTGCAACTGTGGATGAGGATTCCATGGTAAAGCCTTGAAAAGAAGCATAGTCGCAAGGGCTGAGGGATTGATTGGAGAGCACTTTCAATGATGAGCTCGATCAGATAACTTGGTCGGCATGGCTGAGGGGCTGAAGTGCATTTCTTGATTAGTGCGGGTGTCAGGGGTTATGGGAGAAGGCAGGAGAATGGGGTTGAGAGGGAAAAATATTTCAGCCATGATTGAATGGCGGAGCAGACTTGATGGGCTGAATGCACTAATTCTGCTCCTATAACCTATGAACTTATGTGAGCCAGCACTGGCAGAATGGGCCGAATAGCCTCTTTCAGAGAGCTTCAATAATTCACTCAATATCTGTTGAGAATCTGTCCCGGCATGGTGGCGTAGCGGTAGAGATACTTCCTCACGGTGCCAGTGACCCGGGTTTGCTCCCGACTACGGGTCTTATCCGTGCGGAGTTTGCACGTTCTCCCCGTGACCTGCCTGCGCCGATTTTCTCCGAGATCTTCGGTCTCCTCCCACGCTCCAAAGTCGTTCAGGTTTGCAGGTTAATTGGCTTGGTATAAGTGTAAAATTGTCCCTAGAATGTGTAGGGTAGTGTCAATGTGCGGGGATCGCTGGTCGGTGCGGACTTGGGCCGCCGAAGGGCCTGTTTCAGCGCCGTATCTCTAAACTAAACTAAACTTTAGAATGGGAAAGAGGAGAGGGTAAGGTTAATGTTCCAAGTCAGTGACCTCTCACCAGACCATGCGTAGGGTGAGTTTATATATTCTATCTGTCAACAGGGACAATGAAAGTTACCACGCGCCTATTCTGGGTCGAGCAGTAAATTGCTGCTATTAACCGCTGCAGAAGTTCAATGCTATAAACTAGGGTTCAAAGGTTGTTTATAAATGACTAATGGTGTTCTCTCTTGGTTTTACGATCTTGTACAAAACAGCTTTCAATACCTGAGCATTATCTCTCATTATCTTCATAATTAAGCCTCGTGACAGCTGAAACACTGAAAGCCGTTTCACTTCTACACTCAGAGAGGGCACCAAAACAGTACTTAATCACAGCAGCTATGGAAACAATCAGGAGAGACGCACTTCAAGAGTCAAGGGTGTTTTATTGTCATGTCCCAGATAGAACAATGAAATTCTGAATATGTAAACATGTAACAGAATATGTAAACATATTACACTCTAAACAATGTAATAAACGAGAAAAGAAAGGTGTGTGTGTGTGTGTGTGTGTGTGTGTGTGTGTGTGTGTGTGTGTGTGTGTGTGTGTGTGTGTGTGTGTGTGTGTGTGTGTGTGTGTGTGTGTGTGTGTGTGTGTGTGTGTGTGTGTGTGTGTGTGTGTGTGTGTGTGTGTGTGTGTGTGTGTGTGTTTTTTTTTTTTAAATGTTGTTGTTTTTTTTGTTCTTTTTTTCCTTGTCACAACCTGAAACGTCGACCATTCCTTAGCTCCGGAGATGCTACCTGTCCCGCTGAGTTACTCCAGCTTCTTGTGTCTATCTTCCAATGATGGAACATCAAATCTGGTTCAGAGCACACGTGCTATAATACTGAGCGAAGCATCTTGCCATGGGGGGAATATTTAGATGTTTCATAAGTTCATAGAAAAATAGGTGCAGGAGTAGTCCATTCGGCCCTTTGAGTCAGCACCGCCATTCAATATGATCATGGCTGATCATTTAAAATCAGTACCCCGTTCCTGCTTTTGCCCCATATCCCTTGATTCCTTAAGCCCAAAGAGCTACATTTAACCATCTTGAAACCATCCAGTGATTCGGCCTCCACTGCCGTCTGTGGCAGAGAATTCCACAGATTCACAACTCCCCGGGTGTAAAAGTTTTTCCTCATCTCAGTCCTAAATGGCCGACCCCTTATTCTTAAACTGTGTCCCCTGGTTCTGGACTCCCCCAACATTGGGAACATTTTTCCTGCATCTAGCCTGTCCAATCCTTTAAGAATTTTATATGTTGCTATGAGATGCCCTCTCATCCTTCGAAATTGCCGTGAATTTTGGAGCAGAATTAGGCCATTCGGCCCAATGAGCCAACTCCGCCATTCAATCATGGCTGATCTATCTCTCCCTCTCAACCCCATTCTCCTGCCCTCACCCTGTAACCTTTGATGCTCATACTAATCAGAAATCTATCAATCTCCGCTTTACAAATACCCAAAGACGGCCTCCATAGCCGTCTGTGGCAACGAGTTCCACAGATTCACCACCCTCTGGTGTGAATTCTTCCTCATCTCCTTTCTAAAGATATGTTCTTTTATTCTGTGGCTGATGTTGATGACCTAAGATCTTGCTGGGCCAAAGAGTATAAGGTGGCGGCCGATTCAGAGGTCCAGGATGTTCTTCTGCCCGTAGCAGCGACTGCGGGGGGCTCGGGAGGCCACGACCACGGGCGAACATCGGGGAACATCAGCGAGGAGGTTGACTGGACTTTGGTTCCTTCCCCTACAGTGGGGAACATTTGGTGCCGCTGTGGGGATGTATGTGTTGTGGACTATTGTGTTCTGTGTTTTATCCATTTATTTATTTATTCATTCGTATGACTGTATGGGAAATAGCATTTCGTTGTCTCTTGAAGACAATGAGAATTGAATTGAATCAAATCAAATCAGTGTCTCCATATGGTATCTCTCTCTGTGAACAACAGAGAAAGAAATAGAATTAATATGAATCAAATTAAGTACAGAAAGAGTAGGAAAGTTTTCAAGACGGGGGGAAAAGCAACAAAAGTCAATAAAAATTAAAAATTAAAAATAGCATTTCAATATTGAATTTGAAAAAGTGTCTGACAGCGTTCGCTACCTGTGGGACTGACATTAGACCATTCAAATCATTTCTTATTTCGGCTTGAGATTACAGTAATAATATTCTCCTCAGTGTGATGTTCCTTGCACTAATAAGTGGCAGGTCTAACCTGAAGGCAGAATCAATAGTACCTTTCTGAAGGGAATTGGATAATTAGGTTGTTATCAGCAACTAGGGTTGGAAATTGTGAAATGTTAGTGTCACAGCACAGATGTACAAGGCCTTTAATATGGGAAGATGGCCTTTTGTTTGCCTGTAATGCCATTTGGTTGATTGATTGAAAGATACAGCGCGGAAACAGGCCCTTCGGCCCATCGGGTCCGCACCGACCGGCGATCCCTGCTTCCAAATTTGAGGAAGGACATTCTTGCTATTGAGGGAGTGCAGTGTAGGTTCACCAGGTTAATTCCCGGGATGGCGGGACTGTCATATGTTGAAAGAGTGAAGCGACTGGGCTTGTACACACTGGAATTTAGAAGGATGAGAGGGAATCTAATTGAAACATATAAGATTATTAACGGTAGACAGAAATGCTGGAGAAACTCAGCGGGTGCAGCAGCATCTATGGAGCGACTCTAACCCTAACCCAAAACATTGCCTATTTCCCTCGCTCCATAGATGCTGCTGCACCCGCTGAGTTTCTCCAGCATTTTTGTCTACCTTCGATTTTCCAGCATCTGCAGTTCCTTCTTAAACAAGATTATTAAGGGATTGGACACGCTAGAGGCAGGAAACGTGTTCCCAATGTTGTGGGAGTCCAGAACCAGGGGCCACAGTTTAAGAATAAAGGGTAGGCCATTTAGAACGGAGATGAGAAAAAGCTTTTTCACCCAGAGGGTTGTGAATCTGTGGAATTCTCTGCCTCAGAATGCAGTGGAGGCCAATTCTCTGGATGCTTTCAAGAGAGAGTTAAAGCCCTGTCCCACGGTACGAGTTCATTCCAAGAGCTCTCCTGAGTTTAAAAAAAATCAAACTCGTGGTAAGCACGGAGAATGAACGTAGCGGGTACGTCAGAGTTCGGGAACGTCTCTTAGCGGCTCGTAACGCTAACTGCAGGTACTCGGGAAGACTCGTTAATGGCAGGTAATCACGGGAAGACTCGTGAAGATTTTTCAACATGTTGAAAAATGTCCACGAGAGCCCCGAGTACCGACGAGTGGCCATTACCGTAAATCTCCGAGTTCGAATCAGGGCAAACTCGGGAGGGCTCTTGGAATGAACTCGTACCGTGGGACAAGGCTATTAGATAGAGCTCTTAAAGATAGTGGAGTCAAGGGATATGGGGAGAAGGCAGGAACAGGGCACTGATTGTGGATGATCAGCCATGATCACAGTGAATGGCGGTGCTGGCTCTAAGTGCCGATAGGCCTACTCCTGCACCTATTGTCTATTGTCTGTTAATGCTGCCCTATACACACTAGGGACAATTTTACATTTATTCCAAGCCAATTAACCTACAAACCTGTATGTCTTTCGAGTGTGGGAGGAAACTGAAGATCTCGGAAAAAATCCACGCGGTCACGGGGAGAAATTACAAACTCCATGCAGACAGTGCCCGCAGTCGGGATCGAACCCGGGTCTCCGGCGCCGAAAGCGCTAAAAGGCAGCAACTCTACCGCTGCGCCACCGTGTTCTATGCTATCCCACTTTTACATCCCTACACACTAGAGGCGAAGTAACCCGGACATCTTTGGGATGTGGGGAGAAACCAGAGCACTCGGCGGACAACCCGCGAGAACGTGCAAACTCCACACGCGGACAGCACCCGAGGCCAGGATCGAACCCAGCTCTCTGGCGCTGTGAGGCTGTGTGAAAGGGACTCTTTAAATGTACGTGCAGGTCCCACCACCAATTTTCTGGCACTCTTGGTTCCAGAGCCTTGCTGGATTATCCGTTTTGCCGGACCACCAGAGGTCACAGCCTTGGGGGGGGGGGGGCTGGGATACCGGCCCGCAAAGTTGGCCGCAGGAGTCGACAATGGGAGCGTATCTGCCGGCTCCAGCTGGGCCGGAGTTCCAGAGCTTCGACCCAACGATCAGATGTCCCGCCCGCCGCGGAAGTCCTGATGAGGACGAGATCGGCCGCCTTATCCAGCCTAGACGCCACTTTTTCGGGGGGAATTGTGGGGGAGATTTCAAGTGCGCTCTTGTCATCTTGCCTGGATTGAAGGAGGTGGCGGACCACCAGTTTGCCGGAAAATCAGCGGTGGACCTCTCGTTTCCCTAATCCCTAACCAGTCTGAAGAAGGGTCTCGACCCGAAACGTCACCCATTCCTTCTCTCCAGAGACGCTGCCTGTCCCGCTGAGTTAATCCAGCTATTTGTGTCTATCTCCGGTATTACTTTAACATATCTTCATTATTGTCATGGGGTGGGAGATTGCAACCTTCACGTGGTCCACCCTGTTTCGACGAATGCAATCAACCTGGCCTGCACAAATAGAAGATCAAACAGAACAAGTTGTCTTACACCTTTAAGGGCCTGTCCCACTTTCACGACCTAATTCACGACCTCTGCCGAGTTTGACGACTCTGACGACTCATACTCGCAGCATGGTCGTCACGAGGTCGTAGGAGGTCGTAGCAGGCCGTGATGCTAGTCGGAGGTACTCGTGGCACCAAGTAGGTCGGGGCGTTTTTTCTAGCCTGATGAAAAATGTCCACGAGTAAAAAAGGTTGTGAATTAGGTCTTGAAAGTGGGACAGGCCCTTTAGGCTGTGCACGCCATACACAAGAAGAAGATTATTGTCATCCATCAAACTTCCAAAGTGCAAGAAAGTCGGCTGCCATCTGCTTGCTCCCAGAGTGAACCTTGAACCACTCTCAGGATTTACAGCAGATGGGATAAAGGGGACGCCACCTCAATCACATTGGCTTTTGGCCCTCTCCTCCTCCACCAGTGACTGGGGCAGATGCACTCAATAGAGCCTTTATAATGAATCACCCCACTTTGCACAAGCTATCCAGGGTAGGGCTCTGGGCAATCAATTTGAGACATTTGAATGCAGAGTGGGGATGCAAAATGTTTTCACTTTTCTGTGCTATGATGAACCAACTGAGGTTATACGAAGTGCAGTGTGAGAGCAGTCCTGATCTACCCCACAGGTGACCATTGGACCATCCTTTGTTTAAGAAATAACTGCAGATGCTGGAAAAAATCAAAGGTAGACAAAAATGCTGGGGAAACTCAGCGGGTGAGGCAGCATCTATGGAGCGAAGGAATAGGTGACGTTTCGGGTCGAGACCCTTCTTCAGACTGTTGTGTCTGCCAGGCCCTGGGCTCCATTTGGTGGGTGGTAGAGCAGGCACCTCTGGTCCTGGACTCTCCCACTAGTGGAGACATCCTTTCCACGTCCACTCCATCCAAGCCAAACGTTTACAGGGATATGAGCCAATGGCGGACAGGTGGGACTAGTATAGATAGGCAACTTAGTTGGTACACAAAAATGCTGGAGAAACTCAGCGGGTGCAGCAGCATCTATGGAGCGAAGGAAATAGGCAACGTTTCGGGCCGAAACCCTTCTTCAGACTGATAGGGGGTGGGGAGAAGAAAGGAAAAAAGGAAAAAGGCAGAGGAGGAGCCTGAGGGCTGGGGGAGGGGAGGAGACAACCAGAGGGCTGATGAAGGGGAGGGGACAGCAAGGGCTAGCAGAATTGGGAGAATTCAATGTTCAAGCCCCCAGGATGTAGACTGCCCAAGCGGAATATGAGGTGCATTTCCTCCAATTTCCGGTGTTGCTCGCTGTGGCCATGGAGGAGACCCAGGAGAGAGAGGTCAGATACGGAATGGGAGGGGGAGTTGAAGCGCTGAGCCACCGGGAGGTCAAGTTGGTTATTGCGGACCGGTGTTCGGCGAAACGATCGCCAAGCCTCCGCTTGGTCTCACCGATGTAGATCAGCTGGCATGTTGGGCAACTTAGTTGGCATGGGCAAGTTGGGCCGAGGGGCCTGTTTCCATGCTGTGTAACTCTATGTTAGCAGTCTGAACATAACAGTGAAATCTTCCCAACAAGTTCATGACACATAAAACCTCTTAAAGTAACATTCAGAATAATAAACTGACATATTAAGCACCACACATTAATATCTAGTGCAGTAATTTTGTTGGTAATGTCCCCATAATTCTATTCTGCCAGAATATTTTATTGGTCTGCTCTGTAGATGAAATACTGTATGGTGGTTTGGCTGTGTACCATTGATAATGGGAATGGGAAAGCAATCCTGTCTGCAACCATTTTGCAGTAACTACACATTTCATTCATCGTTTAGCAGACTAAGTGATTGTCTTTCTGAATTGATGATAATAGCATTTCTTGAAAGTGAGGGTCAAATTCATCGGTGTTGACAGCAACTGTATGGGGATAAACTGTAGACTTGTTCTCTATCTCTCTCTATATTCATTTGTTCTATATCTCTCCACATCACTATCTATTTCTCTCATTTCCCTTTCCCCAGACTAGTCTGCAGAAGGGTCTCGACCCAAATCGTCACCTATTCCTTCTCTCCAGGGGGTGTTTCCTGTCCCTCTGAGTTACTCCAGCATTTTGTGTCTCTTCGGTTTAAACCACCATCTGCAGTTCCTTCCTACACTATCCACCTGCAACCATTTTGCAGCAGCAGCATATATCATTCATAGTGTAGCAGACTAAGTGATTGTCTTTCTGAATTGATGTTAATAGCATTCTCTGAAAGTGAGGGTCGAATTCATCGGTGTTGACACCAACTTGTTGTTAGTGAGGTGACGGTGGCGCAGCGGTAGAGTTGCTGCCTTACAGCGAATGGAGCGCCGGAGACCCGGGTTCAATCCTGACTACGGGTGCTGTCTGTACGGAGTTTGTACGTTCTCCCCGTGATCTGCGTGGGTTTTCCCCCCACACTCCAAAGACGTACAGGTTTGTAGGTTAAATGGCTTGGTAAATGTAAAAATTGTCTCTTGTGGGTGTAGGATAGTGTTAATGTGTGGTGGGCCGAAGGGCCTGTTTCCACGCTGTGCTGCGCAGCTGACAGACGTCTGGACTGACATCTTCAACCTGTCACTTGCCCAAGCAGTTGTGCCCACGTGCCTTAACCCACCTCCATCGTGCCGGTGCCAAAACACTCCACTGCGGTGAGCCTCAACGACTTCCGCCCAGTTGCACTTACTCCCATCATCGCCAAGTGCCTCGAGAGGCTAGTCCTGGCACACCTCAAAGGCTGCCTACCCCCCACATTGGATCCCTATCAGTTTGCCTACCGCAAGAACAGGAGTACGGGGATGCCATCTCAACGGCACTTCACTCCGCCCTCTCCCACCTCGACAACAGAGACACTTACGTAAGAATGCTGTTCATCGATTACAGCTCAGCATTCAACACCATCATACCCTCTAAACTGATCACCAAACTCGGTGACCTGGGCATTGACCCCTCCCTCTGCAACTGGATACTGGACTTTCTAACCAACAGACCCCAGTCTGTTAGGTTAGACAAGCAAACCTCTTCAACCCTCACCCTGAACACCGGCGTTCCACAGGGCTGTGTGCTGAGCCCCCTCCTCTACTCCTCTTCACCTACGACTGCACACCTGTACATGGTACTAACACCATCATCAAGTATGCAGATGATACAACGGTGATTGGCCTCATCAGCAACAACGATGAGTCGGCCTATAGGGAGGAGGTCCAGCTCCTAGCAGCATGGTGTGCTGACAACAACCTGGCCCTTAACTCCAAGAAGACCAAGGAGCTCATTGTAGACTTCAGGAAGTCTAGGGGCGGCACGCACGCCCTCATCCACATTAACGAGCCGGAGGTGAACGTGTTTCCAGCTTCAGGTTCCTGGGGGGTCAACATCTCCGATGACCTCTCTTGGACCCACAATACCTCAACTCTGGTCAAGAAAGCTCACCAGCGTCTCTTCTTCCTGAGGAGACTAAAGAAGGTCCATCTGTCTCCTCAGATTCTGGTGAACTTCTACCGCTGCACCATCGAGAGCATCCTTACCAACTGCATCACAGTATGGTACGGCAACTGTCTCTGTCTCCAACCGGAAAGCACTGCAGAGGGTGGTGAAAACTGCCCAACGCATCACCGGTTTCTCACTCCCCTCCATTGAGTCTGTCCAAAGCAAGCGTTGTCTGCGAAGGGCGCTCAGCATCGCCAAGGACTGCTCTCACCCCAACCACAGACTGTTTACCCTCCTACCATCCGGGAGGCGCTACAGGTCTCTCCGTTGCCGGACCAGCAGGTCCAGGAACAGCTTCTTCCCTGCGGCTGTTACACTACTCAACACTGTACCTCGGTGGCTGCCAATCATCCCCCCCCCCCCCCGGACACTCCTCCCACCAGGAAAAAATACTATGACTGTATGCATGTAATTAGATTTATTTATTGCTCATATTTATGTCGCTCTTCTAGGGAGATGCTAACTGCATTTCGTTGTCTCTGTACTGTACACTGCACAATGCCAATAAAGTTGAATCTGATCTGAAGAAGGGTCTCGGACCGAAACGTCACCTAACCCTTCTCTCCGAAGATGCTGCCTGTCCCGCTGTGTTACTCCAGCTATTTGTGTCTATCTTCTGTTTAAACCAGCGCCTGCAGTTCCTTCCTACAAAATAAACTGTAGGATTGTTTGCTCGATTGCTGGACATATGGAGTTATTCTCAATCTGGCGTGTTGTCGCCGGGCAAGGCACGGCAGGAGAGGGGTCAAGTTTGTACTGGGATCTCCATGCCAAAGGTTAATGGGTTTCTGAAATCCTTTTAACAAAGATCAACACCCTGCAGAAATCTCGTCTTCCGGACTACCAAAACGAGATTAAGAAATGCTGGAGACAATAGACAATAGACAATAGGTGCAGGAGTAGGCCATCCGGCCCTTCGAGCCAGCACCGCCATTCAATGTGATCATGGCTGATCATCCCCAATCAGTACCCCGTTCCTGCTTTCTCCCCATATCCTCTGACTCCGCTATCTTTAAGAGCCAATAGACAATGGAGAGGAGAGAGCGTAAGAAAAGATTTGCAAAGAGCTTAAGACAAGTATAATGATCAGGAGAGACTGAGCAGAACGGGGCTCTTTCCACAGAGATCAAAAAAGTCACCCGCCTCATTGGTGACCCCCGGACTATCCTTGATCTGACTTTCCTGGCTTTACCTTGCCCTGATACCTTCTTTGAATATCAATGTTCACATACAACATAGAACAGTACAGCAAAGGAACAGGCCCATCGGCCCACAATGTCTGTGTCGAACATGAAGCCAAGATAAACAAATCTCATCTATCTGCCATTGAAACTAGAACGAAAACCAAGAACCTTTAAAAGACATTTGGACAGGTACATGGGTAGGAAAAGTTGAGAGGGATATGGGCCAACTGGGGGCGGGTGTGACTAGCATAGATGAGTCATGTTGGTCGGCATGGGCTAGTCGGGCCTAAAGGCCTGTTTCTCTGCTACATGACTGGGCATCATGTTATAGGAAAGATGCCGTCAAGTTGGAAATGGTAGAGAAAAGATTTGAGGTTGGATCCATATCCCTCCATTCCCTGCATATCCGTGTGCCTATCTAAAGCCTCTTAAGCACCACCATCATATTTGCCTCCTCCACTGCCCTGGCAGTTTCTTTGACAACTCTAGGTGTGAAACACGTTCACATGTTTTGCTAAGTTAAGCTAAGTCTGAAGAAGGGTCTCGACTTGAAACGTCACCTATTCCTTCCCTCCAGACACGCTCTCTGACCCGCTGAGTTACTCCAGCATCTTGTGTCTATCTTCGTGCTATATATCTGCTTGATGCAGGGAATCACTATAAACCATTCGACACAAGGCACATGATATGAAGCCTGCCTTAAATAATGTACCAAGCTAATATTTCCTATGAGAATTTAGATAAGATTCAAGTTATTGCTTCAGTCGTTCATGAGGCAACTTTTGAATCACGACTGATTCTGTAGGCTATGAAATTTTCGCTGCAAATTGCTTCTGAAATCTCAGTGATAATCTAAACTGCTGGCCTAAAGGGATTATTAGTTCCTTGCATCTCAGACACTCAGCGATACTGAATGAATCCTGGCTGTCTTAGTAACAGGTTTCAGAAATGTAATTCCTTGCTGCAACTTTAAAGAACAGAAGGGCAATGATATTCATGGAATTGTTTGAGGCCACAATGTTTGCTGTATGCCTTGTTTGAAGCGAAAGCAAACATTCATTTCCATAGTGCTTTTCAAGTACTGGGGACATTTAAAAAAATAGGGATTGCATTTGAACATTTGCAATGTAAAAAAGGCACGGCAGCCAAAATGTCAAACTTCTCAGTTATTAGCCGTGTGTTTGATTCTGTCATAGAGGGCATTGCCTTGGGATCAAGGGTCATCGACTCATAGAGTCCCACAGTGTGGAAACCGGCCCTTTGGCCCAACTAGCCCACACCGGCCAACCTGTCCCAGATACACTCATTGCACCTGCCTACGTTTGGCCCATATCCCTCTAAAGACTTTTGCCTCCATCACAGTGAGGAGATGTTGGGTGGACTCACTGTGGTGGATGTTAATATGTGTTTATTGTTGTTTTATGTATGACTGTTGCAATTTTGTTCAGACTTCGGTCTGAATGACAATAAAGGGCTATCTATCTAATCTAAAGCTGTCCTATCCATGCCCAGCAATGGCGGCTTATTAATAGAGAAAATGGTAGTTCATAAACTATCGGAGCAGAATGCCATTCGGCCCATCTTGTCTACTCCGCCATTCAATCATGGCTGATCTATCTCTCCCTCCTAACCCCATTCTCCTGCCTCCTCCCCATATATATCCATAAACTATCCATTGACTTGGCCTCCACAGCCATCTGGGACAGCACGCAGAGAGTCACCGCGTTACGGTGCCACCTTGCTGCCTCCAACGTCTGTAACTTTGGAGGTTGCAAGACCTTGGCCCAAGGAGATGTGCAATTCTTGTATTCTCACTTTAAGGCCCGGTGTCCAGGACACCGGGCCTTAAAGTGAGAATACAAGAATGAAGATGAAAGCGATGAAGCAGAGCGATGAAGCAGGGGTCGTCGGCCTGCCACAGCGTGATGCCGTCGGCTCCTTCCACCGCTGCTCCATGCGGCTACCGCAGGTTGTGTTTCGATCTGCTCACTCACCCACAATCAGACGCCAAAGAATGGTCTCAACCCGAAACATCACCCAATTCCTTCTCTCCAGTGATGCTGCCTGTCCCGCTGAGTTACTCCAGCATTTTGTGTCTATCTTTGGTTGAAACCAGCATCTGCAGTTCCTCCCTACACATTTGGAATCTCACTATTGACTTTTGAAGCCCTTTTTCAAGTGTTCTTCTATCAATGTCACTGGCCAGATTATTCAGTTATTTTGCACTCGACTTTAAAAATTAACATAAAAAGGTTTCAGTCGACAAACAATTTCCTGGAAGAACTCATCGGGTCAAGCAGCATCGGTGGAAGTGGGGAGGTGAGGGGGGAAGGAGGTGGAAGGAATTGTCGGTGTCTCAGGTTGAAAACCTGCATTAGGTTTGGAGGATCACGAGCCAAAAGGAGGTAGATGGGCCGACCTCAGACTTGGTCGGCATGGATGAGTTGGAACGAAGGGCCGGTTTCTAACTCCAAGACTCTGTGACTCTATCCTCGATTGTATGGGCTCTGCAACCACCAGCCTCCTGCGGGGCAAGTCTCCAAGCTCAGAGGAACCACCACGCCTTTCATAAAGGACCCTCCAGCTACTTCGTCCTTCCTTCAAGAGAGAGCTAGATAGGGGTCTTAAAGATAGCGGAGTCAGGGGATATGCAGAGAAGGCAGGAACGGGGTACTGATTGGGGATGATCAGCCATGATCACATTGAATGGCGGTGCTGGCTCGAAGGGCCAAATGGCCTACTCCTGCACCTATTGTCTATTGTCTCTGAAGGCCAAACTCCCATGTATAACTTCACGGGTGGAGGTATTGTCAATGAAAAAATGTGTTAGGTCCCAGAAGACACCTGGATCCAATAAAAATTAATTCACATCTAAGTAATATGTTTCAATTTAATACAAATATTGGGCTGGGTAAGGCTGAAACGATGTAGACTATAATAACACATTCTTTCTATTATCTATAAAATTGATCTGAAGTGATTTATCACGAGACAGGATAAAGCTGCCTTTTATTAAAAAAGGGATTATCTACCAATCTGTACAGTGCAGATGGCAATAACTATGTAGTTTATGCAAAGTGTCAACAAATTGTTGGAATTATGGATCTAAGAACTTGTGCTTGAATAGATAAAACACTTTTTTTCCACGAAGGGATGTATTAAAACCGCATTGGTGGAATTCCTGAGGGTTTAACTAATTGTGTCAGAGACACAGAGTATAAGTCACCTCGAGTCTATCATTGCTCTTAAAGAGATTCACTGTCTCTCTCTCATGTGCTCTAAGTTTCTGGAGGCAGGAGTCTCCAGACGCTGTTCAAAAAAAAGCTACTGCCACCATGGCAACTGGTACATCAGAAAACGTTCCGAATCTTCAGCATGAAAGGTTTTGGAAATATTCCCCGTGGGGAAGAGGAACATGCAATCCCAGGATTCAAGGCGACGGGGAACGAGGCAGCAGCCAACGTTCATTTATCAGAATAATGTAATGAACAGGACATTTAACAGACGAACATGTTTACTGGGCTGTTCATTGTGAATTATCACCAAGGTTGTCCCGTGAGAGGGAAATCAGGCAAGATTTGGTGCTGGGCCCTCGGGAAACGTTGTTGGATATGACCGAAAGGTTGGTCAGGGAGTCGGGTTTGAATGAGTATCTTGGACAATAGCCTTCAGAGACAATAGGTGCAGGAGTAGGCCATTCGGCCCTTCGAGCCAGCACCGCCATTCAATGTGATCATGGCTGATCGTCCCCAATCAGTACCCCGTTCCTGCCTTCTCCCCATATCCCCTGACTCCGTTATCTTTAAGAGCCCTATCTAGCTCTCTCTTGAAAGCATCCAGAGAACCTGCCTCCACCGCCCTCTGAGGCAGAGAATTCCACAGACTCACCACTCTCTGTGAGAAAACGTGTTTCCTCGTCTCCGTTCTAAATGGCTTACTCCTTATTCTTAAACTGTGTGGCCCCTGGTTCTGGATTCCCCCAACATCGGGAACATGTTTCCTGCCTCTAGCGTGTCCAAACCCTTAACAATCTTATATGTTTCAATGAGATTCCCTCTCATCCTTCTAAACTCCAGAGTGTACAAGCCCAGCTGCTCCATTCTCTCAGCATATGACAGTCCCGCCATCCCTGGAATTAACCTTGTAGACACTGCAGATGTTGGAATCCTGAGTCAAACACAAATAGTTGGAAGAACTCAGTGCATCTGGTGAGGTAAGGGACAGGTGATGTTTCAAGTCAGGGGGCCTTCTTCTGATTCTGAGGAAATAGGGTCTGAAGAAGGGTCTTGACTTGAAATATCTCTTATCTGTTCGCTCCCCAAATGTTTCCTGACTTGCGGAGTTCCTCCAGCACTTTGTTTATTGCTCGGGCCTATATCTGTGTTGTATGCCTCATTGTTTCTCAAATAAAAAACAGGCTAACAAGAAGTAAAGTGAAATACGTCCCTTGAAAACATTCAGTTTGAGTGGGTGGCATGGTGGTGCAGCGGTAGAGTTGCTGCCCTACAGCGCCGGAGACCAGGGTTCGATCCTGACCTCGGGCTCTGTCTGTACGGAGTTTATACGTTCTCCCCGTGACTGCGTGGGTTTTCTCAGAGATCTTTGGTTTCCTCCCACACCCCACAGACCTCCAGGTTTTTAGGTCAATTAACTTGGTATAAGTAGCAATGTTACAAAATTTTGAGATTTAAAAAATAAAGTCTGCAATTTATCGCATCAGATAAAGCATAAAAAGAAGTTTAATTTGACACCTAATTCACTTTCATATCTTCAGTAGTAAAGATGTTATGGCCATTTTCATACTCGGAAATTAGCATCTTGTTCCCTATTGCTTTTCCATTGACTTAACACAAAAGCTGTGATCGAGGACAGTCAAAAGCCCATAACTTTCTTAAAAATTAAGATAACAAAGAGATTTTCAGTTATTATAGATTGAAGCATTCTGAAACAAATATGAAACAATCTTACTTAGATGACATGAAATTAAAGCATATAATTAGTTAGTTACCTAATTGTAGCTAATTACAAAATTCTATTACTAGATCTAAACATCTATCAATTTCTTAAGTATAGATTAACATTTTTAAATAGCCTAAGTGTCCAAATAACATTCACACAAGAATTCACAATATAACATAATTTTTAAATCTCATTTTCATGAATTTACAGGCCAAATGGAAGGAATTGAATGTTTAATACCTGTAAATTAATGGGCATTTAAATCATCTTGTGAGTGAGGATTTCTGGAACGCGATCTTTTGGAACGTTCATTTGCGGTGAATTTAACCCCGTATTGGCATGAAAACTACTGCCGTTAGTTCGGGGAATAAAATCACCGTTTCGCATGAAAAAATGTGAATTAAAGGCTTCTTAAGAAGCACTTTTATACATTTAAAGAAACCACTTTCGTTTACCTGTCCCGTGTGTGAAATCCGTCCCCGTTATCGGCGTTGACGCTTCAGGAGCTGCTTTTAAAATTACTCCAGCGCTGACATTGTCGATTTAATAAAAATAAAAAATTCACAAAACGCCACTAGGAACGATTCTTCAGCCAATGCTTGTACTCCAACGAAATATAATTCAGGACAAGGGAGGAGAAACCGTGTTTTAACCCCGCCCCCCCCTTAAAGGCGCCAAAATCGCGCACACGGCCAGTGGCAGAATTACAGCGCGACTGAAGGTAAGTTTTGTAACATACCTAGTATAAGTGTAAATTGTCCCTAGTGTGTGTAGGATGGTGTTAGTGTGCGGGGATCGCTGGTCGGTGCGGACTCGGTGGGCCGAAGGGCCTGTTTCCACGCAGTATCTCTAAACTAAACTAAAGTGAGTCAGCTATGGCAGCTTTAGACTGAGGGGCCGAATATCAAATCCTTCTGACCCTCAGCTCCGATATAGATTCACCAGGATGTACGATGCATAGTAAATTAAACCATAAGAATTAGGAGCAGAATTAGGCCATTCGGCCCATCGAGTCGATTCCACCCTTCAATCTTGCTTGATCTATTTTTTCCTCTCAGCACCATTCTCCTACCTTCTCCCCATAACCTTAGGCACGCTCGCTACAGGGCACCTGTAGAGGTTTGATGGAGTATTTGTCGACATCCTGAATCTCCTCAATCTTCTAAGGAAGAAGAGGCGTCGATGAGCTTTCGTTGTGAATGTCATCTTTATTGGTCGAGTCTCCGGAGCTGGACTTGAACCAGCAACCTTTGTGTCAGAGAGGAGACTGCTACCCCCTGAGCTACAGTTGGCAGAGAGCATCATTGAGCGACAGACATTCTTAAAAAGATAGACACAAAATGCTGGAGTAACTCAGCGGGGCAGGCAGCATCTCTGGAGAGAAGCAATGGGTGACGTTTCAGGTCAAGACCCTTCTTCGGACCTGAAACGTCACCCATTCCTTCTCTCCAGAGATGCTGCCTGCCCCGCTCAGTTACTCCAGCATTTTGTGTCTATCTTCGATGTCAACCGGCATCTGCAGTTCCTTCCCACACACAACATTCTTAAAAACACGCGTGCTGGAGAGGGGGCAATGATGAGGTGACGTTGGCAGCACTGGCATAACATACATGGAATATCGTTAGAATCATCACCGCCTTTCCTCTGTCAGGGACTGATATGCGAGCTGTTGATGGCAGTGACTGGGAACATCACCCTAAAGGGCCTGTCCCACTTGGCGATATTTGGAGGTATCAGGGTCGTTCAAAGATTTTGAACATTTCAACATCCAGCGGCGACAAATAGACAATAGGTGCAGGAGTAGGCCATTCGGCCCTTCGAGCCAGCACCGCCATTCATTGTGATCATGGCTGATCATCCCCAATCAGTACCCCGGTCCTGCCTTCTCCCCATATCCCCTGACTCCGCTATCTTTAAGAGCCCTATCTAGCTCTCTCTTGAAAGCATCCAGAGAACCCGCCTCCACCGCCCTCTGAGGCAGAGAATTCCACAGACTCACCACTCTCTGTGAGAAAATGTTGCTATACTTGAGGAAATACTTTTTCGGTGACCTGATACGTCAGTAAATGATGCCGGCAGTCGCCAAAAAAATCGGCCAAGTGGGACAGGCCCATTAATGCACATACTTAATCCCAGTGTGTCAGCTTCCAGCAGGGGGCTTGGAGTGGCTAGACATTACAGATTCTTAGTCACGGGCCATTGCTTTTGTCGAACCTGGTCTTTTATTAAGACTTACTGCCAGCAGGCCATTGCTCGATTGAACAAACTAGAGGCAAGGAACATGACAGCTATAAAATCGCATTTAAGGAGTGGAAAATCTAAGAGCCATTAAACAACAGTGACCGAACCAAACCAATCATTGAAAGACGGTCCAGGGTATTTTAAAACTAATTATGTCAATATAATCAATATTTAAAAAATTTAGTTTGTCGGTGATAGATTTCATTATCTATTGTGTCATTCTCACACACTATCAGTAACATAGAATAGTAGAGCAAAGGAACAGGCCATTCGTGCTAGTCCCACCTGGCCATATATGACCCATATCCCTCTAAAGCTTTCCTATCCATTTACCTGTCCAAATTTGTTTTGACTACCTGTCTCAACTACGTCCCGCTGGCAGCTCGTTCCATCCACTCGCCACCCTCCGTGTTAAAAAGTTGCCCCTCAGGTTCCGATTAAATCTTTGCCGAGACCCGAAACGTCGCCTATTCCTTCTCTCCATAGATGCTGCCTCACCCGCTGAGTTTCTCCAGCATTTTTGTCTACCTTCGATTTCTCCAGCATCTACAGTTCTTTCTTAAACAAGGCTAGTCTGAGGGTCACCAAAGAGGTAGATAGTAGTTCAGCACTGCTGAAGTTCAGCACCGCCATTCAATCATGACTGATCTATCTCTCCCTCCTAACCCCATTTTCCTGCCTTCTCCCCATAACCCCCGACACCCATACTAATTAAGAATCTATCTATCTATCCCTTAAAAATATCCATTGACTTAGCCTCCACAGCCTTCTGTGGCAATGAATTCCACAGATTTATTGATTGAATGAACAAAAATGAACCATATTGCACTGTCTCCGAATATCATTCTTCTCGTACGCTTTTTATTTCCTTTTGTTCCCGCTCAGACCTCCTGAATGCGGGCTTTTCATGAAAGATTCAAAAGCACGAGCGCAGCATTTCAGCTCGTAGCGTTAAAAGCAATTTGAGTTGGTGAGCAAACAGCGGCAGTGAATGGGCAGTCGAGGCAATTCAGCAATCGATGAGCCGCTCTGAATGAGAACTATCCAGTGTATTTTTCCACGTTTCTTTTTTCAGAAATCAAAAGCCTCTGAATACTGAAGAAAATCAATAGCCTTGACAGATAATATAGCGATAATTCAATTTAGAGCTTCTGACGCCAAGAAATAAGTAAAAGAAGGACTGGCTCCAATTCTGTTGCGTATCAGTCATGATATATGTTTAGGGAGATACAGCTTGGACACAGGCCCTTCGGCCCACCGAGTCCGTGCCGACCGTCGTGCTAATCTATCCTACCCACTGGGGACAATTTACAGAAGCCAATTAACCTACAAACTTGCACGTCTTTCGGATGTTGGAGGAAACGGGAGCACCCGGAGGAAACCCACGCAGTCACAGGGAGAACATATCACTTACGAACATGAACGAACGCACACACACACACACACGCCTCGTTGAGGAGAAGCAGCATGCAATGCTGAAGTAGACTTGATGGGCCGGATGGCCTAATGTTATTATCACTTATGATCTTATGAGCGGTCAGAGCGAGGTGGTCGGGTCGGGATGATGTGGAGATGAACCCTGAGGGTGAGTCGGAGCCTCCGCGGACAAGAGCGGGAGTGGCTGAGGTCGGGTCAGTATGTGATGAGGTCGGAGCCTCTATAACTAAGAGGGACCCGGCGTGGGGGGGTGGGGGGGGGGTTGGTCTCGGTGCCTATCTAGGTAAAAGTGACATTAAAAAAATCATCATCATCAAATCGCCATGCAGACTGTTTTCTAAGATGGCGATGTGTCTGAAACACGGGAGCACGGTGTGACTGTGGCAGCCAGTAAATGGGACATGGGAACAACTTCGTCCTAATGGCTGCTTAACTTGTCGTGGCTTTGGCTGAATATTTAATGCCCAAATTCCTGAGGGATATTGAAAAGGGAATGCAGAGTTTGCTATTGATTTCGGTTCCAAGACTGAAGCTGGGTATTAATGACATTCAGCAAACAGACAGGGCTGGACAAAAAACACAACACATTTCCCCCTCATTGTGATCACTTATTTCCCGCACGCTAAACACTAGCTTGGTTCGGTGGCCGGTGTTTGGGGCAACTGCTGCTCATAGTCACCAGTTGCCCCAAACGCCGAACGAGGTCTGATTGACCCGGACGATGACACGTTGGCCTGGCTCGCCTCAACGGAGCTGCAGGTCTAAAAGACACACAACAGAATGGAAACAGGCCCATCGGCCCACGTCGGCCATCGATCATCCATTCATACTAGCTCTATGTTATCCCACTTTCACAACCACTCCCTGCACATCTGGGCCAATGTTACAGAGACCACTTCACCTACAAAGCCTTGGCCTACCTGCTGCTGAACCTCTCACCAACATCAATCTTACCACAGACTTGATTTTGTTTTTTCAAAGCCTCCTGGACTCCCTTGGTCACAGAGAAGGTGTCTATAAACAGTCCAAAACTTTAGAATGTAGAAACAAGGAACTGCAAATGCTGCTTTACACAAAGGGACACAAAGTGCTGGAGTAACTCAGCGGGTCAGACGACATCTCTGGAGAACATTGATAGGTGACGTTTCGGTTCGGGACCCTTCTTCAGACTGATTCTGACCAAGCACGTCAACACTGTTGGGACTGCACAGTGGCGCAGCGCCAGAGGCCCAGGTTCGATCCTGACTTTGGGTGCTGTCTGCGTGGAGTTTGCCCGTTCTCCCCGTTTCCTCTGGGTGGCCTGGTCTCCTCTCACAAGACTTGCGCGTTTGTGGGCTAATTGGCCTCTGTAAATCGCCCTTAGTGTGTAGGGAGTGGATGTGAAAGTGGGATAACATGGAACGGTTGACCAAGAGTGGGCTGAAGGGCCTGTTTCCATGCGGTATCTCAATTCAGTCAATCTTGGCCTTGCACTCCACACATCCATTAATTGCTGCATGAGCTAAGTCCACATTTGACATCAGTGCGAAGGAGGGCGCAGCAACAAGAAATTGTATTTCTATAATATCTTTAACATTTTATTACAGAAGCCCTCTTGCAATTGGTAAAATGGCAGTAATTGTTAATCTGCAATTTAAAATCAAAACAAGCATGGAGGATGGGTTTGAATAGTCGTTAAAGAGGTTTCCTGAGCAGTTTGCTTCTTCCTCTGACCTTGGGGCTAAGTGAAGACAGCTGCTATTATTTGAGATCCCAATTACAGAAATGTTCTGTTTGTCTTTTCACTCTGCATTGCTATCACTGAACCGTTGATGGTATTTGTCAAGGTAAATTGGACTGATTTGGCCAAAGTCATGAAACAAATAGGCTGCAGATGCAGCCAATTGACAAAATATTAAGACACTGTGGTCTGTGATGGCTCCGTGATTCGTGTGTTGTCCCATGTCCCGCAAAGGAGATCTGACAGTATGTAAACAAAATGCTAATATGTTGCCTGCTTGGTCACCGGAAGATGTGGGGGACAGTGGTCCTGTTTGCAAACGTCATTAGATTAATTGGGTGCAGAGGAAAGCAGAAGTTATCCAAATAATACACTGGGTGGCTGATGTTTAAGAAGGAACTGCAGATGCTGGAAAAATCGAAGGTAGCCAAAAATGCTGGAGGAACTCAGCGGGTGAGGCAGCATAGAAACTGACCCTTTGAGTCAGTTTAGTTTAGAGATACAGTGCGGAAACAGGCCCTTCGGCCCACCGAGTCCGCGCCGACCAGCATCTGCAGTTGCTTTCTACACCACCTGAACCTGGTGCGGTACAAATCAGAACAGGACCTCAGATTGAGCCGGCCGGATCAGTCAAAACGCCCACTCAGGCAGTGAGTGTAAACGGGACCTGCTCGAGCTTCCAGTTTGGACGAGATTCATCTGTTCAAGGGAATGGGTGTTGACACCCTCAAGCAATCAGCAGGCACGCCAAACCATCTGACTTGCTAATTCACTCAATCTTGCTTTCATTATCACTCGGACAGATTGTATTTTCACACAGGGGTCCTGGGAGAGATGGCTTCCTCCTGCGCAGAGCATCGAGAGCTCAGTGTGTACATTGTGCCAACACAGGGGAAGGATGGATGGATGTGTGCAATAATGATCACTGGTAATGAGGAAGGGACCAGTGATGCTGGGATCTCACCGGTGTTCCATGATGAGTCTTCACACTTGTTAGTGAAGCAGCAGACAGGGTCTTTTTCTGGCGAATTAACGACAGTATTGCCAGGGAAGTACGATTCAGCGGAATAGAAAAGGCACTCTTGGTTTCAGCAAATAAAGACGCAAAGTACCGGAGTAACTTCGGGCGGCAGGGTGGCGCAGCGGTAGAGTTGCTGCCTTAAAGCCCTGTCCCACGGTACGAGTTCATTCAAAGAGCTCTCCCGAGTTTGCCCTGATTCGAACTCGGACATTTACGGTAATGGCCACTCGTCGGTACTTGGGGTTCTCGTGGACATTTTTCAACGTGTTGAAAAATCTTCACGAGTCTTCCCGAGCTTACCTTCCGTTAGCGAGTCTTCCCGAGTACCTGCCGTTAGTGTTACCAGCCGCGAAGAGACGTCCCCGAACTCCGACGTACCCGCTACGTTCATTCTCCGTGCTTACCACGAGTTTGATTTTTTTAAAACTCGGGAGAGCTCTTGGAATGAACTCACACCGTGGGACAGGGCCATTACAGCGGCAGTAGACCCGGGTTCGATCCCGACTACAGGTGCTGTCTGTACAGAGTTTGTACGTTCTCCCCGTGACCGCGTGGGTTTTCTCCGAGATCTTCAGTTTCTTTCCACATTCCAAAGACGTGCAGGTTTGTAGGTTAATTGGCTTGTGAAAAGTGTCAATTGTCCCTAGTGGGTGT
>CM075993.1:4175943-4200943 GCA_038087875.1 Malacoraja senta
CCTGGACGTTACAGTTTTCAGGCTCCTGTACCTTCTTCCCGATGGCAGGTGTGAAATGAGTGTGTGGCCAGGATGGTGTGGGTCTCCGATGATGCTGGCTGCCTTTTTGAGGCAGCGACTCCTGTAGATTCCTTAGAGCCGCTACCACCCCAGCAACGGACTGTCCCAGCTGCTGTGGTCAGGCAAGCGCCTCCGCTGTCACACTGAGAAAACAGAGAGGATGAGTCGGAGTTTCTTCCCACAGGCCATTGGGACTGTAAACTCTAATCTCACCAGGGACTAATTCACTGTTGTGTTGTATCTTTTTTAAAATGTAAATACTGGTTCTGTTCTGCTGTTCTGCACAATCCCGCAGGCATTGCCACTTTCATTTCACTGCACATCTTGTCTGTGTATGTGACAAATAAAGTTGACTTGACTTGACTTGACGGTGGGGAGGTCACAACCCGGCAGCGTTCACAACTTTTTGCAGTCTTCTTCGCTCCTGGGTAAGCTTTATGAAACTAACCCAGACTCTAAAACTGTAGAGAACAGGAAGTAACAGAAAAAGGTCACACAGTGCTGGAGAAACTCAGCAGGTCAAGCTGCATCTCTGAAGAGCATGGATAGGTGACGTTTTGGGTCGGAACCCTTCTTCCGATTCCGTCTGTATAAACCACCATTTGCAGTTCCTTGTTTCTACTAGGGAATAACAGAAGCTGGGAAAGGGCCAGTGAACAAGCTGATTTCCTTTTTTCATTCCCAGTAGTTTCCCTCCTCTATCTAAAAACACCAAGAATGTTGTTTGTGATGCCTCTGATTGTCTTTGTTTCATTGTCACATTGTCATAAGGTCATAAGTGATAGGAGCAGAATTTGGCCATTTGACCCATGAAGTCTACTCCGCCATTCAATCATGGCCGATCTATCTCTCCCTCCTAATGCCATCCACCTGCCTTCTCCCCATAACCCCTGACACCTGCACCAATCAAGAACCCATCTATCTCTGCCCTAAAAATACCCATTGACTTGGCCTCCACAGCCTTCTATGGCATTGAATTCCACAGATTGACCACCCTCTGACAAAATAAATTCCTCCTCATCTCCTTCCTAAAGGAACGCCCTTTAATTCTGAGGCTGTGACCTTTAGTCCTAGACTCTCCCACTAGTGGAAACATCTTTTCCGCAACCACTCTATCCAAAGCCTTTCACTATTCGGCACGTTTCAATGAGACCCCCCCCCCCTCATTCTTCTAAACTCCAGTGTGTACAGGCCCAGCGCTGTCAAACGTTCCCCAAATTGTCTCCTCTCCCAGTTACATATCGTATACTTCCATGAATCCCTTGAGGTGAAACTGTTCATTTTGTACCCCCATCCTTCGCAGTTTTAGCTCTGCGTTCCCTGGGATTTGAGCCATTGATCGTCACTTTCTCGGGATCAATATTCCTCAATTCCCATCATGGTTTTGGCAAAATCACTGTGGGAAAATACACCCAATTAAATCCCACATCTTTTTTTGGAAATGGCTTCTGGACGTACTCAAGGCGGTTGACATGACCCTATTGTTGAAGGCCGTTACACTCGAGTGCTTGTTATTTTTACATGCGATCACAGCTTTCTGCAGCCAGATGTTGGCCCGCTGCAGTGGAGGGAAGGCAGTCAGTCAGTGCAGGCGCTTCCCAATATCCCTGGGGTTGCACTGCTGTCTTCACGAGAAGATTAACTATCCCTAATCCATAGTTCACATCCACAAAGCTCCGTAGCCACTACTTGGTGAGACCAAGCGGAGGCTTGGCGATCGTTTCGCCGAACACCTCCGGTCGGTCCGCATTAACCAACTTGACCTCCCGGTGGCTCAGCACTTCAACTCCCCCTCCCATTCCGTATCTGACCTCTCTGTCCTGGGTCTCCTCCATGGTCACAGCGAGCAACACCGTAAATTGGAGGAAATGCACCTCATATTCCGCTTGGGCAGTCTACATCCTGGGGCCTTGAACATTGAATTCTCCCAATTCTGCTAGCCCTTGCTGTCCCCTCCCCTTCATCAGCCCTCTGGTTGTCTCCTCCCCTCCCCCAGCCCTCAGGCTTCTCCTCCGCCTTTTTCCTTTTTTCCTTTCTTCTCCCCACCCCCTATCAGTCTGAAGAAGGGTTTCGGCCCGAAACGTTGCCTATTTCCTTCGCTCCATAGATGCTGCTGCACCCGCTGAGTTTCTCCAGCATTTTTGTGTACCTCCGTAGCCACTACGTTGCGTGCTCTGCACTGGGAAACTTCAAGCTAGTTCGTGGACTTAATAAAATGCAATGCTTGCGGTGAAGTTGCCACGCGGCACGCTGGTTCTTTGCAAGTCTTTGCTTTCTTCCTGAGGGCTTTGTTGAATTATTTACCAGGCTCGGCTTGGAAAACCCCGTGTGACCCTGATTTTATTTTATGTTTGCTGCGCTACTCCTTAACGCTGATGAATATTCCGAGTAATTGTTTCCAGTGGCCCCGGGCAGTTGACCTGAGCTGTCACTTGTCGAAGCTCTTACATGGAGGGGACAACAAACTCGCTGCATCCTAAAGTGTCACCCAGCTCAGAGGTGGCAGGGATGATGGTGAGGAGGAACATGACCGTATCAATCCAGACCCGAAGATAGACACAAAAAGCTGGAGTAACTCAGCGGGACAGGCAGCATCTCTGGAGAGAAGGAATGGGTGACGTTTTGGGTCGAGACCCTGGGTCTGAAGAAGGGTCTCGACCCGAAATATCACCCTTCCTTCTCTCCAGACTCACCTGCACCTCCTCCAACCTCATCTATTGCATCCGCTGTTCCAGGTGTCAACTGCTCTGCATTGGTGAGACCAAGCGCAGGCTTGGCGATCACTTCGCCCAACACCTCCGCTCAGTTCGCAATAACCAACCTGATCTCCCGGTGGCTCAGCACTTCAACTCCCCCTCCCATTCCCAAGCTGACATTTCTGTCCTGGGCCTCCTCCATGGTCAGAGTGAGGCCCAGCGCAAATTGGAGGAGCAGCACCTCATATTTCGCTTGGATCGTTTACACCCCAGCGGTATGAACATTGACTTCTTCAATTGCAGGTAGTCCTTGCTTTCTCCCTCCTCCCCCTCCCCTTCCCAGCTGTCCCACAGCCCACTGTCTCCGCCTTTTCCTTTCTTTTTCCCGCCACCCCCCCCGAAAACAGTCTGAAGAAGGGTCTCGACCCGAAACGTCGCCTATTCCTTCGCTCCATAGATGCTGCCTCACCCGCTGAGTTTCTCCAGCATTTTTGTCCACCTTCGATTTTTCCAGCATCTGCAGTTCTTTCTTAAACACTCAAACTTTCCTTGATCGGAATTTGCTGTCTTCAACTTGCACTAAACATTATTCCCTTATCATGTATCTATACACAAGGAGGGTATCAGAAGAGACTGGGAACAAGAGTTAGCTATTAAAATTTCAAAGGAAAGTTGGAATGAACACTTATTAAACGTGCATAAATGCTCGATTAATGTAAGACACACTTGAATACAATTTAAAATTTTACATAGATTATATTATTTGAAAACTAAAATTCATAAAATTTTCCCAAATGTATCATCTATTTGTGATAAATGTCAATCACAAGAAGCTACTATAACACACTCATTCGTTTTCTGTACAAAAATTCAAAAATTTTGGAATGAAATTTTTGAAATCTTTACAAAGTTATTTAAAAGAAGACTGATACCCAAAGCAGAATGGATTATCTTCGGTATAACGGAAGATGGTCCAGAACTAAATGTGTTTCAAAAGAAACTAATGGACTATGGGTTAATAACTGGAAAAAAGCTAATTCTAAAATTTTGGAATGAGGCTCCAATACCAATATAAATATGTGGATTTCAAACATTACACCTAGAAGAGATAAGACTCCTCCTAGCAGGTAAACCAGATCCACCTGACGTGGTCTGCATTTATAGAATTATTACAAATATAGGGTGCAAAAGTACTTAAAAAAAAATAAAAAATTGAGGTCAGGTAAGGGGGGATGCTAGTTGAAGAGTTGGTATGTCCCATTTACGTAATGCTCATAAAAATATTTGTTTCTCTCTTTTTCTTCTTTCTCTTTCTCTTTCTTTTCTAGGGTCTATTCCTTAACTCTTTTTCTTTTGTTTTTAATTTTGCTCTTATAGGGTCTTCGTTCTTTTTTGTTGTCACATTTCCTACACTTTCACTTTTTCCTTCACTTTCTTCTTTCTTTCAATCTTTTCCTTTTCTAGTGTAAAAAATAAATGGAGTACATTAATTGTAAGAAGATATAAATGACGAGTACTAATGTATGTGGTTGTAATGTAATGTACTTCTAATAAAGAAAAAAAGATTAAAAAAAAAAAAAAATGTATCTATACACTGTGAATGGCTCGATTGTAATCATGTATTGTCTTTCAGGTGTCTGGAGAGCATGCAGCAAAAGCTTTTCACTGTAGCTCGGTACACGTTACAATAATATACTAATCGAAACTAAACTAAACGATAGTCGTAGCCTGCACAACCTCTTCCCTGTAGCTCAGGCCCTCGAGTAGACTATTTTGTTGAAAGAAGGTCTCCAGCAGTTAACTGTGTTTCATTTACATTATTGTTTGCAGCATTTAATGGAGCATTCCCTAATTGCTCAGAGAAGATTCAATCTTTAGGATCCTATTATGCACACGCACGGGAGTTATTATATTTTTCCTGTCTGCATCTCTTGCTCAAAGCCCGTGTTTCTGTTGATGATGGTTGCCATTAAGTGGTTGAGCCATAATTGGGACTGACTGGGCATTTTAATGCACTCATCAGCAAGCTCTTTATAGAAGCAGATACTAAAAGCGTTGAGGTCACACAGAGATTTTGATATTCAAGGGTGGAGGCGGACGCGAATGTTTGATGTGCGTGCAGCGGATCAGTGGTCCGAATTAAAATGGCGTCGGGAGAGGGTTCGTGTGTCAAAATGCCTCTCCCGCTTCCCTTCAAAATTCTTCCTCCCCCTTCCCAGTGTCTGGAAACACTCCTGGATATTGACCATGTGTGAGGATCCGGGTTCCGATGCAGTTTCTCGAATCTGATTCCGTGAATGTCATCTCTACTGAATACAGGGCAAGCGACTTGTTTAGTTTAGTTTAGAAACATAGAAAATAGGTGCAGGAGTAGGCCATTTGGCCCTTCGAGCCAGCACCGCCATACAATATGATCACGACTGATCATCCAATATCAGTGCCCCATTCCTGCTTTCTCGAGTTATATCTAAAGCCCCTGTCCCACTGTACGAGGTAATTCAAGAGTTCTCCCGAGTTTACCCCTGATTCGAACTCGGAGAATGTCCGTAGCGGGCCCGTAGGAGTTCGTGGATGTCACGTAGCGGCTCGTACGAGTAAAAAGCACAATTTTTTTTCATCGCGTGTATTGTTTTACTCGTGGACATTTTTCATAGTGTTGAAAAAACGTCACGAGTTTACCGGATTTCCCGGGTACCTACCGGTACTTGTACGAGCCGCTACGGGACATCCACGAACCCGCTACGGACAATCTCCGAGTTCGAATCAGGGGAAAACCCGGGAGAACTGAGGAAGGACATTATAGCCATAGAGGGAGTGCAGAGAAGGTTGACCAGACTGATTCCTGGGATGTCAGGACTTTCATATGAAGAAAGACTGGATAGACTTGGCTTATACTCGCTAGAATTTAGGAGATTGAGAGGGGATCTTATAGAAACGTACAGAATTCTTATGGGGTTGGACAGGCTAGATGCAGGAAGATTGTTCCCGATGTTGGGGAAGTCCAGGACAAGGGGTCACAGCTTAAGGATAAGGGGAAATCCTTTAAGACCGAGATGAGAAAAAACTTTTTCACACAGAGAGTGGTGAATCTCTGGAACTCTCTGCCACAGAGGGTAGTTGAGGCCAGTTCATTGGCTATATTTAAGAGGGAGTTAGATGTGGCCCTTGTGGCTAAAGGGATCAGGGGGTATGGAGAGAAGGCAGGTGCAGGATACTGAGTTGGATGATCAGCCATGATGATATTGAATGGCGGTGCAGGCTCGAAGGGCCGAATGGCCTACTCCTGCACCTATTTTCTATGTATCTATGTATCTATGGGACATCCACGAACTCCTACGGACCCGCTATGGACATTCTCCGAGTTCGAATCAGGGGAAAAATCGGGAGAACTCTTGATTTACCTCGTACAGTGGGACAGGCCCTTAACTGTTGAAAACATCCTAAAGTAATGACCCGAAACGTCGCCCATTCCTTCTCTCCAGAGATGCTGCCTCGCCCGCTGAGTTACTCCAGCATTTTGTGTCTACCTTCGGTTTATACCAGCATCTGCAGCTCTTCCTTACACGACTTATTCTTCTGCTACAGGTGATGGAATCTCCACCCGGAAAGACTGAGCCAGCGCTCACCTCGCCCACCAACGCGTGGCATGTCTCCAGACCTGGCAGGCAATCCATCAGCATCATACTGCACGGGGCAACTGATCTACCAGCTCTCAGCGACGGCTCTGTGCCCCAGCCCTTTGGGACGGTGTGAGTATCGGGGCGAAGGGTCCCGACCCCGAAACGTCACGTATCCATCCAAGACCACGAAGAGAAAGTTAGCATGTCACATCCAGCTTTCCTTCTCCCCCCTCCCCCTCCCCTTACAATCAGTCCCAACCCAAAATGTCAACCATCCATGCTGTCCAGAGATGCTGCCTGACATGCTGGGTTACTCCAGCACTCGGTGTCCTTTTGTGCCAACCAGCAGCTGCAGTTCCTTGTTTCTACTGAGCGCCAGGCCCTATTGTTCGTAGCAGCATTGTTACAGGGAGCAAATGGGTTTAGTTTTATTTAGAGGTACAGCACGGGAACTGCCCCTCAGCCCACCGTGTCCGCACCGACCAGCGATCCCCGCACACTAACGCTATCCTACACACACTAGGGATGATTTACACTTCTACCAAAGCCAATTAACCTACAAACCTGTACGTCTTTGGAGCGTGGGGGGGGGGAAACCGAAGATCTCGGAGAAAACCCACGGGGAGAACGTGCAAACTCCGTACAGACAGCGCCCGTAGTCGGGATCGAACCGGGGTCTCCGGCGCAGCAACGCTGCCGTTGCGCCACCGTGTTGTGACAGAAAGCTATTGCATGATGGAGTTGGGGGGAGGAGGGAGAGGCAGTGGTGAGGGTAAGTGTTATTCACCCAGTGCCACCTTGGCGTTGACTTGGAATTCAACGGGATAACGTAGAATCCGTGTGAAGGGGCGATCGATGGTTGGTATGGATCGGTGCACTGAAGATGGGTCCTTCCTTCTCTCCAGAAATGCTGCCTGTCCCGCTGAGTTACTCCAGCATATTCTGAGTTACTCTATCTTCGCTGCACTGAAAGTCCTGCTTCCATGCCTTATCTCCAAACCAAGCTAAACCAAACTAAATAAAACTAAACTAAACTCAACCTCCCACCCAACACCTACAAGCTCCCCCCCTAAAATAACTCACTACCCTGACTCGGAATGGATCCGTAGTTGGGATAACATAGGATTCGTGTGGACGGGTGGTCGATGGTCAGGATGGACTCAGTGGGCCGAAGGGCCTGTTTCCATGCTGTATCTCTAAAGTAAAGCCATGATCACATTGAATGGCGGTGCTGGCTCGAAGGGCCGAATGGCCTACTCCTGCACCTATTGTCTATTGTCTAAACTAGTCAGTGTTCTCAGTGAACAACAAACGTGCAGTTAGCTAAACCAATGCTAATCGTTTTTTATGCTTGGTTAATTGGAAGGCCTGATCTGAAAAACTGCGCCCCACCCCGTGCAGAGTTTGATGAGATATCTGCTTTGATATAGCCTGTCACTGGTCATGAATTTTTAACAATGTGCAAACTCTCATTAATCTTTCAGCATGGTGGTTTTCTCTGTGAATGCAATCATCACTTGCTGGAATAGGTGCAGTAAAACATCACAAATCAGGGCCCTTGAGGGCTGGTTAAAAACAAAGCAAAGAGATGAACTCCATAAAGCCTGCTCTCGAGTGGAGGTTTAATTGAACCAAGTATGTTGCGTTCTCCCGACCATGCATTGCGTGTGCGTGTCTGTGGGTGCGGGACGTGCATGAATGCGCGCATGTGTGTCTGTGTTTGCAGGTCGCTGTCTGTGCATGCCCTTGTTTATCCAGGAACAAGGAACCGCAGGTGCTGCCTTGCGAAGGAGAGACAAAGTGCTGGAGTAACTCAGCTGGTCAGGCTGCATCTCTGGAGAACGTGGATAGGTGACTTTTTGGGTCAGGATGCCAAAGAAGGGACCTGACCAAAGATCAGAGAGCGGAGCTCTGACCCAAAACGTTCTTCAGGGATGATGCCTGAGCTGCTGAGTTACTCCAGCAGTCTTCCCTTATTTATTCTGTGTGTGTGTGTGCATGTGTGGGTGTGTGCATGTGTGGGTGTGTGTGTGTGTGTGTGCATGTGTGGGTGTGTGGGTGTGTGCGTGTGTGCATGTGTAGGTGTGTGCGTGTGGGTGTGTGCGTGTGTGGGTGTGTGGGTGTGTGCGTGTGTGCATGTGTGGGTGTGTGCGTGTGTGCATGTGTGGGTGTGTGCGTGTGTGCATGTGTGGGTGTGTGCGTGTGTGCATGTGTATGTATGCATGTGTGTGTTTGTGTACGCATGTGTGTGTATGCATGTGTGTGTATGAATGTGTGTGTGTGTATATGCATGTGTGTGTGTGCGTGTATGTATGTGTGTGCATGTGTATGTATGCATGTGTGTGTGTTTGCATGAGTGTGTGTATGAATGTGTGTGTGTGTGTGTATGCATGTGTGTGTGTGTGTGTATGCATGTGTGTGTGTGTTTGCATGAGTGTGTGTATGAATGTGTGTGTGTGTGTGTATGCATGTGTGCGTGTGTGCATGTGTGTGTGTGCAAGGCTGTGTACATCTTTTTTATTTGCATGCCTGCATCAATATGTATGCTTATGTACTAATGTTTCTGTGCAACAATGTCGATGTGTGCATTTCTATTTGCATTTGCCACTGCATGAATATCTGTGTGTGTATGTCTATCTGTGTGTGTGGGTTAGTGTGCCTGTTCCTATCTCAGTGTGTATCCAGGTGAACGGGAGTGTTACTGACCAATACTGTACATGTTTGTATGCGGGAACATGCAATGTTTTTGTAGATGCCAGCGTGTGTGTCCGTGTGTGCGTCCGTGTGTGTGTCTGTCTGAGTGTTTGTGTGCCTCTGTGTATATTTATCTGTGTGTGAGAGAAGGGAGAGAGACACAGAGAGAGACAGAGAGACTGAGAGAGACGGAGAAGAGAGAGAGAGTCAGAGAGAGACAGAGAGAGAGAAGGGCCTGTCCCACTTGGCCGTCATTTGCGCGTAATTTACGCCACATTATTTACGCGTCGTGCTGCGCACGTGGTGCGTGGTAACGTAGGCAATGACGCGCAGCGCCCCAGGATTTAGGGATGTACAAAATCTTCGCCCGCCATCTGCGTGACGCGCAAATGACACCCAAGTGGGACAGGCCCTAGAGAGGGAGACAGACAGACAGAGAGAGAGAGAGACAGCCAGACAGACAGAGACCAAGGAGTAGCCTTTGTGGACATGGAAGTGTAGAAGCTGGTTTGGATACAACATGACCATCCATTATAGATCTCGTTAATTGTGGACTAGTCTCGGAGCCATGGACTTCTCTGCTCTATCTCTATTGCTGACAGCCTTGGAGACTTATTAGCGTTTACCACAGCAACAGATCCCAGACCAGATAACGGGAGATTATAGATGTCTGATTACATGAAAGAAGGAAGCATTGATAAAAAAAATAAACTGGTAACAAACAGGATGAGTGGAAGTGACAAGAATCTTGCCAGAAAACACTCTTCAGAATAGCAAGCACCCAGTCCGGGGAAATTCAACTTTTTTAAAAATAAAACGCAAATCTCCGAGCTCTCTCACTGGGGAATGTCCGTGTTTATGCCTTATAGCAACTCACTGAATAGATTTTTTGTCAACCGATAAACAGGTAGGCTTGCGTCATCCAGTATTTGTGGATATAACAAATACTGGGCGGCACAGTGGTGCAGCGGGTAGAACTGCTGCCTCACAGTGCCAGCGACCCGGCTTCAATCCTGACCTGTGGTGCTGCCTGCGTGGAGTTTGCACGTTTTCCCTGTGACCACACGGGTTGTCTCTGGGTGCTCCAATTTCTTCCTGCATTCCAAAGTGGTGCAGGTTTGTAGGTTAGTTGGCCTCTGTGAAAATTACCCCCTAGTGTATAGGGACTGGATGCGAAAATTGGATAACATAGACCCAGTGTGAACTGGTGAACGATGGTCAGCATGGATTCGATGGGCCGAAAAGTCTGTTTCCAAGCTCAATCTCCAAATGAAACTTAACAACTATGATCTTTTATGGGCTAAATCTTTGTTTGCAGTACAGACTTTGGTTTTGCGCTATTATGGTAACCTAGTATTACGGTTATTTATTTATTATGCTGTTGATTTTATATATATATCTGTGTGTTATTGCATTTATGGGCCTGTTCGGCTGCAGCAAGCGAGAATGTTATTGTTCGACTAGACGGCGGGTGGACTCGTTGGGTCCCCGAGCAAGGAATTGCCGTCCCCCCAACGCAATAATCCACCAAACTGCGCATGCGCGGCCGCTGCGTTCAAAGTTGTGCCGCTGACGGGCAGAAATTGATATAAAGTGAATAAAGTGAAGAGAGGACCCGAGGAGGCGTTTGTAAAATGGAACGAAACTTCCCCGTGGAGCCGTCGGGTCCCCGCTGTGAGGGCAGGCTAGTCGCTGAGTTACTCCAGCACTTTGTGTTAACATTCACCTTATTCACGTTGCCTATTTCCTTCGCTCCATAGATGCTGCTGCACCCGCTGAGTTTCTCCAGCACTTTTGTCTACCTTCACCTTATTATTGTTTTGGGACTTGTATTCACTGGAGTTTAGAAGGATGAGGGGGGGATTTTATAGAAACATATAAAATTATAAAAGGACTGGACGGGCTAGATGCAGGGAAAATGTTCCCAATGTTGGGCGAGTCCAGAACCAGGGGCCACACAGGTTTAGAATAAAGGTGAGGTCATTTAGGACTGAGGTGAGAAAAAACTTTTTCACCCAGAGAGTTGTGAATTTGTGGAATTCCCTGCCACAGAGGGCAGTGGAGGCCAAATCACTGGATGGATTTAAGAGAGAGTTAGATAGAGCTCTAGGGATTAGTGGAATCAAGGGATATGGGGAGAAGGCAGGCACGGGTTATTGATTGGGGACGATCAGCCATGATCACAATGAATGGTGGTGCTGGCTCGAAGGGCTGAATGGCCTCCTCCTGCACCTATTTTCTATCTTTCTATGGACAATTTGTTGTCCATAACTTTATGCCTTAACTTTGGAATTTCCAACGTCTGGCGAACGCAGTGAGGCCTCTTGCTCATTCCCGCATTTAATGGCTCCACTATCTGTAGTCAAGCCTCCATCTGCCAGAGTTCCTGCCTTTGGAATTCCCTACCTGCCCCTTTGTTCCTGGTTCTGCTTTCAGATGCTTCTTCCAATCCCAACTTTTCGATGGAGTTTTGTGGGAAGGACCTGCAGATGCTGGGTTTACACACCGAGGATAGACACAAAATGCTGGAGTAACTCAGCCGGACAGGCAGCATCTCGGGAGAGAAGGAATGGGTGACGTTTCGGGTTGAGACCCTTCGTCTTTGGCCTTCCACCCTCGGGTCCCCCACGTGTGGCACAGTGTCAAACCTTGTCTGATGCTGATCCAGTGAAGTGCTTGGGGCACCTCAACACACTCAAGATGCTAAATGAGTCCCAGTTACTGTTGCTGCCATTAGGTTCGAGTTTACAGGCAAACAACGTGACACATGCATGAGACCCCAGCAGAAAGATGTGTTAAATGAGGCTGAAAGAAGAGAGACAAGAATGGATGTGACTGCGTTATGGAATGGTTTTACTACTCCTGAAGCAAAGAAACAGTATTTAATTCTTGTAGCTTGAATGCGCTGATGCCACAACCTCTGACAGTTGGTGCTTAATAAACCGATGAATGCATTTCAATCATTCTCGAATGCTCCTCTGTTTGAGTCCTGTGTTAGTCTCATTGTAAAGTGCCTGTTGTTTGAGGGGGAAGTGGGCCGTTGTAAGGGGCCTGTCCCACTGTACGAGTTCACCCAAGAGCTCTCCCGAGTTAAAATAAAAATTATCAAACTCGTGGTAAGCACGTAGAATGTACGTAGCGGGTACGTCGGAGCTCGGGGACGTCTCTTCGCGGCTCGTAACGCTAACGGCAGGTACTCGGGAAACGGGGTAAGCTTGGGAAAACTCGTGACGTTTTTTCAGCATGTTGAAAAATGTCCACGAGGGCCCCGAATTCCCACGAGCGGCCATTACCGTAATTCTCCGAGTTCGAATCAGGGGAAACTCGGGAGAACTCGTGAATTACCTCGTACAGTGGGACAGGCCCTTAACAGTACCTACAAGGCCGGCGGCATAATCAAGGACCAGTCTCACCCTCTTCTCCCATCAGCCATCAGTCGAGAGGCACAGAAGTGTGACAGCGCTCCAGTTTCTGGGACAGGTGCTTCCCAGCTGTTATCCGGGAACTGACCGCTCCTCGCACAAGCTAGACTGACATCATGACCTCCCGTCTACCTCATTGGAGACCTTTGAGCTACCGATAATCAGACATTATCGGGCTGTATCTTGCACAAAATGTTGTCCCCTTAATCCTTATGTCTGTGGAATTCTCTGCCTCAGAAGGCGGTGGAGGCCAGTTCTCTGGATGCTTTCAAGAGAGAGCTAGATAGGGCTCTTAAAAATAGCGGAGTCAGGGGATATGGGGAGAAGGCAGGAACGGGGTACTGATTGGGGATGATCAGCCATGATCACATTGAATGGCGGTGCTGGCTCGAAGGGCCGAATGGCCAACTCCTGCACCTATTGTCTATTGTCTATTGTCTATTGTCTATTGTCTATTGTCTATCCATAATCTGAGCACTGAGGAGGGCTTGTTTGTAATCATTTAGTACGTTGGACTTTAGGACTTTAGAGAAACGGCGAGGAAACAGGCCCTTCGGCCCTCCGAGTCCACGCCAACCCGTGATCACCCAGTACACTGGCACTATCCGACACACACACACACGGGCCAATTTACAATTTTCCGGAAGGCAATTAACCTACAAAACCTGTGCGTCTTTGGAGTGTGGGAGGAAACCGGAGAACGTTGGAGAAAACCCACGCGGTCACAGGGAGAGCGTACAAACTCCGTACAGACAGCACCCGTAGTCGGGATTGAACCCGGGTCTCTGGCGCTGTAAGGCAGCAACCCTACCGCTGCGCCACGGTGCCGGTACAATGGTAATATAGAGATGCCTCCACTCTCATTTCAGCCGTGAGCGCTGGGCCCCCCAACCACCCTCGCAGCGAGAATGTTTTTTTCCCCCCATTTCTCCTCTAATCCTTCTACCAGTGCCTTTAAATCTCTACCCCTCTGTTTTATTGGCCCCCTCTGTCTAGGCTGCACGTTATGTTTCATCTTACAAGTTTAGAGGGATGGCAGGAAACATCGGCTGATGAGCCAAATGCCAAACAAATTGAGTTTCTGAATGGTCTGATGTGGTGTTATCAAAGTTTTATTGTCATAGAGTCACATGTGGAAACGGACTTAAATTGTTGAATTTCTCAGTTCAGATCCGGTTTTGCTTTGTGTTATTTTATTTATTTCGTTTATTTTTATTCTTATTTTATTCTTATCAATTTTTTAATTGTTTTTAGATTAGGGGAGTTTTGTTTTTTCTTTTTCTTTTTGTCTTTTTATCTTTGCTTTTTTTTAAAACATTTATAAGTTTCCTTTTAAAGATTTAAATATATTTACATAGAGGTCTATATTCATTGGTCTCATATTAAAGTAAAGCGACTTTTAGTCCTGAAAAGCGCTATATAAATAAAATCTATTATTATTATTATATTAGGTTATACCTGTAATTAATGTAATCCTGATCCCTGACTTTGGGAGAACTGGGGATGGGGACTGGACATTGTGTCTTCCCCCACAGTGGTAACCATTGTGGGGGGATGATTTTTGTATTATCTAAATGGTGGCCGATTAGGAAATGGGGAGGTGTCATGGTACACCAGTCATTGAAAGTAGGCATGCAGGTGCAGCAGGCAGTGAAGAAAGCGAATGGTATGTTGGCCTTCATAGCAAGAGGATTTGAGTATAGGAGCAGGGAGGTTCTACTGCAGTTGTACAGGGTCTTGGTGAGACCACACCTGGAGTATTGCGTACAGTTTTGGTCTCCAAATCTGAGGAAGGACATTATAGCCATAGAGGGAGTGCAGAGAAGGTTCACCAGACTGATTCCTGGGATGTCAGGACTTTCATATGAAGAAAGACTGGATAGACTTGGCTTATACTCGCTGGAATTTAGGAGATTGAGAGGGGATCTTATAGAAACGTACAAAATTCTTATGGGGTTGGACAGGCTAGATGCACGAAGATTGTTCCCGATGTTGGGGAAGTCCAGGACAAGGGGTCACAGCTTAAGGATAAGGGGGAAATCCTTTAAGACCGAGATGAGGAAAAACTTTTTCACACAGAGAGTGGTGAATCTCTGGAACTCTCTGCCACAGAGGGTAGTTGAGGCCAGTTCATTGGCTATATTTAAGAGGGAGTTAGATGTGGCCCTTGTGGCTAAGGGGATCAGGGGGTATGGAGAGAAGGCAGGTACGGGATACTGAGTTGGATGATCAGCCATGATCATATTGAATGGCGGTGCAGGCTCGAAGGGCCGAATGGCCTACTCCTGCACCTATTTTCTATGTATCTATGTATCTATGTATGTAGTGTCTATTTTAGTCTGTGTCCAAGATGGCGGTCGGAAGGGAGAGTGGACGCTGGCGCGGTTTAGCTGCCGCTGCTCTCTCTTCACATTGTGTTTCTGATTTTTTTTTTTGTGTGTCTTTGGATCGAATTGTGTTTTTAATTTGTGTATTGGTGATGTCTTTATAATTTATTTTACTCCGATTATATGTTTCCTTACTTGTTAAACTCTGTAAGGTGTCCTTGAGACTTTGGTATAAGGCCCCCATGAATAAAATTGATTATTATTATTATTATGTATCAATATCATCGTTATCTTTATCATTATTTTTGCTCTGTTTTTAATGTTTTATTTTGGGTTTTTGGTTTTTGGAAAAAAAACAATAAAAATATATATTTTTAAAGAAAAGAAACAGGCCCTCCAGCCCAACTTACCCACGCCGACCAACATGTCCCACCTGACTGTGTATGGCATATATCCCTTTGAACCTGTCCTATCCATGTACCTGTCTAAATGTTTCTTAAAACGTTGCGATTGTAATAAAATCGACACTCTTTTTTTTTAAAGAGTAAAAGGCCTGTCTCACGAGTCTGCGGTCATTGGCGGCTAAACGGGAAGAATCTGCCGCCATAGACCGCGCATTCGTGAGAACGCACAATTCCGGGGCCGTGCGGCGGTGTTCCCAACACCGCACGGTGCTAAAATAAAACCTACACTGTTGAAACATTTTTCCTACCGCACAGCCTCCACCACTGATGCACGAGTGCCGCACGGCCGCCCGCACGGCCGCCGCCAGTGTGGCTCGAGCGCCGTGCGTCAAACTTGCACCGCCACAGCCTCCGCCAGTGAGGCACGTGTGCGGCCCGGCCGCAGGCGCAGCCACCGCTACAGCGCCGCGATCAGGACGGCCGCCGCCACAGCCGCTGCTGGTGAGTCACGTGCGGCGGGCCGACGTCATCGCAGTCGGCCCGTCCTTTTTTTTAACTTACCGCAAGCACGTGGGACCAGCCGTATTTGAATCACTCGGCCCCCGCGCAGCATCCGTGCGGCGCTCCCGTGGATAGGCTCGGCGCTCTCGCCGTTGCCGTGCGGTCCACTCTACAGGCGAAGCCGCGCTTCACCGCCGATGACCGCAAACACGTAAGACAGAGCCTTTAGGAGAAGGAGTCCGACTTCTACACTCTTTTTTAATGAAGATTTTGCTAAGACTTGAGTGCTTGAGATGGGCAAACCAGGGGCTGAGGTTAGACCTTATAGATGTGTTTAACATCATAAGGGGGATAGACAGGGTGAATGCACAGTCTTTTACCCAGAGCGTGGGAATTTATGAACCAGAGGACATAGTTTTAAGCTGAGAAGGGAAATATTAAATAGGAACCTAAAGAATAACATTTTTCAGACAAAGGATATCGAACGAGCTGCCAGAGGAGGTAGTTGAGGTAGGTACAATAATAACATTTGAAAGATATTTGGACGGGTACATTGATAGGAAAAGTTTGGAGGGATATGGGCCAAATGCTGGCTGGTGGGACTAGCATAGATGGGGCATAAGGACATAAGTGATAGGAGCAGAATTAGGCCAGTTGGCTCATCAACTTTGCTCTGCCATTCAATCATGGCGGATCTATCTCTCCCTCCTACCCACATTCTCCTGCCTTCTTCCCACAATCCCCGACACCCGTACTAATCAAGAGTCTATCTACCTCTTCCTTAAAAATATCCATTGACTTTGCCTCAATAGACAATAGGTGCAGGAGCAGGCCATTTGGCCCTTCGAGCCAGCACCGCCACTCAATGTGATCATGGCTGATCATCCCCAATCAGTATCCCGTTCCTGCCTTCTCCCCATATCCCCTGACTCTGCTATTTTTAAGAGCCCTATCTAGCTCTCCACAGCCTTCTGTGGCAAATAATTCCACAGATTCACCACCCTCACACTAAAGAAATTCCTCCTCATTCCGTTAGCCCTAAGAGCTATGTTTAACTCTCTCTTTAAAACATCCAATGAATCGGCCTCCACTGCCTACTGTGCCAGAGATTTCCACAGATTCACAACTCTCTGGGTGAAAAGGTTTTTTCCTCATCTCTGTCCAAAATGGCCGACCCCTTATTCTTACACTGCGGCCCCTGGTTCTGGACTCCCCCCCCCCAACTTCGGGAACATTTTCCCTGCAAGTTCTATCTTGGATCCGACACCCGGTCTGTGCGACCCCTTTACAGCGCGGCGTTTTCTTTCTCGCTCGCAGTAAGAGCGGCGCGGATGACGAGGAAAAGCAGAGAGCCCAGGGAGTCACACACGCCACGCCCCAGCCCACGCACTGCCCCTGCTGGGAGGAGATGGTAACAGTGGAGATCGAGGAGGAGATCGCTTCAGAAGAAGGTGAGAGTCACCATAGATTTATCTCCATTTGCCGCCGACCATATGGTGTTGAATTGCTGCAGCGTAGAAAGAGGCATTCTGGCACAAAACTGCTGTGAGGTGATCACTCAGCAAACAGCTAACAATGGCCTGCGTCCCTTATCATCGTTACTTTTCCTCTCCGTCCTGGGCCTCCTCCATGGCCAGAGTGAGCACCACCGGAAATTGGAGGAGCAGCACCTCATATTCCGCTCGGGCAGTCTGCACCCTAGCGGCATAAACATTGAATTCTCCAATTTCCGGTAGCCCTTGCTGTCTCGTCCCCTTCTCAGCTCTCCTTCAGCCCATGGGCTCCTCCCTTTCTCCTTTCTTCTCCACGCCCCTCCCCCCCACCCTACATCAGTCAGCATCTATGGAGCGAAGGAAATAGGCAACGTTTCGGCCCGAAACCCTTTCGGGTTTCGTCCCGAAACGTTGCCTATTTCCTTCAGGGTTTCGTCCCGAAACGTTGCCTATTTCCTTCGCTCCATAGATGCTGCTGCACCCGCTGAGTTTCCAGCACTTACTGTATGTCTACCTTCGTTACTTTTCTGCATATCTTTCACTCATTTGTTCTGTATCTCTACATCACCGTCTGTATCTCGAGTTTCCCTTTCCCCTTCTGGGGCAAAGAATTCCACAGATTCACCACCCTCTGACTGAAGAAACTCCTCCTCATCTCCTTCCTAAAGGAACGTCCTTCAATTCTGCGGCCATGACCTCTGGTCCTGGACTCTCCCAACAGTGGACACACCCTATTCCACATCCACTCTATCCAAGGCTATCCAAGAATGGATAGTATGGAGGCGAGTCGTCGAATCTGCAGGCCAGTTGATGGAAATAATATAGATGGCAGAACAGGACAGCACAGGAACGGGCCCTTCAGCCTACAGTCTCTACACCAAGCACAAAACATAGAAAATAGTTGCTGGAATAGGCCATTCGGCCCTTTTTCACACAGAGCGTTGTGAGTCTGTGAGTCGCTGCCTCAGAGGGCGGTGGAGGCCGGTTCTCTGGATACTTTCAAGAGAGAGCTAGATAGCAGAGTCAGAGGATATGGGGAGAAGGCAGGAACGGGGTACTGATTGGGGATGATCAGCCATGATCACATTGAATGGCGGTGCTGGCTCGAAGGGCCGAATGGCCTACTCCTGCACCTGTTGTCTATTGGCTATTGTCTAAACTAAATTAAGATAAACTAAGCTAAACCTAACCTAACCTAACCTAACCTAAGATAAACTAAACTAAAATAAGCTAAACTAAGCTAAGCTAACTGAGCTGAGCTGAGCTAAACTGAGCTAAACTGAGCTAAACTGAGCTAAACTGAGCTGAGCTGAGCTGAGCTGAGCTGAGCTGAGCTGGTGAGCTAAGGTGAGCTAAGCTGAGCTGAGGTGAGCTAAACTGAGCTAAACTGAGCTAAACTGAGCTAAACTGAGCTAAACTGAGCTAAACTGAGCTGAGGTGAGCTGAGATGAGCTGAGGTGAGCTGAGCTGAGCTAAACTGAGCTAAGCTGAGCTAAACTGAGCTGAGATGAGCAGAGGTGAGCTGAGCTGAGCTAAACTGAGCTAAACTGAGCTGAGGTGAGCTGAGCTGAGGTGAGCTGAGCTAAACTGAGCTAAGCTGAGCTGAGCTGAGGTGAGCTGAGCTGAGCTGAGCTAACCTAACCTAACCTAACCTAAGCTAAGCTAACATAAGCTAAGCCAAATCAGACCAAACCAAATTAAACCCACAGCCTGTTGTGCAGAGAGACAGAGCCAAGATCAATCAGAGTGAACGTAATACTTTGCAATGAATGGATGCTGCAATGGATTGGGGTGAAGTAGTGCACTTTTCTTCAGGAAGCAGCATGCACCTTGGGGAGTGTGTGCAGCTGTATTTTTTTAAAAATCTATCTCTACTCGTGTATAAGTATAGATACATTCTGAAGAAGGGTCTCGACACAAACGTCACCTATTCCTTTTCTCCAGAGATGCTGTCTGACCCACTGAATTACTCCAACTTTCTGTGTCAATCTTCGGTTTAAACCAGCATCTGCAGTTCCTTCCTACACATAGATATCCATCTATCGATACTTGTGTACATAATCATGAGAGGAATAGATCGGGTTGAGACGCACAGAGTCTCTTGTCCAGCGTTGGGGAATCGAGAACCAGAGGACATGGGTTTCAGGCGAGCGGGGAAAAGATTTAATAGGAATCTGAAGGGTAACTTTTCCACACAAAGGGTGGTGGGTGTAAGGAACGAGCTGCCGGAGGAGGTAGTTGAGGCTGGGACTATCGCAACGTTTAAGAAACAGTTAGACAGGTACTGTACATGGATAGGACATGTTTGGTGGGATATGGGCCAAATGCAGGCAGGTGGGACTTGTGTAGCTGGGCCATGTTGGCCGGTGTGGGCAAGTTGGGCCGAAGGGCCTGTTTCCATCGATAGATATGTATCTATGTTTGTGAACATAATCTTGAGAGAAGTAGTTCGAACCCGTGTCTCTGGCGCTGTGAGGCAACAACTTTCCCGCTGCACCTCTGACTGTTTCAATGCTGTAAGACTGTAAAGGGGCCTGTCCCACTTGCATGCGATTGCGTGCGTTTGGCGCGACCAACCGGAAGCGGAGGTTTGCACGAAGTTCGCGCTCAGTTCGCGCGTGACGTCATTTACGTCATGCTTATCAATCAGCTGGGCAGGAGGCGGGCCGACTGAATTTGGGCGTCGCGCGGCGACGTCATCATGCAACGCCACGCCGGGCGGTGACGTCATCACACAACGCCACGCGCTAGGCGTACGCCGTCTAGACGCTGCGTACGACCTCAATGCGCCTGCGTGCGTACGCGGGCCGACAGGCCATTGGCGCGCGAAGATTTCGGTCACTGCAAGAATTTCTGAGCCCCGGCCCCGCACAACTCCATACCCCTCCTGGCTTCTAAGTGGGACCGGCCCCGCGCGGCCATACGGTGCCCGTACGCCTTAAGCGACAACGAGGTCGCGTAATTTGCGAGCCAAGGTCGCATAAGTGGGACAGGCCCTTTAGACTCTATGACTGTACGAAGCGCCCCCCCCCCCCCCCCCCCACCCACCTCGATGGTCTTAAGCCAGAGAAATCCGTTCATTCTGTCAGACTTAACATCAAGGGTTGTGGAGCGGCCCTGCCACCTCTCCCTGATGCATCATTGATGTGTATCGATCGGCTGGCCTGCATGGTGGGCCACTGTTGACGGCTTGGCCCACTGCCTGATTGGTTTGTCAGAGCAAGCAGTGCAGGATCTGTGGCTTGCCTAATTAGCCTTGAGACCTCGCATTCAACCCGGTAAGCAGCAAACTCTGACTGGAATTTATATGCAGCGACGACACACGCTTGCATTGAGGTGTCGTGCCTGTTCCTTGCTGCCAGATCTTATGCTGTTCATTATCCCTCCATTTTAGTTTAGTTTGGGGATGCAGCGCGGAAACAGGCCCTTCGGCCCACCGGGTCCGCGCCGACCAGCGATCCCCGCACATTGACACAATCCAACACACACACACACACACACACACACACACACACACAGACACACACACACACACACACACACACACACTCACTCACTCACACACACACACACACTCACTCACTCACTCACTCACTCACTCACACACACACACACTCACACTCACACTCACTCTCACTCTCACTCTCACTCTCACTCTCACTCTCACACTCACACTCACACTCACACACTCGCTCACTCGCTCGCTCGCTCGCTCGCACGCACGCACGCACGCACGCACGCACGCACGCACACACACACACACACACACTCACACTCACACTCACACTCACTCTCACTCTCACTCACACTCACACTCACTCTCACTCTCACTCACACTCACACTCACTCTCACTCTCACTCTCACTCTCACTCTCACTCTCACACTCACACTCACACTCACACTCACACTCACACCCACACTCACACTCACACTCACACTCACACTCACACTCACACTCACACTCACACTCACGCTCACACTCACACTCACACTCACACTCACACACACACACACCAGGGACAATTTACATTTATACCAAGCCAATTAACCTACAAACCTGTGTAAGAAGGAACTGCAGATGCTGGATAAAATCGAAGGTAGACACAAAATGCTGGAGTAACTCAGCGGGTGAGGCAGCATCTATGGAGAGAAGGAATGGGTGACGTTTCGGGTCTCGACACAAGATGCTGGAGTAACTCAGCGGGTGAGGCAGCATCTATGGGGAGAACGAATTCCTTCTCTCCATAGATGGTGTCTCACCCGCTGAGTTACTCCAGCATTTTGTGTCTGTCTACCTTACCTACAAACCTGTTTGTCTTTGGAGTGTGGGAGGAAACCGAAGATCTCGGGGAAAACCCGCGCAGGTCACGGGGAGAACGTGCGAACTCCGTACAGGCAGCACCTGTAGTCGGGATCGAACCCGGGTCTCCGGCGCTGTGAGCAAGCGCTGTAAGGCAGCAACTCTACCGCTGCTCCGCCCGGGATCGCTCTCAATCCATTTCTGTCATAGGAGCAGAATTAGGCCATTCGGCCCATCAAGTTCACCCCGCCTTCAATAATGGCTGATCTATCGTTCCCTCACAACCCCATTCCCCTGCCTTCTCCCCATAACCCCTGACACCCGCACTAATCGTGAATCTATCCATCTCCGCCTTATAAATATCCATCTCTGCCTTAAAAACAATCCCTGTGACGTGGCCTTCACTGCCTTCTGTGGCAATGAATTCCGCAGATTCACCACCCTCTGACTAAAGAAATTCCGGCTGAAGAAGGGTTTCGGCCCGAAACGTTGCCTATTTCCTTCGCTCCATAGATGCTGCCGCACCCGCTGAGTTTCTCCAGCATTTTTGTCTACCTTCCATCTCATCTCCTTCCCAAAGGAACGTCCTTTTATTCTGTCCACATTGGTGACCCTTGATCGGACTTTGCTGGCTTTACCTTGTACTAAATGTTAATCCCTTATTCATGTATCTATACACTGTAAATGGCTCGATTGTAATCATGTATTGTCTTTCCGCTGACTGGTTAGCACGCAATAAAAGCTGCAACACTGTACCTGCACGTGACAATAAACTAAATTAAACTAAATTAAGACATAGGTTTAAATTGCGAGGGGAAAGATTTAATCGGAAACCTAAGGGGCAGCTTCTTCATTCAGAGAGCGGAGGCTACATAAAACAAGCTGCCAAAGGAAGTATTTGAGGCCGGAACTGTAGCAGTAGTTAAAAGACACTAGGACAGGTACATCATGGATAGGAAAGGTTTAGAGAGATATGGGCTAAACATAGGTAGGTGGGACTAGTGTAGATGGGGCATCTTGGTCAGTATGGCCGAGTTGGGCCGAAGGGCCTGTCTCTGTGCTGTATGACTCTTGGACATTGTAGACTGAAGGGCTTTTTCCTGTGCTGTGCTGTAGTAAGATTGCTGATTTAATCCACTTGTAGCGATTACGTACGATAGACACAACATGCTGGAGTAACTCAGCGGGACAGGCAGCATCTCTGGAGAGAAGCACGCAGGTACAGCAGGCAGTGAAGAAAGCAAATGGCATGTTGGCCTTTATAACAAGAGGTGTCGAGTATAGGAGCAAAGAGGTCCTTCTGCAGTTGTACAGTGCCCTAGTGAGACCACACCTGGTGTATTGTGTGCAGTTTTGGTCCCCTAATTTGAGGAAAGACATTCTTGCTATTGAGGGAGTGCAGCGTAGGTTTACAAGGTTAATTCCCGGGATGGCGGGATTGTCATATGCTGAGAGAATGGAGCGGCTGGGCTTGTACCCTCTGGAGTTTAGAATGATGAGAGGGGATCTTATTGAAACATATGAAATTGTTAAGGGTTTGGACACGCTAGAGGCAGGAAACATGTTCCCGATGTTGGGGCAGAAATGGGGTACTGATTGTGGATGATCAGCCATGATCACATTGAATGGCGGTGCTGGCTCGAAGGGCCGAATGGCCTACTCCTGCACCTATTGTCTATTGTCTAGGGAGTGGGTGACGGTTCGGGTTGAGACCGAGGGAAGGGTCTCGCCCTGAAACGTTACCCATTCCTTCTCTCCAGAGACGCTGCCTGTCCCGCTGAGTTACCCCAGCATGTTGTGTCTATCTTCTGTTTAAACCAGCACCTGCAGTTCCTTCCTACACATGTAGCGATAACTTGTTTGCTGGCACTGTGTATCAGACAGTCCCGGCTTCCTCTCGGCTCTGAGATTTACTGAGCTGCGAAAGACCCCAGCTTAAGGGGGGAGGGTGGGGGGGGAATACATCAGTGGGATGCCCTGCCCCACACTCCCATTATCATCGTGCATTATGCCTCGCTTGCACGGAGCACTTAATGGCTGACACTTGATTGCAGCAATACATTGATTGCAGCATAAATTCATTTATTCATGTGAACATGCTTCGATTTGTGAAGAGGGGAGGTGGTTTTGTGTTCTGCCAGCTAATTAGGAGAGGAGAGAAGGTGAAAGTGGCAGCGTGATTACAGGCTGCTCGGAGATGGGAAAGCACAGCATCTGGGTTTTAATGAGGGCTGGAGTGAGACTGGGAGGTGACTGCACCGGCACACACGCAGCTTGGCGATGGAGAGACTGTCACACTCTCTGCCGCAGCCTCTATCCCTGGCCGTTTCAGACTAACAAATGCAAGGGTATTAAAGGCAAAGTTGGCAGAGTCCACACACTGTCAATAGACAATAGACAATAGGTGCAGGAGTAGACTATTCAGCCTTCGAGCCAGCACCGCCATTCAATGTGATCATGGCTGATCATCCCCAATCAGTACCCCATTCCTGCCTTCTCCCCATATCCTCTGACTCCACTATCATTAAGAGCCCTATCTAGCTCCCTCTGAAAGTATCCAGAGAACCTGCCTCCACCGCCCTCTGGCAGAGAATTCAACAGACTCATAACTCTCTGTGAGAAAAGGTGTTTCCTCGTCTCCGTTCTAAATGGCTTACCCCTTATTCTTAAACTGTGTGGCCCCTGGTTCTGGACTCCCCCAACATCGGGAACATGTTTCCTGCCTCTAGCGTGTCCAAGCCCTTAACAATCTTATATGTTTCAATGAGATTCCCTCTCATCCTTCTAAACTCCAGAGTGTACAAGCCCAGCCGCTCCATTCTCTCAGCATATGACAGTCCCGCCATCCCGGGAATTAACCTTGTAAACCTACGCTGCACTCCTCAATAGCAAGAATGTCCCTCCTCAAATTAGGGGACCAAAACTGCACACAATACTCCAGGTGTGGTCTCACTAGGGCCCTGTACACTAGCCACTAGCACCTCCCTGCTTCATAAACAGTTGTGATGCTCATAAGGTCATTAGGAATTGGAGTAGAATTAGGCCATTCGGCCCATCATGTCTACTCTGCCATTCAATCATGGCTGATCTATCTCTCCTTCCTAACCCTATTCTCCCGCCTTCTCCCCATAACTTCTGACACCCTTGCACTAATCAAAAACCTATCTATCTCTGCCTTAAAAATATCCACTGACGGCCTCCACAGCCTTCTTAGGCAAAGAATTCCACAGATTCACAACCGTCTGACTAAAGAAATTTCCCCTCATCTCCTTCAAAGAACGTCCTTTAATTCTGAGGCTATGACCTCTAGTTCTAGACTCTCCCACTAGCGGAAACATCCTCTCCACGTCCACTCCAGTAAGACCGTCCCCATCCCCTCCAGAACTTTGGTTCCCTCCCCGCACTCCAAAGACGTACAGGTTTGTCGGTTAATTGGCTTGGTGTAAGTGTAAACTGTCCCTAGTGTGTGTGTAGGATAGTGT
>CM075993.1:4205943-4207413 GCA_038087875.1 Malacoraja senta
CTACTGCCTCCCTGTCTCCTACCTGCAGATGTTTCACCATTACCACCTCGAGTTGATACAGGTGAGTGAGGAGGAGCCACGGGGAGACCCGGCCAGGTACTAACCCCCAGACAGAATTAGTCAACACAGAAGACCTGATCCTTCCCTAGCTCGCGACTCGTGGATCTTGCATGGTTTAGTGTAGAGATACTGGATCGAACCCGGCTCCCTGGCGTTGTAAGGCAGCAGCTCTACCGCTGAGCCACTGTGCCAGCCCCGCTGAGTTACTCCAGCACTTTTGTAAACCAGCACCTGCAGTTCCTTTCATCCATATCTACAAAGTCTGCCTTTCCCCTTAAATGCATTCATGTGGATAATCCTCACGGTGATCCCAATGAAGACACGATGGTTTAAATTTCCTTTGAGACTCATCCATCCTGTATTGTCTCTGTGGGGCCGCCCTGTTATAGCCGGTGGAGGGATCAATTCCCCTGTTTATAGGCATGTGAACGATGTTGACCTTTCTGCCTGTGTTTGTCTCTTTCCTCCCTCTCCTCCCCACCCCCCCCCATCCCCACCTCCCCCGACTCCCAGCCACACTCCAGCATCCCATCTGGCGTTCGATTATATGTCACCGTCGTTCGAAAGGGCAGCGTCATTCCGCGACAGGAAGGCTTCGCTTTCACCGGCTTCGAGGTAGGCCGAGAAAAATGCGTCCAGACCAGACCAGACCAGACCAGACCAGACCAGACCAGACTAGACTAGACTAGACTAGACTAGACTAGACTAGACTAGACTAGACTAGACCAGACCAGACTAGACTAGACTAGACTAGACTAGACTGGACCTGACCAGACTAAACCAAACAAAACAAAACCAAACCAGACCAGACCAGACCAGACCAGAGCAGACCAGACCAGACTAGACTAGACTAGACTAGAGTAGACTAGACTGGACTGGACTGGACCAGACCGGACTAAACCAGACCAGACCAGACCAGACCAGCCCAGACCAGACCAGACCAGACCAGACCAGACTAGACTAGACTAAACTGGATATCAAACTCCAGCAGTAAGTTTGGGCCAAGTGGTCTATTTTTCTGTTTTAAATTGTCAACCAAAGCCATTCTTCAGATTTTGGACTCCCTCTTCCTCCATTCCTCTCTCCGGTTCAATGCCAATTACAACTTTTGACAAACCTCCATTTGGTTTCAATATCCAGTCATTAATATTGATTAAATATAGCAGAAGTTCTAAGCCATGACCCTGTGCAGGAAATCTTTCATCGCCTCCTCCCCGCCCCCCTCCCCACTTCCAATCTGACATTGCACCTCGGTGCGGTGGCGCAGCGGTAGAGTAGCTGCCTTACAGCGCTCGCAGCGCCAAAGACCCGGGTTCAATCCCGACTACGGGCGCTGTGTCTGTACGCAGTTTGTATGTTTCTCCCCGTGACCTGCGTGGGGTTTTCTCCGAGATCTTCGTTTCCTCCCGC
>CM075993.1:4207613-4293126 GCA_038087875.1 Malacoraja senta
GGGTCAATTAAACCTACAAATCTGTATGCCTTTAGGATGTGGGTGAAAACCCACGTGGTCACAGGGAGAACGTGCAAAGTCGACAGACAGCATCAGAGGTCAGGATTGAACACAGGTCTTTGGCCCTCTGAGGCACTATGAGGCAGCAACTCTACCAGCTGCGTCACTGTGCCGCTCACGTCTTTTGACAACACACAAGATCTTTGGCGCATGGCCTGTTTTTCCTCAGATGAGCATGCATTTATTCATAAAAGCTTAATTCTGCTAAGATTATCTTTACTACTCAGCCAGTCCCCATTCACTACAGAGATGAAGATGGATTGAAGAATAAATGTCACAAAATATTATCAGCTGCAGATCCTTTCTGCTGAAAATGTCGGACAAAGTTTCACTCGGCAACTTCATCTTCATTATGAGGAGATAATTGAGAAAAGACTGTGCAGTGAATGTGCTTTACATGGAAGGATATGGATAGGTGACGCTTCTGCTCGTGACCCTCCTTTAGACTGGAGCCTCTCTTGTGTCAGATGGTCTTCAAGTGTCCTGCCAGTTAGTTTAGAGATACAGCGCAGAAACGGGGCCCTTCAGCCCACCGTGTCCGCACCGATCAGCGATCCCTGCACATTAACACTGCCCTACACACACTAGGGACAATTTTACATATATACACTTATTCCAAGCCAATTTACCTACAAACCTGCACGCCTTTGGAAAGTGGGAGGAGACCGAAGATCTCGGAAAAAACCCACGCAGGTCACGGGGAGGATGTACAAACTACGTAGAGACAGCACCTGTAGTCAGGATCTAACCCGGGTATCTGCCACTGTAAGGCAGTAGCTCTACCGCTGCGCCACCATGCCATGCCTTATTAGCCTGAATGTTGTCCATCTCTTGCTGCATGATGGCAGGGGCTGCATCGTTTGCTGAGGAGTTGCAAACATCGAACATTCTGGTATCCCCACGCTGACCATACAATGGCAGGAAAGTGACTGTCGAAGCAGGAGAGGGTGACTGGACCCAGAATAATGTCAAGAGGAACTCCCACAGTTGAGACGATTGACCTCCAATAAACTCAACAACCTTCTTTTGTGGAGACACAAGAAGCTGCCGGTGCTGCAATCTTGTGCAAAACACAAAGTGCTGGAGGAACTCAGCAGGTCAGGCAGCATGTGCAGGAAGGAACTGCAGATGCTGGTTTAAACTGAAGATCGACACAATATGCTAGAGTAACTCAGCGGACAGGCAGCAACTCTGGAAAGAAGGAATGTGTGACTTTTTGGTTCGAGACCCTTCATCAGACAGCATCTGTGGAAGGAATGTACAGACGAACTTTTGGGTCGGGACCCCGTCTTCGGGAAAATGTTTGTGTACACTCTCTGATTTCAACAGCAGAGTGCTTACCCTTCAAAGCCAATTGATCTTGTGTTGATGAAATAGTTAAATAATCTGCAGGCTTCTACTCAACTATGGTTGACAAGAAAATAACATCACATGCCCAGGCACAAGTGAGACCCAGGGGCACAAAACCATCCAGGAGCAACAACAAACATTCTGTTTGGTTTCAAAAACAAGGCCTAATTCTGATGGCTTCCACAGATAGTTTGCAACGGTATAACACAGTTGAGGCTGATTATTTCTCTACAAGTTTCTGATCAGAGCAAAGACAACAGAACATGCAGAGTATTTATAGACACAAAATGCTGGAGTAACTCTCCAGAGATGCTACCTGTCCCACTGTGTTACTCCAGCATTTTGTGTCCATCTTCGGTGTAAACCAGCATCTGTAGTTCCGCTCTACACATGCAGTGTTTAATCCAGTGGCACAGGGCACTCTGCCAACAAGTGACCTGAGGGTGACAACTGCCTGAAGAGTCCTGGCCCATGATGTCACCAATGCTGCCTGACCTGCTGAGTTAATCCAGCGCTTTGTGTTTTACTCAATATTCCAGCATCTGCAGTTCCTTGTCTCCACACCAACTTCTAATATAACATGTCTTTCGGATAGGAAAAAGGTGCCAAAGCTGTTCACAGTAGCGTGTCAAAATAAAATGAACAATAAGGTACACTACATATTGGAGCAGTATTCAAAAGCTTGATCACAGAGACAAGTTAAAGAGGAACATGAGTCTGAGGCGTTTCCACAGATCGGAAAGGGTTTAAAAAAAACAAGGATATAAATGTTCAAATGTTGCTTAATCAATATCCCGTGCAAGTGAGCAAGCAAAGGAGTGCAGCAAAGGGAAACTGATTATGCCCGGATCAGACACATCTCCGGGGGAAAAAATATACCTCTCTCAAAAAATATTTACATGTCCTATTTATATTCTGGTTTGAAAACAACTGTTGCTGGGCTACAGAATACATTTGCAATTTAATTAAAAGGGCAAATTTAAATATTAAAGAAAGTTAAGAATGTTTTTAAAAGGCTTATAATTTCTTAATAAAATCTAAATTTTGTGTTAGTCAATTACCATACATTGACACAAGCTGCATTGCTGTTTTATTAAAGGCAGAAGACTACAGTAGCTTGCAAAAGTATTCATACCCCTTGAACTTTTCCACATTTTGTCACGTTACAACCACAAACGTAAATGTATTTTATTGGAATTTTATGTGATAGACCAACACAAAGTGGTGCATAATTGTGAAGTGGAAGGAAAATGATACATGGTTTTCAAATTTTTTTACAAATAAAAAACTGAAAAGTATGGCATGCAAAAGTATTCAGCCCCCCTGAGTCAATACTTTGTAGAACCACCTTTCGCTGCAATTACAGCTGCAAGTCTTTTGGGGTATGTCTCTACCAGCTTTGCACATCTAGAGACTGAAATGTTTGCCCATTCTTCTTTGCAAAATAGCTCAAGCTCAGTCAGATTGGATGGAGAGCGTCTGTGAACAGCAATTTTCAAGTCTTGCCAGAGATTCTCAATTGGATTTAGGTCTGGACTTTGACTGGGCCATCTAACACATGAATATGCTTTGATCTAAACCATTCCATTGTAGCTCTGGCTGTATGTTTAGGGTCGTTGTCCTGCTGGAAGGCGAACCTCCGCCCCAGTCTCAAGTCTTTTGCAGACTCTAACAGGTTTTCTTCCAAGATTGCCCTGTATTTGGCTCCATCCATCTTCCCATCAACTCTGACCAACTTCCCTGTCCCTGCTGAAGAAAAGCATCCCCACAGCATGATGCTGCCACCACCATGTTTCACAGTGGGGATGGTGTGTTCAGGGTGATGTGCAGTGTTAGTTTTCCGCCACACATAGCGTTTTGCATTTAGGCCAACAACTTCAATTTTGGTCTCATCTGACCAGAGCACCTTCCTCCACATGTTTGCTGTGTCTCCCACATGGCTTGTGGCTAACTGCAAACGGGACTTCTTATGGCTTTTTTTCAACAATGGCTTTCTTCTTGCCACTCTTCCATAAAGGCCCCGATTTGTGGAGTGCACGACTAATAGTTGTCCTGTGGACAGATTCTCCCAACTGAGCTGTGGATCTCTGCAGCTCCTCCAGAGTTACCATGGGCCTCTTGGCTGCTTCTCTGATCAATGCTCTCCTTGCCCGGCCTGTCAGTTTAGGTGGACGGCCATGTCTTGGTAGGTTTGCAGTTGTGCCATACTCTTTCCATTTTCGGATGATGGATTGAACAGTGCTCCGTGAGATGTTCAAAGCTTGGGATATTTTTTTATAACATAACCCTGCTTTAAACTTCTCCACAACGTTATCCCTGACCTGTCTGGTGTGTTCCTTGGGCTTCATGATGCTGTTTGTTCACTAACGTTCTCTAACAAACCTGAGGCCTTCACAGAACAGCTGTATTTATACTGAGATTAGATTACACACAAGTGGACTTTATTTACTAATTAGGTGACTTCTGAAGGCAATTGGTTGCACTGAATATTATTTAGGGGTATCAGAGTAAAGGGGGCTGAATACTTTTGCACGCCACACTTTTCAGTTTTTATTTGTAAACAAATTTGAAAACCATGTATCATTTTTCCTTCCACTTCACAATTATGTGCCACTTTGTGTAGGTCTATCACATAAAATCCCAATAAAATACATTTACGTTTGTGGTTGTAATGTGACAAAATGTGGAAAAGTTCAAGAGGTATGAATACTTTTGCAAGCCACTGTAACTGATGATTCTCGTAGAGACAGTTCCAGATTATGTCATGGTTCTATTCGGAAGACGATGTCTCTAAAAAATACTTGCTGTATTTATTTCACTTCCATAATTGGTTTAGCATGACTGGTTAGCACACAACAAACCCTCGGTGCACATGACAATAAACTAAACTAACTAATAATTAATAGAACATATGCCATATCCAATCATTGTTGAGTACCAAGAAGCATTTTATTATTATTATTATACTATCTTGAAAAATGCTTGAAAAATGCCTGGGAGAATTCATGTAAAGTCTAATTTTTGTACATCAGGTATTCGGTGACCCATGCCCCTGTACAGGTTGGATGGTTTTACTTGTTTCACACTCAGGAGCCTGATCCTTACTTCCCATTGCTTCGATCGAACAGAAACCCTGATCTTCCCACCACTATCAGAGAATTGGAACTCCGGTGCCTGGGGACTACATGCTTGGATATGCTGCCCTAACACAATGGATACCTGGGTCACACGCCTGACACAATTGCACCCCTGGGTCAGACCGCAACATACCTGGTATTCTGGACTTTCTCCTAACAGTCGCTAGTACCCGAGAATAAAGGTGACTGGGTAATCCCATTCCACAGGCACACCTGGGTACCTGGGTCAGCCCTTCCCCAGATACATAGGTCAGCCGCACCCGAGTCAATTCTTCCCCAGACTCACTAGTATATAGGTCAGTCTTAACCTGGAACACCTGGATCACCCTTTCCCCTTCGCGCACCATGGGTATGCGAGTCACTCTGTCTCTAGGGTCACCTGTGGATAGCCCCCCTCTCCCTCCCCCTCCGGAACCCCTCTCCCTCCACCCCAGGGCTCCTGGACCCCACTTCTCCTCATACCTGGGGACCGAGACCACTCTCCCCCGCTTCCCCCCCACCCCTGATACTCTTTTCCCTCCCCCACCCCCAGGCCCCTCTCCCCACCCCTGGGCACCGAGACCCCTCTACCCCTTCTCATACCTGGGCCCCTCTCCCCCACGCACCTGGGCACAGAGCGACCTTTCCCTCTCACACCTGGGCCCCACTCCCCTACACACATGGGGACCGAGACCCCTCTACCCCTTCTCACACCTGGGCCCGTGTGGGCACCGAGACACCTTTCCCTCTCACACCTCCTCCCCACCCCCCCCTCATACCTGGGCACCGAGACCTTTCCCTGTCACACCTGGGCCCCACCCCTACACACTTGGGCACCAAGACACCTTTCCCTGTCACACCTGGGCCCCTCTCCCCCCACACTTGGGCACCGAGCGACCTTTCCCTCTCACACCTCCTCCCCCCCTCCCCCCACACCTGGGCCCCTCTCCCTCACACCTTGGGCACCGAGACACCTTTCCCTGTCACACCTGGGCCCCACCCCTACACACCTGGGCACCGAGACACCTTTCCCTGTCACACCTGGGCCCCACCCATACACACCTGGGCATCGAGACACCTTTCCCTGTCACACCTGGGCCCCACCCCTACACACCTGGGCACCGAGACACCTTTCCCTGTCACACCTTGGCCCCACCCTTACACACTTGGGCACAGAGACAACTTTCCCTGTCACACCTGGGACCCACCCCTACACACTTGGGCACCGAGACACCTCCCTGTCACACATGGGCCCCTGTGCCCCACACCTGGACCCTCTCCCCCACACCTGGGCACTGAGACGCATTTCTCGCCCACACCTGGGCACAGGGCTACCTTTCCCCCCCACACCTGGGCCCCTGTGCCCCACACCTGGGCCCCTCTCCCCCACACCTGGCCCCTCTCCCCCACACCTGGGCCCCTCTCCCCCACACCTGGGCACCGAGACACCTTTCCCTGTCACACCTGGGCCCCTCTCCCACACACCTGGGCACCGAGACACCTTTCCCTGTCACACCTGGGCCCCTCTCCCCCACACCTGGGCCCCTCTCCCCCACACCTGGCCCCTCTCCCCCACACCTGGGCCCCTCTCCCCCACACCTGGGGCCCTCTCCCCCACACCTGGGCCCCTCTCCCCCACACCTGGGCCCCTGTGCCCCTCTCCCACACACCTGGGCACCGAGACACCTTTCCCTGTCACACCTGGGCCCCACCCATACACACCTGGGCATCGAGACACCTTTCCCTGTCACACCTGGGCCCCACCCCTACACACCTGGGCACCGAGACACCTTTTCCCTGTCACACCTTGGCCCCACCCTTACACACTTGGGCACAGAGACAACTTTCCCTGTCACACCTGGGACCCACCCCTACACACTTGGGCACCGAGACACCTTCCCTGTCACACATGGGCCCCTGTGCCCCACACCTGGACCCCTCTCCCCCACACCTGGGCACTGAGACGCATTTCTCGCCCACACCTGGGCACAGGGCTACCTTTCCCCCCCACACCTGGGCCCCTGTGCCCCACACCTGGGCCCCTCTCCCCCACACCTGGGCCCCTCTCCCCCACACCTGGGCCCCTCTCCCCCACACCTGGGCACCGAGACACCTTTCCCTGTCACACCTGGGCCCCTCTCCCACACACCTGGGCACCGAGACACCTTTCCCTGTCACACCTGGGCCCCTCTCCCCCACACCTGGGCCCCTCTCCCCCACACCTGGGCCCCTCTCCCCCACACCTGGGCCCCTCTCCCCCACACCTGGGGCCCCTCTCCCCCACACCTGGGCCCCTCTCCCCCACACCTGGGCCCCTGGGCCCCTCTCCCCCACACCTGGGCCCCTGTGCCCCTCTCCCACACACCTGGGCACCGAGACACCTTTCCCTGTCACACCTGGGCCCCTCTCGCCCACACCTGGGCCCATGTGCCCCACACCTAGGCCCTTGTCCCCCACACCTGGGCCCCTCTCCCCCACACCTGGGCCCCTCTCGCCCACACCTGGGCACCGAGACACTCCTCCCCCCCACCCCCACCCCCAGCCTCACCGTCATTCGTCTCCTGCAGCAACGAGGCCTCGGCTCCGTCGTCTTCGGGGTAGCACATGCTGCTGCTGCCGGTGCCGTTGCCGGCGCCGCCGGGGTGGGGCTAGGCCCGGGGATCGGGCCGGCGTTCGGCAGCTGCCGGGCCCCCCCCCATCGCCGCGCTCGGCGCCGCCGCCCCCACATTGTGACCCGGCTCTCGCTGCCGCCGTCACCATCGTGCTGCCCAACCGCCACCCGCGCGCTCGGCACCGCCACAGCGCCGCCCGCAGGACTGGAGGCTCCCCTGCGGGCGGCACCGCCACCATTCGGCCCCTTTAAAAAGGTTTTTTTAAAAAAGGTTATTAATTGATCACATACACCATAGGTGTAGTTTAGAAATGCTTCTTGCCAATGCAGCATTAAAAAAAAATACAGACATAACAATAATAAAGAGATTTAAACATAAAAAAACATCCCCCCACAATGGTTCCCATTATGAGGGAAGGCACAAAGTCCAGTCCCCATCCCATGTCCACCCACAGTCGCGCCTATTGAGGCCTCCGCAGTCGCCTTTACGGAGACCCGATGTTCCAGGCCGTTCTCGCCGTTTGATGGTGCTCCGGCGTCGGGAGTATCCTCTCAGCGGCTTGGGACACCTGGAACAGCCGCTTCCTTACCGGAGACCGCGGCTTCTGAAGCCAACAAGGCCGCGCTTTCACCCTTACTCAAAGGTCAGGTTGTTGTCACCACCTGTACCAATTAAGGTGCAGTGAGACTCGAATCACCATAGTCATACTAAAAAAAAAAGCAACAAGACACACAAGAACAAGAGGAAGAAGTTTGAACTTTATTGCGTTCCATCCCAGCGAGGAATGTGGAATGTGTTTAAGGAACTGCAGATGCTGGAAAATCGAAGGTAGACAAAAGTGCTGGAGAAACTCAGCAGGTACAGCAAGCAGCATCTATGGAGCGAAGGAAATAGGCAACGTTTCGGGCCGAAACCCTTCTTCAGACCCACATTCACAGTGGAATGTGGAATCCACTGTGATGGATGTTTATGTTGACTTTTATGTGGTTGTGTGTCTTGTTGCTTCACTGCGTATGGCTGTACGGTAACTGAAATGTCATTGTTCCTCAATTGGTACATGTGACAATAAACTGACCTTGAAACCTTGAACTACATAAAAGTTAACATAAACATCCGCCACAGCGGATTCCCCACATTCCTCACTGTGATGGAAGGCAATAAAGTCTAATCTCTTTCCTCTTTTTCTCGAACCATCCGCAGTCGGAGCGATCGAAGCTCCCGCAGCCGTTGGTCGAAGCTCCAGAGATCGGGGCGGTCGAAGCTCCCGCGGCTTGGAGCTCCCGAAGTCGGTCCCAAACCAGGGACCGCGAGCTCCACGATGTTAAAGTCCACAAGCTCCTGCGGTTGGAGCTCCGGAAGTCGGTCCCCAGCAGAGGCCGCCAACTCCACGATGTTAGGCCGTGGTGCGGACGGTGATACGATATGGAAAAAAATCACATCTCTGTTGTGGTAAGAGATTTTTTTTTAAGTTTCCCCCAACCTCCCCCCCCCCCAATTTGTTGTATTTATCTCTCTACATCACCGTCTCGCTCTCGTTTCCCTTTCCCCTGACTCTCAGTCTGAAGAAGGGTTTCAATGCGAAACGTCACCGATTCCTTTTCTCCAGAGATGCTGCCTGACCCGCTGAGTTACTCCAGCTTTTTGTGTTTGTCTTTACCTTAATAGGCAGAGTTCTCCCGCCTACCCAGTTTTTTTTTTTGACATAGCACTTTTACTGAAAACCTTTACAGTTCCTTCCTACACAAAACTTTTCCAATGGCCTGGAAGTAGCCAGTCTCTCGTTAACATCTCACCCAAAAGACAGTGCAGCTCCTCCCCCCCCCCCCCAATTTTTGCACCAAAAATATTAACAGATAAACTAAGCCTCAAGTCTCTGGAGTGAGTATGTAAAGCGTGTTTTAAGGGCCAAGGACGCAATGACTGGCTCCGATAAGGATTTGTGGAGAGCAACATATCAGGAGGTGTCAGGGGTTATGGGGAGAAGGCAGGGGAATGGGGTTGAGAGGGAGAGATAGATCAGCCATGATTGAATGGCAGAGTAAACTCGATGGGCCGAATGGCCAGATTCTGCTCCAATCACTTATGAACCTCTTGAGTAGTGCCACCACCTGGAAGCTCCAGCCTCAGGTTTGAGGGTGACCCCAGTTACTATATGTGGAGTTTACGTCCATCCCCTGACGACACTTTTTACTGTTTGCTCCTGTTTTCTCTCACATCTTGAAGACAATTAGAAATTAACAGTAAATTGCAGGGAAATTAGGGTAATGGGACAGATTGGATTGGTGTGCTGTCAGCTGTTATGTACACAATAGCCTCATACTGGGCTTGGTGTAAGATAGCATAAAATGGGAAAAGTCCTTCCTCCCTGACTAGATAATCTTTGCTGCCCCCATCGTCTTTGATAAATTACCCACTGCGTGCATGGTAAACATCCAAACGCGCTTCTATGTCGAAAGGCACAAGGCTTCATAGAGCAATATAGTCAAAGCTCATTGGGTCAAAAGTTATCCCAGGCACAAAAAGCTTGCCAAAATCTTTTACCAATTGAGCGCATCAGTGCATTTATCAGTGGAAGAGGTTAAAGAGCACAATGAGCTTTGGGAACTTTTATCTTTATGTGAATGCTTTGGAGAAAACAAGTTAAGCAAACACAACACCATTTTGCTCAAACCCAGCTTTCCTTTCCCAAAGCCAATGGCTGTGCTTTGCCTTCACAACACCTGGTGTTCAAGATTTCAAAGTGTTTTGTTTTAATCTGCCAAGTATACATTCATTGAATTATCAATTGCTTTTAATGTATGTTTTCCTTTCCATGAAAAAGACATTCTTTATTTTAATCTGAGCAAGCTGTCCAGCATTCTTTCCACTGGGTTATCAATCACAATGATCCCAGTCTTTTGGTAAGAAGTCAGGAAAGTAATTGAACACACCTTTGGTTACAGTCCAGGTCAACATGCACCAAACTATAGTGATAACAAATCAAGTCTTAAATGAAACCAAAAAGTTAAATAGCAAAATACAAACTTTCTGACATTACTTTTTTCCACACTTCCAATTTTATCAGATCCTCATCAGTTTATCAGATTTTTATCAGATCCTTGGCATGAATGTGGAGGAAGTGATAATTATTTAATAAATCAGATTTAGAACCTCAATACATGGATATTAAAGAGTTAGTTTCTAGAACTTAAAAAGGTAAACAAGTTTGATCCCACTCTTTAGTTTAGTTTAGAGATACAGCGTGGAAACAGGCTCTTCGGCCCACCGGGTCCGTGCCGACCAGCAATCCCCGCACATTAACACTATCCGACACACACTAGGGACAATTTTACATTTACCAAGCCAATTAACCTAGAAACCTGTACGTCTTTGGAGTGTGGGAGGAAACGAAGATCTCGGAGAAAACCCAGGAGGTCACGGGGAGAAAGTACAAACTCCGTACAGACAGCAGCCGTAGTCTGGATTGAACCCGGGTCTCCGGCGGTGCAAGTGCTGTAAGGCGACAACTCTACCGCTGCGCCATCGCGCCTCTTTAAATAATGATTTTGTTCATTCTGCGGTTGTGGGAATCTCTGGCGAAATTGTATTTCTCATCTGCTCAGAGTTCTTTCAGCAAAACCAGAATGGTTTACTAGATCTGTACTCACAGACTGCATATAGGGAGACACAAGAGACGGCAGATGCTTTGTTGAGTTCCTCCAACAAAATGCTGGAGGAAACTCAGCGAGTCAAGCAGCATCTGTGGAGGGAATGGACAGATGACTCTTCGAGTTGGGACACTGATTATAGTAGGAGAGAAAAAGTTGGAAAGGACATTCAGGTTTCACTTGTACTTTGATAGGAAAAAATGATAGTTTCATGGTCACTAACTGATGGCAGCTGTTAATCTACAAATCATTCACACTTTGTCGGGACTATTCTTAATACCGTTGACAATTCATTCACTTTAACAACTACCTACATGTGGCTGCAGCATATGTTGTCTTTTTCTCTCCCGCTCACCCAAAGAACAGCATAAATCGTCTTTTCATTTGTCACCATCAAATCTCGTGAGCGGCAGGAATAATCAATTATTAACCAAGCAAATGTGTTGGCCACTGAACAACTGAACGCTAAGCTCAATGCACACGGGTTGATAGGATGCCCTCCAGCACACCTGTGCCAGTAAGTCCCTGCAAAGAAGCGGAATGTATCAACCAAATAGATTCCAGAATTTGGGATCTTGGTTCCGTTTGCCGGTACGGACCCAAAACTCAGGTCCCTGATAACAGCATTTTTGGGTGACTGGCCTGCGTTTTGAAGACTTCTGTGATGGGTCCTCCAAAATGAGCTTCTCCCCAAAAGTATTGGAGCCCGCATTCCCACAACGTTCTAACAGAAGATCATTAACCCTAAAATTAACTGTGTTTCTCTCTCCACAGATACTTCCTGACCTGCTGAGCATCCCACGAATTTTATTTGTTCATGTAACATTTCATAAACTCTGTTTTCTTTGAGTTACCTCAGATTGGTTATAACTAATTTAGCAGCATCAACTCACTCAAAACAAGACTCTTATACCAATTTAAATAACATTAAATCAAATTAAATAGAAACAGTCGTTAGTGGAAGACATAAGAGGAATATTTTCTACTTCACCTATGTACACCTTTGTTAAAACTTTGCTTCCTCCCTCATTTTGTTTTCAGACGGTGCAAAGAAACTGCAAATTACAGCAGCACTTCATGTTTAAGATCTGAGATGTGACGAATAAAACCGTATTGTATTGTATTGAGGTAAATTTCTTCACTATATAATTACGAATAGCAAATGTAGTGCAAGGCAGTTTGCCTTCAAATTAGATACATGCCCATGGTAATCATGCAAAGGGTGGCTCTGACATTTCAACAAGCTGCAAAAACTATAAATACTGGTTCAAATGCGCTTTATAAATTCATTCAGTGTGGGCGTTATTGGCAAGTGATTCTCTTAGTCTCTGTCGATGTCAAACAACCACAACCATCTCAATTTGTGTGAAGTAAGACACCATCCATCAATTCACTTAGTTTCCTCCCCACCTAATGCACCTCTTGATGTATATATTAACGGAGACATGCTTGGAGCTACGAGAGCCTCTGCCTCACAACGCCAGAGACCTGGGTTTGATCCCGACCACGTGTGCTGTCTGCGTGGAGCTGGCACGTTCTCCCTTTGACTGTGGATTTCCTCCGGATTCCTCCCACATCTCAAAGACATGCAAGTTTGTACATTAATTAGATTCTGCAAAATTGCCCCTAGTGACATCGGACTTGTGTGAATGGGTGAAAGATGGTTGGCATGGACTCGGTGGACTGAAGAGCTGTTACCATGCAGCATCCCAAAAAATATTATTTTGGTGTCAATGGCACTCTCGAGGTCACCTTTTCCCCTCTCCTTGTCTTTGGACCAAATTTGAACCAAGGTCAAGAGCTGATTGGCTTTGATAAGGTCTACATCAAGCAGGTTACACGTGAGAAACTGAAATGATTGATGATGGTCAATAATAACTGGTTCCTGAGCTCAAAGTTAATTCAACAAAGACAGATACAAAATGGTGGAGCAACTCAGCGGGATAGGCAGCATCTCTGGGGAGAAGGAATGGGTAATGTTTTGGGTCTCAACCGGAAACATCTATTCCTTCTCTCCAGAGATGCTGCCTGTCCCGCTGATTTGCTCCAGCATTTTGTGTCTATCTTCGGTGTAAACCAGCATTTGCAGTTCCTTCATACAAGTTAATTCACTTGTTTTTCTGGCTCCCAGAGCACTGATGCTCATCAGCAAATGACATGAGCCAAGTGATGAGTTTAGCTTAGTTTAGAGGTATAGAGTGGAAACAGGCCCTTCGGCCCACCAAGTCTACATCGACCAGTGATCCCTGTATACTAGCACTATCCTACACACTAGGGACATTTTATAATTTTTCCAACCCAATTAACCTACAAACCTGTATGTCTTTGGACTGTGGGAGGAAACGCAGAAAATCCACGCGGTCACTGGGAAGAACGTACAAATTACGTACAGACAGCATCCGTAGTCAGGATTGAACTCGGGTCTCTGAAGCTGTAAGGCAGCAACTCTACCATTGCGCCACCATATATTAGGGCAAAACGTCATGAAAAAGCTAGGCTGTACCGTGTGAATACAGAATTCTCTAGGATCAGAGGGAAGAGAGCTAAACAGATGAGAACTTAAGCAAATTTGTTATTACTGTAATACAAAACGAATGCACATAAAAACGGAAAGAAGCAAACAAAATTAACAGCTAAAGGAATTGAACTGATATTCCCAGAGAAAAATAGCCAACTACCCATTAAGAGAGGGTAAAGTTATGAATCTGGCAAAAACTAGCAAAATTCACGTGCCATTGCAATCTATCCATCAGCCTACAGAACCACTATGCATAATGTCCTCATAATCCTGAGGATACTGAGTGAGAGTTGAGAGGTTACTGCATGCAGCACGCTCTGAAGAGCAGCATCCCGTCTACTGAGTTGATGCACAAGTCCACGTTCTCGTTGGCGGCAATGAAGAGCACGGACCCTCGGCAGACGTTGATCTGAGACGGGTCAGCGATGGCCACGGCTTCTCCCCTGGATTACAAGCAGGATACTCGCAGAATCAGTGGAGGATATCGTGTATTCTTCCCACGGAACTTGGAACCTGGGTTAAAGAGATTTTCTTTTAGTTTACAACTTTTTCCGGTGACATTGAACTTCATTAAATTCTGCAGTCTATTCAGAATGAGCTTCCAGTGGAAGTGGTGGAGGCAGGTTCGATGTTATCCTTTAAAAATAGATTGGATGCGTATATGGACGGGAAAGGAACGGAGGGTTATGGTCTGAGTGCAGGTAGATGGGACTAGGGGGAAGTATTTATTTTTATTTAAAAAAAAAAATTAAAAAAAATTTAAATAAAAAAATTAAAATGTTCGGCACGGACTTGAAGGGCCGAGATGGCCTGTTTCCGTGCTGTTATGGTTATATGGTTATATGGTTATATACCATTTAAAAGGCAGTTAAATAACCTGAAGATAAATCATACCGAGTATTAAAACAGTAAAGAGGTGATAGCAAAGGAGATGATGCAGAGATTCATCAGCATGACTGGGTGATGTTTCAGTTATGAGGAGAATTTTTTTTTCATGCAGAGGTGGTTAAGAGGGGACAGGATTGAGGTATATAAAATTAGGAGGGGTTTTGATAGGAAAGAATGCAGGAAACGTTCCCCATCAGAGAATGGAGAACATAGATTTAGAACATAGAATAGTACAGCACAGGAATGGCCCACGATGTTTGTGTCGAACTTGATCCCAAGAAAGTTTACCTGCCTGCACATGATGCATTTCCCTCTATTCTTTGCACTTCAATAGACAACAGACAATAGGTACAGGAGGCGGCCATTTGGCCCTTCAAGCCAGTACCGCCATTCAATATGATCATGGCTGATCATGCACAATCAGTACCCCGTTCCTGCCTTCTCCCCATATCCCCTGACTCCACTATCTTTAAGAGCTCCATCCAACTCTCTCTTGAAAGCATCCAGAGGATTGACCGCCACTGCCTTCTGAGGCAGAGGATTCCACAGATTGACAACTCTCTGGGTGAAAAGGTTTTTCCTCATCTCTGTTCTAAATGGCCTTCCCCTTATTCTCAAGTGCCTATTTAAAAGCCTCTATCGCATTAGCCACCGCCACCACCCCTGCAAATGCGTTCAGGCTCCCACCACACGGTGTAAAAAAAATTTGCCCCGCACATCTCGGTTAAACATTCATGTAAATGGGTGGTTGATGGTCAGTGTGGACTCAGTCTGAAGGGCCTGTCTCAGCACTGTACGACTCTTAAGTGAGATGGTGAAGAAGTAAATAAAATGGAAGCAAGCTTCCATGGAACATAGCCACACGAGTGGGTCTGAACCAAATTTCTTAGTGGCAATTTTTCTGTCATTAAGCAATCTTCTTATCTCCGCCAAGAGCATAAAGATTCAACCCTGCGGTTTGGCTGGAAGGCAAGTTTCAGCAGCATGCTAAGATTCTGGAATCCTGGTGTCAAGATTTCTTAACATACACTTGTTTTGGTGTCAACAGAATGGAAACTGGATCACTACACTGTTACATTGGTATGTACACGCGGCAACAATAACATGCAGAGGATCAAATACGAGCGGTCATTTTTCAAGAACATGTCATACCTCTATTTTTATTACTGAAAAATCAGGCACTGGAGGATTGTACATGAAAACACATGGATCACAGGGATCCCGAACAAACGGGAAGATCTTTTCACTTGCTGGGGCAGGCGTGTAATTCAGCATCTCACAAAGGGTGTGAACGTCAATGAATTTTGGAGTGAGACCAGCTCGCACGGTGTTATCGGAACATGCCATGCATTCTATGCAATCTGGAACAGATGAGCTCAAGTTAATTAGCTGTCACCGACGATTCACACAATATCACTAAGTTTCTCAATAGCGGCCAAAAATAGACTGCAAATTCTTTTTTTTTTTTAATGGAAAGCATCTCAACATCACTATGCATATCAGAAATGCGTCTGCATTAAAAATAATGATTATAGAGTCATGCAGCAGAGATGCAGGCTCTTCGGCCCAACTAGTCCATGTAGACCAAGATACCTCATCTAACCCAGTCCTATTTGCTTGTGTTTGACTCATATCCCTCGAAGGCTCTCCTATCCATGTACCTGTGTCTTTTAAATGCTGTTATAGTACCCGCCTCAGCTACCTCCTCTGGCAGCTCGTTCCATATACCCACTGCCATCTACTGAAAAAGTTACCCTTCAGGTTCCTATTAAATCTTGTACATCCCACCTTAAAAGTACGTCCTTTGGTTCTTGATTCCCCGACCCTGGTTAAGAAACTCTGCGCATTCACCCTATATACTCCCTTCATGATGTGACACACCTCTATAAGACCACTCTCGGCCTCCTGCGCTCCAAGGAATAAAGTCCTAGACTGCCCAACCTTTCCCAACAGCTCAGGCCCTCGAGTCCTGGCAACATCCTCAAAAAAAAGAATATTGTTCACTTAATATCTCACACTGAAAGGCTACAACACTGAGATTACAGCAGATGAAAAGCTCATAAAAAGTCGCCAAATCCAAACGTTATTTGTTTTATTCTCCATCAATATTTTCCAACCCACCGAGTGTTCCAACATTTCCCCTTTTTTCACCAGCAGAGCTGCATTCTGTAATCTATGGCTAAACAATCATGGGCTCAAAGTTTATTAACACATAACGTGAGCAGGAAGGTGCGAAGTGGTGAGGAATGCCACAAACAGTAGTGAAAAATCTAGAATATTTGCTGAGAAGCCCAAAGTAATATTCAACACTTAGTCTGAACCTTTGCTAGAATTAACCAGCCCAATCTAAATCAAATTCAAAATTAGTGTCATTTTAATCCAAGAACTCTTTTCAAAATTGTCATGTCACCTCATGATTTGGTCAAATATTATTTTAGAAAGGTGCAAATTCTTATCAAAGTAAATTTGGTAACACAAAAGCCCAAGACTTTGGGTGAGCATTTACCATTGACAACTGCTTGGTTTGATAATGAGGTTATTGAGAAAAAGATATTGTAATTAAATCTCTTTATTGTTACTCATTCCAATCCTAGTACCCAGAAACGCGCCCTTCAGCCCAACAAGTCTATTTTAACCCCATCTACCAAAACTTGGTCTGCAGCCTCCATGTCTGGGAACTCTTAAAGGCTAGTCCCACTTGTCCGTCATTTGCGCGTCACGCAGATGGCGCGCGAAGATTTTGTACATCGACCGCGCATCACTGCCTATGTCACCACGCACGCATAAGGCGCACGCGTCGTGACACGTAAATGATGTCGCGTAAATTACACGCAAATGACGGCCAAGTGGGACTGGCCCTTTAATCTCTCTCCAGGCTGAAGGGTTAATTAACATAGAAACATAGAAAATAGGTGTAGGAGGAGGCCATTTGGCCCTTCGAGCCAGCACCGTCATTCATTGTGGTGAATCTCTGGAATTCTCTGCCACAGAAGGTAGTTGAGGCCAGTTCATTGGCTATATTTAAGAGGAGTTAGATGTGGCCCTTGTGGCTAAAGGTATCAGGGGGTATGGAGAGAAGGCAGGTACAGGATACTGAGTTGGATGTTCAGCCATGATCATATTCAATGGCGGTGCAGGCTCGAAGGGCCGAATGGCCTACTCCTGCACCTATTTTCTATGTTTCTATTGTGATCATGGTTCTGACCCAAAACGTCATCTATCCACGTTCTCCAGAGATGCTGGACACAAAAAAGCTGGAGTAACACAAATGGTCAGACAGCATCTCTACTGTCTGACCCGCTGAGTTACTCCAGCTTTTTGTCGGTTTAAACCAGCATCTGCAGTTCCTTCCGACACATTTCTCCACAGATGCTGCCTAACCTGCTAACTTTCCCCAGCACGTTGTGTCTTTTAAAAAAAATCACATTGCATCTCTGTCCTCTCTTTTTCGAAAATCTTTGGTTCTCACCTCCATAAAGATACGCATGGGGTTCATTAGCTCCCAGGAAGATGGCTTCCCCAGGCTTCAGCTTCACCACATTCAGAAAGTAGATGACAAAGCAGCCAACATCACCCGGAAACTGGGAGTGTAATCGCAGCAACAGCTCGCTGTTACTTTCTGCTGCGTCCTTGCCTGCAGCACCTACAACACAAGTCTAGTTCAGTTGATTGTCATGTGTACTAAGGTACAGTGAAGAGCTTTTATTGCATGCTAACCAGTCAGCGGAAAGACAATGCACGATTACAATCGAGCCATTCACAGCGTACAGATACATGATAGGGGAATGACACAAGGCTTTTATTAGATCCAAACTATGGCTTGCAACACATCAAAACTTGGCACAAAGCATCAAAACTGCAAATACCAGTGACTCAAAACTAGTGCAAATGAAGGGCAGTATTTCAGCTGGGTCCATTCGGCCCTCCTGGGACATGGTGATCCACCTTCCTTTCCAGTAGTCACCAACTTATTGCCCACCATTCCTTCCCCCCTACCCAACACTATTTTCCAGCAACCATGCTATTTAATCAAATTTACATCGAGGAAAAGCCAGGATTGTTCACCTTTGAACAAAGACTGAAGTTAGAATGGGTAACGTTTCGGGTCGAGACCCTTCTTCAGACTAGTCAGGGGAAAGGGAACCGAGAGATATAGACGGGGATGTAGGGAGATATAGAACAAATGAATGAAAGATATGCAAAAAATTAACAATGATAAAGGAAACAGGCCATTGTTAGCTGTTTGCTAGGTAACCTGGTGTGACTTGGGTGGGGGAGGGATGGAGAGAGAGAGGGAGTGCGGGAGTTACTTGAAGTTAGAGAAATCAATACCGTAAGCTGCCCAGGCGTTTATACAAACAGCCTTCTGCAGTGCAAGAAATTGTGATTATTTTGAGGAGGGGTGAAAATTCACCTTTAGTTGCTGAATCTAAACAGCGGTGGATATGTTAGTCACTTGTTGCATTCATCCCTACATATTGTGACCCATGTAAATTAAAGGAGGGGAGATGAGAACAACGAATAGCTCCTTGCTCTTGCATACTTTTAGTGCAAATAATCACACACCCATCTCCCCAAGTGCCAGCTCAAACAACATTCTAGCACTAAAACAACACATCGATGCTTTATGCCGTGCCAAAGATGACGCAAAGCAAATCAGACCCCGTTCATCATGGGAAATATGAAAGATTTCATGCTGTTAGTCGAAGCGCCGAAAGTTCTCGATATCCTGATTAACATTTCTCTCTCACTGACAAAACCTCATCATTCATATTATTGCAGCTTGTGGGATCGTGCCACTTGTAAAATGGCTGCTTGCTTAACACTGCCGACAAGTGCTTCGTGCTTGTGAGTCATTTCCAACAGCTGTGATGCAATAGATAAGTGCAAATATTTACATCAGAGTCCCATATGTTGGCAAACCCACTTGTTAGAAACCAAGAGATATTTCATTGCACATTAGTTAAGTGCAAACTAATTTACATTTGGCCTCAACGCCATACTGCTGTGTGTTAATAGCACAAACCTTCTTCCAACACTCTCTTCACCAACATGTTCAGCTGATCAACAAAGGTCTTCTTTTCACAGTTCATCATTCTAGTAAAGCATTTCTTCAAGGCATCCGATATCTGGCGTGGGTGACCCAGGCTATTTTCAAGTATTTCCGCAGCTTCGTTGCCAATCACTGCATGGAACTCCGGGACATCTGCAACAAAGCACAAATGTTTCAGAGATAAAAGAGAAACCATCAAATGTCAGATCTCTGTTGAAGAACGCAGGAGTAAAAAAACAAAACACATATTGAACCAATTTTTTGTTTGAAGTAAAAGTGGATACGCCAGCGATTTTGGATATATTTGTATTAATACATTAATATTAAGGGCGGCACAGTGGCACAGCGGTAAAGTTGCTGCCATACAGCGCCAGAGACCCGGGTGCGTTCCCGACTATGGGTGCTGTCTGTACGGAGTTTGGACGTTCTCCCCGTGACCTGCCTGGATTTTCTCTGAGATCTTCGGTTTCCTCCCACACACCAAAGACGCACAGGTTTGTAGGATAATTTGCTTGGTATAAGTGTAAATTGTCCCTAGTGCGTGTAAGATAGTGTTAATGCGCTGGTCGGTGCGGACTTAGTGGGCCGAAGGGCCTGTTTCCGCGCTCTATCTCTAAAAATAAATGTTCCTTTACAATTATTCATTTCAAACATGGTGATCGTAAAAAGAATGTGCATTTCAAAGCCTCTTTCTTAGTCCATCTCAAAACAGTTTATAACTATTTAATTACATATTAGGGATACACTTCTTTATATTCAGTCTGGCACATTGCCACAACTTGTAGAGCTGCCACCTGACATCTCCAGCTATCCGGATTCAGTCCTGACTGGTGTTCATAAGGTCATATGTGATAGGAGTCAGAATTAGGCCATTTGGACCATCAAGTCTACTTCGCCATTCAATCATGGCTGATCTATCTCTCTCAACTAACTCCAATCTCATGCATTCTCCCCAGATCCTCTGACACCCATGCTAATCAAGAATCTATCTATCGCTGCCTTAAATATATATTCTCTACATTCAAATGGCTCCATTCTAATTCTAATATAGCTAACGTGTTCTCTATGTGGAGCTTTGCACATTCCCCGTGGTGCTTGGACACCTTCGGTTTTCTCCCGTTTCCTTCCCCGTACCAAAGACATGCAGGTTTGTACATTAATTAGCCATTGTAAAAGTCCCTCTAGTTTGTAGGTGAGCGATAGAATCTGGCAGATTCTAGCGACCAAAAGAATTAAGGATTGATACTTGTCGCTGAGTTTTAGGATCAGAAGGGTTGAACTTGCAAAATTGCTCTAGAAATATTAAGATAAAAGCCTGCAGTGTTTTTTTCGCCCGATAAGAATTACCAACAGGATTTCCTGGAGATTGACCAGGATGTTACAGGGAGGAGAAGGAATACCTCTTACTTTTCAAAAATCCAATGATTTCCTCCACAGGTCTGAATCCGCAAAGTGCTTCAAATGGAGTCAGTGCAATGGCCATCTCTGGCTTGTGATTTTTATCAGGATATCGATCTGGATACTGAGCATGAAGCTTCGCAGCTAGTTCCTGCAGGACACAAGTTCCAAACCTATGAACAATGCAGTACTATTCCGTAAAATTTCGACTCTGACTTCAATTGCTGACTTCTATGTTTATTTGGCTCATGCCTTGGTGCTAGGGATCTTGGAACAGGAGGAAATATATCCAAGCCAAGAGCAGTAAGAACCAAGCCAATATCATTCTATTCTGTACAACAGCATGAGACAAACTTTTCCCCACCCTGGCCCGATAGTGGTAGCATTTCCGCCCCCTCATTCATAGCCGATCATAAATACTTGGGGGAACAACAAAATGATTTAAATACTTTGCCTAAATTCTGACCTTAGGAAAGCTCCAAATGCTGGAGTAACAGAGGGACAGGCAGCATCTCTGGATAGAAGAAATGGGTGACATTTCGAGTCGAGACGTCTGAAGAAGGGTCTCGACCCGAAACGTCACCCATTCCTTCTATCCAGTGATGCTGTCTGTCCCGCTGAGTTACTCCAACATTTAGTGTCTATGCAAAGAAACATTTTTGAAGTGTAATTTACTTTAGTTTAGAGATGCATGGGAACAGTCCCTTCAGCCCACCAAATCCACACTGACAATCGATCACCCGTTCATACAAGTTCTATGTTATCCCATTTTCTCATCCTAAAAATTCGGGGCAATTAAAAAAAACACCATTTCAAACAGATGCCAATTATAACCTATAAACGTGCACATCAACTCAAAAAAGATACTTTATAAATTTCTGATTTCTATTTTTATTTGGTTTGTTCCCTGCGGGTGGATGCGGAAGAAAATTGAAACACACACAAGAGAAGCCCACACAATCACAGGGAGAAGCTTCTCTACATCTCAGAACACATGACAATAATAAACTCATAGCAATACAAAGAGTTTGTGTGGCATATGGGGAAAAAAAGGAGAGGAGTCAGATGACTGGGGAATGCTCAGCTGGAGGCCGGCAAGGTCAGGAAGTAGCCATAAGATGGAGACAACTTCTTGTTTAGGCACGTGATGAGTGCAACTTGGAGGCAGCAGCGATAGAGTTGCTGCCTTACAGACCTTACAGCGGCAAACACCCGGGTTCGATCCCAACTACGGGTGTTGCCTGTACGGTGTTTGTACATCCTCCCTGTGACCGCTTGGGTTTTCTCTGAGATCTTCGGTTTCCTCCCACACGCTAAAGACGTTCGGGTTTGTGGGTTAATTGGCTTGGTATAAATGTAAAAATTGTCCCAAGGATTGTGTTAATGTGCGGGGATCGCTGGTCGGTGCGGACTCGGTGGGCCGAAGGGCCTGTTTCCGCCCTGTACCTCTAAAATAAACTAAATGGATTTATACACAAAGCAAAGTTTGCTGTGTTTTAAAACGATTTTGTTTGGAGTTTGAGGGTGCAGAGAGCGAACAAAATCAAAGCGTATATTGCATGCTACACACACGGCTATCTACCCAATGATGCTGCATGTAAAGTACTAGAAATCCTTTTGCTTGCCTTGTTCGGATGAGCTTGAATAGATAACGAGATGTTGACTGAGAGCACCTTGAACAAAAAGGGCAGCTGTCCTTGGAAGATATCCTTCACTTTTGACCCCAGGCTGTTAGGGTACTTCGAAATCCACTCCCCGAGAGTCTTTTGGGAAATTCTGTTGTCGCAAATGAGTGCATCTCCTTTGGGGTGTGCTCCCATCCATAGCTAATGGAGAAAAAAAATAATAATCATAAAACAGCATCACCTCTCAAGATAGCTGATAATTTCCATATTTCGCCATATTGCAAAACGTGTTTCCTAATTATATTGCACATGGGTTTCTCATATTTGTGTTACTTGTTAACATGACAACACCTTCAATAAATGCACTCTGTGAATGAGGTACTTGTAAATTTAATTTATATTAAATTGCCGTATGATTTTATCAGTAATCTTCCTTCCCAGCATGAAGCAAAGCTGTCCAAAGGATAATTTATACAAACATTACATTGCTGTTCTCTCAATACACACCAATGAGCACAGAGTGACATTATTAAATTTTTAAGACTTTGCCACACTGTAGTTCTCAATGAATTGTGTTCAGTTCCTGGCACCGTGTTAAAAGGAAATATGTTGTCAAGCTGGAAAAGGCACAGAGAAGGTTTACGAGGATGTTGCCAGGACTGGAGGGTCTGAGCTATAGAGAGAGGTTGAGTAGACTGGAACTCTATTCCTTGGAGCGCAGGAGGATGAGGGGGTGATCTTATAGAGGTGTATAAAATCACGAGTGGTATAGATCAGGTAGATCCACAGAGTCTCTTGCCCAGAGTAGGTGAATCGAGATCCAGAGGACATAGGTGTAAGATGAAGGGGTAAAGATTTCATAGGAATCTGAGGGGTAGCTTTTTCCACACAAAAGGTGGTGGGTGTATGGAACAAGCTGTCAAAGGACATTGATGAGGATGGGACAATCCCAATGTTTAAGAAACAGTTAGCCAGGTACATGGATAGGACAGGTTTGGAGGGATATGGACCAAACGCGGGCAGGTAGGACTAGTGTAGCTGGGACATGGTTGGCAAGTTGGGCCGAAGGGCCAGTTTCACTCTCTGACTCCAATTGATTAACACAGACAAACTTTCAGATTGCGACATGGAGGCAAGTGGGTTACATTTTAATGAATGCTATGAAAAGGGATTATCACGATTGGGGTCGGATTGTCTCTGTCCTGTGATCATCAAGTTATGGTTTTGTTGTGCGCCTACACAGTAATCTTCCGGTGGTGGAGTGAAGTGAAGAATGCCAGGCTGAAGAAGGGTTCCGACCCGAAACGTTCTCCTGAGATGTTGCCTCACCCACTGAGCTACTCCAACACTCTGTGTGTCTTTGGTTCAAGTGGATGTAATGGTTACGTTTAGTGTAAACTTCCTCCACTCATAAAAGACTAATGGCCCTGTCCCACGGTACGAGTTCATTCCAAGAGCTCTCCCGAGTTTGCCCTGATTCGAACTCTGAGATTTACGGCAATGGCCACTCGTCGGTACTCGGGGCTCTCGTGGACATTTTTCAACATGATGAAAATCTTCACGAGTCTTCCCGAGCTTGCCTGCCGTTAGCAAGTCTTCCCGAGTACCTGCCGTTAGCGTTACCAGCCGCTAAGGGACGTCCTCGAGCTACGACGTACCCGCTACGTTCATTCTCCGTGCTTACCATGAGTTTGATTTTTTTTAAACTCGGGAGAGCTCTTGGAATGAACTCGTACAAAAAATAAAATAACAACTGCAGATTCAACAAGCACAGACAATGGAAAAAAGTATCCAGAGTGCGCTTTCGTTTAGCGCTCATTTTCTAGGAATGTGTCTGGAACTCCAATCGAGGTATTACCATGTAGGCACACAACAAAACATATACTTGAAGATACAAGCTACCGTAGATAAAACAGTTTATGCAAAGCTGCAGAATAAAGAATGCAGTACAGGATCAGCAGCCAAAGGAGGGAAACAAACAAGTCAGGGAAAGTTTCCAAAGATTTGACACTACGATCTTAAAACGCTCGCCCATCTAGCCTGTCCACACATGCATCTCCATTGAAAATGATGGCCTAGGATTTTGTTTGAAGCAAAATGAAGAAAATACCTCAGCATAGGGCTTCTCTTCATCAATGACTACCGAGGAATCATTACATGAAATCAGTTTTGCCACCTCGCTGTCCAGTCCAACCTTCCCCCAGGCGTAGTGCTGCACGGCACATTTCAACGGAAACACTAGGGAGAAACAAAAGATTGTAAAGCTCTAATGGTCTCTGACTCGCAGTACAATACCCAAGTTTCCAAGAAGACACATGGAACAAGGACAGCATGGTGGTGTGGTGGTAACGCTACTGCCTCACAGCGCCGGAGACCCGGGTTCGATCCTGACTACGGGTGCTTGACTATACGGAGTTGGTACGTTCTCCCCGTGACCTGCGTGGGTTTTCTCTGAGATCTTCGGTTTCCTCCCACACTCCAAAGACGTACAGGTTGGAATCTTGAGTGAAACACAAAGTGCCGGAGTAACTCAACAAGTCATGCATCATGTCTGGAGGGAATAGACAGGCAACATTTCGGGTCGGGGCACTTCTTCAGACTGCATGTCGCATGTCCATTCCCTCCAGAGATGCTGCCTGACCCGCAGAGATACCCCACCACTTTGTGTTTCACTTAAGTCTCCGAGTTTAGTGTAGGTCACAGTAAACAAACCTCAAAACACAAGACAATTTAACTTTCCCAACAATTATGCATTTTAAAAATGGACACAGCACGATAAAATAGACATTAGAAAATTCTTACAGGGCAATTAGTTTGCACGGAACTTTGGGGACCCACCATCCAGAACAGGTTGTAGTTTGCAATTTCATTGTACTGGTTACTTGTTATAGTTTAAAGCTGAGATTGACAATTTTTTTTGATTAACCAAAAATATCGAGGAACATGAGGATTATGGCCTATTGATAATCTTGTTAAATAATGGAAGAGACTTACGTGCTGAATTGTGGATTATTGTTCCAACATACCAAGAGTCTAGAGAGAGAGCAAGGTGTATATATTGTCATATGGTGCTGGCTCGAAGGGCCTACTCCTGCACCTATTGTCTATATACCGGAAACAGAACAATGAAATTCTTACTTGCTGCAGCTTCACAGTCCCATGAAGAACATGGAATTTGTTTCGAGAAAATGTATGGTGTTCGATTGGAACATGACGGGGAAGTTACTTGATTTGATGTTACAAGTAGCTACAGGTGTAGTGTGCCGATGGGACAAAACTTGCTGACTGATTGTAGTTGTTTGCATCGAGTCTTCTATTTAACGCTGTACATTAAGGAAAGGGTCTTTAATTGTTTGCGAAGTAAATAAATATACAATAATGCAAAAAAAACTGATGCGGCAATATGAGGAAAGATTGAAAAGACTAGGCTTGTGTACACTGGAGTTTAGAAGGATGAGGGGGATCTTATAGAAACATATAAAATTATAAAAGGACTGGACAAGCTAGATGCAGGAAAAATGTTCCCAATGTTGGGCGAGTCCAGAACCAGGGGCCACAGTCTTAGAATAAAGGGGAGGTCATTTAAGACTGAGGTGAGAAAAACGTTTTCACCCAGAGAGTTGTGAATTTATGGAATTCCCTGCCACAGAGGGCAGTGGAGGCCAAATCACTGGATGGATTTAAGAGAGAGTTAGATAAAGCTCTAGGGGCTAGTGGAGTCAAAGGATATGGGGAGAAGGCAGGCACGGGTTACTGATAGGGGATGATCACAATGAATGGCGGTGCTGGCTCGAAGGGCCGAATGGCCTCCTCCTGCACCTATTTTGTATGTAATACTAATACAAAGCAGGAGGAGGTGCGCAAGATGGAATATACCAATTGTCAAGTGTTTTATTGTCATATGACCCAGCTAGAACAATGAAATTCTTACTGCTGACAAACTATTATAATGGTAAACAGGGCCAGAAATATTAAGAACGGGGACCCAGATGTGTGGGCACGGGGTAACAGTCGTGAACGCATGTTGTGTTGTTTCTCATTATGTGCTGATGGCGTCAAACAGCATGAAAACAGGCCCTTCGGCCCAAGAAAGAACGGCAATCAGATTTGTGGGCCGAAGTAACCATCTTCAACGTGTTTTATTAACTTGTTTCTCATAGTCATAATCATGTTTTGCAACATATGAGGAATTTGATTCGCTATCTAGTCATACCATTAAAAAGCAACAAAACACACAAAATACATTATGTAGTAAGAAAGAACTGCAGATGCTGGTAAAATCAAAGGTAGTCACAAAACGCTGGAGTAACTCAGCGGGTCAGGCAGCATCTCTGGAGAGAAAGAACGGGTGACGTTTCGGGTCGAGACCCAAGGGTCTCGACCCGAAACGTCACCCGTTCTTTCTCTCCAGAGATACTGCCTGACCCGCTGAGTTACACAAAATACATTTCTATGTCTGCCATATATTTTATGTGACTATATATGACATATATTCTGCATTTATAGTCTTCAGGTGTGGAAACTAGCCCTTCGGCCCAACATGTCCATACCGACCAATGTGCCTCATACAAAAGTTTTTAAAATGGAATTGCGCAGTATATATATAATTTTTTGGGATCATCGGTCCTTCCTTTATGTGTGAACAGGGTGAGAGAAAAAATCACAGGAATTGACTTTGAATCAAAGATGGATTTCACAATTATTCTTTACCTGGACTGTTGGGGGAGCATTGGAATAGACAATAGACAATAGACAATGGGTGCAGGAGTAGGCCATTCGGCCCTTCGAGCCAGCACCGCCATTCAATGTGATCATAGATGATCATCCCAATCAGTACCCCGTTCCTGCCTTCTCCCCATATCCCCTGACTCCGCTATTTTTAAGAGCCCTATCTAGCTCTCTCTTGAAAGCATCCAGAGAACCTGCCTCCACCGCCCTCTGAGGCAGAGAATTCCACAGACTCACCACTCTCTGTGAGAAAAAGTGTTTCCTCGACTCCGTTCTAAATGGCTTACTCCTTATTCTTAAACTGTGGCCCCTGGTTCTGGACTCCCCCAACATCGGGAACATGTTTCCTGCCTCTAGCGTGTCCAAACCCTTAACAATCTTATATGTTTCAATGAGATCACCTCTCATCCTTCTAAACTCCAGTGTACAAGCCCAGCTGCTCCATAGAGATTGACAACTGCAGATATTCTCAGCACAAGAGGAATGAAAGCAAACGTGTACACACCCTGCAGTGATTGCGAAAGCAAATTTAAACGTATGCATCACTGGAAATGAATGCAAACCATCCTGCTAACCCAGTAGGTAAACACACCACACAATGCCTGTCACCTGTCCAAAATCTCCCATCGGCCCATGATAAAAAAAACATGACAGAATTATAATTGTTAGTGAAAAACTGATTAAATGTCACCTTGACCAGCCTGAATTACAGGTAGGGGAAAACGGCCAAAAACTTAATTTTAAAAGCCTACGGAATACTTTTAACAGATCTGAGGATTCTAATACAATAATCTCACTGTTCGGATTCATTCAGATTACTGCAAGACTCTGATAATCTGATTAATCCCCTTCAGCCCAACTTGTCCACGCTGACCAAGATGCCCTATCTGCGCCCCGACTCACTACCTCCATCCTCCCCAATTCACGGCCACGCCATTAACCTCACTGACCTCTGTCGCGCTCCACTCCATCCCCGACACCTCCCGTCACTCCCGCTTCATTCCCCCGCGCAGCGCCATCCATTGTTTGGGAATTCCGGTGGCTTAATGTCTGGCTCACTCATGGTTCGGTCGGTGTGAGCCAGCGTTCCGGGTGTGGGTTGCTTGTGTGCCAGGTGGTGGTGAGGGAGCCTGGCGTGCAAATAGCCTGCAGTTAACAAATAGCTAACTGTGCTCTGCTTGGTATCAAGGGAGGGCGGTAAAGGCTGCATGCCCTTACTATTGGGGGACCCATGGTGCATGTTGAAATGCTATTGTCTGGAAGGAGTGCGATGATGGTCACTTGGGATAAAGCAGGCATCTGCAGCGGTCTCCGTTGTTCTCCAAAGGGTCACTGACGGGCTGGGATCGTGCACAAGCAACTCAGAAGGGGGCACAGGGAGAGCAAAGTGTGCTGCTGTGGAAGGGGGGCTTGCACATACCAAATAAGTAGATGGTTACTCTTGATTGCCAAGAAACTTAATTTCATAAGGTATAGGAGTAGAATTAGGCCATTCGGCCCATTAAGTCAACTCTGCCATTCAATCATGGCTGATCTATCTCGCCCTCCAAACACCATTCTCTTGCCATCTCCCCATAACCTCTGACACCTGTACTAATCAAGAATCCATCTATCTCTGCCTTAAACTGTAACGGCCTTTATACTGCAACTGAAGTGAGCCTTTTACTGTTCTATCAGTCGGATCCTTGAACCTGTTCCCTTGCAACACAAGTGTTGGGGCGGGACAGCCGAGGGCTGCAAAGTGGATAGTTAGTCGGGATACAAGGAACGGTACCCCACAGGAACAGGCCCTCGATGCCAAGACAAACTCTTATCTGCCTGCATCTAATCCCTATCCTCCATTCCTCATGCATTAACGTTCCCACCCAAAAACCTGACTCAAATTCCCAAAATGGATCAAGTTACACTGTAGAGTATTCACTTAAAATTAAGTGGTTATTTTTGATTGCAACCAATTATTCAAATCCTACAAGTTATCTCTTCTTCATTATTCCATTACTATTAACGGGGTACTAGTTGTCTATTAACGGGGTACTAATAGGGGACGATCAGCCATGATCATATTGAAAGGCGGTGCTGGCTCGAAGGGCTGAATGGCCTACTCCTGCACCTATTTTCTATTGTCTACTTCTCGCATGTATTTCCAACTATTTCACATTTTCATTTTTGTAATTATTGTCACATATTTTCTGTTTGCATGAAGCATGCTGAGACAGTTCAGATTACATTGAAGTCTTCAACTGTAACGTTTTATAAGCAATAAACGTTAATGCCTGAAGAGCTACCATTATTGTGATGCAGGACATTTGGCTGCCAATTCGCAAAATGCCTCCATTTATACCTTGAGCCTCTTCGGCAAGGCCAGCGGCATAATCAAGGACGTGTCGCACCTTGGCCACTCCCTCTTCTCCCCTCTCCCATTAGGCAAAAGATATAGAAGTGTGAAAACGCACACCTCCAGATTCAGGGACAGTTTCTTCCCAGCTGTTATCAGGCAACTGAATCATCCTACCACAACCCGAGAGCAGTGCTGAACAACTCGCAACCTCATCGGTATCCTTGATCAAACCTTGCTGGCTTAAGCTTGCATTAAACGTTATCCCTTTTCATGCATCTATACACTGTAATGGCTTGTTTGTAATCATGTATTGTCTTTCTGCTGACTGGATAGCACGCAACAAAAGCTTTTCACTGTACCTCGGTACAAGAAATATTACTAAACAGACCAGATTAACAGGTTTTAAAGATGTTGCTTCAGGCAAACATTTCTAGCATATGTGGAAACATTTATGCAGCGGGCAGAGCTGCTGCCTCTCTGCGCCAGAGACCTAGCCCTTGGGTGCTGGCTGTGTGGAGTTTGCACCTTCGCCCTGTAACCACGTGGGTTTCCTCCGGATGTTCTCGTTTCCTCCCACATCCCCAAAACATGCTGGTTTAAGTTAATTGGCCTCAGCAAATTGCGCCTAATGTATAGGGAGTGGATGCGAAAGTTGAATTACATCGTACTAGTGTGAACAAGTTCGCCAAAAGACATGTTTTCTGAACTAAGCTAAAGAATAGAAACAAGGAACTGCAGATGCTGGTTTACAAAAATAAGACGCAAAATGCTGGAGTAGCTCGGCTGTCTAGGCAGCATCTCTGGAGAACATGGATAGACAACGTTTTGTGTCAGGACTCTTCTTCAGACTGATTGTGTACTCTCGGAGGTGGTGAAGGGAGGAGCAGGAAGTGATACAAGGTCAAGGTGCGAGTTAAATAATTGAAGAGTTGCATATTGCAAACTAAACTAAAATTGTGCCATGGGACCTTTTACATTCATTTAAAAAATAGTTGAAACCTGTTTAATATCTCATCCAGAAGGCAACGCCAATTCCTTCTCCACCACAAATGTCTACCTGGATTTAAATGCATCAAACTTTAGAGAGCACTATTGGTTTATCTAAAATAGTAACAAAATCCTGGAGTAACTCAACAGGACAGGAAGCATCTCTGGAGAAAAGGAATTGTCACTAGGAGAAAGTGACGTTTCTGGACGAGACCCTTCTTCAGATTGAGAGTTAAGGGAGACGAGAGATATGGAAGGGTACGGTGTGAAAATGACAGATCAAAGCAGAAGTTAATCCAGGAGTGGGTCGCAGCTCCCCAACTGATGGGACCTGTTCTCGCTCTCTTTGAAGGAGGCGCCGCCAGCCCCAGCGAATGCGGAGCCGACCTGTAATATGAGAGGGAGCATTTTCCCAGTCAGACTTTGTCGACAGTTGGGGTGGGGAGGAAAAAAGTGGGAGAGAGAGAGAGACCGCACAGTCGGCACAGTTTAATAACGACCCATTAAAATCCACCTTCGGCCACTCGGCAACCTGGGCCGATCTGATCTGACAGCCCTCTCGCTAGCTCGCCGCGTGCCCGATCCTAACGCAGACCTCCACAAAACCTTTGGGCTTCGGGTAACACGTGCACATAGAGCCTCTGCTAACAAGGGCTGGCGAATTGTGCTGGTCAACGTGCACTGGCCGAGATGGCTGGGGGAAACGCACCGCAACCACCGCAAACTTGGATCAGCACAGACCCTCCACTCAATCTATCCAATACTAAAGGGCAGGCATTTCACCGTTAAATGTCTTATACCGGATTGGCGGCTCCTTCACAGGGCCAACCCTGCACTCAGTTTTCCTCGGAGATTAATCTTTGCCTTAACGGTACATTCACACCGCCTGTAGGTAAAGCATCAGCCCACACCACACTGATACAGTCGCTGCTTGCCTCAGATTAAATATATTTTTACACATAAATTATGAATAAAGATAAGTAAATGTTTCAAGCACAAGTAATATTTTCTTATTCCAGTAGCAAACACATTAGGGATAAAATGAAAATAATAAATTCTTTAACTGTTTGAATATCTCATAATTGCCGATTAATGAACTCAACTAGAACTGGGACACACAGTAGTGTGTGAACAGCAGAACAAGAAAGGAAGCTATTGAGTTGACAGAATTCTAGATTAATTCCTTAGTAGAATAATTAACAATTTATATACAGTTTATGCAGTGCTGTGTTGGCTTTTTTTAAAATCCCAAATGACCTATCTGAATCAGAATGCTTTATTGTCATTGCATGTGTCACATGCAACGAGATTACTGTGTCTCTCCATTTAAAAGAACTTCAAACACTCACATACTCAAACTTTTTATACTCCCCCCCCTCCCCAAACCCCATGGATTCACATTTACATAAATTAACACTGTCTCCCACCCCCCCTCCTTCCCCATAACCCGCTCCCGAGACAGAGTTCAGTTCCAAGATTGCTGATGGGTAAAAGCTGTTCTTGAGTCTGGCAGTACGTGACTTTAGCGACCTGTACCGGTTTCCTGAGGGCAGCAGTGTGAAAATGGAGATGACAAAGTGGGGTGGGGGGGGGGGGGAGGGGGATGGGGAGTATGAATAAAAGCTGGGGGGAGGAATGGAGAGTATGAATGAAAGCTGAGGGAGGGGTAGGTCAATGTCAGGAAGAGGACAAGGTGAGTGGGGGGAGGAAGAGGACAAGGTGGGTGGGGGAGGGAGAGGACAAGGTGGGTGGGGGAGGAAGAGGACAAGGTGGGTGGTGGAGAGGACAAGGTGGGTGGGAGAGGACAAGGGGGTGGGGAGCAAGACAGGGTGGGGGGAGAGCAAGACAGGGTGGGGGGGAGAGGACAAGGTGGGTGGGGGGAGAGGACAAGGTGGGTGGGGGGGAGAGGACAAGGTGGGTGGGGGGAGAGGACAAGGTGGTGGGGGGAGGAGAGGACAGGGTGGGGGGGGGGAGAGGACAGGGTGGGGGGGGAGGGGAGGACAGGGTGGGGGGGGAGGGAGGACAGGGTGGGGGGGGAGAGGACAAGGTGGGTGGGGGGAGAGGTCAAAGTGGGTGGGGGGGAGGAGAGGACAGGGTGGGGGGGGAGAGGACAAGGTGGGGGGGGGAGAGGACAAGGTGGGTGGGGGGTGGAGAGGTCAAAGTGGGTGGGGGAGGAGAGGACTGGGTGGGGGGAGGAGAGGACAGGGTGGGGGGGGGAGAGGACAAGGTGGGTGGGGGGAGAGGACAAGTTGGGTGGGGGGGTGGACAATGTGGATGGGGGGTGGAGAGGTCAAAGTGGGTGGGGGGGAGAGGGGAGGACAGGGTGGGGGGGAGAAGATGGGGGGGAGAGGACAATGTGGGTGGGGGGGGAGAGGACAATGTGGGTGGGGGGTGAGAGGTCAAAGTGGGGGGGGGGAGAGGAGAGGACAGGGTGGGGGTGGAGAGGTCAAAGTGGGTGGGGAGAGGAGAGGGTGGGGTGGGGTGGGAGAGGACAATGTGGATGGGGGTGGAGAGGTCAAGTGGGTGGGGTGGAGAGGTCAAAGTGGGTGGGGGGGAAGAGGAGAGGACAGGGTGGGGGGGGAAGATGGGGGGGGGAGAGGACAATGTGGGTGGGGGTGGAGAGGTCAAAGTGGGTGGGGGTGGAGAGGTCAAAGTGGGTGGGGGGGGAGAGGAGAGGACAGGGTGGGGGTGGAGGACAATGTGGGTGGGGGTGGAGAGGTCAAAGTGGGTGGGGGGGAGAGGAGAGGACAAGGTGGGGGGAGGACAATGTGGGTGGGGGGTGGAGAGGTCAAAGTGGGTGGGGGGGAGAGGAGAGGACAGGGTGGGGGGGAGGAGAGGACAGGGTGGGGGGGAGAAGATGGGGGGGGGAGGACAATGTGGGTGGGGGGTGGAGAGGTCAAGTGGGTGGGGGTGGAGAGGTCAAAGTGGGTGGGGAGAGGAGAGGACAGGGTGGGGGGGAGAGGAGAGGACAGGGTGGGGGGGAGAGGAGAGGACAGGGTGGGGGGTGGAGAGGTCAATGTGGGTGGGGGGGTGGAGAGGAGAGGACAGGGTGGGGGGGTGGAGAGGACAATGTGGGTGGGGGGGAGGACAGGGTGGGGGGGGGGAGGACAGGGTGGGGGGGGGGAGAGGACAATGTGGGTGGGGGTGGAGAGGTCAAAGTGGGTGGGATGGAGAGGAGAGGACAGGGGGGGGGGTGGAGAGGACAATGTGGGTTGGGGTGGAGAGGTCAAAGTGGGTGGGGATGGAGAGGAGAGGACAGGGTGGGGGGGGTGGAGAGGACAATGTGGGTGGGGGTGGAGAGGTCAAAGTGGGTGGGGATGGAGAGGAGAGGACAGGGTGGGGGGGGTGGAGAGGACAATGTGGGTGGGGGTGGAGAGGAGAGGACAATGTGGGTGGGGGTTGGAGAGGTCAAAGTGGGTGGGGATGGAGAGGAGAGGACAGGGTGGGGGGGGGGGGTGGAGAGGACAATGTGGGTTGGGGGGGGGCAGAACTCGTCCCCTCAAGGCATCGGATGAGAGGCGCGGGCACACATTGCCGCCGAAGGAACACGCCGCAGCTCCCTGCCCGATGAGACACTTCATCCCCATACACAGTGGGTGAGAGCCGCCGTAACTAGTGACCTGACCGCTCTCTCTTCACGCAACCCTCACCTTTCACCGCCGCCGCCATCACCGCCCTCTCTGGAAGACGACGCTTGCTTGCGTGTGAGGTCACCATCATGCGTAATCACGTACAGTGCGTACCCGTGATGCCTGCTGGGAGTTGTAGTCGCATTCAGGAAATTTCAGTGTTATGAGAGAGTCAAAAGTCAAGATAGACACAAATTGCTGGAATAACTCAACGGGCCAGGCAGCATCTCTGGATAGAAGGAATGGGTGACCCGATACATCATCCATCCCTTCTATCCAGAGATACTGCCTGCCCCGCTGAGTTATTCCAGCATTTTGTGTCTATCTTTGGTGTTATCCAGCATCTGCAGCTCCTTCCTACACATCAATTGTCAAGAATGTTTTATTGTCATATGTCCCAGATAGAACAATAAAATTCTTACTTGCAGCAGCACAACAGAATATGTAAGAGAGAGTCAAGATTCCCACACTGATCTTTCTATCCTGGGCCTCCTCCACTGTCAGAGTGAGGTCAAACACAAATTGGAGGAACAGCACCTCATATTTCCCTTGGGAAGCTTACAACCCAGCGATATGAATATTGATTGTGTAGGTCTTGGGCAGAGCAGTTGCCAAATCAAATTGCAATGAATCCTGGTAGGATGCTTTCCATGTGAATAAAGAAACTGCAGATACTTGTTTAAACTGAAGATAGACACAAAATGCTGGAGGAACTCAGCGGGTCAGCAGCATCTCTGTAGAAATGGAACAGGGTTTCAGGTCTATATCGACGGGACCATGGAGAGAGTCAATAGCTTCAAATTCCTGAGTGTGCATATTTCTGAAAATCTTTCCTGGACCCAGCACTTTGATGCAATTATCGAGAAAGCCCATCAACTAATTAAACCGAGGCTAGAACTTTTTAAATATCGACACTTCTAAAAAAAAAAAAAACTGGAGAGTCAAATGCAACGAAATTTCATTCTAGGTGCACTGTGTATAGGTGTATATCTGAATGACAATAAAGTTTTCATTCATTCATCAACTCCTCTACTTCCTGAGACGATTGCAGAGATTTGGTACGTCAAATAAGACTCTCTTGAACTTCTACAGATGTATAGTATAGCCCAGTCAATCACGGGTTCTGACCTTCCTATTGTAGATCAGTGCATGCTCCTTTAACATAGTGACCTCACCACTACTAACCACTCCCCATTATCTTCAGTATAATTGTAGCCTCCCCACCCCCAGCTCTCTCTCTAGCTCCGGTGACAGACCACGAACAGCTCGGGCACTATGTGTGTGTATGATTACTATGTCTGCAATAAACTAGTAGTGAAGACTTCACATGTCTGACAAGTCTTTACACCTATCTTCGAAGGGATTCACAGGAGTCGCTGCCTCAACAGAAACTCACACCACCCTGGCCACACACTGCCATCCTGGCCACACACATTTCACCCCTGCCATCGGGAAGAAAGTACAGAAGCCTGAAAACTGTAGCGTCCATGTTTAGGAACATTTTTTTCCCTACAGCTCTCAGGCTAGGAAGGATAGGAAGGTGGATAGGAATACTTTATTGTCACATGTGACTAGGCAGAGTGGGATTCTTTGCTTGCATACACAATGTATACAAATATATGTATATAGTAAATACTACAACCTCCAATAAGCTCTGAACTACATAGACTTGGGGGAATTGGTTTTGTCCTTCTGCACTATTATTGTTTGTTTGTTTTGTTATGTGTACGTGTCATAAGGTCATAATGTCACAAGTGATAGGAGTAGAATTAGGCCATTCGGCCCATCAGGACTAGTGTATATATAGAAAAAATATATATACATATATATACACACACACTCATATATACACAGGCCCCTTAGCCCAGTGTGTCTGCTGATTGAGATGCCCCATCTGGTCTCTGGTTGTCTGATCCTTTCATATTCATTTAAATGTCCAAGTGTCTGGGGAAAGAGAGCATCTTAGTTTATTTAGTTTGTGTGTGAGTGTGTGTATAATATGTATGCATATGTCACTGACCTATTTTTTCTCCTTTATTATAGTCTGCAATAAATAGTGTTATAGTGTTTAGTGTTGTGTCTTGCATGGCTTGTGTTGCGAGATGGCGATCGACGTCATCGCGCCGAGGCCCCGCCACGCCCTTCCCCCGCCCTTTATTGTGACGTCACAGTGGGCGGAGGGCGGGGCTTGTTGTTGGGGGGTGGGTGGGGGGGGTGGTTAGTTCGCGCGCGTGCGCGCTGCCCGGACCCGTCGGGCGTCAGGAAGTCAGCGCGAGCCGGTGGGGGCGGGGGGGCCGGCGGGAGTGAGTGAGAGGGAGAGGGAGAGGGAGAGGGAGAGAGTTGTCCGCTAAACTTCGACGCCCCAAAAACAACAAAAACAAAAAAACATGACAGAGTTCGACGCCAACCCGTTCGCGGACCCGGTGGAAATAAATCCCTTCCAGGTAAAGAAAGCCGTCGCGCTTTCGTGTTTGTTTGTTTGTTTGTTCGTCGATGGGAAAACGAAGTGAACGAGCGGAAGGTTTGTTCGGCTGGGCCTCAGTCGTTGAGGCGGATCCTCGAGCGAAACCTAACCTGCTGGCTGGTGGTGATTGACGGGGCGCTCGGCCAATGGAGAGGCAGCCCGTGGTCGACCCTGCCCCCAAAAGGGGGCGGGACGTGGCCAGGCGGTTGATCAAGTTAGATTGGCGCGGCACAGCCTTTGCCTGTCGGACAAAACTTTAGTGGAAAAGTTATTGGCGAAAGGGTGCTGGCGTCCTTCATTGACAGATTCAGGCTTTTGTTTCCCCCCCTCCCCCAAAACTTTAAATTAGAGTGTGAACCTGGCAAGGGTTTAAAGTGGGTAGGAAGGAACTACAGACGTGTAGGAAAGAACTGCAGATGTTGGTTTAAATTTTCAGTGGAGCAGACCCATTCCTTCTCTCTACAGATGCTGCCTGTCCCGCTGAGTTATTCAAGGAACTGGCTTAAGCCGAAGATTGTCACAAAATGCTGGAGTAGCTCAGCTCACTTGCAGTCTGAAGAAGGGTGTCGATCCTGAACGTCACCCATTCGAGATGCTGCCTGACCCGCTGACTTCCTCCAGCATTTTGTATCTATCAAGGGTTTAAGGTGAAGCAGGAAACAGGTGCAGCGCACTCCTTAAGAAAGGCCAATCCCAGAGTTTGAGTAACGTCCACACCCATTCCATCATGTCGTCATTTTTTAAAATAAACTAGAGTTGCTCTTTAAAATGAAGTACCATTTGGGAATATTTTTGCACGGATTTGCAACATAGGAGCAAAGCATTCAGAAATCAAGACAAAAGGCACAGGTATTATATCTGGAGACAATCCAATCCAATCCAACTTTATTTGTTAAGCACTTTAAAACAACCAATGTTGGCCAAAGTGCTGTACAGAAGAATAAACAAGACATCATAAACAGACAACATAACAGAACATAACATAACAGCTCACACGAGGCGCAAAAATTACATATGAAATGTTGTAGGGAAGACTATCCATACAAATAATAAAAAGAGGTAGAAAAAAAAATGACACAACACACTATAAGAAATTCAACACAAAATGACACAACACACTATAAGAATCACAAAGTGTTGGAGTAACTCAGCAGGTCAGGCAGTATCTGGAGAAAATGGACGAATGATTTTATTTGTTGGGATCTTTCTTCAGACTGAGAGTTTTTGTTACAGGCACTATATCTGGAGATGCAGTTAGAATCACTTGTCATCATTATTCAGCAGAACCCTAGCTTTTGTGATGAAACTGCCTTGAACTGAAACGTTGACTGTTTTGATCTCCAAAACTGCTGTATAACTTGCTGAGTCTTTGTTCTTCAGATTTTCAGCATCTTAAGTTTATTTATCTGCTTTTTGGTTGCGTGCTTTTGGTGCTACACAGGCTGTCTTCCAGCCATCATGTCATTACGTTACTTGTCCTTCTTCTTACCCTGCTTACCTTTTGCCACCATAAGCCACTCTGACCATTGAGTAGTTAATCCCATCTCCTCACTGTATGCTGGGCAAATAAATTTCTCTTAACTTTAGATTTGTTTATCTATGTTTACCTAATCAAATGTTTTCATTGTTTCAACTTATTGCACACCTATTTTCTCCTTTTCCAGAGAAGACTGGGACTATTTAATATTTCCTGATTATTCACCTTGTATTTTTTTTCCATCTTCAATGCATTTTATGATCATAACTGTTTGTTGGGACTATGTGTGGTCTATTTTATCTCATCACTTCCTTGACGTAGAAATGTTGCTGCATCCTTATTTACAAATTGACTTAAATTGTCCAGTTCTACATTTTTATTCTATTTTTTTGTAAACTATCCCAAATTTATTATGGTATTTATCTATACCATTATATGTGGACCTTTATTTCTGCCTCCAAATACCATAAAGATCTTAAAAATAGTTTCAGAGTTGTATCTGGTGGTTTTGAAGAAAGTAAGACATCAAAGTTTTGTGAATTTAGTTACAAAGGTATCATCAGCAGGTCAGATAGCATCTATGGAGAAAAGGAATAGGTGATGGTTTGGTCGAGACCCTTCTTCAGACTGAGAGTCAGGGGAAGGGGAAACGAGAGATATAATCGGTGATATCGAGAGATATAGGCGTTGGATTAAATTTGACATTAAACCACAAAGATCAATTGAGAACGAAGGAATAAAGAAAAGGCTCAAGGAGGAAATTCCTGAGCCTAGTCAAGGAATCTGAAACTACAGCACCATCGTTAAATGACAATTCAAGAATTGGAGTAACATGAGGCTATAAAGTAGAGCAAGAAAACTGGGATCGTTGTTTTATAATTAATGCATTACTCAACATTGAACCACCTAGGTTAACAAACCTGGGTGGTGGTGGTGGTGATCTGAAGAAGTCTCGACCCGTAACATCGCCTATTTCCTTCGCTCCATAGATGCTGCCTCACCCACTGAGTTTCTCCAGCATTTTTGTCTACCTTGGGTGGTGGTGAGTGTGACCTGGTACCGAATAGGATGCAGGCAGGAAATTCTGGGTAAATCCAAATTTACTGAGGATTGAAGGAAGATAAAAATCATGAAATTCATAAATGGGGTCCTGGTTTGAACTCAAAAACTCTTATGTTTAGTGGTGATTAAAGCAAGAGTCAAGAGTGTTTAATTGACATATGTACTGACAATGGAACAATAAAATTATTACTTGGCCCATTAACACTATAACACACAAATAAATATGTGATCATCAGTAATACAATGCCAGGCCCCATAATAGTGCAAAATCAAACTCCATAGTGCAATCAGACCAAAGTCGGATTATAGTTAGTTAGTATTGTGCCATGTTCAAGAGCCTGATTGGTGCTGGGAAGAAGCTGTTCTTGAACATGAATGTAATGGTTCTCGGGCTTCTGTACAATCACCTTCATGGTAGAGAGATGGGAGCATGGCCAGGATGGTGTGAGTCTTTTGATGATACTAGCTGCCTTTTTGAGGCAGTACCACCTTCAGTGGTGGGGAAGTCAGAACCTGTAATGGATTGGACAATGTTTACCACTTTCCGCAGCCCCTTGAGTGTTTGCATTACCCAACCAGGCCATGATGCAACCAGTCAGTAAGCACAGTGGGATTATAGAATTAACTGTTAATTCTTCTTATCAAGTCCACATCACAAGATTAGAAATTGTTCAGCTAGAGCTGAACACACTACTCGGCATCTGCATACAGTTGCGTCTTGCGCTTCTTGTGCGTGGTGGTGGAAAGATTGGTGGAAACAGGGCAACGATGTGAACGCTCTTTCCTTGACCCCAACTGTTAAGTTATAGCAGAAGAAGTAGGGCAGCAAAGGAGGAACGTGGTCAGGTGAACAATTAGTAAAAGCTCATTGCATCTGGAGTAGATCTATGTTCTTCGATTGGATTCCCCAGTGATATCATTGTCTGGGATTCTTTTTCCATTATTTCACTTCTCTGAATTTAGCAGCTAGGCTGCAAAAATGCTTTTCTTTTGGATTTAGTTGCATATTTTCCAAAGTTTAGGTGCTTCCAGAGAGGGTATACTTTTGCATTTAAAAACATGCGCATGTATTTGGCACATTGGATTAAAATTCTAGCAATGTACATACAGTGTATTCAATTACACACTTTTAAATATTTATTTAACGGCTGTAAAGTTTTCTCGCTTAAGATGGACTAAGGAGAAGACTTAAATTTCAGTTTCAACAAGCAGAAGAGTAAGAAAAGATTCTCCACAGCTGAGGTCGTGTGACTCCCTATCCCTTAAAATGGCCTGAAAGGCTTCAAAGTTGCTATGTCAACACTGAAAAAGGGTAAAATTGGACAGTCTACCCAACTGACTTTTTTGTTGCACTCTTTTCTCCTCTCACCATACAGCCTTGCAAATTCTTTCCTTTCAGATAATTTTCATTTCATTTAAATAAATCAATTCAACCTTCAAAGTCAATTGGTAAATCTATTTTGTACCCTTTACATATTTCCTGCAGTGTTGTGCCCAGAATTGGACACAGTGCTCCAGTTCTGCCACAGCAATGACTATAAAGGTTTCTTCCTTGCTCTCGTACTCCATGCCTCTGCTTATAATCAATTTCACAATCTGCTGCACCCCTTTCATCAAAATATACACAGATGCATGCTGATTTCTATTCTGGTATCTGCTGTTATAAGTCATATTTAGATTATATTGTCCCTTAGTTTTTCTATCAAGATGCAGTGATTCATATTTCTCATTACATAGTGATTAATTTCACCATGCTACCGGCATCTTCATTGTTCATGACATCTCAGCCGCAGTACTGAAGAGTGGTCCAGCTGTTGCGATGCCGTTCCAGTACAATTTTAAAAAACTGGTATTTATCATTGATGTGAAAAATTGCTCAATTGTTCTGTTAACAAAAAACTGGGTAACTTGAATACCTCGCCTCAACCTTGGATCAAAGCATTGAATTTTAGAGATGAGAGAGCAAGTCTTCCTTTCACACAAAGGCAATACTTGATTGTGGCATCAAGGTTTCTTGATAAAACAGATATGAAAGGGAAAATGTAAGCTTTATCTGACTGAATACAGTAGGACTAAACCATCGTGGGCTGATAACGTATGCCACAAATTCCAGACAGACTCCTAATAACCTATCCTTAATGAACACCACTGAATTATCAGTAATTATCATGGAAGATCTCAAAGGAAACTAAACTGGACTAACCACTGTCTTTGCCGATTAATGCATGTGTAGTATAACTACAAGAGCAAGTCAGGTTGAGCATCCTGTGTTAAGGGGTGATAGACTCCTTACTGACATCCACTACAAACCTACCGACTCCCATGGCTATCTGGACTACACTTCTTCCCACCCTGCTTCCTGTAAGGACTCCATCCCCCACTCCCAATTCCTCCGTCTACGCCGCATCTGCTCCCAGGATGAGGCGTTCCACACCAGGGCATCTGAAATGTCCTCATTCTTCAGGGAACGGGGGTTCCCCTCCACCATAGATGAGGCTCGCACCAGGGTCTCTGCCATACCCCGCAACACTGCTCTCTCTCCCCATCCCCCCACTCACAACAAGGGCAGAGTCCCCCTAGTCCTCACCTTTCACCCCACCAGCCGTCACATACAACAAGTGATCCTCCGTCAGTTTCGCCACCTCCAACGTGACCCCACCACTCGCCACATCTTCCCATCTCCCCCCATGTCTGCCTTCCGCAAAGACCGCTCCCTCCGTAATTCCCTTGTCAATTCTTCCCTTCCCTCCCCTCCCATACCACCCCCTCCCCTGGTACTTTCCCTTGCAACCGCAAGAGATGCAACACTTGTTCCTTCACCTCCCCCCTCTACTCCATTCAAGGACCCAAGCAGTCGTTCCAGGTGCGACAGAGGTTCACCTGCATCTCCTCCAACCTCATCTATTGCATCCGCTGCTCTAGATGCCAGCTGATCTACATCGGTGAGACCAAGCGGAGGCTTGGCGATCGTTTCGCCGAACACCTCCGGTCGGTCCGCAATAACCAACCTGACCTCCCGGTGGCTCAGCACTTCAACTCCCCCTCCCATTCCGTATCTGAACTCTCTGTCCTGGGTCTCCTCCATGGCCACAGCGAGCAACACCGTAAATTGGAGGAAATGCACCTCATATTCCGCTTGGGCAGTCTACATCCTGGGGGCTTGAACATTGAATTCTCCCAATTCTGCTAGCCCTTGCTGTCCCCTCCCCTTCATCAGCCATCCGGTTGTCTCCTCCCCCAGCCCTCGGGCTCCTCCTCTGCCTTTTTCCTTTTTTTCCTTTCTTCTCCCCACCCCCTATCAGTCTGAAGAAGGGTTTTGGCCCAAAACGTTACCTATTTCCTTCGCTCCATAGATGCTGCTGCACCCGCTGAGTTTCTCCAGCATTTTTGTGTACCTGTGTTAAGGAGCTTGCTTCCTGGTACCACAAAGCCTTTATACCACCTGTGTGGCATGATGTAATGCTGTTTGCTTGCCTTGAAGATAGAACTCCAACACCATCCAGGGGAAAGTTGAATTGGCAATCCATTCAATCCCCCAAATGTGTATTCCTTTAGTGTTGCACAATGTCAGCTGTGGGTGCCATCTATAAAATGTATTCCTAAGCTTTTAAGACAATGCCTTGTAATATCTTGAATAAAAGACAGCAGGCAGATGAGGGATATTTGCCCTTGCAGGTTCCCCTCCAAATTGCACACCTGCATTGGAAATATATTGCCTTTCCTCTGTTGTATATGAATCCTGTTGTTGAACAGAACAGTGAGGACCACCTCTGCAAGAAGGACTGCAGCAGTTCATGAAGGTGGCTTATCAGTACCAATTAGCAATTAGGGATAGTCAATAAATGGTACATTTTCCCATGATGCCCACATCCCAAAAAACAAATAAACTATTTCAAATGCATTTAAAGGGCGTTTCCTTACTAATTGAAAAAGTCACAGTTAACGCTCTTGATTCTGTATCATTATTTATAAGGTTGCAGACCTATCAAAGTACAACTACACAAAATAATCTAGTTAACTCCCAAGAAAGAACAATATGAAATTTATTTTTGATGTGATGCTATAAAAATATTCACTTTAGTTTGCGCTTTATTTTACCTTATTTCCTCCGTAATTTTCAACGTACTGGTGAAATATAACAATTCTGTGCAGGTTTAACTATCACAGTAAAAATAAATCACGGCTTTATGCAAACTATTAAGATTGTTTACTGTCTACCAATGCAATCTTTGCACGTGGACATACATGTGAATTTGTGCCTGGCAAATTCAATATCTTGTATTCTGGTTGGGTAGTTTATAGCCCAAAGGTATGAACATTGAAATGTTCAATTTCTGGTAACCCATGTTCTTCTCTCACTCTCCATCCATCCGCCTCTGGTCCCCTCACATTCGTCTCCCTCCCCCTTTTAGCTCATCCACCTCCTACGCACGCATTACACCCACCCGATCTCCTCCCCATCTGTCGGTTCCTTATGCCGTTCACCTCTCTCTAATAGTTCCCATCATCACCTTTCTTATCTGATTTCAGAACCGGTTGCCTTTATGCTCCTGTTAATCACCCTCCGGCATTTGTCTCCGCCCCACCTGGCTTCGTCTGCCCTTTAGATTGACTCAAAATGCTGGAGTAACTCAACGGCTCATGCAGCATCTCTGGATAGAAGGATAGAAGACCCTTCTTCACAATGAGAGTCAGGGAGAGAGAGACATAGTGATAAGGAAGGCTCCATCTCCATCTGCATTTCCACGGCCCTTTCCTTTGTCAGCTTCTGTCACCCTCCCCAACCTGACTCCACCTGCCAATCTAACCCCCGTCTCAACCTTACCTGCCCTGTTTTACTCCTCTTCACTCTGTCGCCATGCCAATTTTTCGGGTCAACTCTACATATCTTCCCACCACAGATGTTGCTCGATCTACTGAGTTTCTTCTTCAGTTTGGTTTTGCTCTAATTCCAGAATCTGCAGTCCCGTGTGTGTCCATGAATTTTATCATATTGTTGTATTTATACCATGATGTTTCTGTCTATTAGTCGCATGAATCTAGGCAAAGATATTTAGTGACTTATTTCACTCTGACTGCCATAGCCAAGTCCAATTCCATTCTTGTTTGATGTTTTTAAAGAAACCTCAGCACTGAACAATGATTAACAAAACTCATGTGTAAGAAAGAACTGCAAATGCTGGTTTAAATCAAAGGTAGACGCAAAATGCTGGAGCAACTCAGTGAGACAAGCAGCATCTCTGGAGAGAAGGAATAGGTGACGTTTTGGGTCGAGACCCTTCTTCAGACAAAACTCATTTTGCTCTCTTCACCTCCCCCTATCTGCCCTCAGTCCCATTGAGATATACCCAATTGCAGCCACCTTTTAGTAATTCAGAGCAGACTAAGTATAGAACCTATCATGGTTTATCTGTATGCCGAGGAGGGAACTGCAGATGCTGGTATACACCGAAGATAGACACCAAATGCTGGAGTAACTCAGCGGGACAGGCAGCATCTCTGGATAGAAGGTGTCTATCCAGAAATGCTGCCTGTCCTGCTGTTACTCCAGCATTTTGTGTCTATCCACACACCAGTTGATGCATTAAGCTACTAAACCATAACTTCAAATAAATCGACAAACCAATTAAATCCCTCTTATCATAACCTCTCTCCTGTGGCACATTCTGTTTAATATTTTATACGTAATATTTTGTTAAAGAGTATATATTTTAGTTCAAAGGAGGTATTAAACATGAACCTGTGCAAAACCATTTATTAATTGGTGTCTTTCAAATGTAACAGTTACTGTAGAAGAATTAAGTATTGCATTTTCATCAGAAGGATTATAGGACATAATTTGAAAAGGGTGGAGATGGAGAGATGTTTTAATATTATTGTATATACAGCAGGGAAGGTTGAGAAAGTGGTTTAAAAAAATCGACAATATCCTCGATTTAGGAATAAATGTTACACAAATGGCTAGTGTCTGGAATCCACTACTAGGATTGTAGTGGTGGCAGGTTCAATTATAATGATTAGAGGGGAGCTGGCGAGATATTTAAAAGGAAAGCCTGAGAAGGTGATGAGGGAGTGGCAATTGCTAGATTTGAGCTACATAGAATCAGTGACCCAAATGGCAATCTTCTGTGTTGTAACCTTTTCTATGATTTAAGCATCTCGTCAAGTCTCCTTTAGTGCAGACTGTCAGTGTAATATTATTTACGGCAATGTTCTGTTGGTGGAATAATTGTGTTGAATGCACAACAGTACTACAACAGTTCCCCCTTTTTTGTCCCCTTTTCACAGCATTAGTTTGTGTTTCTAAATCTTTTGTATCAGTTGTTTTTGATACAAATCAGCCTTAAACTAGATGTGCCGTTCTGGAAAAAATAAAGAATTTTAATAAGTAATCTACATGAATGGAAGCTACAGTGATGCCGCAGTGAGTGCTGCTGCCTTATAATTCCAACAACCTGGATTTGATTCTGACCTGTTGTTGCAGAGTTTGCATGTATTCCCGGTTACTGCATTTGTTTCCTCGGATGCTTCAGTTTTCGGATGCTGTTACTGAATTGTCAGGGATAACAAAAGAATATCATTTTAAAGTTTCTTATGTTACTGTTTATTATTTCAGGTTGTTCATAGTTGATACAAGCCAATTTTCAAAAAAAATTCTATTTATCGATCTAATTTGTTAATAAATTAATGAACCTTGAGTAAGATGTTTGTTGCATGGGAACCACGGGTTATCTATATTTTAGGAATATAAACCTTGTATTATTCCTTTAATTTATATTCTAAGAAATTTAATTTAAACAAATTAATACCATAAAATTTTAGAAAAATAATATTGTAATGGATCTCCCTGGAGGAATATACCAAAATTAGGCAAATTATATTTATTATCCATGTTTCTCTGGCATTTAATTTTTAATTTATTACATTTTTTACCAGGAGGTTAATTTTTTAACCTCCTGGTGAAGGAAATGAAGAAATGTAAGTTAACAATAGCTGAGAACATCATTAAAGGGCCTGTCCCTCTTACGCGGCCTTTTCGGCGACTGCCATCATAGGTCGCCGAAAATTTTCAACATGTTAAAAATTCAGTGGCGACCAGAAAGACGCTACAACCCTTTGGGTGACTAGGAGACCTCTCACGGCCATAGAGGCGACCCCCTGGCGACCTCTCACGACCATACAGGCGACCCCCTGGTGACATGCCCCCTGGTGACACCCCACGACATGTCGCCTGTATGGTCGTGAGAGGTCTCCTAGTCACCCAAGAAGTCGTAGCGTCTTTCTGGTCGCCGCTGAATTTTCAACATGTTGAACATTTTCGGCGACCTATGACGGGTGCCGGCAGTCGCCGAAAAGGTCGTGTAAGTGGGACAGGCTCTTAACCTTGAAGGCCTTTGTTATCTTATTTTTGAAAAAGAGTTCAATCTGGTAATGAGGAGGAAGTTCTTTTTACTAGTAGCCACTGAGCAAAACTTAACTGATTTTTTTTTGCATTGTTAGGCACAAAGACACATAGTTTGACCAATCTTGTCTAGGTTTTATGGTTTAAATTAATTTAAGCATTGGAGTTGAAAGCTGGCTTGTGCATCTTTTCATCAAATGTAATTAGGTTGATGCTTAAAATGATCAACAATTGGAATTGAGTTGTAATCTTGGATGCCACTGGATTTTTTGAAGCACTTCGACCTGGCACTGGAATTTTCCAGTAGCGTTTGCACTAAACATTTGATTTTACACTGGTTTCTTTTTCCAGTAGCAACTGGTACTGGATTTTGTGACTTGCAAGCAGCTTGTCAATTAGGTTATAATAACGGTTGGTGTTTTGAAATACGCAGCTGATTGATGTGGGATGATGCAGCTAACATTGGATCAGTTTTATCAGTAGGGAAGGGTTCCTGCTCAAACATTCCAATGCTATGTCTGCATGTTAGAATCAAACTTTGGCTGCTGGTGGCACTTATTGCACCACCCTACATTCATGCCAAAGTTGGAGTGTGGCCTTTCAGGAAATGGATAACATTTCATAGAAAATAGGTGCAGGAGTAGGCCATTTGGCCCTTTGAGCCAGCACCACCATTCAATATGATCATAGCTGATCATCTAAAATAATTACACCGTTTCTGCTTTTTCCTCATATCTCTTGATTCCTTTAGCCCTAAGAACTACATCTAACTCTTTCTTGAAAACATCCTGTGAATTTGCCACCACTGCCTTCTGTGGCAGAGAATTCCACAGATTCACAACTCTCTGGGGGAAACAAATTGTCCTCATCCCAGTCCTAAATTGCATACCCCTTATTTGTAAACTGTGACCCCTGGTTGTAGACATCCCCAACATCGGGAATATTTTTCCTGCATCTAGCCTGTCCAATCCTTTAAGAATTTTATGTGTCTATAAGATCCCCTTTCATTCTTCTAAATTCCAGTGAACACAGGCCCAGTCGACCCATTCTTTCAATTTCAATACCTAAATTCTGTTTTTATGGTGTTTTTAATGCAGCGAATATGCTTATGAGCAGCATTGTCATTTATGCCAAGTTACATTAGTGTGAGTGACCAAAACTTGGCTAAAGACACAAAGCATAAGCAAAAAGGAGTAGACCATTTAATTCCTTACACCTGCTTTGCCATTCAAGGATATCATAGGATGATATTTTAACTCATTGCAACTTTTCCAAGCTTGATCACTTATTTTGAGAATGAGACTCTTAGTTCTGGAGGTCCATCCAGGGAAACATCATCCCTGCATCTACCATGTCAAAACTGGAAGAATTTGTCCCCTCGACATGACTGGGAATAAGAGAAAAATAAGTTCGCTCTAATTTGCGGAGAAGGTGGGGGAGGGATGTCTTCTCCCAATGACGGCTTATGCATGTCCCACTGTGCAACTGCCTCACAACTTCTACTATCATTTTGTATGATCAAACAGGGGTTAAGAGACTCGGTCCCCTAATCCAAATTGAAATAGACTTGGAATTAATGGAGCTGCTTGAAGATGATGTAGGGAGTTACAGAACTCGCCATCCTTACATCTGATGATATGGCTACCAATGTGGAGTGATTGACCCTCTGGATGCACACGATTGTGAAAACTGGTACCTCTTGAATGGAGTAGGACTGGAGGAGATTGCGATGGGAACCATGAAGTGTTTTGAAAACTGGGATGCAAATTTTGGAATGAAACCATTGACTACTTAAGATAGACACAAATAGCTGGAGTAACTCAGCGGGAGAGGCAGCATCTCTGGAGAGAAGGAATGGGTGATATTTTGGGTCGAGACCCTTCAGACTTGTTAGGGATAAGGGAAACGAGAGATATAGATGATGATGTAGAGAGACCGCTTAATATCAGCTAAATAACTCCGATTACTCCTTGAGCCAACAATGCTAATGTGAAATGAAATGTTTAAGAAGTTAAATTGAGAATTTTTCAGTCTTTTTATGCTGGAATTCTTCACAGTCAAGGCTGAATTGATAATGGTGGTGTGTAATTAAATTGCATGAGGCAGAGGATAGACATTCAATCATATGTAACTCAAATTCAATTAGGCTGATCTTGTTTATTCCGGAGAGATTTTGCGAATAGATGTGCATGTATTCCTCGTGAATACTCTCTACAGTGTTATACTAAGAATAAAATGTAATTTATTAACTCTTCTCTTCAGGGTGATGGCCACCTGTGACTTATTATTTTAATGCAGCAACCATGCATCTCTGTTGCCATTCAGATTTAGTGATGCCAGAGGATATGTGTCCACGCACACTATATATAAACTATTCTTGCAGTTATGGTGGTACAGGTAATGCTACCCCAGATCTGAAGGAGAGCTTCTGGCTCCTAAATTGTCAATCTTTGCCTTCACTATGAGAATTGGTTCAAGTAAGCATGGTTGTTTCCTCCTTCTATTAACAAACTACCAATATTGAAGCTGGCACGTAAAAAAATAAAATAGCTTGTCTAAGAGGCCAGAAGGGATCTAGCAAATGAGGATATGTTTAATCACTGAGAGAATCTTTCATAAATTGCTGGGATAAAGATATGGACTAAAATATGCAGCTTGGCATTCTACTTTGTATAATTATTTCCCATTATTATTGTTCTGTGGAATAGGCCCTACAATTTTGTTTTATAAGTGATAGAGAGGAGGAAGAGATTGCCAAATAAATGATTGAAACAATATAATGAGCACTTGAACAAAACTCATCTAATCCATCTATCCACATCAGTTTTGTTTTATAGTTTATAGTTATCTGTGAATGAATCTAGATTTTATTCTGTTTTGGGGAAGTAAGAAAATTGAACCTTGTTTTAATTGGCGGTGTTTATCCGAAAGTATTTAAACTCACAGCCTCTTTTTGCCTTCTCAGGATCCTTCGGTAACTCAGCTGGCTAATGCCAACCAGCAAGGTATTGATGATTTTAATCCATTCACTGAGAACAGCAGGCTGGTAAGTTTCAACATTGTTGATATCTTGTCCTCCTTTTAGTTCCACGGAGCAAACTTTAACAGTGGTCCTTCTTCCTAGCTCAGTTGTAGAAGACTTCTATTGGCAGTTTTCTTCAGATTTGCAGGAGCAAAGTGATTGTTCAGACATGTTCTGTGCACAAATGTTTTTGGCTACAACACTTGAATTCTCAGCTTTAGCTGATGAGGGGTATCCAGCAGTGTTTCCCCATCAGGTAGATGTATTTTTTTAGTAACAATTAATTGCTGGGAAGGAGGCAGGTGGGAGTGGCATTGAACAGGGTTGTAATTTGTTGGTTAAGCTTGCCGCACACCACAAGCTACTGGAAGTCCCTCAGTTAAGCTTGGTATGCAAATTGTCAATCATTGATTAGGCCATCTTATAAAACTCATGAGAAGGGACCCAAACATGTTGGATCCCACCCACGTTCTCCCTGTGCATGTGTGGAATTTCAATGGGCTTGTTGGCCCTGGAAGTAAGACCACCACATTTTTGACAGGAAACCATGCAGCCTCTGTGTCAAAGGTTCTGATGTTAATACCTATTTTATTTATTTTGTCTACATTTACATTATTAAAAGTCTGTAACTTTGAAAGTGGGTTTATCCGTAGTTTCACTTTCACTGGCGTTCCACACCAGGGCATCCGAAATGTCCTCATTCTTCAGGGAACGGGGCTTCCCCTCCTCCACCATAGATGAGGCTCGCACCAGGGTCTCTGCCATACCCCGCAACACTGCTCTCTCTCCCTATCCCCCCACTCACAACATGGGCAGAGTCCCCTTAGTCCTCACCTTTCACCCCACCAGCCGTCACATACAACAAGTGATCCTCCGTCAGTTTCGCCACCTCCATCCAACGTGATCCCACCACTCGCCACATCTTCCCATCTCCCCCCATGTCTGCCTTCCGCAAAGACCGCTCCCTCCGTAACTCCCTTGTCAATTCTTCCCTTCCCTCCCGTACCACCCCCTTCCCGGGTACTTTCCCTTGCAACCGCAAGAGATGGAACACTTGTCCCTTCACCTCCCCCCTCGACTCCATTCAAGGACCTAAGCAGTCGTTCCAGGTGCGACAGAGGTCCACCTGCATCTCCTCCAACCTCATCTATTGCATCCGCTGCTCTAGATGTCAGCTGATCTACGGTGAGACCAAGCGGAGGCTTGGCGATCGTTTCGCCGAACACCTCCGCTCGGTCCGCATTAACCAATCTGACCTCCCGGTGGCTCAGCACTTCAACTCCCCCTCCCATTCCGTATCTAACCTCTCTGTCCTGGGTCTCCTCCATGGCCACAGCGAGCAACACCGGAAATTGGAGGAAATGCACCTCATATTCCGCTTGGGCAGTCTACATCCTGGGGGCATGAACATTGAATTCTCCCAACTCTGCTAGCCCTTGCTGTCCCCTCCCCTTCATCAGCCCTCTGGTTGTCTCTTCCCAGCCCTCGGGCTCCTCCTCCATCTTTTTTCCTTTCTTCTCCCCACCCCCTATCAGTCTGAAGAAGGGTTTCGGCCCGAAACGTTGCCTATTTCCTTCGCTCCATAGATGCTGCGGCACCCACTGAGTTTCTCCAGCATTTTTGTGTACCTCCGTTTCACTTTAAATGTTGGGTGTGTTGTTTTGTCCAGTGTGGTAGTTAAATTGATTTCAAATAGTACAGGTCACGCAAACATGACTAAACTGGATTTTTAAAATAATTTGGGGAAATAATGGGTTCCAGCATTGACATAAATAACTACCAGATGTTCCTTAGATAGTGATAATTGGGGTGATTCCCACGCTTTGTTAGATCTGTGTAATTTGTGTACTTTTATCAGTTGGCATAATGCATTCAGTTTTTCTCCTACCTGATGTCTCGCTCCCAACCTATTGGGAAATGTTAGCCACTCACCGGGAGTACAGTCCGCATCACCAACCTTGGCTATATACACTTCACTGAGTGTGGGGCTGAAAACATGGCTAAGTTGCATGTAGTTCCAACATAGTTTATTCAGCATGAGAATATTCTCTTCTTGTTCCTCATCCAGGTCATGAAGCTCATTGTTGTACCCTATTAACCTTCTGGTTTAAAATTAGTTAACTTGATCAGGAGATTGGCCCCAATGTGCAAGGCACATGACTTGCACGTCTGAAGAAGGGTTTCGACCCGAAACATTGCCTATTTCCTTCGCTCCATAGATGCTGCCTCATCCGCTGAGATTCTCCAGCATTTTTGTCTACCTTCGATTTTCCAGCATCTGCATTTCCTTCTTAAACATGACTTGTTATTTTATGTTGACCTAATCCAGGGGGTGGGAGATTGCAACCTTCACGTGGTCGGCCCTGTTTCGACTAATGCAATCAACCCGGCGTGCACAATCAAACAAGATCAAATAGAACAAGTTGTCCTACAACTTTAGGCTGTGCGCGCCATACGCAAGAAGAAGAACCTAATCCAGGATTATATTTGTGATTGTTATTTACTGTATAAAGTGAGAAGGTTTTGTTAAATACAGTATTTCTCAAAGCTATTTTTTTGCTGAAGAGATAGATTTAACCCAATAAGCACTGAACAGAATAAATTGTTTAGTGCTTATGGTATCTATTGCATTCTTTGTTATATTATTGTTTTTAATTGAATTGTTTTGTGTAGGACATCCAAATAGGCAAAATAAAACGTCATTATTTATAATAGACCAGTTAGAACAATTCTACATATAGATTTACAACAATTGTGCTTTAATAATACTGCAGCGATTTATGGACCATGAATAAGAGAATGTATTTGTCACTTTGGTTGCGCAATGAATTCTGAATTCTAACGTTCAGTGCTATATAAAGTTGGATAAGGCACAGGGGTTAATTCTTACATTTTACTGGTTCAGATGGGCATAACATGTCATGGACAATATCCGAATGAAAGCAATACATTCACATGCTGTCTTGGCCTAAATTGCTGCTCCTTCCCCCTCCCCTCCTCAACAAAGCGACAGTTGTTTGTTCAGCTTGCAGCTCGCCATTGCTGATATAAGATGGCTACTGTGTCTGCTCATAAACACTGGGTGCACTTTAAAAACAACTTGTGGCAACATGAGGCATGGTATACATGAGTTTTAGTTTTACTGTATATTTTCTACAATCACAAATGACCTTTATTGCAGATTTGATTCCTGATGTGTGGAAAGGGTCTGATGATATTCAATTCAAAGTTAGCACCTTGGTATGTTCCTAATTTTATTTTTACTCTTTAGACTCCTGCTGCAACAGATACCAAAGTTCCAAATGCACCGAAGGTTGCTCCTTCTCAGCCAGCAATCTTGCAGCCTACAGTGGAACCCAGTCCTCAGGTATGCTAAATAATGGAATGTTATGGAATTCTGTTGTGCAGTTAACAGGCACAATAAATGTAAAATGTTAATAGAAGCTGACTTTATTCAGTTAGTGGTATTTACTAACTTAATTCACGTAATTCAAACTGTGAATTGACAGATTGAACCAACCCATAAGAACAATCTACACCACAGATGAATGCACATTCTTTCACATAGATGGGGATGAATGATCCTGCCTAATCCATAGCATGGGGTCCCCATTCATTACCCTCCTGTGTGACATCAATTAACTCTGACTGAATATTTTCCACAGTAGATTTAAAAAACCCATGACAGTATTTGAGAGGGAGTGGATCTGAATCCGAGCCAACTGTTTTTCATTGCTGGGTAAGCTGTAGCTCTGTGTGGGGTACTCTCATCTCTTAAGTCTGATTCAAGTTTTGGTTCAAGTTCTATTCTGCAGAATAACCACACACATCTGGACTGCTCGCACAGTATTAAGGGAGTGTTACACTTCCAGAGCATTTTTTAGATGAGACACTGAAAGGAGGGATTGTCTGCTGTCTCAAGTGGAGCAAAACATCCTGTGACACTATGTCAGGGAAGAGTGAGGGAGATTTACTTGATGTTCAGACCAATATTTATTCCTTATTTAACACAGAAGAACAAATGTGTCATGCCATTGTTATTGACAGTATTTTGTGCACTAATTTGCAACCATTCATATTATTTTATAATAGTAGCAACCCATCAAAAATTGCTTGATTGACGACAGACTCTTTCATGACTTAAAAGGAATGTGGAAAAAAAGAGTAGTTTGAATAAATAATAACACTTGGGCTGCACGGTGGTGCAGCGGTAGAGTTGCTGCCTTGCAGCGCTCGCGGCACCGGAGACCCGGTTCGATCCCCACTATGGGCGCTGTCTATACGGAGTTTGTACGTTCTCTCCATGACCTGCGTGGGTTTTCGAGATCTTTATTTCCTCCCACACTCCAAATACATACAGGTTTGCTTGGTATAAGTTAAATTGTCCCTAGTGTGTGTAGGATAGTGTTAATGTGTGGGGACTGCTGGTCGGTGCAGACTCGGTGGGCCGAAGGGCCTGTTTCCGCGCTGTATCTCTGAACTAAACTAAAGTAAACTTGGGAATTATTTGCCTGTAAATGAAGGAAATTAAATATTGGGTGTTTACAACGTGCAACAAAGATTCTAAAAATGCAGCATAATACAAAGAACAGGGTGAAGCATCATTGAGAATCGAACTGCAGATGCTGGAAATCTGAAATAAAACCAAAAGTGCTGGAAACATTCAGCAAGTCCGGCAGCATTTGTGGATGAAAAACAGTTAACATTTCAGGTTGTTGTGTTATTGTCCCCTGGTTCAAGCTAGCTTGGTCTTACAACTCTTAAAGCATCCCTTTTAATTTGTTGACATCTTATAATTTTGTGTATTAATAAACAACTCCCTTATTACCATTTATTCTTGTGTCCCATTTCTTGATCGTATTCCTGCAGTAGAGATGTATCATTTCTGAATTTGACTTCATAGACAATTAACCAACACCAGGAATGAGAAAATGGGGAACTATAGTTAACCTTGCTTCATCAGTCGGAAATTGCTACAACCTATTATTAGGAAAGTGGTGGCATGTCATTTAGAAAAAATTAAAAGGAGTGGTGAGAGTCAACATGGTTTCATGAAAGGGAAATGATGGTTGACAAATTTGTTGGGAGCCTTTGTGGTTGCAGCTAGTAGATACGGATATGATATTTTGGAGTTTCGGCATACTTAATCAGATAATGGAATGGTTACTGCACAGAAGGAAGTCATTCGGCTAATAATATCCATCACAGGTCATGGTACCACACAAAGGCTGCAAGCAAAGTTGAAGTATGGGCGATTGGAGGTAATATACTGGTGAGAGTTTGTGAAATGTTATCAGACATGCCAGTTTTGGTGTGGGGAGGGGGGGGGGTCTTAAGTTAATAATTAGTTCCTTGGATAGGCACAAAATGCTGGAATAACTCTGCAGGACAGGCAGCATCTCTGGAGAGAAGGAATGGGTGATGTTTCGGGTTGGGGCCCTTCAGACTTGGTCTTTTTAATGTTGAGGGAGATGTTGACGCAGCACCACTCACCAGATGTTCTATCTCTCTCCTGTATGCTGGCTCGTGCCCACCTGTGATGTGGCCAACAACAGTTGGGTGCTGCTGGGAAAGGTGCGGGGAGGCCCTGACTGTTCACAATCTGTAACCCTAAGGATTAAGTTGAGTGTAAAAAATCACAGGTTTGGTGCGGATGCAGACTGGTGTGCTGGTGGCTGGTGTGGGTTGTAACGAGGATGTGGACATGTAGCGGTAGGCTGAGTGAGTAAGCAAGTATAAAGTGGAATTAAACGGGAAAAAAATTAGGTCTAGCTAATTTTGGTTGTGAGGGTACAAGAGTTGAATTTATATTTAATGTAGAGAGATTATAGCCCAAGTGAGACCATGCCTTGAATATTGTGGAAATTCATCTCCCTAAAGGCAAACTTGTGATAGAGAGAGTGATCTGAAGTTCACTTGATTCATTCCTGGTTCTAACCTATGTTCTAAATTCTTTCGGAATTCTTTGTTCTCAAAGAGATTTTGATTTGATTTTAGAAAAATGAGAGATGACTTCATAGGGAGATGCCGAGTTGGTGTTTTGCTGACTAGGGTAGTTTGAGTCTACGGTAAGGTCATAATTAGGCCATTTGGCCCATCAAGATACAATCACGAAAGTAGGTGTCAGCCAATTGGAACAGAAATGAGAAAATGTCTTCACCCGAAGGGTAGTGAATCTTTGGAATTCTCTACATGAGAAGATGGTGAAGGCTCCCTGAACACTTACTGAATCGCAGATTATTATTTAAATGGAGAGTAAAAGATTTTAAGGCAATGATGAGGTAGTTGAGGCAGGTACTATAACAACATTTAAAAGACATTTGGACAGGTACATGGATAGGAAAGGTTTAATGGAATATAGGCCCATCTTTGGCAGGCAAAACTAGTGGAGATGGGGTATCTTGGTTGGCATGGGTAAATTAGCCTGTTCCTTTCTGTATGACTAAGAATTGAGGGATTGTGTTCATTCAGGATAGTGGTGCCCAGGTGAAAGATTGGCCTTGAGATCATTGAATGTAGAGCAGAAACCAGTTGCAGAATGGCTTATTGCCTCTACTTATGCTGCAAGCTAGTAAAGAATATAGAATATATTCAAACAAAGAATCTATTTAGTGATATCTATAAGATAGAGCCTTGTTGAAGCAGTATATTTGCTAAATTACTATATCTAAAGTTAAGTCTTACATTTTGAAACTTTATCAGAATTATTTTAGATAGATTTATAGTTATGAAGATTTCCTGTTTTTTAGTTTAGTGCCAATGTTATGTCTTTATAGTAAAACAGGAGTCATTCTCAAAAGTTCCATCTAGCTTCAAATGTATTCAATGATATTGTCAGGGGCTGCTCACTTTTTTAATCTCCAGTTAAAAGTTTACTTCAACTTTCTTTTAGGAAGTTATACAATTTTTGATACAACAGACTTTTTGAACTTTATGAACCCTCTTTTTTAGCTGTAGTCTTTTTGAAAATTTGTATAAGATATTGGCAAATTTTCCCAATTTAGATGATTGGAATGGTAGATTTTCCATAGTTCCAATCATTCACTCTAAACAGTTAGTATTTTGCTATTTGGGTTGTAGTCTGTTCCCCTAAGAGTGATCATGATTTGTGTCAATGATTGTACATACTAGATGAGGAATGAGAACTTTTGAGATGGGCCCTTTCAGCAGTTGCAGATTATGGAAATAGACTCTCTAGCTTGTATTGCAGATACTACTGTTGCATCAGGCCAGGAAGTTTCTGACTACCTTATCCAATCCATTATCTACTCCAATTAACAATGACAAGTATTCAGAGACCTGCAGGTTATTAGGGGGAATTCCTTTCGAGTGTAAAGACAAGGTGAGAAGGACGATAGAATAAGGTAGGCTTGCTAACTGAGTATTTAAAAAGGCAGATATGTTAAATATAACTTTGGTTATTGATGCACTTTTTCAGTTTTTGTATTTTATCAATTATCTTGCATACTGTTTTGGTTTGAATAAGTACCTATCTTGGTATCAATGTGCTTCAAGCACATAACTTGGGACGACAGATGGCGCAATGGGCTAAGTGTTCGGCTGGCAACCGGAAGGTAGCCGGTTCGAATCCCGCTTGGAGTGCATACTGTCGTTGTGTCCTTGGGCAAGACACTTCACCCACCTTTGCCTGCGTGTGAATGTGTGTGAGTGATTGGTGGTGGTCGGAGGGGCCGTAGGCGCAGATTAGCAGCCACGCTTCCGTCAGTCTGCCCCAGGGCAGCTGTGGCTACAGAAGTAGCTCACCACCACCGAGTGTGACTGAGGAGTGAATGAATAATGCGATGTAAAGCGCCTTGAGTATTAGAAAGGCGCTATATAAATCCCATCCATTATTATTATTATTATTATAACTCAAACTGGGAATGTAACCCGATTTCTTTATTGCTTCAGTAATCTGTGCTCTTCATGCCCAACTGAATAAGTGACTATTCAAATGGATGGTGGGGAGGCACTAGAAGTTCCCTTTCATCATGTTTGGCATAACATTCATCCTATTGTTTCTCGTTCCCCCATCCTTCCTCCATCTCATCACATGCTGATTGTTTATCAACTTGAATTTAATAGCTTTCAATAATCGAAGAAAGGTTTGTGAACTGTTATTTCTGCCAGAGCCTCTCCTTTCTATCAGCTGTGTGTTGACAGTGACAGATATTGCATTGATGGCATGGTGCCTCATTTACCATATGGTTTTATCTAATACAGGTCTTGCATTGTGACGTGTTAAATAAAGGCCCACTGGCATAATGTATTGCCATCCCTAATACACCAGACATAATTGCCGGCAAGTTATTGGCATAGTTCTGTGTACATCAAAAAACAAGTTTAAATTGGTATTACTTTATGTCATGCAGGACACTTGCTGGGGGGGGGGGGACGCTGTAAATTAATTTGGAATCATAGTGATAACAGTGTGGACACAAGCCTTTCAGCCCAACTGGCCCACACCGTCCAACTTGTCCCAGCTATACCAGTCCCATCTATCCGCATTTTGGTCTAATTCACTCCAAAGCTGTCCTATCCATGCAGCAAACCTGTCCTATCCATGTAGTTTCCAAAGTTTAAAAAGATAATGTTTACTCTTTCCACGTAATGCAGTCCTTCTTCACTACCCACAGCATTCACCTGTTTGATGGGCCATTTTTCTTTAGTAGAGATCCAAGCTTGTTTTATAGAGAATTATCAGAACCAGTCTTAAGTTGAAATTGTACAGCTCAGAGGTGGATCCAGTTTTCTTACAACACATTTCCTCATGCCTCTGCCACATGGAAATTGTTTTGGGAATTTGAATGGTTAGTAAGGGGGGGGGAGGGGGGTGGTATTTCTCTGCGGAGATGTTGGTCATTGCCATTTCTAATATTTTGTTCTTGAATAACGCAGGCCAATGTCTCAGCTGCACAATTGGTACTGCTTCGACAGCAGGAAGAGCTGGAGAGAAAAGCTGCTGAACTAGACCGCAAGGAACAAGAACTCAAAAATGAAAGTTATAATGGTAGGAATTGGTTCATCTAGCATTCCTATGCCCATGATTAAACTTCATAGTTCTCTATAGATTCATCTATGGTCTTTTTCAATTATATTCTAGTCATCTGCTCCTACTCTCATCTTTTGCTGCCTTGGGGAAATGTTCTCCACTGATAGCGCACAAACCTTCACCCATCTTTCTCTGAGTGTAGTTCTTTTACTAAAGCTTCACCTACACCATTCCTTTCAAAGGCATGCATAGAACCTAACACTTTAGCCATCTATTCTAATTTTGTCATTGCTCGGGTGAAAAGCAGGTCAAGTCTGTTTCTGTTCATATTTTCTGCCATGCTTTAGAGCTTGAATGAGCAACAACCCATTATGAAATATGTATTGTAGAAACAGGCATTTCAGCAAAATGTATTAAAAAAAATTAAAAGGACAACATCTTCCACTTGAATTGTGGTCATTTTCAGAAGTGATTAAGTTCCATCTATGTACAGCAAGATTGTTAAGCCTTCATTTTTATGCTTGGGATGGTTTTGAGGAGGCATTGCATCATGTAGTTAGATTTACACACCTTACTGGAAACATTGTGTACCTGGAAGTTAGAATTGAATAATGTATGAAATTGTTCTGGCCCCAGGCTGAATTAACAATTGCAGTTCATCAAACCTTAACAGTTTTAAGTTCAACGAACTTTAGAGGCCTGTGTCATTTTTAGAAAACCCTTCCTCTTTAACACTTCTGGAAGTTTTTCTTCTAATGTTTCTTTGTTCTTCTGCACAGCAAAAAGAAATAATTGGCCCCCTCTGCCATCATTCTGCCCCGTCAAGCCATGCTTCTACCAGGACTTTGCAGCTGAGATTCCATCAGGCTTCCAGAGGACAGTAAAAATGTTGTACTATTTGTGGATGTGTAAGTGTATAGATTTTACTATCTCAAGTAACAAAAATCATAGTGTTTGTGGTTCCCACGATGATTCGTTGCTGACTGGGCCTGACACTGATGAAGCTCCCAGCTTGCTTCCTTGATCTATCTACAGTGTGCTGGGTGATCCAGCCTCAAGGGCTTGGCAGCAACACAAGCTGGAGAAATTAGAGAACTGTTTGTGTTCTCAATAAATCTGAGAAAGATTGAGTTTCTTAATATGTAGGCTGAGGGATGACCTTCGAGAGGTGTATAAAATCATGCGGGAAATAGGGTGAATTCAGTCTTTTACCCAGAGTAGAGGAATTAAGGTGAAAGGGGAATGATTTAATAGGAGAAGGGGCAACTTTTTCCATACAGAGGGTGGTGGGTTTATGGAGCAAGCTGCCAGAGGAGAAAGATGGGTAGGCACAATAACAGCATTTAAAATACATTTGGATAGATCAAAGTCAAGTTTATTCGTCACATACATATACGAGATGTGCAGTGAAATGAAAAGTGGCAATGTTTGTGGATTGTGCAAAAAAACTACAAAACAGAATGGAACAGAAACACATATTAACATATTGCATATTTGTGGGAGGAAAAAAAGGAAAAAAACAGCAATTAAAAAAAGACACAACAGTAAAAAGGTACAGTAAAGTTAGTCCCTGGTGAGGTAGGAGTTTACAGTCCTAATGGCCTCTGGGAAGAAACTCCTTCTCATCCTCTCCGTTTTCACAGCATGGCAACGGAGGCGTTTGCCTGACCGTAGCAGCTGGAACAGTCCGTTGCTGGGGTGGAAGGGGGTCTCCCGTGATCTTGTTAGTTCTGGAGTTGCACCTTCTGATGTATAGTTCCTGCAGAGGGGCGAATGTAGTTCCCATAGTGCGTTCGGCCGAACGCACTACTCTCTTCAGAGCCTTCTTGTCCTGGGCAGAGCAGTTCCCAAACCAAGGATACATGGATAGGGAAGGTTTAGAGGGATATGGGCCAATCGCAGGCGAGGAGGTGGGACTAGCGTTGATGGTGCTTGGTAGGCTTATGCAAGTTGGGCTAAAGGGCCTCTTTCAGTGCTGTATGACTCAATCATCATATAAGTAACAATATTCAAGTCACACCTTTTGTTTTTTATTGTTTATGATGGTATCTACTGTACTGTGTTTACAGACATGTTGTGCTGCTGCAAGTAAGAATTTTAGGACATGACAATAAAACGCTCTTGACTCAAAGTCCTGTTAAGATAATAGCTGTTTTAAAAAAATGTGAAAGGTGACAGTAATTGAGGTGGTGTTTGGAATTAATGTGAGCTATACAGTGGCTTGCAAAAGTATTCATACCCCTTGAACTTTCCCACATTTTGTCACGTTACAACCACAAACGTAAATGTATTTTATTGGGATTTTATGTGATAGACCAACACAAAGTGGCGCATAATTGTGGTGGAAGGAAAATGATACATGGTTTTCAAATTTTTTTACAGATAAAAAACTGAAAAGTGTGGCGTGCAAAAGTATTAAGCCCCCTTTACTCTGATACCGCTAAATAAAATCCAGTGCAACCAATTGCCTTCAGAAGTCACCTAATTAGTAAATAAAGTCCACTTGTGTGTAATCTAATCTCAGTATAAATACAGCTGTTCTGTGAAGGCCTCAGAGGTTTGTTAGAGAACATTAGTGAACAAACAGCATCATGAAGCCCAAGGAACACACCAGACAGATCAGGGATAAAGTTGTGGAGAAGTTTAAAGCAGGGTAAGGTTATAAACAAATATCCCAAGCTTTGAACATCTCACGGAGCACTGTTCAATCCATCATCCGAAAATGGAAAGAGTATGGCACAACTGCAAACCTACCAAGACATGGCCGTCCACCTAAACTGACAGGCCGGGCAAGGAGAGCATTGATCAGAGAAGCAGCCAAGAGGCCCATGGTAACTCTGGAGGAGCTGCAGAGATCCACAGCTCAGGTGGGAGAATCTGTCCACAGGACAACTATTAGTCGTGCACTCCACAAATCGGGCCTTTATGGAAGAGTGGCAAGAAGAAAGCCATTGTTGAAAAAAAGCTATAAGAAGTCCTGTTTGCAGTTTGCCACAAGCCATGTGGGGGACACAGCAAACATGTGGAGGAAGGTGCTCTGGTCAGATGAGACCAAAATTGAAGTTTTTGGCCTAAATGCAAAACGCTATGTGTGGCGGAAACCTAACACTGCACATCACCCTGAACACACCATCCTCACTGTGAAACATGGTGGCGGCAGCATCATGCTGTGGGGATGCTTTTCTTCAGCAGGGACAAGGAAGCTGGTCAGAGTTGATCGGAAGATGGATGGAGCCAAATACAGGGCAATCTTGGAAGAAAACCTGTTAGAGTCTGCAAAAGACTTGAGACTGGGGCGGAGGTTCACCTTCCAGCAGGACAACGACCCTAAACATACAGCCAGATCTACAAAGGAATGGTTTAGATCAAAGCATATTCAGGTGTTAGAATGGCCCAGTCAAAGTCCAGACCTAAATCCAATTGAGAATCTCTGGCAAGACTTGAAAATTGCTGTTCACAGACGTTCTCCATCCAATCTGACTGAGCTTGAGGTATTTTGCAAAGAAGAATGGGCAAAAATTTCAGTCTCTAGATGTGCAAAGCTGGTAGAGACATACCCCAAAAGACTTGCAGCTGTAATTGCAGCGAAAGGTGGTTCTACAAAGTATTGACTCAGGGGGGCTGAATACTTTTGCACGCGACACTTTTCAGTTTTTTATTTGTAAAAAAATTTGAAAACCATGTATCATTTTCCTTCCACTTCACAATCACATAATATCCCAATAAAATACATTTACGTTTGTGGTTGTAACGTGACAAAATGTGGAAAAGTTCAAGGGGTATGAAAACTTTTGCAAGCCAGTGTATATCTGCTTTCAAAGCAATCGTCTGGAAATAAATGAGCTGAATTATATATTTCACAGTTGGTTGTTTTTAGAATGTCAGCAGCCAAGTTTCTTGAAGTGATGGCCTGAACAAATGTGATTGTGTGGACATTAAAGCTTCACCTGGTGAAAGGTCATCAACCTAGAATATCAACCGTGTATTCTCTCCACAGACAATGCCCGGCCTATTGAGATTTTCCAGCATTTATTGTTTTTAGTTTAGTTTATTGTCACGTATACAGAGGTAAAGTGGAAAGTTTTTATGTTGCGTGTTATTCAGTCAGCGAAAAGACTATACATGATTAGAATCAAGCCGTCTACAGTTACAGTATAAAGCGAATAACGTTTGGTGCAAGATAAAGTCCTGAAAAGTCCGATTAAAGATTTATTACAGATTTTCAGCATCTGCAATGTTTTGCTTTCTGATTGAAACTTGGCCTTTCGTTCTTCCAACAGTTCATGCAGTCACACTATTTTTGAACCTCCTTGCTTGCCTGGCTCAATTTATTCTTGATGCTAAGCATGGAGTCGACTTTGGCTTGGCCATCTTGTGGTTCTTGCTCTTCACTCCTTGTGCCTTCCTGTGTTGGTACAGGCCAGTTTACAAGGCTTTCAGGTAAGATGTAGTCTAGTTAGGTGTTAAATTGATTCCAACCCCACTAATGCGCAAGCTGCACCTGAAGAAGGGTGCAAATTGATCAGCCATGTTGATCTGTTCTTCAGTATCTCCTTGAAGTTCAGAACTCACTGGCATGAAAAGGAATCAAATACCTACTTCCACTTAAAGTAATCCTAGGAATTTTCTTGGAATGAATCTTTAATGGTCATAACATTTTACATGGAAATTGTAATTAATTAATAATTTATCTTAATTTATTACATTACAATAACACAGCGCAGGCTGCTTGATCTAATCAGTTTGTCTGTTAGTTATGTCCCATTTGGAATACCAGCTGTCTGTTAGCTAATACCTATCAGTGTTAGTATTTCTTTCAACTTTTACCTTTTAAGCATTCTCCTTAAAGCTAAACTCCGTAACCATTCCATGTCATAAGTTGCACATTCTCACTTTTCTAAAGTTCTCAAACTATTTTGTAAATAACTTTTTGGATTTGTAACTCAATTATTTTGTATTTAGTGGTTCTCACTTAACTGAAAAAAATTATTGTGTCGATCCTATCAACACAATAATTTCTCTCCAATCCCTCAATGGTTTCAAAGGCTTCCAAGTCATCTCTCTACCTTGCTAATCAAGAAGTCTCCTAACTTGATCATCGTTTCCTATTGGTTCTGATATTTCCCCTTTGCACCCTCATAAATGCTATTATATTTTTATTAATTTATCCAAAGTTTGTCTAATTTTCAGTGGTGAAATAATTTAAACTTATTTCCAACTATAATTTCCAACAATATATTTTTTTAAATATTCCAAAGTGAGGATTGATTTTCTTTTGAGGTAGCTTATGCACAGTTATGACTAAATTTTTTAAACATCAAATCAAGACTTAGACTAAATGTTCTAAGGATACCATGACAATTCAAAATCAAATCTTGAGATCCAAAAACACAGCTAAAATTAGTGGCCTGAACTTGCAGCCAGTAGTGATCTACCCATGCTCACTGACAGGTTGCCTTTTGTGGATCCACTGTTGTGATCTACCTTTCAAAGCCATTGCATTTCGAAGTAATGAGGCCTGCTCGACAGCAAGTGTTTTGGCAAATATATTTTTTACCTGCGGCATCTGAACAGGTTTTCCAATGAAGTAGGAAACTTGGGCAGCATCTGCAGAGGGAGAAAGGAAAGGCAGTCACGATATAAGTCGATGAGCTTTAATTAGAAATGGGAAAAAATTAAAAATGCAACTACTGCTAATAAAACATCAAAGAATCAAACTTTGAAGACGCATCCCGACTCAAAGCGTCTCCCATTCATGTTCTCTGGAGCCACTGCCTGGCCTGCACAGTTACTCTAGCACTTTTGTAAACCAAGTCTGGTCAGCTGTAAACCGATTTTTAAACATTGAGAGTGTTTGTATAAAAGTAGTTTCTGAAGCCAAGGATATTCTAAATAGACAATAAGAATTAAAAATCTAAAACAATTGGAAAAAACAACATTTCTAAACAACTAACCAAGCATAATTTATTATAAATCACCAAGGTTTTGTCCCTTGAAGCTCTATCTCAGTTTGAAAAAGAGTTGTTCATTTTCAGAGGTGCGGGAAGATTGGAAGCGTGCAAAGGGGAGAGGTGGAGAGCAATGGGGGAAGGATTGCTTTAATTTGTACCCTGCCACTGGTTTCCCTGAGCAGTCCCAACATTGGGAACACAGCTGGGAATTCGCAAAGAGCAGCCAACAAATTCTAATAACTTGGCATTCTGTATAAATCCTATATTTGGTGTTCTTCCACAGAATATTGGCAACTTGCAAAATCTGGCAAATATTCATGGAATTAAAATGCTTTGGGTAACTAAACTGTTAAAGGTACAACAATTAATAAAAAATTGAATAGCAAAGTGTCAGAAGTACAGATATTGGAATGAGCTGAGAGGTGGTACAGATTAAACATGTCGGGTAGATGTTTCGTAAAGCCTAATTTTTTCCCAATTGTTTTTCAGGTCTGATAGTTCATTCAACTTCTTTTTCTTCTTCTTCGTGTTCTTCTGTCAAATAGCTCTCTATGTCATTCAGGCAGTCGGCATTCCCAACTGGGGTGTCAGGTAAGCGTTTACCTTTATTGTTGTCACGTATACCGAGGGACAGTGAAAATATTTTATTTGAGTGCTATCTAATCAAATCGGATAATACTATGCATGAATCCAATCAAGCTAAACACAAGCACAAAAGGTCGACCAAAGAGAAAGATACCAGAATGCGGAATATAGTTCCCAGCAATGTAGCGTAACAGTTCCTAGAGAATACATCCAAGTCCGTAATGAGGTCGATTGGAGAATAGGGGCTGTACCCTAGCTTATGAAAGGAACATAATTTTTATGATGTATCAGGATGTCCATGCCGACCAGAATCAACCTACATAGTCAGCGGCCAGGCTGTAAACGTACTCTACAATGTTGGAACAAAACGTTGCATATTGTCATATTCCGTACATTAGTTCCAAAACGTTTTCTCCTCCTTTATACATTTTTTATAAAGTAGCATGATTTTGCAATTTATTTAGAACCTAAGTCTAGTGAATGGGTTACTTCTTGCTATAACAAAGGTCCTTTAGTTCTGCAAGAAAACAATGGCATGCTGCCAATTAAACTACCTTAACTTATCTGTATTTCTTTTTGCAGTGGATGGATTGCAGCTCTCAGTTGGACATCAAGGAACATTGCTGTGTCAGTGGTTATGATGGTGGTGGCAGCATTTTTCACAGCATGTGCAGCCCTTGCTTTGTTTCTTATGCAAAGGGTAAGAATACATCCTTCAGATTATGCTTTCCCAAAACTTTGTTGCTTCAGACTTGACTATTTCTAGTATTCAATTTCTATTTCTGGCCTGGAAATCCACCTTCTAAAAGATGCATCTACTCCTGTTTGTATGCTGTTTTGTACAAACTCCATGCTCCACTCTTTGTTAAGCTGTATTAGTTTAGTTTTGAGATACAATGCAGAAACAAGTTCTTCGGCCCACCGAGTCCACGATCCCTGCACGTTAACACTATCTCACACACACTAGGGGCAACTTACACTTGTGCCAAACCTACAAACCTGTGTGCCTTTGGAGTGTGGGAGGAAACCGAAGATCTCCGACAAAACCCACGGGGAGAACGTACAAACTCCGTACACACAGCATCCGCAGTCAGGTTCGAACCTAGGTCTCCGGAGCTGTAAGGCAGCAACTCTACCGATGCTCCACCGTGCCGCCCCTATTAGTTTCCTGTCTCACACAATCCCACTCCACCTTCCCCCCACGTTGCCTCTTTTATAATCCTGGGATCATAAAACCCTTAATGTTTTTCATCTCTATTCTCCTAACCTTTGTAAAAGGGCACTGCCTTCTCCTTCCACTGCAGGTCCAAACAGGTTTATTGAATGGAGCTACTCTGCATAATAAGAAAAGACTACTGTATTAATTCCTTTTTCTCCAATGGGATAGCAAGTAACATTATTGGTTTACATTGGAATACGGTCGAGTTCTTGGAAGTCAGCACCAGCAAATAGACATCTCTGTAGTTTGGAAGGGGGGGACAGCAGATTCATTAGTATGTTATCATAACTGCAAGTTAAATTGAGATTGCAGAAATCGTATTTGTTTTTCTTGTAAAGTTGGTTAAGGGTAATTTGCCAGAGGTTCTTGGTATTCAGAAAGGAATTAGAGGTGGGTAGAGAGAAACCAACTGGTGGGGTGACCACGGTGAAGGAACATTAGCTTAAAATAAAAGATATTAAGCAAAAATAAATTTAAGCCACAAGTGATCGAAGTATGGAACTCATCCAATCTTTCATAAGACGTAGGTGTTTTACCACGTGGCTTCAGGTGCTTTAATCTGCCATTGCTAAATTCTTATTGTAATGGGGCTGCTGTGGGTAGATTTAGATAAAGCAAAAATCTTGCCAAACCCATGCCACCTTTGTATAGGAATTCCCTTTCACTCTTGCCTGCAGTCATCCATCCTTGACTGCCACATTTTGGCTGTTCCCTCTAGATATATTCTTTGCCCTTCTGCTGAACCTTTTATTTAAACCCCATTGTTCCTCCAAGAACTAGATTGGGGTAGACACACAATGCTGGAGTAACTCAGCGGGACAGGCAGCAGCTCTGGAGTGAAGGAATGGGCGACGTTTTGGGTCAAGGCCCTTCTTCGGACCGAGAGTCGGGAGAGGGAGACTAGAGATATGGAAGGGTAAGGTGTGAAAATGACAGATCAAAGCGGACAATGGTCAAGGAAATGTAGAATGGTTCGTTGTTAGCTATGGAGAAAGTGGCAACAAGGCATGGAATCGGTAAAATTAATCAGGAGGACAGTGAAACTAGTTGGAGAACTAGGGTGTAGGAGGGACGGAGGGGGAAATGCAAGGGTTACTTGAAGTTAGAGAAATCATACTGCTGGGTTGTCAGATTGTGATGCTCAATTGTATTTAAAATTGACAAGAAAATGGAAGTTGCTATCGCCATATATGCAGTGTGAACCTGGGAGACTGAATTAATCTTTTCCCCCTTTCTTCCAGGTACATTCAATATTCCGCAGGACGGGTGCTAGTTTTCAGAGAGCGCAGGAAGAATTCTCGCAAGGAGTCTTCACCAACCCCTCCGTGCGCAGTGCTGCAGCCACAGCCGCATCAGCTGCTGCACAAAACACCTTCCAAGGAAACTAAAATACTGAGAATTATTTCTCAAAGCTTTCCTATTTGTACGTTCTTTATAAAGATGCACTTTCATTGGTCAATATGTGTATTTTGTGTGTCTACCTAATAAGGGGGTAAAGATATTTGGCGTTAATCAGAGGGTTTCAAATAGATGCATTGACAATATCTCTACATTTCCTACTTTAAGGAAACAGCTGCTTAACTATCGGGGGAGAAAAATACATTTATATTTATGTATGTATTTTTTTCATATTTTGTGTATGAAGAATCATTGACAAATGTATTGATTATTGGAGAGGTACATTTACAGAAAAGGGTAAATATTAACTAACTTTGACTTTTTTAATTGTCTTCATCCAATACACTGCATTTTATTAGTGTTTGAAGGTATTGATCAACACCATGTGATGTATGATGATGATCTGTGTTCTGTAGCATTACTTTAGCCTGGTGGGGAAATGTTGGGTGTGAGCAGTTTTGGGAATGGTGGTCAGATGCAGCGCGGCTTGTTGTCATGGAAAAACTGGTGATAAAAGTCACATCAGAGGCCTCATTATGACAATACAGCGTGCATGCTTAAATAATCTACGAAAATAGGGGTTTCTATAAAAATAGATGTTTATTTAGTTCAAAATGTTTGGCTATTTAAAGAAAAGAAATGGTATTTAAAGACACAAGCCTGGAAATACCCTGCATGCCAAGCAGGTACTGAGAAGAGAACATGCTAGTATTTCACAGAATTGTTTTTTAATTGCACAAACAATGAGTAAACGTTAGTGTGCAAAACATATTTATGATGCTTTTTACTGTTCAGGTGAACTTTGTTCCATTTCTGAGCAAATATCCATACATAAAGCATCAACTGGTCTATTCTCAGATGCTGGAAAAAGCCTGACTTTGAATCAGCCCTCCTAATTTGAAGAATATCATGATTTTGTTGTTGTTATTTTCATAATACATTTTCTTTAATCTGAGCTGTGTGCATATTTAAAGGTGTGCTTTTAGGCAATAGTAGTATTGGATGGGCATTTTTTTTTCTTCCTTCAAAATAGCAGCTGCTCAGAAAACATGCTTGAAAGAACCACTTCAAATTAGCCCCCTTTTGAAAATGAAGTATTTCTGCGGGGTGTGAGGTGGAGCAAATATTTTTTTTTAAAGGATTTAATTGGTCAGATTTAATGTTTTCTCTGAATGTTATAGTTCACTAAATTAGTCTTAATTCACTTGGATCTTTAAAAAATCACCTCATTTTAAATGCCTGCATTTACTCATTCCGATACTGATTTTGTAAATGGTGTTGCCTCTACTATCAAAGCTCCTCTCTATTTTAGGGTTTGGGCGAGTTTAGCAGATGGTTGTGCTGACAAAATTAATAACCAGCTGTTAAATAAATTGGGGTGCCTGTGGGGGGGGGGGGGGAATACGTTGAGTTAGTTTCTAATATCTAGACTGTGTATGGTTTTTATCTTTCAAATTTCAAATCTATTTTTTGCATTTTAACGAAACTCCCTTCAAAATAACATCGTCCTTGGGTAACAAGAGAAACCGATGATACCTGATGGTACCTTTTTTTTAATCTCTCTCTCTCTCTCACTCTCTCTCTCTCTCTCTCTCTCTCTCTCTCTCTCTCTCTCTCTCTCTCTCACTCTCTCACACTCTCACTCTCACTCTCACACTCTCTCTCTCTCTCACACTCTCACTCTCACTCTCACTCTCTCTCTCTCTCTCACTCTCTCACTCTCTCACACTCTCACTCTGTCTCCAGATAACTAGCTTACGTGCAAGCCCACAGGTGTGCATATTGGTTCAGACTGTGATTTAACCTCTGGGGAGTGAATGGCTCCGAACATGTTGCATCAGTCCCTTTCCAAATGTCGATATGACTGATACTCCCAGATCAAGGAAAATTTCTCCGACTTGATCCTTCAGATCCTCGAGTTTGGGTGAACAATTTTATTGTGCTCTTTGGTTGGTGCAATTGCCACTAAAATGTTAGAATACATAGAAAATGTAGCTGCAGAATTTCTTTTTGAATTATTCACAAAGATTTCTCTTTTCCTCCCCTGCAGGTTAGTTTGGCATATAACAGGTGCTGTACTACCAACTGAATATGAGCACATGAGCTTAGCACAAAACTAAACAGAAATGAGTGCAGTGTCCATTTAGGGACTGTCACCCTTTAGCTTCAGAGCTCTTGGTTCACACGACTTGCCTCCTTTATTTGAGTATTGTATTAAAATCATATCAAAGTGAGCTGATGTAATTTTTTTTTTGATTTTCACAAATGTAAGTGGGATGTTCATTTGCTTGAACAAACTTTCTATTGGAATGTATGGTGTTAGCTTGTTACTGTTAATATATTAAAAAAAATATCCATGCAAATGTCCTCTAAAACATTTGTGCTCCAATAAAAATCTTTATCTCTTTAGTTGTTGCTCCTTGGCTCTTCAGACATGAAAATGTTTCGTGAACTGCAATAAATTTTTCCATCAAACCTAATGTCATTTCTCCCCTTCAAATATTTAAACCCAAAGGTAAAAAGGTGAGCTGAAATATATATGAATCCAGTTATCATGGGAATGAACTTGGGGGGGGGGGGGGGGGGGAATGATAATGATTATTTGATATATAGCTGTTTTAATTCATACAATATCTCAATGCACTGTTCAGTAATTCCATATTCCTGGAATTAATTGACTGTCTCTCAGTCAAAGCTCAATTCTGTTTTATCCAGTTCAGGCAACATCTGTGGAGAGAATTCTCTCGCTGAGGTCCTCCGTCACTTTGTGTAGATGCTCAAGATTCCAGCATCTGTAGTTTCTTGTCACCTTGAGCATTTAGGGTAGGCTCGTTGCATCTCTAACTTTGAAGCTCTTGGTTCACTTTGGATTATGACCCACTGAATTGTGATATTCACACAATGGTGAAATATTGGAATTACAGTTTGTCATTTCTTTGCTGACCTTGTCTGCCAGTACTGGAACACGCTGCCAGGGATGGTGGTGGAGGCAAATAGTGGTGTTTAAGAATCTCTTGGATAGGCATGTAGGAAGTGCAGACATGTCGGCGAGATCAGTTTAACTTGACGTTCATATTCAGCACAAACCTTGTGGGCCGAAGGGCCCGTCCTGGGCTGCCTACTAATCTTGGGACAGTGCAGCCTTCAACTCAGTGAAATGTCCCTGAATAACAAAATGGAATGGGGAAATAGAAGGCTGAACAGAGTGATGAATGGATGAATTAGCTGCAATATGCATTCCCTCAATTAACACTGATGGTAAAGCACCCAGAGCTGGAGTAACTCAGTGGGCCATGCAGCATTTGTGGAGGGAATGGACTCTTTATGACATTGTCCTATTACACTGCTTCTCTCTTCACTGATTACTAAAACGTATAAATTTGAAAAGATCTGAATTGTGAAGGTGTGAAAATTAGTGCCAGAGTGTTTTCCATTGCCTATGTTGGTCAAGAGACTTTAATTAATACAATCCTAAATTGATTGATGTATTTAAAGATACAGCGTGGAAGCAGGTCCTTTGGCTCGCCAAGTCCACGCCAACCATCGATCACCCATTCACACTAGTACTATGTTATCCCACGTTTGCATCCACTCCCTGCACACCAGAGGCAATTTTATATAGGCCAATTAACTGACAAACCTCCACGTCTTTGGGACTGAGGACAAAACTCACAGAGTCACAGGGAGAACGTGCAAACTCCACACAGACAACAGCAGAGGTCAGGATTGAACCTGGGTCTCGGGCACTGTGAGGCAGCAGCACTACCAGTTGTGCCACCCTAAGTGACAAAAGGTGGTAAAGTCTAAAATGAATAATGCGGCTGCAAAATTCTCCCAATTTTGCTAGCCCTTGCTGTCTCCTCCCCTTCCTCAGCCCTCTGGTTGTCTCCTCTCAGCCCTCGGGCTCCTCCGCCTTTTTTCCTTTTCTTCTCCCCACCCCCTATCAGTCTGAAGAAGGGTTTCGGCCCGAAACGTTGCCTATTTCCTTCGCTCCATAGATGCTGCTGCACCCGCTGAGTTTCTCCAGCATTTTTGTGTACCTGCAATTTGCTTCTCCCCTTTAATGGCAGAAGAAGCTCCAGGGCCAACAATGTGCCATCTTCTGAATCTGTAACAATCTCTGACGAAGGGTCTTGACCCGAAACGCCACCCATTCCTTCTCTCCAGAGAGGCCGCCTGTCCCGCTGAGTTACTCCAGCTTTTTGTGTCTATCTTCGGTTCGGTTTAAACCAGCGCCTGCAGTTCTTTCCTGCACAATGTGTCATCATATCCAGCCTTGGATGGATATTTTTCAATGCAACTATGTGCAATAACTGAAATAGATTCCTTAAACTTATCTACACAAGACGTAGATAGTGAGTTATCCACACACAGTTTAGTGGCATTTAGTAAATCTTTAGTAAAACTCTGCCCTTTCTCCCCATTGTAGCTATCTGCACCTGATAGTTTGAAAGCAGAGATACAATCGGCTGCTGAGTGTTTCCCTTTCTGTCAGCTAATCGGTGAGCAAAATTGAAAGTGAACTACTCCAACAGTCTAAATTACTGCACAATCATTGCACTTGATACAACTGCAGTCAAAGGGGTGTAACATGGCTACTCTTAAATCTTATGTTGAACCGCATCTTTTTCTGATTTATACTTTGTTATGGATCGGGTCAAATTGTAATAGGTGAATCAGTATATTTATGAAATGCTTTGCTATCCAGTCAGTGAAAAGACGACATGTCTACAATCAAGCTGTCCACTGTGTACAGCTACAGGATAAAGGGAATAATGTTTAGTGCAAGAGAAAGTCTAGTAAAGTCTGATTAAAGATAGTCCGGGGTCTCCAATGAGGTAGATGGTAGGTCAGGGACGCTCTGGTTGGTGGTTGGATTATTCAGTTGCCTGATAACAGCTGGGAAGATACTGTCATTGAATCCGGAGATATGTGTTTTCACACTTCTGTACCTTTTGCCAGAGGGGAGAAGAGGGAGTGACCAGGGCGAGACTCGTCCGTAGCCTTGCCGAGGCAGCATGAAGTGTGGATGGAGTCAATGGATGGGAGGTTAGTTTGCTGGTGGTCTGGGTATCATCTGGAGGACATCCGTAACATCCGGTATATGTTATTAATGAAAGAAACGTGTAAATGAGCAAACGCGATCCATTTTGGAATTCTGAAGTTGGGTACATGTCTCTACCTGTTAAAAACCGCCAAAATGTTGAATTTATTCGCTGTAAAAAAATGTGGAAGTCGGGGTAAGTGTGAGGGACATGTACCCAACTTCAGAATTCCAAAAGTGAAACGAAATGAAGGTAAAGAGAAGCGACAGCTGAAGGGACAACAACAGCTAAAGTGCTTGGCGAACATTGGCCGTGCAGATATCGGAATAGGGAGGTTTCACGGCAGTCGGGTCACGACCCATGACCCGTACTGTTGCTACGCTACGCCAAATGGAGTACACGCGATGAACTGCAGGTAAGCACTTACCATTGTTTCCAGCGTAGCGGGCCCTTTAAAACCCGCTGAAATTGTCAAATTTGCGCTGTAAATAATTATGGAAATCGGGTTAAGCGTGAGAGACATTTAGCCTACTTCAGAATTCAAAAAGTGAGGAGAAACGATGGTAGATAGAAGCGAGAGCTGAAGGGACAACAACAGCCAGAGTGCTTGGCGAACATTGGCCGTTTGCTCACTGCATTTCATCAACTAAGGCATTATTTGTGTTTTTTCTTGATTCCTTTTTCATCTAAAAAGTCTCAGAAGGGATAAATCTGGCTGTACAATTTTAAAATCGCCCATGGTTCTCAAGTGGGTTTTCACATACAAAAAGAAAACTCCTCTGAAGCAAAATTTACAACCAGATTTATCACTTCTGAGACTTTTTAGATACCAAAGGAATCAAGAAAAAATCCAAATAATGCCTTACCGTTGATGAAATGCAGTGAGCAAACGCGATCATTCCCAATATTTTCAATTCCGATATCTGCACGGCCAATGTTCGCCAAGCACTTTAGCAGCTGTTGTCCCTTCAGCTCTCGCTTCTCTTTACCTTCATTTCGCTTCAATTTTGGAATTCTGAAGTTGGGTACATGTCTCTCACACTTACCCCGACTTCCACAATTTTTTACAGCGAAAAAATGCAACATTTTGGCGGTTTTTAACAGGTAGGAAAGTAGCGTTTCTTGCATTAATAACATATACCGGAAGTGACAGATGTCCTCCAGATTGATTGAGCGGCTGCGTGCTTCAAGCCCTATGACCCGGTGACCTTACGTGCAACCCCCCAATTGGAAATATTGGGAATTATCGCGTTTGCTCACTGCATTTCCTCAACAGTAAGGCATTATTTGTGTTTTTTCTTGATTCCTTTGGTATCTAAAAAGTCTCAGAAGTGATAAATCTGGTTGTAAATTTTGCTTCAGAGGAGTTTTATTTTTGTATGTAAAAACCCACTTGAGAACCACGGGCGATTTTAAAATTTTACAGCCAGATTTATCCCTTCTGAAACTTTTTAGATGCCAAAGGAATCAAGAAAAAACACAAATAATGCCTTAGTTGATGAAATGCAGTGAGTAAACGGCCAATGTTCGACAAGCACTTTGGCTGCTGTTGTCCCTTCATCTCCTCGCTTCTATCTACTGTCATTTCTCTTCACTTTTTGAATTCTGAAGTAGGTTAAATGTCTCTCACGCTTATCCCGATTTCCATAATTATTTACAGCGCAAAAATTGACAATTTCGGCGGGTTTTAACGGGCCCGCTACGCTGGAAACAATGGTAAGTGCTTGTTGGTACACAAAAATGCTGGAGAAACTCAGCGGGTGCAGCAGCATCTATGGAGCGAAGGAAATAGGCAACGTTTCGGGCCGAAACCCTTCTTCAGTCTGATTCAGTCTGAAGACGGGTTTTGGCCCGAGACGTTGCCTATTTCCTTCGCTCCATAGATGCTGCTGCACCCGCTGAGTTTCTCCAGCATTTTTGTCTACCTTCGATTTTCCAGCATCTTCTTAAAAACTCAGGAACTAATCTTCCTTTCTCTTTTTTTTTTGTGCTGTATGCATTGCTGGAAAGGCCAAGATTTGTTGCCTGTGCTCAATTGCCTTCCAGAAGGCGGTAGTGAGCTGTTGACTTAATGGTCAGCACCTCTGCAAAAACAAAAGGTTACAAGTTCTGGGCACGAAAAACCAAATTCCGTGCACGATTTAGCTCCAAGGAATGTATTGGTTCCCTGCAATGCACAGAGACAGCAGCTAACACGTGAGATTTGTTGCAAACAGTTTATGTTTAATTGCTTGCATGGATTTTTTTTTTTGTTCTCCCCCGGAAGCATTATATTTTCTTCCGAGGGAAATTGGCGTGTGCAGCATTCGGCGGAATAAAGCTAGACGTGAATATTCCCTTCCTGTGTTTTCCCTCTCCAGTCCCTCCCCGTCCCGTCGGATGGAGTTGCCGGATGGCGTCTGGATGCGCTCCCCCCAAACTCCAGGAGTACATCCTCACCGAAAAACTGGGCAGTGGATCATACGCCACTGTTTATAAAGCCTACAGGAAGGTGAGAGACAGCCCGCCCAGTGCATGTATCTGTGATGTTAGTTACTTTGCAAAGGACAGACACAAAATGCTGGAGTAACTCAGCGGGACAACTTGTCCCGCTGAGTTACTCCAGCATTTTGTGAAGCAGCATCTCTGGAGAGAAGGAATGGGTGATGTTTCGGGTCGAGACCCCCTTCTTCAGACTTTGAGAACTCGTATTAAACGCAGCGTTTCTTTTTATCTCGTTAATGCACTGTCAGATCTAATTAGAGCACATGTAGCAAATAATATCGTGGTGAAATCCTTTGGAAAGAGACTTTGGGGTAGAAGCCAGTTGGTCTATTTTCTCCAGTGTCTCCTCTTTCTGAAAGAGACAACAAGTGGTGTGAAATGTAAACAACCCCCAACAATATAACAATATAAGATTGTTAAGGGTTTGGACACGCTAGAGGCAGGAAACATGTTCCTGATGTTGGGGGAGTCCAGAACCAGGGGGCCACAGTTTAAGAATAAGGGCTAAGCCATTTAGAACGGAGACGAGGAAACACTTTTTCTCACAGAGAGTGGTGAGTCTGTGGAATTCTCTGCCTCAGAGGGCGGTGGAGGCTGGTTCTCTGGATGCTTTCAAGAGAGAGTTAGATAGGGCTCTTAAAATAGCGGAGTCAGGGGATATGGGGAGAAGGCAGGAGCGGGGTACTGATTGGGGATGATCAGCCATGATCACATTGAATGGCGGTGCTGGCTCGAAGGGCCGAATGGCCTACTCCTGCACCTATTGTCTATTGTCTAACCCCTCTAGAGCAAAACTGGAGACAATCAGCAGGTCAGGCAGCATCTGTGGAGTGAGAATCAGAATTACTGTTCAGGTTGGGCAACCAGGACCAAACTGGGAGGGAGGGGGCGAGAGAGAAAGAAAGAGAGGGGGGGAGGGGGTTGGTTTTCACCGAAAATAAACACAAAATGACAATAGAAAATAGGTGCAGGTGTAGGCCATTCGGCCCTTCGAGCCAGCACCGCCATTCAATGTGATCATGGCTGATCGTCCCAAATCAGTACCCCGTTCCTGCCTTCTCCCCAAATGCTGGAGTAACTCAGCGGATCAGCCGGCATCTCTGGAGAGAACGACTAGGTGACGTTTCGGGTAAGAAACATAAACATAGAAACATAGAAAATAGGTGCGGGAGGAGGCCATTCGGTCCTTCGAGCCAGCACCGCCATTCATTGTGACCAGGGCTGATCGTCCCAAATCAATAACCCGTGCTTGCCTTCTCCCCATATCCCTTGATTCCACTAGGCCCTAGAGCTCTATCTAACTCTCTTTTAAATCCATCCAGTGATTTGGCCTCCACTGCCCTCTGTGGCAGGGAATTCCACAAAGAGGGGTGAGTAGAACAAGGGGAATCGGGACCAAAGGGGGACAGTTACAAGCATGTTATGCTTCTTAGGCTAAAGGGGAATAAGAATAGTTGAGAACCATGCTACAGATATAGTAAGTAAATTGTATTTATATAGCACGTTTAAATCAACTTGCGTTGAAACCAAAGTGCTTTACATAGAAGAAGTAATTAAGTTTCCGTACATCTGTAGAAAAATTTAAAAAAATTTAAAAATGACACAACACATTATAGAATTCAACATGAACGTCCCCCCCACAACAGAATCAAAATTTTCTACTGTGGGGAAAGGAACCAGAAAGTTAAGTTCTCTTCCTCTGTGATCACCCGAGGTCGGGGCCTATTTGTGGCCTCCGCAGCCAGCCTGATGTTTTCAGGCCCTCTTGCCGGGAAGATGGAACTCCGCCGTCGGGTGAACACTCCTCAGCGGCTTGTAAATGTCTGGAGCGGCAGTTGTACAAGTCTTTCCTCTTTCAAGTATTTAAAATTGAGATGACAGAAGAAAATTAGGTTGGACAGCAGAGTGACGCAGCTGGTAGAGTTGCTGCCTCACAGCGCCAGAGCCCTGGTTTATCCCTGACCTTCAGTGTAATTTAGCTTAGAGATACAGCGCGGAAACAGGCCCTTAGGCCAAACGACTCTGCACCGACCAGCGATCCCCGCACATTAACACTATCCTACACACACTCGGGACAATTTCACATTTATACCTAGCCAATTAACCTACAAATCTGTACGTCTGTGGAGTGTGGGATGAAACCGAAGATATCGGAGAAAACTCACGGGGATAATGTACAAACTCCGTACAGACAAGCACCCGTAGTCGGGATCGATCCCGGGTCTCTGGTGCTGTAAAGCCATAGCACCACCGCTACACCACCGTGAGTGCTGTCTGCGTGGAGTCTGCACGTTCTCCCTGTGGCTTTCCTCGGGGTTTACATATCTGTAGTGGTGCTGCAAGCAAGTAAGGATCTCGACCCGAAACGTCACCCATTCCTTCTGTCCAGAGATGCTGCCTGTCCCGCTGAGTTACTCCAGCTTTTTGTACCTATCTTCAGTAAGTATTTCATTGTTCTGTTTCAGGGGCGTATGACAATAGAAACACTCTTGACCCTCTCTTTATCAGGTTAACAGCCGCGAAGTGGTGGCCATTAAGTGCGTGAGTAAGAAAAGTTTGAACAAAGCCTCGGTGGAGAACCTCCTCACGGAGATCGAGATTCTTAAGGCAGTCAAACACCCTCACATTGTCCAGCTGAAGGATTTTCAAGTAAGTCAAGTCACTTTTATTTATATAGCACATTTAAAAAACAACTCTCGTTGGCCAAAGTGCTTTACATTGGTGGAGGTACTGACGTTATACAACAGTGGTTCATAGATTAAGTACAAACATAAATACATACATATAGCCCTCACTCAGAGGACGTCAAGAAAGGCTTGAGAGTAAAGATTAATAATAATAATAATTCATTTTATTTACTGGTGCCTTTCTAAAACCCAAGGACACCTTACAAGGTATAGAATCACAAAAAATATAAAACACATAATCGGAACAAATTAAATATAAAAACACCACAGTACAGTACAGTTACAGTACAAAGATGAGTTTTAAGTCTCGATCTAAAGGAGTCGATGGAGGGGGCAGTTCTGATGGGAAGGGGGTGCTGTTCCACAGTCTAGGGGCTGCAACCGCAAAGGCGCGGTCGCCCCTGAGCTTATGCCTAGATGTTCAGTAACCCCAAGTCGGCTGATCTGAGGGACCTGGAGGTGGTGTGGTGGGTAAGCAGACTTTTGATGTAGGTGGGGGCAAGGCCCGTTAAGGGCTTTGTAGACGTAAAGGAGGATCTTGACATTTATTCGGAACCGCACAGGAACAAGTCAAGTCAAGTCAACAAGACGCACAACTACATCAAAGTTAACAGAAACATCCACTACAGCGGCTCCCCCACACTCCTCACTGTTATGGAAGGCTATAAAGTCTCATCTTCTTTCCTCCTTATCCTCCCGCGGACGAGGTAGTCGAACCGTCCGTAGTCGGGGCGATCGAAGTTCCTGCGATCGGGAAGGTCGAAGCTCCTGCGGTTGGAGCTCCCTTTACGATGTCTCAATGGCATCTTTCCAATGGCAGGGTGGGCCAAAACTGAATGAAGACAATTGAAGAAGGGTCTCGACACGAAACGTCACCTATTCCTTCTCTCCAGAGATGCTGCCAGTCCCGCTGAGTTGCTCCAGCTTATTGTGTCTATCTTTGGTTTAAACCAGCATCTGCAGTTCCTTCCTACACATTTTGAATGCTCCAAGTGTAGACTTGTACAACTTTAAATTTGTATCCCAGCTTCTATACCCCCATTGATGATGGCCAGCGTGCCAAAAAGAAAAGACACAAAGTGCTGGAGTAACTCAGGGGGTCAGGCAGCATCTCTGGAGAATGGTGACGGTTCAGGTCAGGACCCTTCCTCAGTCTGAACATGGTCAGTATCCATCCATTCCCTGCCTGTTCATGCATCCAACCCCATCACACTATGGTATTGTTCACTACAGACGATTGAATGCGGCTCCAGGGAGAGAAGGGGTCTGAGCTGAGGGGGGGGGGGGGCTGGGTTTATACATAGAACAGGGCAGCACAGGAACGGGCCATTCGGCCCACAATGTTTGTGCCGAACTAGACACCAAGTTGAACTGATGGGACTGGAGGGGCGTTTGCTCCCTGCAACTGTGTTTAGAAACATAGAAAATAGTTGCAGGAGTAGGCCATTCGGCCCTTTGAGCTAGCACCGCCATTCAATATGACAATGGCTGCTCATCCAAAATCAGTACCCCGTTCCTGCTTTCTTCCTTTCAGCCATGATCACAATGAATGGCGGTGCTTGCTCGAAGGGCCGAATGTCCTCCTCTTGCACCTATTTTCTATGTTTCTATATGTTTCCCATATCCCTTGATTCCTTTAGCCCTAAGAGCTAAATCTAACTCCCTCTTGAAAACATCCAGTGAATTGTCCTCCACTGCCTTCTGTGGCAGAGAATTCCACAGATTCACAACTCTCTGGGTGCAAAGGTTTTTCCTCCTCTCAGTCCTAAATGGCCGACCCCTTATTCTTAAACTGTGTGACCCCTGGTTCTGGACTCCCCCCCCCCCCCCAACATCGGGAACATTTTTCCTGCATCTAGCCTGTCCAGAATTTTTTACGTTTCTCCAAGATCCCCTGTCATCCTTCTAAATTCCAGTGAATGTATAAGCCCATTCGATCCATTCTTCCATCACATGTCAGCCGTATGACGTACCTCGTTCCTGTGTCCGCAGTGGGACGGGGAGAATATATACCTCATCATGGAGTACTGCGCTGGAGGAGATCTCTCCCACTTCATCCGTAGTCGGAGGGTGCTTCCCGAGAGAGTGGTCTGCCGGTTTCTGCAGCAGCTCGGTAAGTGGAATCCCACTGGAATGGCGTCGTTTTTTTCCCTCTGATCCGCGGGAGGTTTAGTTCAATTTAGAGATACAGCGCGGAAACACAGGGTCCCCGTCGACCAGCGATCCCCGCACACATTAATACTGTCCTACACGTACAAGGGACAATTTTTTGGAAACATTTACATCAAGCCAATTCACCTACATCACTGTGCGTCTTTGGAGTGTGGCAGGAAACCGAAGATCTCGGGTGAAACCCGCGCAGGTCACGGGGAGGCCGTACAAACTCCGTACAGACAGCGCCCGTGGTCGGGATCGAACCCGGGTCTCCGGCGCTGCATTCGCTCTGTAAGGCAGCATCTCTACCACTGCGCCACCCGTGACGGCCGTGAAAGGTTCCAGTGCCTTTCTGGATCATCCGTTTTGCCGGACAGACAGAGGTCACGGCCTTGGGGAGGGCGGCGAGACACCAGCCCGTGAAGTCGCCCGTGGTGGTCGGCGATGGGAATGGATTTGCCGGCTCCAGCCGGGCCGGAGGTCCAGAGCCCTGGCCGCAGGGGGGCAAATTCGACCCGTCGATTGTCACGGAAGTCCCCGGTGAGGTCAAGATCGGCCGCCTCACCGTGGCCACAATTTCGGGGGGGGGGGATTTAGTCCGTCTGATCCGGGGGGGGTGGACCACCAGTTGCCGGGAAATCGGTGGTGGACCTGTACCAATTCAAGGAGACGTGAGGAACTGCAGATGCTGTAATATTGAGCAAAACACAAAGTGCTGGAGGAACTCTGCGGCGCCAGGCCGCGTCCGTGGAGGTAAATGGGCAGGTGACATTTCGGGTTTCGGGTCTGAAGGAGGGTCCCGACCCGAAACGTCAGCTGTCCATTTCCCTCCACAGATGCTGCCTGGCCTGTTGATTTCTTCCAGCATTTGTTGATTTGGGAACTACTCATGTTCGAGGGACTTCAAGAATCGGCCCACATCTTACTAGGAGGTGAATGTTGCCAGGATTCTGAAAGCCAGTGAACGTTAGTCATCTTCACTGTGGGCGGCACAGTAGCGTGGCTGGTGGGGCTGCTGCCTCGCGGCGACATAGACCCGGGTTCGATCCTGACCTCTGGTACCATCTGTGTGTGTGTGTGTGTGTGTGTGGAGTTTGCTCGTTCTCCCAGTGACTGCGTGCGTTTCCTCCGGATGCTCCCGTTCCCCCCCACCCCCAAAGTTAACAGGCCGCTGTAAATTACCCCGAGTGTGTAGCTGAGGATAGATTCTCTGGGGAGTTGATTGTGGGGAGAATAGAATGGGATTGGTGCAAGTGGGAGGTCGATGGTCAGCATGGACTCTGTGGGCCGAAGGGCCTGTTTCACGGTGTGTAACTCTGAGTCTGACCTTCAGAGATGAGCTGGTTTTTCTCTCTCTCTCTCTCTATCTCTATCTATCTCTCTCCATCCACAGCCTCTGCTCTGCAGTATCTTCACCAGCGTCACATCTCTCATCTCGACCTGAAGCCACAGAACGTTCTGCTCAGTTCCCAGTCTTCTCCTCACCTCAAGCTGGCTGGTGAGTTCACGTCCGTCCCTCTCCATCCCTCCTTCATGCTGATAGTCACAGGATGCTGGAGTAACTCAGCAGGACAGGCGTCAATCATGGCCCTCTTCACGTTGCTGCCTTTACCCCCCCTCCTCATCTCCGTTGCCCACCCACCCAATATATCAATAGCAATCAATCAATATCAGTTTTATTCGTCACTTGCACATAAAATGCAGTGAAACGAATTTGCCAGCAGCGGTACAATGAAAAAAACACACAAAAACACAATAAAAATTGAACACAAGCAGCCACTGTGGTGGAAGGCACAACATTTGGCCAGTCCTCCTCCATTTTCCTCCTTGCAACTTTCACCGGTTGCAATCTCCGCTTTAGTTTAGTTTAGTGTAGAGATACAGCGCAGAATCAGGCCCTTCGGCACACTAACACTATCCTACACCCACGAGGGACAATTTTTACATTTACCACCAAGCCAATTAACCTACAAACCTGTACGTCTTTGGAGTGTGGGAGGGAACCGAAGATCTCGGAGAAAACTCACGGGGAGAACGTACAAACTCCGTACAGACGGCGCCCGTAGTCGGGATCGAACCCGGATCCCCGGCGCTGCATTCGCTGTAAGGCAGCAACTCTACCGCTGCGCCACCATGACCGCCCATTAAAAATACTCAATGACTTGGCCTCCACTGCCCTCTGTGGCAACGAGTTCCATGGATTCATCATCGTGTGAATAAATAAGTTCCTCCTCAACACCATTCTAAAGGCACGTCCTTTTATTCCGAGACGTTGCCCTCTGGTCCCTGACTCTCCCATTACTGGACCATCCTTTCTGCATCCACTCTATCCAAGCCTTCTGTAGTATTGAATGTGTACCGGCAATTGACCATGCTAGTAGATCGGATGGACTGAATGGCCTTCCTTTGCCCCCTAAAGTTTCCAGATTGCTCTCTGAAGCCACTCGTACAATCATGGCATTTTAGGTAACAATCTTTACGCGGGCGGTGTAGGTCTTCATGGAGACCAGGGACTGCAGATACTGGAATCTGGATCAAAACACAAAACAGACTCATCCGACACTGCAAGAAATGGCAGAGAATTGTGGACGCAGCCCAGACCATCACATTAACCAACCCCCCTTCCTTTGAAGACAGACACCAAATGCCGGAGTAATTCTACGGGTCAGGCAGCATCTCCGGAGAAAAGGAATCGCGTCGAGACCCTTCTTCAGACTGAGACCCCTCCACTTACACCTCAAGCTGCCTCGGCAAGGCCAGCAGCATCATCAAGGACCAGTCGCACCCTGGTCACTCCCTCTTCTCCCCTCTCCCGTCAGGCAAGAGGCACAGAAGTGTGAAAATGCACACCTCCAGATTCAGGGACAGTTTCTTCCCAGCTGTTATTCAAGATTCAAGAGAGTTTATTGTCATGTGTCCCAGATAGGACAATGAAATTCTTGCTTTGCTTCAGCACAACAGAACATAGTAGGCATGAATACATACAGAACAGATCAGTGTGACCATATACCATTATATAAATATATACACACATGGATAAATAAAACAGATAAGGTGCAAACAAACAGATAATGGTCTATTAATGTTCAGAGTTTTGTTACATTTGAGTTTAATAGCCTGATGGCTGTGGGGAAGTAGCTATTCCTGAACCTGGACGTTGCAGTCTTCAGGCTCCTGTACCTTCTACCTGAAGGTAGCGGGGAGATGAGTGTGTGGCCAGGATGGTGTGGGTCCTTGATGATACTGCCAGCCTTTTTGAGGCAGCGACTGCGATAGATCCCCTCGATGGTAGGGAGGTCAGAGCCGATGATGGACTGGGCAGTGTTTACTACTTTTTGTAGTCTTTTCCGCTCCTGGGCGGTCAAGTTGCCGAACCAAGCCACGATGCAACTGGTCAGCATGCTCTCTACTGTGCACCTGTAGAGGTTCGAGAGAGTCCTCCTTGACAAACCGACTGAACCATTCTAGCAACAACTAGAGAGCAGTCCTGAGCTGCTATCTCCCTCATTGGAGACCCTCGGACTATCTTTGATTGGACTTTACTGGACTTTATCTTGCACTAAACATTATTCATGTTATTCCCTTTATCATGTCCCTGTACACTGTGTGGACGGCTCGATTGTAATCATGCATGGTCTATCCGCTGACTGGTTAGCACGCAACAACAAGCTTTCCACTGTACCTCGGTACACGGGACAATAAACCGAACTCGAACTCGTAGCCGAGAGCTGGGAGAACTCAACGGGACGGGCAGCAAGTGTGGAGGAATCAGTCTGCCTCTTCCGCAGATGCTGCCTGAGGCGCGGAGTATCTTTTGTGCGTTTCCGGGACTGATGGCCCTACTTTTGTGTCCCATCCCCCCCCCCCCCCCCCCCCACCCACCGCAGACTTTGGCTTTGCGCAGCACATGTCCCCGTGGGACGAGAAGCGCGTACTGCGCGGCTCCCCGCTGTACATGGCGCCCGAGATGGTTTGTCGGCAACAGTACAACGCCAGAGTGGATCTGTGGTCAGTCGGAGTCATTCTGTACGGTGAGTGGATCAGTAAAGTATAAGTATCCTTTATTGTCAATCAGACTTTTCAGTCTGAACGGAATTTCGTGCCTTGCAGTCATACATATAATAAAATAACAAAAACACACAATAAACACAAATTTAACATCCACCACAGTGAGTCTACCAGGCACCTCCTCACTGTGATGGAAGGCAAAAGTCTTAAAGTCTTTGTCTCTTCCCTCTTTGTTCTCCCTCTGCGTTGGGGCGAGCCAGGCTTCCGATGTTGTGACCCCGCCGGGTGATGGTAAGCAAGTCCCGCGGCTGAATCCGAGCTCCGCGAACGGGCCGGTTCAAACTCCGCGGCCCGGGGCAGTCGGAGCTGCCGCCCTCCAGTCCAGCGGAAGAAGAAGTCTGAAGAAGGGTTTCGGCCCGAAACGTTGCCTATTTCCTTTTGCTCCATAGATGCGGCTGCACCCGCTGAGTTTCTCCAGCATTTCTGTGCACCTTCGATTTTCCAGCATCTGCAGCTCCTTCTTTAACAGCGGACGCAGCTGTTGTTGAGGGAGCTCCGGAAAACAGGTCGCCAACCTGGGACCTGAGAGCTCCCGACGATGTCGTCCACTGGGCCCGTGGCCGAGCCTCCGAGGCTCTGAAGTCAGGTCGCCAGAGGGGCCAGAGGGGGAGGGAAACACAGGGGAGGGTGAGGGCTTATAGTGCATGGATGTGAAAAGTTTATAGGGAATCGGGCCAAACTTGGGAAAATGGGACTAGTTTAGATGGGGCAACTGGGTGGGCAACCTGAAAGGCCTCTTTTTGTTCTTTATAACTTCATCACTCTTTGAGCCCAGATGTTGTTTGATCATTTCTCTCTACAGATACTGTCAGACTTGTTGAGGTCCACAAGCAGTTTGTGTTTTTGTTCGATCTTTTATTTAGGTTTTTGCTGAATCTAATATTTGCATTTGCAGAATAAAATGTTAGCTCCCTTGAATAAATAATTTCGTCAAAACAGACGTTATTTTCTTTATCCATCTGCGCCACCATGCCGCCCAAATGTGGGACGAAACCTCGCTCTTCCGCTCCCCCTCCAACCCCCCTCCACTTCCACTGAATCCCACTCCTCATCCCCTTTTCCCCCCTCACTGCCCCTCTTTCCCCACCCCCCCCGTTCCACTCCCCCCCCCCCAGTGGGCGGTGAGGGGGGGGAGGAGAGGTAGACTGGCGTGGGGAGGGGGAGTGGGAGGAGGTAAGGGGAGGGGAGGGGTGGTGTGGGAGACTGGTGTGGGAGTGGGAGGGGGGGTGGGAGACTGGTGTGGGATGGGGGAGAGGGAGGGGGGGGATGGGAGGAGTGGCAGGGGTGGGAGACTGGCGTGGGAGGGGGTGGGATAATGGGGGGGGAGGTGGGAAGGGGGGGGGTAGTGGAGGACACTGGTGCTGCCGTTGACTCCTGCGGGACCCGGTTTCGTTCCAGAGGCGTTGTTCGGGCGGCCGCCGTTTGCATCCAAGTCATTTGTGGAGCTGGAGGGGAAGATCCGTAGCAGCAAGGCGGTAGAGGTGGGTGAGTGACCGCGGCCCCCCCCCCCACCCTGGGCTCCAGTGATCAAAGGCCAGGGAAGATGAAAGGCCT
>CM075993.1:4293326-4345889 GCA_038087875.1 Malacoraja senta
GCACGTCTTTGGGATGTGGGAGGAAAACCGGAGCACCCGGCGGAGACACGGGGAGAATGCGCAAACTCCACATACACACGCACGCACGCACGCACACACACACACACACACACACACACACACAACACCACACACACACTCACTCACGCACACACACACACACACACCACACACACACACACACACACACACACACACACACATATTCACACACACAGACACACACACACACACGCACGCACGCTCACACACACACACACACACACACCACACACACACTCACTCACGCACACACACACACACACCACACACACACACACACACACACACACACACATATTCACACACACAGACACACACACACACACGCACGCACGCTCACACACACACACACACACGTTCACACACACACAGACACACACACACACACACACACACACACAGACAGACAGACACACACACAACACACACACACACACACACACACCAGACAGACACACACACACACACAGACACACACTCACACACATACACACACACTCACGCACACACACACACACACACACACACACACACACTCACACACTCACACACACATTCACACACCCACACCCACACACACACATTCACATTCACACACTCACACACAGACAGACAGACAGACAGACACACACACAGCACACACACACAGACAGACACACACTCACACACAGACAGACACACACTCACACACAGACAGACAGACACACACACAGCACACACACACAGACACCCACACACACACACCTTGAGGTCAGGATCGATCCTGGGTCTCTGGTGTTGTGAGGGAGTCAGCAGTTTTACGAGCTGCATCATTGTTCTGCCTTAGCCCTCTCTGGAGAATATGGATAGGCAATATTTTGTGTCGGGACCCTTCTTCAGACAGATTGGAGTGGTGTGGGGGATAGAGCTGGAACAGAGAGGTGGGAATGGGACAAAGTTTGGCAAGTGATAGGTGGATACAGGTGTGGATGGGGGGGGGGGGGTGGTTAATGGTAGATGGGTGGAAGTAATTAATGCTTTGTTCAGAAGTTGTTCCTGTGAGTGAATTCTTCTGTTCTCTCTGCCCTGCAGATCAAGAGCCTCATGGGCCGAGCGGAATACCTGAAGGAGCAACTCAAGGTGAGGCACTGTTAGTTTAGTGTAGAGTTAGAGCGCGGAAACAGGCCCTTCGGCCCACTGAGTCCGCACCGACCAGCGATCCCCGCTCAGGGCGGCAGGGTGGCGCAGCGGTAGAGTTGCTGCCTCACAGCGCCAGAGACCCGAGTTCGATCCCGACTACGGGCGATGTCTATACGGAGTTTGCACGTTCTCCCCGTGACCGCGTGGGTTTTCTCCGAGATCTTCCGTTTCCCATCGCACTCCAAAGACTGACCAGCACCCGCTGAGTTCCTCCAGCACTTTTGTCTACCTTTGATTTTCCAGCATCTGCAGTTCCTTCTTAAACACTCCAAAGACTTTGTAGGTTAATTGGGCTCGGTATCAATGTAAATTGTTCCCAGTGTGTGTGGGGTAGTGTTAATGCGTTGGGATTGGGATTTCGTGTACCCCTTGCGTTCCCTCCCTCTCCGTCCCTCCCCCACCCTAGACTTCCTGCCAGTTCCACTGTTCGTATCCCTTCGTTGTCACCTCTTCCACAGCCAACAATGGACCATTGTGGGCTCCAATTTTCCTTGGTCATCGGTGCCGGCTCTGATTTGTTCTCAACCTTTTCATACCTCTAGATTCCCTCTCCCCTGACACTCAGTAAGAAGAAAGGTCTTGACCGGAAGCGTCACCTAGTCCTTTTCTCCAGAGATGCTGCCTGACCCGCTGAGTTACTCCAGCACTCTGTGCCTATCTTCAATGAAAAACTCTCTTTGTTTCTCTGCATCCCGCTACCTCTAATTAATTTGCTCCTTCCCACCCCACTTTGAATAATCTTAACACCTTACGGAAGGTTTTGTACAGTAGTGGCATTAATGCCGAGCGAAATAGACAATAGGTGCAGGAGTAGGCCATTTGGCCCTTCGAGCCAGCATCGACCGCCATTCAATGTGATCATGGCTGATCATCCCCAATCAGTATCCCGTTTCTGCCTTCTCCCCATATCCCTTGTCTCCACTATCTTTAAGAGCCCTATCTAGCTCTCTCCTGAAAGCATCCAGAGAACCGGCCTCCACCGCACTCTGAGGCAGACAATTCCACAAACTCACAACTCTCTGGGTGGAAAAATGTTTCCTCGTCTCCGTTCTAAATGGCTTACCCCTTATTCTTAAAGTGTGTGACCCTGGTTCTGGACTCCCCCAACATCGGGAACATGTTTCCTGCCTCTAGCGTGTCCAAACCCTTATCAATCTAATATGTTTCAATGAGATACCCTCTCATCCTTCTAAACTCCAGAGTAAGGGAATGAAGAAGCTGAGGACATGGGTTTGAAGTGAGGGGAATGATTGAACGAACCCAAGCGGCAACGTTTTTTCCACACGTGTATGGAATGAGCTAAAGGAGATGGTAGTTGAGACAAGGAACATAACAACATGGTCAGCGTTGAGATTTACGAAGATAGACACAAAATGCTGGAGTAACTCAGCGGGACAGGCAGCATCTCTGGAGAGAAGGAATGGGTGACGTTTCGGGTCGAGACCCTTTTTCAGCCCACGTGACAGTAAACTAAACTGAAACCTTTTGCCTCAGATGCGTGAGAATCAGAAGGAAGCAACATCGGTGGATCAGGACCCGTTCTCGGAGTCAATAAGGAGCAGTGAGTATAGGGGGGGCCTCTTTACACCCTTGTGAATGTAACAAGGTATATATAAGTATCAGTATAAAGTATAAGTATCCTTTATTGTCATTCAGACCTTTCGGTCTGAACGAAATGTTGTGCCTGCAGTCATACATATAATAAAATAACAAAAACACACAATAAACACAAATTTCCAGGTGCCACCTTCAGACGGCTTTGAAGCCAAGGTGCCTGGTGTGAAATCTCCGAGCATCGGGCAGGGCTGGCACGTCCCTGTGCCATGAGTCTGTGATGTGAGTGATGCCAGAGGTCACGTCCGTGTGTGTGTGTGTGTGTGTGTGTGTGGGGGGGTCACGGAGAGGTCACGCCGCACTAACCAGCAACCGGTTAGTAGGTAGCACGCACAAAAAGCTTCTCACTGTACCTCGGTGTCCCACCTGACAATAAACCAAACTGAACTTCATGAACGGAAAGAGGTCACCGGGATGTGGTTGACGGGACCCCAGCGGTTGGAGAATGGAGCAGGGCATTGCTGGAAACCCCTGCAGCGAAATACAGCTTGATTTGCTCCAGATCGCAGCATCTCCACCCAGGCAAATCCCCAATTATAACTACAGCATGGTTGGACAAGAAACCAAACCTCAATACCTTATCCCTCCTCCCACTTTCACCGTTCTTCTGTCTGTGTGTGTGTGTCTCTCTCTCTCTCTCTTACACACACACGCACACATGTGCACACACACACACACACACAACAGCACGCGCACGAAGGCACATACACACGCATGTGCACGCACACGCATACACAGTTGTGCAGCCACTTGCGTGTGCGCACACACACACACACACACACACAATAGCACACGCACGCAGGCACATACACACGCATGTGCACGCACACGCATACACAGTTGTGCAGCCACTTGCGTGTGCACACACACACACACACACACACACACACACACGCATAATAGCATACGCACGCGAGCAAAAACACACACACATGCAGACATGCTCTTGCTTAGTGCAACCCTCAGTACTGTAACGGGCGTATTATAGAATCATCGAGTGGCACAGCATAAAGCCGGCCCTTCAGCCCAACATGTCTATGCTATCCACCTAGCGTTTCTACACTATTTCCCTATCCCAGCTGCCCAGATGCCTCTTTGATGTTGTTGCTCTTCCCCCTTCCACCTCCACCACCTCCTCTGGCAGCTCAATCCCAGAACCATCCACTCTTTCCGTGAAACCATTCCCTCCACAGATGCTGCCTGACCCACTGAGTTCCTCCAGCACCTTTAGTTTTGGAGTAAAATATGGATAGGTAACGTTTCAGGTCGGAACCCTTCTTCAACGTCACCTATTTCGTTTCTCCAGAGGCTGCCTTACTGAGTTACTCCAGCACTTTGTCTCTTTTTTTGGTGAAGCTGCATCTGCAGTTCCTTGTACCTCCTTTGTGTTTTGTGCCAGACACACACAGCCTGGCTGAACATATGTGTATACACATATATAGTTTGCTTGGGCAGCTTACAACCCAGCAGTATGAATATTGACTTCTCTAACTTCAAGTAACCCTTGCTTTCCCTCTCCATCCCTCCCCCATCCTAGTTCTCCGACCGGTCTGACTGTCCTGATTAGATTTTATCTTTGTAGGCTTTGTTGTCACCTTCCCCGAGCTAACAATGATCTATTCCACATTTTCCATGAATCTCATCCCCTTTGATGTCTCGTTTTCACACCTTACCCTTCCTTATCTCTGTGCCTCCCTCTCCCCTGACTCTCAGTCAGAAGAAGGGTCTCGACCCGAAACGTCACCCATTCCAGAGATGCTGCCCAAAGCTCCTATAGCGAGCAAGATAGACCACTCGACGAAAAAGACGTAGTACGGTCACGGGCAGATTCATGGGTAAATTTCGGGTCCCATTTCCGTAACCGGCTTCCATCTCCGCACCAAGATCCCGAGCGGAGCAAAGATAACTAGTGCGGAGACGGAAGCCGGTTACAGAAACATCCTCGTAAAAATAAAAGTTATTTGGTAAAATCTTGTCATTTTCAGAATTTTAATTTATTACACAAACTGTTCCCCCGCAACGTTGATTACACTGCGAGTCGAGTCGGGTCGGGTTACTGAAATGGATGAAAAAAAGGCCCACGTTCCGCTCCGTTGCGTACTACACGTCAGCCCATTGCATTTAGCGGGAGTGGTCTATCTTGCTCCGCTATAGGATCTTTGCTGCCGCCTGTCCCACTGAGTTACTCCAGCACTTTGTGTCTATCACACATACACATACATACCTGTAACTCACTGTCAGGGGCGACACGGTGGCGCAGCGGTAGAGTTGCTGCCTATAGCGTTTGCAGCGCCAGAGACCCGGGTTCGATCCCGTCTACGGGTGCTGTCTGTACGGAGTTTGGACGTTCTCCCCGTGACCTGCGTGGGTTTTCTCTGAGATCTTCGGTTTCCTCCCACACTCCAAAGACGTGCAGGTTTGCAGGTTAATTGGCTTGGTGTAAATGTAAATTGTCCCTGGTGCGTGTAGGATAGAGTTAATGTGCGGGGATCGCCGGTCGGTGCGGACTCGGTGGGCCGAAGGGGCTGTTTCCATGCTGTATCTCCAAACTGAAGAATGTAATTGTAATAAAAAGCACATAAATACTCCCGCCCTCTCTTTAACCATCTTGACCATGTCAGCCTGTGTGTGGCGCGACTGATGGGGGGGAAGGAGTTAATTGTGCACACAACACAATGCATGAACTTTGACCTTGCCCCACTGTATACTTGACAGAACACAGATAATTTATCTCCAGGCTTGAGAACTCCGACAAAGGCCCCAGGCCCCGTACTCCACCCACCCACCATACAATGGAAGCAGGTGTCTTGGTGAAAACCTTATCCTCGGCTTATCGAGATAAAGACACAAATATATCCTGGTTTTGCGTGGGACTGCAATTTATTTCCCCCCTGCTCCGTTTGAATTTAAATTGAAAGTATCCCAAATCCCAAATTAAGGGGGCAGCTGGTAGAGCTGCTGCCTCGCAGAGTCAGAGACCCGGGTTCGATCCTGACAATAGACAATAGACAATAGGTGCAGGAGTAGGCCATTTGGCCCTTCGAGCCTGCACCGCCATTCAATGTCATCATGGCTGATCATCCCCAATCAGTACCCCGTTCCTGCCTTCTCCCCATATCCCATAACTCTGCTATTTTTAAGAGCCCTATCTAGCTCTCTTGAAAAGCATCCAGAGAACCAGCCTCCACCGCCCTCTGAGGCAGAGAATTCCACAGACTCACCACTCTCTGTGAGAAAAAGTGTTTCCTCGTCTCCGTTCTAAATGGCTTACTCCTTATTCTTAAACTGTGGCCCCTGGTTCTGGACTCCCCCAACATCGGGAACATGTTTCCTGCCTCTAGCGTGTCCAAGCCCTTAACAATCTTATATGTTTCAATGAGATGCCCTCTCATCCTTCTAAACTCCAGAGTGTACAAGTCCAGCTGCCCCATTCTCTCAGCATATGACAGTCCCGCCATCCCGGGAATTAACCTTGTAAACCTACGCTGCACTCCCTCAATAGCAAGAATGACCTCGGCTGCTGCCTGTTTGCACGTTCTCCCTGTGACCACGTGGGTTCTCTCCAGGTGCTCCGGTTTCCTGCCACATCCCTACCTAAAGGTATATCCTTTAATTCCAAGGCTGTGCCCGCTGGTCCTAGACTCATCCCACTCATGGAAACATCCTCTCCTCATCTGCTCTATCCAGGTCTTTCACTGCCGTAACTTCAAGGGGTGCAAGTCTCGGGTCACAAGTCAATTGATTTTTGCTTTTCTTTTTTATCTTGTGTTGCAGATTGTTCCCTCCAGTGAATGCAAGCGTGCCAGATACACCACGATGTTGACGTCGCACATCTTCCCTCAAATATAACTAGGCCGCAACTCCACCATAACTCCAGCGTAACTCCAGTACATTCTGGTACAAGCCATCCTTGAGTGTAAGTTAGCTACTGAGCGGTGCAGTGTGCAGGACCAGTGAACAAACTGCTACAAGGGTCTTAGTTTTAAAGTTTGCAGCCTTAAAAAAAAAAAACATTCTTAGTAGAAAGATTTATTTTTTCCATAGAGGTAATACATTTACCAAGTCGCTGCTGAGAGAAAGCAGTCTTATTTAAGTTTGGCCTAAGTTAGGCTTGTTATTTTAAGGAGTGTTCTCCTTGTCTTTATTTTTTCCCAATAGTGTCACCAATTATTTTGGTTTACCAGGGACTCGAGAGACTGCAGATGGTGGAATCTTGAGGGAAACAAAAGGCGCAAAGTGTTTGAGTAACTCAGCGGGTCAGGCAGCATCTCCGGAGAACATGGGTGCTTTGGGCCGGGACTCTTGTTGGAGTAACTCAGCGGGTCAGTCAGCGTCTGTGGAGGGGGTGGACAGATGGCAACATCTGTGATATGAAACAATCAGTCTGAAGAAGGGTCCCGACCCGAAACTTCGCCTGCCCATTTTTCTCCACGGATGCTGCCTGGCCCGCTGAGTACCTCCAGCACCTTGTTCTTTAAATTTTGCTCCACCACTTGTTTTTTGAAGTACACCAGGGTCAGCTGCAGCAATGGGAACCGGCCACTGGTCGCCCGAACCAGGGGGCCCAGCAGGTTAAAGAAAAGCAGGAGTAATGGGTCATTCCTCCTTCATACGTCTGTAAGTCATAGGAGCAGAATTAGGCCAGTCGGCCCATTGAGTCTATCCCGCCAATCAATCATGGCTGATGCAGGGCGGCACAGTGGCGCAGCTATTCCTCACCGCACCAGTGATCCAGGTTCAATCCTGACCATGACCATAAGAGATAGGAGCAGAATTGGGCCATTCGGCCCATCGAGTGTACTCTGCCATTCAATCATGATTTATGACACCCGTACTAATCAAGAATCTGTCTGTCTCTACCTTAAAAATATCCACTGACGTGGCCTCCACAGCCTTCTGTGGCAAAGAATTCCACAGATTCACCACCCTCTGACTAAAGAAATTTCTCCTCGTCTCCTTCCTAAAGGAACTTCTTGTAATTCAGAGGCTATGACCTCTAGTCCTAGACTCTCCCACTGGTGGAAACATCCTCTCCTTATCCACTATATCCAAGCCTTTCACTCTTTGATAAGTTTCAATGGGGCCCCCACTCATCCTTCAAAACTCCAGCGAGTACAGGCCCAGTGCCATCAAGCGCTTATCATATGTGGGATCATTCTTGTAAACCATCTCTGGAGGGGAGGGGAGGGGGGGTTGGGGAGGGGTGTGGGGGGAAGGAGGGTGAGGGGGTGAAAGTGGAGGGGGTTGGGGTTGTTAGAGGTCATCAAACATTGGAGAATACCTTGTTTCTACAGAGAGGGAATAGTTGCCCTTGCTAGCTGTTGGTTGTTCAGGAGGTGGATTTAGACCGAAGATAGACACAAAACGCTGGAGTAACTCAGCAGGACAGGCAGCATCTCTGGAGAGAAGGGATGGGTGACGTTGCGGGGGTCGAGACCCTTCTTCCGATTTAGACCGTTAGCCAGGGAAGCACATTCCAGTCAGGTTATTAACTAGCGTCTTTAGTGCTAATTATACTTCAGGATAATTAATTGAGAGCCCTGTGTGCTCCCTCTCCATGTATTGGCAAATAAAACCTGGAGCCCCTTTGCTTCACCAGGGAGAGGTGTTTGTGCTGCTTCTCATCTGGAACTGCAGTAACTCAGGAAGTCGAAACACAATCAGTTCACTGTCCAAATAACTTTGTTTAATAGGAGGATATAAATTAATGACGTCTTGTCGCAAGAATATAGTTGGCCTTCCAGGGCAGGCTGTCGCGTTTGTGTAACAAGAGATTCCTTCGCTCATTTTTCTTTGTCACCTTTCATATTTTACGAGGATTTCTTTAATGACGAACCCACCGCTTGAGTGGAAAGTCACATCTGCGTTTCGACTTGTCCGTATTGCTGTCTTGTTAAAGTGACTTAATGAATGATAAAAGTAACTGTCGCCCTCAATAAAGTGAAAATAATGAACGTTTAAACTCTGTGTAAGAAAGTACTGGTTTAAATCGAAGGTAGACACAAAATGCTGGAGTAACTCGGCGGGTGAGGCAGCATCTCTGGAGAGAAGGAATGGGCTGAATTTCGGGTTGAGATTTGCCCACATTTGGTCCATATCCCTCTAAACCTTTCCTCTCCATGAATTTGTCCAAGTTTTTTTAAATGGTATATCAATACCTGTCCCAACTACCTCCTCTGGCAACTCGTTCCATACGCCCACCGTGTGAAAATGTTGCCCTTTGTGTCCCTATTAAATCTTTCCTGCCTCACCTCAAACCTATGTCTTCTGGTTCTTGATACCTCTTATCCTAGGTAAAAGACTGAAGAAGGGTTTCGACCCGAAACGTTGCCTATTTCCTTCGCTCCATAGATGCTGCCTCACCCGCTGAGTTTCTCCAGCATTTTTGTCTACCTAAAAGACTATGCATTCACCTTATAATTTGCCCTCATCATTTTATTTGCCTCCATAAATTCACACTTCAACCTTGTGCGCGCCAAGGATTAAATGTCAACTGCAGATGCTGGTTTACACCGAAGATAGACTCAAAATGCTGGAGTAACTCAGCAGGACTGGCAGCATCTCTGGATAGAAGGAATGGGTGACGTTTCGGGTCGAGAAACTCTGAAACGTTACCCATTCCTTCTCTCCAGAGATGCTGCCTGAGTTACTCCAACGTTTTGTGTCGATCTCCAAGGGTTACAGTTTTCCGAACCTTCATCCCTTCCGCTCCACATAAAGCAGATGGCGTTTCACCCCCTGGAATATCTCGCACACAATAACCTGTTACCCACGTCTGAGAGCATTCACACTTCCAGGGTGGAATGTGGATGTGTAGGAGCTGGGAAAATCTGAATGACAATGGAACAGGCACTTGACATTTCTCGAGGGCTGTTTGCTTCCTCTATAAACATGCCTGACCTATTATCTGCAGCAAATGTTTCAAGTGTTTAGATGGGACAGGTCCAGTCAATGACATTGTAATAGATCTTCCAATCCAATATGACCATCTTTCATCGATCTACACTTAGAATTGGCACACGTCCGCACAGTTTCAGCCTGGTCCCTGTTTTAAAGTGTGTAGGAAGGAACTGCAGGTGCCGAAGATAGACACAAAAAGCTGGAGTAACTCAGCGGGACAGGAGGCAGCATCTCTGGAGAGAAGGGAAGGGTTTAAAGCTGTCACTTTTATCCTCCCCCTGTTTAATTTCCCAGCCAATTCGCAAAATAAGACAAATTATGATTTTTGACCTGATTTTCGCGTTTTGCTGTGTGTTCTTCCCAGTTAATTCCTCTCATATTGAATTCCCTCTTTTATTTGATTTTCTTGAGATTAAATGATGGAAATAGAGTGAGGCAAATTTTCAGAGATTCTGGTCAAACATGTATCTTGGCAAGTCAATACTTTCGTTTTAGTTTGGAGATACAGCAGGGGAAAGGGGCCCTTCGGCCCACCGGGTCCGCGCCGACCCGGCACATTAACACTATCCTACACACACTAGGGACATTTTTTAAAAACATTTACCAAGCCAATTAACCTACGTCTTTGGATTGTGGGAGGAAACCGAAGATCTCGGAGAAAACCCACGCAGGTCACGGGAAGAACGTACAAACTCCGTACAGACAGCGCCCGTGGTCAGGATCGAACCCGTGTCTCTATGGCGCTGTAAGGCAGCAACTCTACCGCTGCGCCACCATGCCACCCCACTTGAAGTAATACTGAAACAACCCCCATTACCTGCTGGCTTTGTCAATGTTGTGGCGCCCAAGCGTTTTATACATTGAATTTCCAGCTGAATTAAAACTAAATTCAAAACATAAAGACTTACGCAGCAGCGAAAATACTGACCTAAAATCCTCGAAAAACCATCAGCAAAATTGTGTTACTGTCTTTAATTGACTAAAATATGTCTTTAATTAGAGTGGACAACTCTTTACCATCTAAGTGCTGGAGGAACTCAGCGGGTCAGGCAGCATCTGTGGAGGGAATAGACAGGCGCGGTTTCGGCTTCTTCAGATAGATTGGTTGATAGCACAGATGCTGTCCGAACCGCTGAGTTTAGTTTGGAGATATAGCGTGGAAACGGGCCCTTTGGCCCACTGAGTCCATGCCGACCATTAATTACTCATCAGTTATTCCACTTTCTAATACATCCCTTACACACTGGGGGAAACATCGCCGGTCAATGTGTAGGAAGGAACTGCAGGTGCTGGTAGATAGACACAAAAAGCTGGAGTAACTCAGTGGGACAGGCGGCATCTCTGGAGAGAAGGAATGGGGTGACGTTTCGGGTCGAGACCAGACCCGTCTCGAAGGGCCAAATGGCCTACTCCTGCACCTATTGTCTATTGACCCGAAACGCGACCCATTCCTTCTCTCTATAGATGCTGCCTGTCCCGCTGAGTTACTCCAGCATTTCGTGTCCATCTTCGGTTTAAACCAGCATCTGCAGTTCCTTCCTACACATGGGGAAGATGGCATTGAGGCTGGGAAAGAGGGCAGAGAAACGCCTTCAAGTGTGAAAAAATAGTACAAAGCCTCAGTCGCCGAGCTTCCTAAACTTTTAGCGCTGTTGATAATGGCATCGTTTTATTACCGTCTGCAATCACACCGCAATAAAAGCGCGCTCAGCCCTCTGTGCTGCGAATGGGTGTACTGAGCATCGGCGAGGCTGTTAAAACATTTTATATAGATGCAAAGAGACGGGCGAAAGCCCCCAGTTAATGCCTTGAGTCTGACCCTGTGCGAGGTAATTACAAACAGATTGTACTTGGAACATTATTCCACAGAGACGCTAAGATTCCAATTCTTCACAGGGGCCTCTATGTTTTAACTAACCTAACCTTCACTGCGGTTCTGTTGTATGTTACCCCCCCCCCCCCCCCCCTCCCCTGCATCAATCGTTTATTGTCTACACAATGTATCCCACTAAATATTAAGGCGCTTCTTCTATTGCCCTGGAAGCTATTTTTAATCCCATGTTAAAAGTTCAATGAAGATTTAGAGGAAATCTAGCCTGCCAGTTTGTATACTGTTTGCTTTGCATTGAACATTTCTTACCCTCTCTCCCTCTTCCCATCTCTCGTCTGTCTCCCCCCCCTTCCCCCCCCTCACTCCAGCCCACATCTCTCCACATAAACTCGAGTGCTTTCACTTTCAGTCTGTTTATGTAACTTGGTGCTGTTTCTGTACACACTGGCGCTCAGACAAAGGCCGATGACTACCAAATGTATACAGGTAGCGATTCCCTTCCAGAGTAAACTCTCACTTCTCTGTTCAATAAACAGCGGCCGTTCCACAAGGCGCCCACCCCCACCCTCCGCGCTTCTTGCTACAGCCGTGTTTATTTGAGTATTCGTGTTATTATGAACCATTAAAATTACAATCTGCCAGAGTAACTTTTGAGGGAAGAATGATTTATTTTTAAACAAAGCAGTTTAAAGTGAGATGATGCTGCCTCATGCCCCGCTGAGTTACTCCAGCATTTTGTGTCTATCTTCGGTTAAAACCAGCATCTGCAGTTCCTTCCCTCACAAAGCGGTTTAAATGTTTACGAAGGATTCTTTAAAAGTAATATTTATTAAGACGTTGAAAGAGAAACATCATGAAATTCAGTGATAGCATTCACTATATTCCTGGTGGAACTCAGCGGGTCAGGCAGCATCTGTGGAGGGAATGGACAGATGATGATTCAGATCGGGAGCCTTCTTCACATTGGTGTGGGGAGGGGAGGGGTGTGAAGCTGGAAAAGAGAGGCGTGGACGGGTTAAAGTTTGTGTTTTTCTCAAGATTCCAGCATCTATAGTTCCTATAGCATCTCAAGATTCCAGCATCTATAGTTCCTATAGCATCTCAAGATTCCAGCATCTATAGTTCCTATAGCATCTCAAGATTCCAGCATCTATAGTTCCTATAGCATCTCAAGATTCCAGCATCTATAGTTCCTATAGCATCTCAAGATTCCAGCATCTATAGTGCCTATAGCATCTCAAGATTCCAGCATCTATAGTTCCTATAGCATCTCAAGATTCCAGCATCTATAGTGCCTATAGCATCTCAAGATTCCAGCATCTATAGTTCCTATAGCATCTTAAGATTCCAGCATCTATAGTCTGAAGAAGGGTTTCGGCCTGAAACGTTACCTATTTCCCTCGCTCCATAGATGCTGCCTCACCCGCTGAGTTTCTCCAGCATTTTTGTCTACCTTCTATAGTTCCAGACTTTGTCCTACCCCCACCACCCTTGTCCAGCTTTCTCCCCCTCCCCATGAGAGGAATAGATCGGGTAGATGCACAGAGTCTCTTGCTCAGGGTAGGGGAATCGAGGACCAGAAGACATACATTTAAGGTGAAGGGGAAGAGATTTAATAGGAATCTGAGGGGTAACCTATCCACACAAAGGGTGGTGGATGTATGGAACGAGCTGCCAGAGGAGGTAGTTGAGGCAGGGACCATCGCAACATATAAGAAACAGTTAGACAGGTACATGGATAGGACAGGTTTGGAGGGATATGTACTAATGGGACTAGTGTAGCTGGGACATGTTGGCCTGTGTGGGCAGGTTTGTCCGAAGGGCCTGTTTCCACGCTATAACTCTACTCCAATCAGTCTGAAGAAGGAGGTACACAAAAATGCTGGAGAAACTCAGCGGGTGCAGCAGCATCTATGGAGCGAAGGAAATAGGCAACGTTTCGGGCTGAAACCCTTCTTCAGACTGATGATAGGATCCTGATCAGAAATGTCTTCCGTCCATCTCCTCCACAGATGCTCCCTGACCCGCTGAGTTCCTCCAGCACTGTGTGCTTTATTCATGATGCCAGCATCTGCAGTTCCTTGCCTGGTCATGACATCTCAAAGCGTTTACCAATCCAGGGAGTTCATCTTTTGAAACATTGTGGCAGGTGTAACATGGCCACGGTTTGCACAGGTAGATCCCACAATCAGCAAGGTGATAAAGGCCAGGTGATCTTTTATTAACAATGATTGGGGGGAATAAATATTATCCTTGCTATTTTTTTCCGAAGTAGTACCATGTGATCTTGTTAGATCAGAGATCATAAGACATTAGGCCATTCGGCCCTTCGAGTCTCCTCCTTTTCCTTACCCAAGAGTGGGAAGGTCCTCATTTGGGCAGCTTACAACCTAGCGGTATGAATATTGATTTATCTAACTTCAAGTAACCCCTGCATCTCTGTCCTTCCCCCACCATAATTGTTGTACCAGCTTCAAAACTGTCTTGTTCAGTCTCATTGTAATTCGTTTTCACCTAGCCCACAGCTCCTCTTCTTCTTGCGTATGGCGTGCACAGCCTAAAGTTGTAGGACAGCTTGTTCTATTTGATCTTATTTGATTGTGCACTCCGGGTCGAAACAAGACGGACCACGTGAAGGTTGCAACCTTCCACCCCAGCCCACAGCTAACAACGGCCTCTTTCCTTTATCATCGTTACTTGTTTGAATATCTTGCATTCATCATTTCTGTATCTCTCTCGTTTCCCTTTCCCTTAGGCTCTCTGTCTGAAGAAGGGCCTCGACCCGAAATGTCACCTATTCCTTTTCTCCCGAGATGCCACCTGACCCGCTGAGTTACTCCAGCTTTTTGTGCCTTAAGAATGTCATTGTTCCGTGTTGGGACAAAAAAACATGACATTATTGACTCTTGCTGCAATAGGTCAGGCAGCATCTATGTAAAAAACAGCTACGATGTTAGCTGTTTCTTTTTCCCTCCACAGATGCTGCCCGACTTATTGGGTGTTTAATGCATTTTCAGCATCTGCAGTTTTGTTTCAGTTTTCATTTGTGTTGAAGGTAGACAAAAATGCTGGAGAAACTCAGCGGGTGAGGCAGCATCTATGGAGCGAAGGAATAGGCAACGTTTCGGGCCGAAACCCTTCTTCAGACTGAAGAACCCTTCTTCATTTGTGTTGATGCTGTCAATAACTTGGTGGGGGGAGGGGAAGGGGGAAGGGAGGGCAAAGACCCCAATGCAGAGTGCAGGGTGGAGGGGAGGGGAGGGGGTTGTCACTGGAGGAGGCTGTAGGAGCAAGAGTAAAAATGGTGAAGAGAGAGCTTTAAATGCTAACATCTAACAGGGAGGTGCTGACTAAGCGGAAATTATGGAGGCCAGTCGGGACAGAGAGGGCAGAAGACAGGGTGCAATCAGTCCAATGCACTTTGCCACAACCTTCTTTGGAGAGAGGTTGTCCCATTGACAATAGTAACTGTGACTGAGGGATACTCACAGAGAGACGATGAGGATTGGAAACTGCTGAAGAATTTGTCCCAGTGAAGATTAGAGATGAAAGTCACTAAATATTTTAAGCAAAACCTTTAGACCCGGTCCAGAGTAGCCCAGTCTGATGTGGGATGGAACTGGCGATATGGGAATTAAAATACTTTATCCCTATAAGGTCGCTGTTCACATTCACAAGTCATAGGAGTAGAATTAGGCCATTCAGCCCATCTAGTCTACTCTGCCATTCATGATCTCTGACTCCAAATCCCATTTTTCTGGTTTCTCCCCATAACCCTTGACACCCGTTCTAATCAAGAATTTGTCTAAGAGATAGACAATGTCCTAAGCCTTAACAATGTCCACTGACTTGGCCTTTACAGCCCTCTGTGGCAATGAGTTCCTCAGATTAACTACCCTCTGACTAAAGAAGTTCCTCCTCACCTCCTTTCTAAAAGTGCTGTTGCCCCTACCCGATCACACAAAGACCGCACAGCCAATGAATTACTTTTGCATGCAAAGTCCCCACTGCGAACAAACACTTCAATCTGCGCACAGCCAAGATCCCAGAAGCAACAACGCAACCATACCAGCGATGCAGGGAACTGCAGATGTTGGATTTTAGAGCCAAGACAGAAAGTGCTGGAGGGACCCAGCGGATCAGGCAGCACCTGTGGACAGGTAACAAGCACCCCCTCCATGACACACTTGTCAACCTGAGGAGCACCTTCAGCAACAGGCTGGTTCCACCAAGATGCAGCACAGAACGCCACAGGAGATCCTTCTTCCCTGTGGCTATCAAACTGTACAACCCCTCCCCATCTGTCATGGGGTAGACTGACCCCCCCCCCCCCCACCAATCTTCGCACATCCCCAATCCTTTCCACTCGTCACTTTAATTTAATGTTTCATGTACCTTGTGTTTTATGACTGTTGGCAGAACAATTTCCCTCCTGGGATAAATAAGGTTCTATCGTATCGTACATTTGGGGTTGGGACCCTTCTTCAGACTGTGAGTAGGGAGGAGAGAGGTGGAAGAGAGGGGGCGGGACTGGGGAGTGATAGGTGGATACAGGTGAGGAGGGGGGTGGGAGGTTGATTGGCAGATGGGTGGTGTAAGTGGCATAAGCTGGAGATGAAAAGGAGACCAAATGGTTTTGTTTATTGTCACGTGTACCGAGGTACAGTGTTGCAGCTTTCGTTGCGTGCTATCCAGTCAGCGGAAAGACAATACATGATTACAATCGAGCCATTTACAGTGTATAGATACATGATAAGGGAATAACGTTTAGTGCAAGGTTAAACCAGCAAAGTCCGATCAAGGATAGTCCGAGGGTCACCAATGAGGTAGATAGTAGTTCAGTAGTTCGGCTGGTGTCAGATAAAGAAAGAAGAGGAGGAGTGAAATGTAAAACTGGAGGGAGGGAGATGGATGGAAGGGAACAGAGGGGAGGGGAAAGAGGGAAATATGGGAATCCCGGATGGGAGATGTGTGTATGGAGAGGGTGAGGAGTGGGGTGACTTTGCTGGTGGGAGAAATGAGCGTGTGGGGAGGGGGGGGGGGGACAGAACGGGGTTAGGACTGGGGTACTTCTCGAAATTGGAGAATTCAACATTCACACATAGAAACAAAAAACTGCAGATGCTGATTATTACACAAAATGACTCTTTATGGGGTTTTTTTATAGACCTTTACAGGGATATGGTCCAAACGCAGGCATGTGGGACCAGTGTAGCTGGGGCATGTTGGCCGGTGTGGGCAAGTTGGGCCGAAGGGCCTGTTTCCACGCTGTATCACTCTATGAGTCTATGAATTCGTATCTTCAACGTTCATAGCATCGGGTTGTTGGTTACCTAAGCGGAACATGACGCGCGGTTCTCTTCCAGTTAATGTACCAAACATGCCATCACAATTCAGCTGAGACACAGGGGAACTGCAGATGCTGGAATCTTGATCGAGACACAAAGTGCTGGAGGAACTCAGCGGCTCAGGCAGCAGCTGGGGAGGGGAATGGACAGGCGACGTTTCGGATCTTCACACAGCTGACTGGCAGGTCAGTTGAGAATGAATAACAGCGACACAGGCTACACGTGTTCCGGACATCTGGCTAAATTTCCATTTCAATGTAAATAGGAGATAGACACACAATGCTGGAGTGACTCAGCGGGACAGGCATCATCTCTGGAGAGAAGGAATGGGTGACGTTTTGGGTCGAGACCCTTCTTCAGGGGAGAAATGGTGATGTGGTCGCGGGGTAAATACAGGTGGGATGCCACAGGGAGAGGGTGGGGTAGAATATTCCCCTTACTTTACGTGACATACAAGTGGCGCTTTAGTGACTTTTTGACGGCAGTGCGGGGGATAGGAGTATGGATTATAAACAGGCAGAGATGCTGCCTGTCCCACTGAGTTACTCCAGCTTTTTGTGTCTCTCTTCGGTATGGATCATATAGATAAACCCGAACTTGGCATTCATGTTCGGCACAGACATTGTGGGCCGAAGGGCCTGTTCTGTACTGTTTTCTGTAGGAAGGAACTGCAGATGCTGGTTTAAACCGAAAATAGACACAAAAAAGCTGGAGTAACTCAGCGGGACAGGCAGCATCTCTGGAGAGAAGGAATGGGTGACGTTTCGGGTCGAGACCCTTCTGTACTGTTTTAACAGGCCCTTCGGCCCACCGAGTCCGCACCGACCAGCGATCCCCGCACACTAACACCATCCATCCTACACACACTAGGGACAATGTACATGTTGTGTTACACAAGCCAATTATCCTACAAACCTTTTGTTTAAGAAGGACCTGCAGATGCTGGAAAATCGAAGGTAGACAAAATTTTCCAGCATCTGCAGTTCCTTCTTAAACACTTTGTCCATCAGTCTGAAGAAGGGTTTCGGCCCGAAACGTTGCCTATTTCCTTCGCTCCATAGATGCTGCTGCACCCGCTGAGTTTCTCCAGCACTTTTGTCTATCCTACAAACCTATAGGTCTTTGGAGTGTGGGAAGGAAACCGGAGCACCCGGTGAAAAACCCACGCGGTCACATGGAGAAAGATACTAGAGCGGAGAGCAGACCAAAGATACTATTCCCCGCTCTAGTATAGTTGGTACAGACTCCGTACAGCCAGCACCCGTAGTCGGGATCGAACCCGGGTCTCGGGCGCTGTCAGGCAGCAACTCTACCGCTGCGCCACCCAACTCAGCCGCAACTTTCTGAGACCCGCTGAACCTCAACCGTGGAGACTGCGCGACAGACCGACTTGCAGTTTGATAACGGGATAATGGAGCAGGAAGTATCGGGTTCGCTGTCAATCCGCGCACACGGAGAGAGGGAAAAAAAACACAATTGCAGAAATCGAGCAAATCCAATACAAAACCGTGGCCCGAATTTATTTCGAATATACAGTCGCTCAAAACCATAAATAGTGCCAAAAATGTGTACCAACAAAAATCTTCGTACAAAATCTACAAGTTGTCCCAGTCTTGCTGCCCCATCGTCAAGGGATCCTGTAAACTGTACACGAAACGCGGAGTTTTGTTCGGTTTGAGTCGAGTCGAGCCAAATCCCAAGATTGTAGAACGAGTGGATTTGCACATGGCGTTAAACAAAAATCCCAGCCGGGAAACGGGGGCTGATTGTAAGACAGAAATTATATCCGAGTCAATGTGATCTTGAGCAGAAACACAAGAAGAAAAGTGCTGGAGGAACTCAGCGGGTCAGGCAGCGTCTGTGGGGGGGAATGGACAGCGGGTATTTCGTGTCTTCAGAATGTGTCTGCGTCTTAATTTGATCTCAATGTGTCTGTGCGCATCGTGTGTGTGTGTGTGTGTGGCTGTGTGTGGCTATGTGTGTGTGTGGCTATGTGTGTGTGTGTGTGTGTGGCTGTGTGTGGCTATGTGTGTGTGTGTGTGTGGCTATGTGTGTGTGTGCCTTTGTGTGTGCGCGCTTGTATGTGTATCTGTGTGTGTGCCTGTGTGTATGTATCTCTGTGTGTGCGTGTGCGTGTGCGCCATTGTGTGTGTGTGTGCCTGTATGTGTGTGTGCCTGTGTGTCTGTGTGTGTGGCTATGTGTGCCTGTGTGTGTGTGTGGCTATGTGTGCCTATGTGTGTGTGTGCCCGTGTGTGTGTGCCTCTGTGTGCGTGTGCGCCATTGTGTGTGTGTGTGTGTGCGCTTGTGTGTGTGTGTGTGTTTAGTTGCTAATCTGTAAACACTGCGGCGCTTGTGTGTGTGTGTGTGTGTGTGTGTGTGTAAAGAGAGAGAGAGAGAGGGGCAGAGCAGAGATTGAAAAAACAAACAAACCTGCAAATAATTGTTTGCACAAAGTATTATAGAAACCACAAGCCTGGAAGCAGAATGAGGAGAAGTGGGGAACACGTGTGTGCCGCAGAGAAGTTGGATTCCGGGACACTTTGGTGCGGTTTTAAATCTGTTCTGTTTATTTCATAATCCTCATATTCATAATTCTCATCGGAGTCCGGCGTGGCCGTCAGAAACGAGTGGCCGTTGATGGCACAGAATTTCTGAATGTTCTCCTTAACCACTTCACAGAAAGGCCTCTCCACGCCGTCGCAGACACATGTGTTGAGCAGAATGCCAGTGGGGATGGAGAGGAGGTAGTGGATGGTGTCCCGGCACACCGCCGTGCACCTCCTCCCGTTAAAGAGCTGCCCGCAGTTGGAGAGGTAATCCTTCATCGCCCCGTGACACACCGACTCATCCTCGCACTTCTGCCGCGCTTTGGTACAGCCGAGATCCGACTCGCCGCTGTACCTCCGGGGCAAGCACGGCTCGATGGCCCCTCTTGGCCCGCCTGCATTGGGCGTCCTGGTCGCAGTCACAGTTCTCCAGCTCCGGCCCGTTCACAGTCTGGTTGAGTTTGACCAAGGCGCCGATGCAGTGGCTGGGGCAGTGCCTCCGCAGGGCCCTTCAGGAAGGGCTCGCAAGCCGCGCTGTACTGGCTGTAAGCCCACTTGCACTCTTTCTCCTGCTGGCAACGCAGCAGCGCCTGCCAACACACCGACTGAGCCCCGGTCACCGGCCTAAAGCACGCCACGATCGCCAGGTACCAGCACAGCCCGACTGCCCGCAGCATTCTTCAGGGTTCGCACGACCATCCGCGCCCTGCTTTAAAGCGACCGCATCTCGCCAGCGGGATCCCAAGCGCTCGTCTCTCTCTCTGTGTGTAGGGAACCCTCGGAGTCGCATTCCAGCAGGGTCGGTGCACGGGTTAAAACATCTCCCCCCCTCTTTAATTCCCACCGGTGTTAGCGATCAAGCGAGAAGTTGACTCTGGCGAGTTCCCTGACGGTAGTGGCAGTATTGTTCACCAAATGACCCATTCCAGTTGAAGGCAATATCTTCCCCCCTTTGTTCTGAACTCTCCCAGTCCCAAACACACAGCTGGAAACGGAGATTTGCCGCCGTTTTTTACGAGACGCAAAGGCTTTTTTTTTCTCACAGTCCTTCAACCCGTCTCTAAAGTGCCAACTGTTCCACTTCACGCTTGATTTAACTTTCTTTTCTCTCTCCCCTCTTTTTTTCCTCCAGAAAAAAAAAAAGCCCAAACTCCCTGAAACTCTCGCCTTTCCCTCCCCAAAACGGGGTGACGGCAGAGAGAGAGAGAGTCCACAAAAAAAAAAGTCAAAAAGAGAGAGGGGGAAAAAAAATCTCTTACTTTCATCCCGAAATGGGATTGGTCGAGTTTTTTTTTAGGGTTGTACAGATTGGGATTGGTTTCCATAGCGACTCTCAAAATTTTTTGGCAGGCCACACGTCACATACTGATCAAATGTTTATGTATCAAATCGCGACGTGCGTGGTCTTCAACTTTTTTTTTATAACGTTAAAAAAAAACCAAAGTATAAAACACTAGGGGGGGGTGGCAGGATTCTGTAGAGAAGAGGAGAAGTGGTTATATTCAACATGTGAAATTCACAGGAGCTGACACTTAAAAAATAACCACCTCCCCCCGTCGTAGAAATGCAATTTCACATTCCTCCTCTCCAGAGATGCTGCCTGTCTTACTGCAGCGTTTTTTGTCTACGGTTTAAAACCAGCATCTGCAGTCCCTTCCTTCACATTTTGTTTGTGAAGATTGTTGCAAATTTTTGCTCAGCTAAAACCTGGGAGACTGATAAACAGGAACATGTTTTCATTTGGCTCAGATTCTTCCCTCCCCTCTCTCAATCTCACACCCTGCACCATCCCCCCCTTCCTAAAACTCCCTGAATAGCATTTTCTGGCCCGTTTCATTCCCTTTGTGGCCGGCTCTCTCCCGCACTGAGTTTGTGCGTTCCTCGCCAGAGGGAATTGTTTACGCTTTGGAAGCCATGAATGGAGGCAGGCCGCGTGTGTTTTTCAAAGGGGGCCCCCTTTTTAATCGTAGGCCGGCCTCCACCATTCAACCGCACTTGAGACTCGCGATTTGGAAAACGCTTACAGTAGATTTCTTTATTTCCTTCCAACGACCCCCTCCCCGACGTCTCTCTCTCGCCCATTGAGATGTAAAATAACCGAATTCAGGAGTAAATCGCGCGCCACCATGACCGGTTTTGACAGCCGAGTTGGCGGTGGGAGGGAGAGAATATTTAATAAACTCTCTTCCCCCGCCGCCGGTCATTTGTTGCGGAAACAGTGTTATGTTTTTCTTGTTGACATACGTTTTCAATCATTCTTGGAAGAAGGCGAGTTCACAGCCAGCTCTGCTTTGTGATTTGTCTCTAGACTTTCTAGAAGGGGGAAAAGACTTAATAGGAATCTGAGGGGTAGTTGAGGCTGGGATTATCTTCTTCACCCACAGGGTGGTGGGTGCCTGGAACAAGCTGCCAGAGGAGGTAGTTGAGGCTGGGATTATCCCAACCTTTGAGAAACAGTTAGACAGGTACATGGACAGGACAGGTTTGGAGGAATATGGACCAAACGCGGGCAGGCGGGACTAGTGTAGATGGGATATGTTCAAGAAGGAAAATCGAAGGTAGACAAAAGTGCTGGAGAAACTCAGTGGGTGCGGCAGCATCTATGGAGCGAAGGAAATAGGCAACGTTTCGGGCCGAAACCCTTTGTCTACCTTTGTAGCTGGGATATGTTGGCCGGTGTAGGCAAGTTGGGCTAAAGAGCCCGTTTCTGGTATGACTTACCACTGTGAATCTGAAGAAGGGTCTCAACCCGAAACGTCACCCATTCCTTCGCTCCATAGATGCTGCCTCACCCGCTGAGTTTCTCCAGCATTTTTGTCTACCATCCACAGTGACTCTATGACTTTTAAAATCTTCAAACTATTTTTCCTGTTTCGGCACTGGCGCCAACAAATAATTATCCAACGAAATAAACAAATCAATTTTGAAAACTCTCAGTGTGAAGAGAACACATAGAATGGGTGATCGATGGTCGGCATGAACTCGGTGGGCCGAAGGGCCTGTTTCCATCCTGTATCTCTGTAAGTTTAAAAAAATAGGTCAGGCAGCATCTGCGGAAAGAGAATCGAGTTAAGATTTGGGATTGAATACCCTTCTTCGAAGCAATTGTCGAAGCTATTAAACTGAAATAATTAAGATGAATTAATGGAAATAAGATTAAAGTGTGAATTTGAAGTGTGGCTTCCAAGGATTAGAGGATGTAAGGAGGGTTTGGCCTCAACTTGGATTGTTTTCTCTGGAAAGCCGGAGGTTGAAGGGAGACCTGATAGAAGTAGATAAAACCATGAGACACACAGATAGGGTAGACAGTCAGAACCTTTTCCCCCAGCGCGGAAATGTCGAAGACTAGAGGGCATAGCTTTAAGGTGAGAGGGGCAAAGTTTAGAGGGGAAATTGTGGGGTGAAGTTTTTTACACAGAGGGTTGTGGGTATCTGGGTGGTGGTGGAGACAGATGTGAAAATTGGGTTTAAGAGGCTTTTAGACAGGTACATGGATATGCAGGGAATGGAGTGATATGGATCATGTGCAGGCAGATGAGATTAGTTTATCCAGCACAGACATTGTGGGCCAAAGGGTCTATTGGGAGTGCTGTATCTTTACAAATGTTTTTATTAAATTAGAGGAAACACATCTCATATTTCGCATGGGCACCTTACAACCCAGCGGTATGAGTATTGATTTCTCTAATTTCAAGTAACCCTTGCATTCCCTCTCTCTCCGTCCTTCCCCCACCCACCCGAGTCATCCTGCTAGTTCCACTGTTCGTACCCCTTTGTCATCACCTCCACAGACAACAATGGACCATTGTGGGCTCCTGGGTCATCGGTGCTGGGTCTGATTTGTTCTGCATCTTTTCATACCTCTAGTTTCCCTCTCCCCTGACTCTCAGTCCGAAGAAGGGTCATCGATCTGAAACATCACCTATTCCTTTTCTCCAGAGATACTGCCTGACCCGCTGAGTTCCTCCAGCATTTTGGGTCTCTCGTAAGAAACTTTGGGGTAAACCAGCATCCGCATTTCCTTCCTACACACTGAATCTTTCTATGTTTTACAGTATAAAATAAAGGATTAATCTGACTATTTGAATTAAGAAGTATTGAAATAATATCTGGTTTATTTATTTGTTGCTCAAGTTAAACACATATTTCCTGAAGTTGGTGGGCTGTTTATAAAAAGGTGTTTTACCGGTATGGTTAGGGTATTTAATGATCTAACTAATGGGGAAGTAACTACTTAGATGGTGTGCCCATGAATTATTCTGCACTGGTATAATTGACTCTTCAGAGGTGATCTGCCCTGGATTCAGATCAGTTCATATGAATTTTTTTTGTGGGATCAGCATTGTCCTGTTGGCCTGTAGCATCTTTTGCCGACTTAATGTAAATAACTTCTAACTTATTTATAATTGTACATCCTAAACTATTTGTGGAATTTTCCAGCGGGAGGCCTTTTGGTAAACAAGCTGATGCGTAAAATTGCAGTAAATTGAGCAGGGAAGAGGCCATTCGGGCCTTTGTACCCATTCCATCTTTCAGTGAGATTATGGCTGAACTGTGACCTAATTCTGTATACCCGCCTGTTCCCCAATCCTTTCACACATTCAGTCATACAGCATGGAAACAGACCCTTCAGCCCAATTCGTACATGCTGATCCAGATGCCCCATCCAAGCCAGTCCCATTTCATAAATTCATGTGATAGGAGCAAAATTAGGCCATTCGGCCCATCACGTCCACTTTGCCATTCAATCATGGCAGATCTATCGTTTCCCTTTAATACTGCCTTCTCCCCATAATGCATGTCACCTGTATTAATCAAGAACCTATCCAACTGTGCCTTAGAAATATGCATTGACTTACCCTCCACAGCCTTCTGTGGCAATGAATTCCACAGATTCACCACCCTCAGACTAAAGAAATTCCTCATCTCCTTCCTACAGGAACGTCCATTTATTCTGAGGCTTAGACCTCTGGTCCTAGACTCTTCCACTGGTGGAAACATCCTCTCCACATCCATTCTATCCAGGCCTTTCACTATATTGTAAGTTTCACTGAGGTCCACCCTCATCCTTCTAAACTCCAGCGAGTACAGGCCCAGTGCCGTGAAACACTCATTATATGTTAAGGGCCGGTCCCACTTTCACGACCTAATTCACGACCTTTTTTACTCGTGGACATTTTTCATCAGGCTAGAAAAAACGCCCTAACCTACTTGATGCCACGAGTACCTACGACTAGCATCACGGCCTGCTACGACCTACCTACGACCTCATGGCGACCATGCTGCGAGTATGAGTCAAGGGCAAACTCGGCAGAGGTCGTGAAAGTGGGACGGGCCCTTTAATCTAATAATTCCTGGGTTCATTCACTATTCGGTAAGTAATCCCAGTAAATAATAATGGGGAAAACGTACAATAGGTACGTTAGCTTGGGGAGTTAGTAATTCACTCTCTCTAGCCTTTTAAATAAGATCAAGGCTCATTCATAAGGTCCAGGTAGCCAATAAAATGGATGAGGAACAGCCCAAAGTGCAGTAATAAGTATTGACTGGAAAGTTAATCTGGTATGAATTTTAATTTTTCATTTGCATATTAGCAGTCACGATTTCAAATGATGTGATGGTAATTAGATCAATTTAAATGTATTACGAGTGGAAATCATATACGAGAACAATTTTCTCAACAGGAACAGTGTGGCTGATTTTTTTCTAATTAGTTCTCCAGGGTTCATTTTAATCGCTACTTTCTGCAGATTGATGAGGACGGAGATTAGACATTAAATAATTGTGTGTGAACTTTTCATAAGAAATCATTGCGTGGGCAAGGTTATCTAAAAATTCGTCATATCCATATGTAATAACAAGGATAAAACCTATCCATCTGAAGAAGGGTCTCGACCTGAAATGTCACCTATTCCTTTTCTCCAGAGATGATGTCTGACCCCCTGAGTTACTCCAGCTTTTTGTGTCTATCTTCGGTTTAGACCAGCATCTGCAGTTCCTTCCTACACCGTAACCTATCCATGTTCTCCAGAGATGCTGCCTGACGCGCTGAGTTACTCCAGCTCTTTGTGTCTTTTTTAGTTTTGTAAACCAGAATCTGCAGTTCCTTGTATCTGTCTTCAGAGGCAGAGATAGACATGGAACCCATTGCAGTACAACTACTTTTGCTGATTCATGTATAGCTGATCTCTTCTCAACCAGGCTCAAACAGGCACAAAGTGCTGGAGTAACTTAGCGGGTCAGACAGCATCTCTGGAGAAAAGGAATAGGTGATGTTTTGGGTTGAGACCCTTCTTCAGACAGAGTCAGGGGAGTGAGAAGCTAAAGGCATTGATATGAGTTTAGATCCTGAGTGTTGATGGGCTATTTTTCACTGGGGACAAGAATATTGGGGCATATCCTGATCTTGCTGATTTTCCCACAGTTATTCCAGCACTTTTGTGTTTAACTCAAGAATTTCATTGACCCTCGTGCATATGACAATTAGATTCTCTTCACTTATTGACCATCCCGAAACTGTACGCTGACTCCACTTCCCAAATCCAGGAGGTCTAACAAGGAGGACAAATGGTACAGATCGATGGATGCACCCCAAATCCATGAGGTCTAAAGCAAGGTCAGATGGTGCAGGTGGAGGGAAGCCACCCCAGGCCGAAGGGGTCTAACTACAAGGACAGAAGAAGGGTTTCGGCCCGAAACGTTGCCTATCTCCTTCGCTCCATAGATGCTGCTGCACCCGCTGAGTTTCTCCAGCACTTTTGTGTAACTACAAGGACATGTGGAGGGTAGCCACCCCGAGTCAGTCTAACACCAAGATCAAGACGTCATAGGTGGAGGAATGTCACTCCAAGCCTGTAAATGGAGGGAAGCTCAAGGCCAGGTCTAACACCAAGCCCACAAAGTCTAACACCAAGTCTATGAGATCTAAAAGCAAGGACATGACATAAAGACTAAGAGGTCTAACAGCATGCCCATGAGGTCTAATACCAAGCCCAGGAGATCTAACACCAAGCCAGGAGGTCTAACAGTCAACCCAGGAAGTCTAACACTATGTCCATGAGGTCTCAAACCAACCTCTGGAAGTTTCACACCAGGTCCAGGAGGTTTAACATCATGAGGTCTAACACCAAGACTAGGAGGTCCAACACCAAGTCCATAAAATCTAACACTGAAGAAGGGTCCGGACTCGAAACGTCACCCATTCCTTCTATCCAGAGACGCTGCCTGTCTCGCTGAGTTACTCTAGCTTTTTGTGTCTATCGTCGACTATGCCCATGAGGTCTAACATCAACCTCTGGCTGTTTAACACCAAGTCAATGAGGTTTAACACCATGAGGTCTAACACAATGAGCGTCTGACAGTAAGCCCATGAGGTCAAACACCAATTTCAAGAGGTCTAACATCCTGGGATCTAACACCATGTCCATTAAGTCTAAGCCCATGAGGTCTAAGCCCATGAGGTCTAAGCCCATGAGGTCTAAGCCCATGAGGTCTAAGCCCATGAGGTCTAAGCCCATGAGGTCTAAGCCCATGAGGTCTAAGCCATGACGTCAAGCCCATGTCCAGGAGGTGGAGGGAGGAGCCAACACGTGCGGATCCACGGCATCGGGCGCCCCGCAGCCGCACATGCGCACTCGTACCACCGCTGCCACTTCCGCCCCGCTGGTGACGCGCCGCGCAGCCGGGACCCACCTGACTTCCGCCGGCCGCCCGGAAGTGGAGCTGCCATGGCCATGGACGTCGCCGAGCTGCGGAGCGGCGGGTCTGTGCTGAGCACCGTGGCCGAGGTGGTGGAGCAGATCCTCTTCTACCTGCCCACCAAGTCGCTGCAGAGAAGCGCCAGGTAACTAACTCCAGGGGCTCCGGGCCCTTCTGGCCCGGCTCCCCGCCACAGGCCTCATCCCCCTAGCAACCGCTCCCCCAAATCCCCTAGCAACCGGTCTCCATCCCCCTAGCAACCGCTCCCCCAAATCCCCCATCCCCCTAGCAACCGCTCCCCCAAATCCCCCTGGCAACCGCTCCCCCAAATCCCCCATCCCCCTGGCAACCACTCCCCCAAATCCCCCTAGCAACCGCTCCCCCAAATCCCCCATCCCCCTAGCAACCGCTCCCCCAAATCCCCCTAGCAACCGCTCCCCCAAATCCCCCTAGCAACCGCTCCCCCAAATCCCCCTAGCAACCGCTCCCCCAAATCCCCTAGCAACCGGTCTCCATCCCCCTAGCAACTGCTCCCCCAATACCCCCATTCCCCTAGCAACCGCTCCCCCAAATCCCCTAGCAACTGATCCCCCAAATCCCCCATCCCCCTAGCAACCGCTCCCCCAAATCCCCCATCCCCTAGCAACCGGCCTCCATCCCCCTAGCAACCGCTCCCCCAAATCCCCCTAGCAACCGGTCTCCATCACCTAGCAATTGATCCCCCATCCCCCTGGCAACCGCTCCCCCAAATCCCCCTAGCAACCGGTTTCCATCCCCCTAGCAACCGCTCCCTCATCCCCCTGGCAAATGCTCCCCCATCCACTAACATCCGGTCTCCATCCCCCTAGCAACCGCTCCCCCAAATCCCCCATCCCCCTGGCAACCGCTCCCCCATCCCCTAGCAACCGGTCTCCATCCTGGTACCCCATCCCTTAGCAACCGCTCCCCCCCATTTCCCCTAGAAACTGCTCCCCCAAATCCCCCATCCCCTTAGCAACCGGTCCCCCCATCCCTAAACAACCGCTCCCATCCCCCTGGCAACCGGTCTGCAACCCCTTAGCAACCGATGTTCCCATCCCACTGGCACCCGGTCCCCCCCATCCCCTGTCAACAGATCCATCGTTCCCCAGCAATCAGTGCCCCCCCCCCCCATACCCTTGAAAACCAGCCCCCCCCCTCCTCCCATCCCTGAGTAACTGGTCACCCATGCCCCTCACATACAATCCTTCATGACCCAACAAGCGGTCTTCCCCACTTGCTAGTAAACCATGCCATCACTTCTTGCCCTATGTTTGCCGCTTTGTGCCTCAGTGTGTGCAGGCTGTGGAGTGACTGTGCGCGAAGGGTCTTGAGGAGACACCGAAGACTGTCGTGGATCACGACCAAAGGCCATGCTTACGCAGACGGGGAACATGGACAACACTTTCTGGTGAACAAAATGATCGAGGAACTGGAGGTAAATGTTGCAAAAAATAAACTGATGGTGCTGGGAATCGGAAATTAAGAGAGAAGACACTGAAAACGCTCAGCAGGTTGGGCAGAAGTAGAGGAAAGGGAAACAGAGGTAATGTTTCTGGTCACACATCTTTTGTCAGAACAAAGAAAGTGAAACAAGTTAAGTCAAGTTGCGGAGAGAATATTCGGGGCAGAGGAAAAAGATGATCATTGAGGCCAGGATTTGCCCAGGAGGTCTGGATGTTTATAGACTATAATCTGTTTAATAGATTAACCAGTCAGTTTTGTGAAAATTAGAAAGATAACAAATTAAAGCACATGTTGAAGCAATTAATTGTCAATTAGATCTGTCCCTGAAACTAAAAGCAGAATGGCCAACTGGCCAGTGTGTGTGTAGAGCGAAACCCTGAGTTAATATTGCAGATGGATAATCTTGCATCAGAACTGGCCAGATCTGATTTAAAGAGAAATCTGATTTCTGCAGGGATCCTGATTGACCTGCTGAGTTACTCCAGCACTTTGTGTCTTTCCTTGGTAAAGCAGCAACTACAGTTCTGCACCCTGGCCTCACGATATCAGCAATGTTCCTTTATACTATCCATCCATTCTTTATTCTCCATTTTCTCGTTAACTCTCTCAGTTTAGTTTAGTTTTAGTTTAGAGATGTAGAGAGGAAATGGGCCCTTCGGCCCACTGAGTCCACACCTACCAGCAATCCCCGTACACTAGCACTATCCTTCACACGAGGGACAATTTACATTTTTTTAATACTAAATCCATTTAACATACAAGTCTGTACATCTCTGGAATGTGGGTGGAAACTGGAGCATCTGGGGAAAACCTACATGGTCACAATGAGAAAGTATAATCTCCGTACCGACAGTATCCGTAGTCAGGATTGAACCCAGGTCTCTGGCGCTGTAAGGCAGCAACTCTCCCTGCTGCCCCAACCACAACTGTTAACTATGTTTCTCATTCACAGATGCTGCCTGACTTTGTGTTGTTAACACTTGTTTTTATTGTAGATATCCAACATCTGTATTTTTTTTTTGATTTTCAATATAAAAAATAATATTCTGGCTTGAGACCAAATCTGTAAACATTATCTTTATTTTGCACAGGAGGTATATGTACTGCCAGAGACAGTACTTTACATGGCTGGCACTGATACCTTCTGCGTACAGAGTTCCAGTAGATGGAGGAAAGGTAAACATGTTTTAAAAATATCAACAGGGCATCGCTGTGAGGAGTTTATTATCTTTCTGCCTGGGAAAATAAGCTTGAATTCAGTTAAGCAGTACCAGTAGATAGAAACATAGAAAATAGGTACAGGAGTAGGCCATTCGACCCTTTGAGCCTGCACCGCCATTCAATATGATCATGGCTGATCATCCAACTCAGTATCCTGTACCTGCCTTCTCTCCATACCCCCTGATCCCTTTAGCCACAAGGGCCACATCTAACTCCCTCTTAAATATAGCCAATGAACTGGCCTCAACTACCTTCTGTTGCAGAGAATTCCACAGATTCACCACTCTCTGTGTAAAAAATGATTTTCTCATCTCGGTCCTAAAAGACTTCCCCCTTATCCTTAAACTGTGACCCCTTGTTCTGGACTTCCCCAACATCGGGAATAATCTTCCTGCATCTAGCTGTCCAACCCCTTAAGAATTTTGTAAGTTTCTATAAGATCCCCCCTCAATCTTCTAAATTCTAGCGAGTACAAGCTAGAATTTATGTGTGGATTTGAAATAAATATCTTTTGAGTTCAGTGATTTTAGTTTCAGATACAGCGTGGAAACAGGCCCTTCGGCCCACTGAGTCCACGTTGACCATTGGTCACCTGTTCACACTAGTTCTATGTTATCCCAATTTCACACCCTCTCCCTACACACGAGGAGCAATTTACAGAGGCCAATTACCTACAAACCTGCATGTCTTTGGGGTGTGAGAGGAAACTGAGCACCCAGAGGAAACCCACGAGGTTACAGCGAGAACGTGAAAACTCCATGCGGACAGCAACCCAAGGTCAGGACTGACCCCGGGTCTCTGGGCGCTGTGAGGCAGCAGCTCTTCCAGCTTTGCCACCTTTCATTTCGTTATAAGTTGCTTCTGCATTTTGAAGTCCACACCTGAGATATGTATGTTTTCAATGTACATTAATTCTTGAGTCAATGTTCGCTTTCTATTCGGACTTTACTACAAAACATATAACTGTTACAGAAATTCTTTCATATTTAACCAAATTTTCTGTCAGCGGCAGGAAGATACAGCCTTTGATTCTGAGGGAACTTGCACTTGTTATAGTCCTGTTAAGACATGTGTTTTAATGGGAGTTTTTACACAGAGTGCCTGGAATGTGCTGCCAGGGGTGGTGGTAGAGGCAGATACAATAGTGGCATTTAGGAGACTTTTTGGTAGGCACATGGACATGCAGGGAATGGAGGGATATGGATTATATGAAGGTAGATAAGAATTGGTCTTGGCATCATGCTTGGCACAGACATTGTGGACCTTGAGCCTGTTCTTCTGGTATACTGTTATATCCCGATGCTGTGTTCAGCTAGGCAGCAGTTTTGAGACCATTTTACAAATCTCCCCTCTTAAATTAAGATTTATTAAATTAAAATTGGTTTAGATTGAAACCATTTTCATGACATTATATCTTTATTGTTGCTCATTTGATAAAAGTTTGTTTGCGGCAGCAGCCCAATATAAAACAGTCTAGCTGCCAATTGCTTTGTTGCCGTGCCACATGGTTGTTTATCATTTACTTATATGGATGTATATGTTTGGCCATTGTTAATCATTTTCTTTCTTTTTGTGATTTGACTTCCACAGAGCGAAGAGATGAATCTGCAATGAAAAGTAAAGATGCAGAAGTGGCCACAAAGTTTGAGAAACTTCTGCCAATGAATTGCAAATCATTGGGAATCAGTTGCCCTGGAATTGTCTGTAAGTGGCTTCTCTTAGGAGTTCCTTGTAGCTTATGCAGTTGTTTGTAATATTAAATTGTGTTTAGGTTTAGGTTCTGTTATTGTCACGTGCACCGAGGTACAGTGAAAAACATTATTTTTCATGCTATCCAATCAAGTCAGATAATAGACACTAAATGCTGGGGTAACTCAGCGAGGCAGGCAGCATCTCTGGAGAGAAGGAATGGGTGCCGTTTCGGGTCGAGACCCTTCTCAGACAGTCAGATAATAAATACTCTCCTTAGCTAGAGTACGGTCCTGACCTCTCATCTACCTCATTGAAAACTTTTGAATTCTCTTTAATCAGACAGTATTGGACCTCAATGTTATGAATAGTCTATAGATGACCATAATTCTGGATGTAAAGGGAAAATAAAATTTGAACTCTTGCGTAAATGGTGGTTGATGCATGAGGAATTAATTTTAAATCTGAGATCAACAAACTTTTGTTAACTGAAGTTTAAGAGGTATGGTGTATATGTGGATCCATCATTTTAAGACACACATAGATCATGATGTTAATGAATAGTGTAAAAGCCAATATGACCTCAGACTCTTCATATATTCCGGATGTACATAGAAAGGTCACCTGTTCATTTGAAAGGTACTGAATTCTCACTGTTTCTTATTACACTCACACTTACGCAATGACAAATTCTTTGTATAAATGTCACAGTTTAATGTAACGAGTTATGGACACAAAAGGTTGGAGTAACTCAGCGGGTCAGACTCCATCTCTGGAGAAAAGGAATAGGTGTCGTTTCGGGTTGAGACCCTACTTCAGACTCCTACACTAATGTGATGACTTTGCAGGTTGTTCTTAACAGTTGTCTAACTGGCTCAGTTATTGTACTTGTGGAGGCATCGCAACAAAAGTCCCCAGTTTTTGCGTTTCATGGCAAATATTCCCCACCATTATCCCCCCTCTGCTCTCCCCACATCACCTGCAACATCTGTCAAGCAAAAAAAGAAGATATCACTTCGGCCTTTTCACTCTAACATTTTGCTAAACAAGACCATAAATGGAATGATTTGCATTCAGAAAGAACTTGTACTTCAGAACCGAATTGGTTTCACTTGATTCTCGGATCCAAAAAAGTACTGTGACTGAACAATATGGACGATGGCTTGTTCAGTTGTTGAGATTGTTTAGAAATCCCATCTTACATGGTTTGATTCCTTGTGCAATCTTTGTGCTTTCAGCCTGGATGTGAATTTCCGAAAGGTATTCTTTAGGAGAAAATGACTTGTGGAAAAAGAGGCCTCTGTGGTCTCAAATTGCTGCCAGGGCCCTAATGTTTTGAAAAGAGACTGCAGTTTGAATAGAGAGGTGTACATATGTTCAGAGAGTACCTGATTGTATTCCTGAGATTGGTAACATTTAACTTTACAGTCTGTTTCTCTGACACTCTATCTTTCAGTAAATATAACCCCTCAGATCTGGTCTGCAATCTGAGGGGTTATATTTACTATCTTTTTGTCAAGTCGTTCAATTGAGTATCATTTCCCAAAAGAAGGAAACGGTGAAGCAGTAATAATCCATCTTGTAGAATTTCTCTTAAGATATCTTCAAAAATTAACTTTTTTATTTATTTATTTTTTTTTTTTTAATTTATTAGAAGTACATTACATTACAACCAATTACATTAGTACTCGTCACATATATCTCATTACAATTAATGTACTCCGTTTATTTTTTACACTAATAAAGGGAAAGGATGAGATTGAGAGAAAGAAGAAAGTGAAGGGAAAAAGTGAAAGTGTAAAAAACGTGACAACAAAAAAAACAAAAAACAAAGACCCGATAAGAAAGAAATTAAAAACAAAAAGAAAGAGTTAAGAAATAGACCCCGAAAAAGAAGAAAAAAGAGAAAGAGGGAAAAGAGACAAACAAATACTTTTTTGTAAGCATCACGCAAATGGGACATACCAACTCTCCAGCTTTCATCCCCCCTTACCTGACCTCAGTTTTTTTTAGTACTTTTGCACCCTATACTTGTAATAATTCTATAAATGCAGACCACGTCAGGTGGAAGTGATCTGGTTTACCTGCCAGGAGGAGTCTTATCTCTTCTCGGTGTAATGTTTCGAACATATTTGAAATCCACATGTTTATAGTTGGTATTGGAGCGTTTTTCCAGAATTTTTGGATTAACTTTTTTCCAGTGGAGCGATCCTTCTCTCACCAATGAAACTGAATAACATAAATTATAACAAAAACCCAATTATACATAGTACAATCAGAACTTGGAAACAAATAAAACAAAATTTAAAATGAAGAAATTTATCGCTTTTATCTCCCATAATTAATAACCCTTCATTTAATCCCTCTATTACAGACAAATCTTTCATACAATGGGATAGACTAGGAATTAAAATGTTCGGTGACTTGTACGAAACTGGAAAATTACTATCATTCCAACAATTACAAATAAAATATAAACTCGGAAATAATCAATATTTTAAATATTTTCAAATATGTGACTATTTGAAAAAATATACAAAAGATCATTATAATAGCCCAGCAGATGTATTGGATGAAGCAATGCAGATAAAAGCTGAATCAGCAAACTTAATATCATATTTGTATAATATTATCTTAAATGTAGAAAAACCATCTACGGAAGGTATTAGAAGAGACTGGGAACAAGAATTAGCTATTAAAATCTCAAAGGAAAGGTGGAATGAACATTTATTAAACGTGCATAGATGTTCGATTAATGTAGGACACACTTTAATACAATTTAAAATTTTACATAGATTATATTATTCTAAAACTAAAATCAATAAAATTTTCCCAAATGTATCATCAATTTGTGATAAATGTCAATCTCAAGAAGCTACTATAGCGCACTCATTTGTTTTCTGTACAAAAATTCAAAAATGTTGGATTGAAATTTTTGAAATCTTTACAAAATTATTTAAAATAAAACTGATACCCAAAGCAGAATGGATTATCTTCGGAACAACGGAAGATAGTCCAGAACTAAATGTGTTCCAAAAGAAATTAATAGACTATGGGTTAATAACTGGAAAAATTAACTTTTTAATCATGACATTTGAGATGGAGTATTCTTGTATTTACCTTGTAACATCAAATTTTACAAACACAATCACTTATGCAACTGTTAAGAACAACTTGTTATGCCATTATATTAAACTGTGGCATTTATGTAAAATAATAGTTTTTGTGTAAAGTATGCATATATTTATTACACATTTTATTAAGTTCCAGAAACGTGAAGGAATTTTGCAGAATTTGAGTTATTTCAGTAATAGGTTGTTCCTATTAGTTATAAGAGAACTTAATTAAATATTAGTAACATTTTGCTAATAAATTATTTTGCTGCTCAGTTGGTCAATATTTTAACTAGGTGGAATTTTGGTTATATCAAATCGATATTTGTTGTTGTGTTATATCAAACCTATTGCTGGGGTATCTTGCCTTTCAGATACTCCTATGGGCAATGGCAAGCAGAGACCTCTCGAGGTGGAAGATGGAATTGCAGGATTTGCTCTGCTCCTGCCCAAAATTGAAGGGGTGACGATTAAATGCTTTCACCTGTCAAACAAAGATTTGAAGAATAACACTTTCGATCAAAGAAAACTCCAAGCAGCAGGTAAGTACTCCTTCCCTTCACCCGTGCTAATTGAGACAATATGAAACTGTGTTGAAGAGTCAGGAGTAAATTTCAAGCACAAATTAACTATGCAGTTTTAGAAACCAGGAGCTGCTGATGTTGGTTTACTCAAAAGGTCTCAAAGTTGGTCTGGGTCAAGCAGCATTTCTGGAGAACATGGATATGTGATGTTGCAGTTTGTGACCCTTCCTCAGAAGTCACCCTTCTTCGGACACAAGAAAGAAAGACACAAAAAGCTGGAGTAACTCAGCGGGACAGTCTCTCCAGAGATGCTGCCTGAGCCGCTGAGTTACTCCAGCTTTTTGTGTCTATCTTCGATTTAAACCAGCATCTGCAGTTCCTTCTTACACAATGCATTTCTAGAGTCTGATGAAGGGCCCCAACCCGAAACGTTATCTGTCAATTCCATCCACAGATGCTGCCTGACCCGCTGAGTTCCTCCAGCACTTTGTGTTTTGCTCAATTCCAGCATCTGCAGTTTCTTGTGTCGCCATCAACATTTCTTTTATTTTCCAAGGATTGCTTTTGTTTAGCTACTGAGACTGGTTCACCAGGACATTGTTAAATTAATCAAATTAGTGAGAGAGGAAACTCAATTAATTATAGTGCTAGGGTAGTTTTCCAGGGATTACTTGTACCTCAGTTAAAAGACCTGAGCACCAAAATCTAATATGCAGGGTGTGGATTAGAAAGTGGAATAACTAGCATGAATGGGTGATTGGTGGTTGTTTTCAACTCAGTGGGCTGAAGGGCCTGTTTCCACACTGTATCTTTTCTTTGAGATACAGCGTGGAAACAGGCCCATTGGCCCACCGCGTCCGCGCTGACCAGCGATCATGCGTACAATAGTTCTAGTCCTGTACACTTCACAATTTACAGTAGCCAATTAACCTGCAAACCTGCACTTCAGTGTGGGGGAAACCGGAGCACCCAGAGAAAACCCAAGGGGTCACAGGAGGAACGTACAAACTCCATACAGATAGTACCCTTGGTCAAGATTGAACCCGGGTCTCTCTCGCACTGTGTCACTGTGCCGCCCTATTTTTCAATGTTTCAATAAACGAAGTTTGATATTTGTACTGCTGTCACATTTTACGCATAGTGTACTGAGGCTTGTTTGCTCCCACGGTGGGTGGTTAGAAGGGAAAAGACTAACGGTGGAATGTGTAGGAAGGAACTGCGGATGCTGGTTTAAACCGAAGATAGCCACAAAAAGCTGGAGTAACTCAGCGGGTGAGGCAGCATCTCTGGTGAAAAGGAATAGGTGACGTTTTGGGTTGAGACCCTTCTTCAGACAGAGAGTCAGGGGAAAGGGAAACTAGACGGAGATGTAGATATAGAACAAATGAATGAAAGATATGCAAAAAGGAACGACGATCAAGGAAAGGTGGAGCCCACAATGGTCCATTGTTGACTGTGGGGTAGGTGATAATGAGCTATACAGACAGTGAAACTCAACTGGACGACAGTGAAATTAGTACAACGACTATGGTGGGGGAGGGTCGGAGGGAGAGACGATGCAAGGGTTACTTGAGGTTAGAGAAGTCAATATTCATACTGCTGGGTTGTAAGCAAACGAAACAGTGGAATATTGGGCTGCTTGAATGCACTGAGCCTGCTGTAAGCCATCCATCGTAGAAACGAGGCTTCTATTTCCTGGCGACGTGCTCTATGAAGCTCTCCGCAGGAACAGATATAGCACTGGTATTTCCAAATATTTAAGATGTTAAAATTTAAACACAGAATCTTGAAACGGAAATTGGCCTTAGTAACGGATATAAAAGTGCGGGGAAATAAATTTGTTCTTTATATCTGCAAATATACACACTGCAGCTGTGCATTGTACTCTCCTTTGGAAACTTGGTCCCATTGACAGGGTATGGCAAACCGCCACAGCTATTTAAGAGTTTTTATGCAGATAATGGAAGAAGAATTGTCTATTCCCCAACTTGCTGACCTTGCATCTACAGTCAGGCAGTGTGGAAGGATCTATACATTTTGACTAGATTCTTAACTGTGTGCAATTTGTTTGCAATCCATAATAATACTGAAATGAGGGAAGGAAATAAATCTAGACACACCAATTATTACCTTGAGTTTGCGCAATGTAAACTCATTAAATAGCAACCTATCCTCCAACTTCCTGCCTTTTGGATTCAATACATTTCAGATACTCAGCATTTTAGGCAGTAATTTCAGATTTCCAGCATTCTGTCTATATTTTCATTGGTGAATTTAGGTGATAATTGCGCATTTATGTCTGACGTATTATCTTGAACCATCATACCTTTAATTGTTTCCGTTTATTCTACCCGTTCATGTATCTGCCCTTTTCTGTTCTTCCTATTGCTTGTTCCCCACCCATCAGCTTGCTTTAGCTCCAATTATTCTCAATTGTGGCAAAAGATCTCCATCTGATATTTTAGCTCTGTCTTTTCCCTCGCTCTCCACCGGCTCCTGAAAAGCTGAGGATTTCCTGCATTTTCTGCTTCATTTCTGATTCCCGATTAGCAGGACTTTGTTTTAGTATTCTCCTGTTACCCCTCCACAAAATGTGCCAACTATCTCTTTGGATGCGCAATCTGTTGCTGTACCTTCGTGTTTAGAAGCGATATTGCTTTTGGATTGTAAGTAGTTTTGCCTCGACTTCCCAAAGCCTTTCCACCTTCCTGGATGAATGCAGTTGCAACAACACTGAAAACTATCCAGTTCAAAGCAATCTGCTTGATTGGCATTCACTTCTCCATGGTGCTCTGTATCGACAGCACTCACCCTCTACAAAATGCACTGCCGATACTCTGGTTCCAACTCCCAGAAGCTGCACTCTCTACTTAGAAGGACAATGGCAGCAGGGGCCATTTATCACTTTCACCCCTGCCCGTCTTACCTATCACAATTTTCACATCATCTGTCTTGTTTAAGGGGCTGTCCCACTTGGGTGACCTAATTGGCGAGTTTAGAGGAGTTTGAAAAAAGGACATATTGAAGACCTCCTTCGACTATGTTGAAGACTAGCTACAACTAACTTCGGGAAAATTGGACACCGAATAGTGGAGAGTGAAGACGACCTCCTTCGATCTCCCTTCGACTATGATGAAGACTATCTACAACTACCTTCGACTACCCTCGATTACCTACGACTAACGTGCCGACCTACTACGGCTAAACCTACGAGTAAAAAAGTACTGATTTTTCCGTGGCGACCTTTTTTTACTCGCGGGCAGTTTTTAACATATTGAAAAAAAACGGCGCGACCTAGCTGAGCCCTCGAGTACGCGGAGACCACTCTCAAGCATGAAGGAGAGTTACGAAGACCTCCTACGACCTTGTGTCGATCATGCTGCGAGTATGAGTCGAGGGCAAACTCGCCAGAACTCGCGGATTAGGTCGCCCAAGTGGGACAGGCCCTTTACCATCTTCCCTGTTATCAGGCTTCTGAACTGTCCTAACATAAGCTGTTCGATTCACCTCTAGCCCATTGAGTACATTGGACTTTGACTATGGAACAGATGCGCTACAATGCTGAGAACTATATTCTGCACTCTGTATCTTCCCATTTGCTCTGTCTATTGTATTTGAGTTTGAGCTGATTGTATCTATATTTTGTATATCTGATCGGTTTGGATGGCATGCAAGCCAAAGATTTTCACTGTACCTTGGTACATGTGACAATTATTAACTCTAGCATTTGTATAAACAAGGAACTTTAGATGCTGGTCTACAAAAAAAAGACACAAAGTGCTGGAGTAACTCAACGGGTCAGGAGGCATCCGTGTAGAACATGGATAGGTGACGTTCCCAGAGTCTGAAGACGGGTCCTGATTCAAAACATCACCTATCCATGTTCTTCATGGGATGCTGCCTGACCCACTGAGTTACTCCAGCACTTTGTGTTTTTGTTTCCCTTGGAAACATTTGTTTTTCATGGCTGGATCTATATCTTGGGATGCTCTACCCAACAATGTTGTGGGAGAACTTTCACCATAAGGAGTGCAGTGGTTCAAAATGTTGGCTCACCACCACCTTCTCGAGAGTGATTAGGGATGGACACTCTTTGTAGTGACAGCACATCCCAAAGTAACGGGCGGCACAGTGGCACAGCAGTAGAATTGCTGCCTTACAGCACCAGAGGCCCGGGTTCGATCCTGACTACGTGTTGTCTGTAAGGAGTTTGTACATTCTCCCTGTGACCGCGTGGGTTTTGTCCGGGTGCTCCAGTTTCCTCCCACACTCCAAAGATGTTCAGGTTTGTATAACCAACCTGATCTCCCGGTGGCTCAGCACTTCAACTCCCCCTCCCATTCTGAAAACGACCTCTCTGTCCTGGGCCTCCTCCATGGCCAGAGTGAGCCCCACCGTAAATTGGGGGAGCAGCACCTCATATTTCGCTTGGGTAGTTTACACCCCAGCGGCATGAACATTGACTCTTCAATTTTGGGTAGTCCTTGCTTTCCCCCTCTTTCCCCTCCCCTTCCCAGCTCTCCCACAGCCCACTGTCTCCGCCTCTTCCTTTCTTCTTACCGCCCCCACCACCCGCACATCAGTCTGAAGAAGGGTCTCGACCCGAAACGTCACCTTTTCCTTCGCTCCATCGATGCTGCCTCACCCGCTGAGTTTCTCCAGCATTTTTATCTACCTTCGATTATTCCAGCATCTGCAGTTCCTTCTTAAACAGGTTTGTAGGTTAATTGGCTTCTGTAAATTGTAAATTGTCCCTAGTGTGTAGGGTAGAGCTCGTGTACGGGGTGATCGCTGGTCAGCATGGACACGGAGACCGAAGGGCCTTTATTCATGCTGTATCTCTAGAGTCTAAAGTCAATGGTGTAAGGATGTCCCACCTGAGCAGAGAATAAGCAAGTTGAGGTTGTACTCTCTGTTTAGTGATTAAGGCTGATATGGCCTTCTCCACCAAAAGTACACCTCGCTGACCCTCAGACTAACCTGATCTAAGTCTCGAGGCATTTGCCACTAGACCTGAGATGGATGGTTAACTAATTTTCCAAATTAATCATCTGGACAGCTGAAATTACAGTTTTTAACCATACAGATTTATGCATAAAAGAATGTAAGGATGCACTTACTAACTTTATACCAAATATGTTTAATAATCGCTCCTTCCCATCCATTTGCAAAATGTAACCACTTATAACCCTGAAGAGCTAATTACAGCAAATCAACCATGATATCCCTGTTGTGAAAATTGTTGCTGTATCTGATTTCCATTCATAATACATTTAAATGGATCTAATTATATTTGTCTCTCTGAGAATGATAACCAGCAGTCTGCAAATACGGAACAAAATTTCACAAAGACTTTGGGTAATACGTGCTGGTGCTTGAGTAGCTTGCTGCTTTTTGTCAGACGTGCTTTGGGGAAACTCCAATTTATTAACAAGGTCTTTTGCCTTTGCTTCTGGGCATTGTGCAATCTGGGTCAAGACCTTTATGGGGCCAGCACTGCTAAATCCAGTCTAGATGGGCAGGTTAAAAATGTCTTGTTTCTGCTTTCCTGACAGCTGTTAAATGCATTGTGGAAATATTTGGACAGTTTTAAATGAATCCCCGGGGACTGCTCTATCGGAGTTCCATCTGGTCTATAACTGACTTAGTTATCTTGCTTTGCAATGTTGAGCCATTAAGTATTTTGACAAGGGAAGTAAAGTTCGACTGCTTTTCTGAACGTTTTGTGAGTTGTTGAAAAGAAGCCAGTGTCTACTGTGGGCGGAAGAATGTGTATGTGTACGTGACCAAAATACACACATGTGTGCACATCCATGCCTCTGATTGAAGGCTTACACACTCATTTTGTTACTACCATCGGGGTGAAGGAATAGGAGCTTAATCCCTTCGGTGGTGGGGAAGTCGATCCCAGGGATGGACCATGCAATGTCCACCACCTTCTGAAGCCACCTTCGTTCTTGAGCATTCAAATTACCAAAGCAAGCCCCGATACAAATGGTCAGTGTGCTTGCTGTCCACTGTACAGCTATAGAAAGTCAATAGATTATTTGATGACATTCAGAATCTCCTCCAACCTCTTGAGGAAGTTGAGGCATTGGTAAACTTTCTTTGTGATTGCAACTTTCGTGTTGGTTGGTAGCCTAACTGGCTGCTGTGAATTGCACTTAGTGTAGGTGGGTGGTTGAAGAATCATGAGTTAATTGACGTGAGAGAGAGAGAATGGGTTATTGGGAAATGGAGGTGGGAGAATGGGACTGCCCGGAAAGCTGGCATAGATTTGATGGGTAGAATAGTCTGATCCTGTGTCATAAGGAAATATGAGGAGGGTGGAAAGAGAAATGTTTTGCTAGTTTGAAAAACACAAGAGACTGCAGTGGCTGGAATCTTGAATCAAATCACAAGGTGCCGGAGGAACTCAGCAGTCAGGCAGTAACTGGGGAGGGAATTGACAGGTGACGTTTCAGGTCGGGACCCTTCCTCAGAGAGGTGACCCTCAACATCGACTGTCCTTTCCCTCCCCAGATGTTGCCTGACCCGCCGAGTTCCTCCAGAACATTTTGTTTCCCGGTTTGCTTGATAATTAATTCTGCTCTATTGTGACACTATTATCTGGTCTCTTGCCACTGGATGGCGCTGCAGGATTTTACAGTATCTTGTACCACACTTGATTAGACTGCAAACTATGTTTCAACGGATTTACAGCGAAATTGGGACTGGAAGTGTGCAATGTAACACTGGAGGTTATTTCAGTGTGGAAGGTTGCTACAATGCGGCTCACAATCAGAATGTAGTTACCACTGCAAATTATAATCATCTGTGATTGATCCCGGATTTTCTGTTTGTAATAAAACTGGGTCATTTCGAGCCACAAGAAAATTGCTCAGTAGTTTTCTCCTCTGTTCCCTGCTGGAGGGAAAAGAAGAATTGCATTTCTATATTGCCACATCTCTCAAGCTTTTCTATGCTGTCACATCTCTCATTCTTTTGCATACAGTGAACTTGTTTGAAGTGCGTGCTCGTTATGTGATGTGGCATTCCCTGAGAAACATAATTCATAAAGAATAAGACAGGCATGTCACAATTGCTGTCTAGAGCAGGCAGTGAATAATGGAGGAAGGATGGACTGAAACAAAACGCTTGAAATTCCCAGCAATTTGGGTGGAGTGAGAACGGGGCCGATGTTAACATGAAACATTAACTCTCTCGCTGCACACGTGCTGTTCAACCTGCTGAGTTTTCCCAACGTTTCCTGCTTTGGTTTCAGGTTACAGAAAGGCCAAGATACAGTGGATGTGGCGACGATGTTTCCATGAGTGGAAGAGTCTAGGACAAGAGGCCTCAGAATGAAAGGATGTACCTTTAGAAAGGAGATGAGGAGGAAATTCTTTAGCCAGAGGGTGGTGAATCTGTGGATTTCACTGCCACATGGCGGTGGAGGCCAAGCATTGGGTATTTTTAAAGCGATGATTGCTAGATTCTTGATTAGTAAGGGCATCGAAGGTTATGGGGAGTAGGATGGGGTTGAGGGAGAAAAATAGATCATCCATGATGGAATAGCTGAGTAGACTCGATGGGCTGAACGGCCTAATTCTGCTCCTATGCCTTATGGTCCGCTGTCCATTGTATTTACATTTAAAAACGGATATACGTCTTTGAACAGAGGCTGAAGGTATTGCTTTTTATTTGATGCAGAATAAAAGAGAAATTAGTGCCCCATTAATATGTTTTTTTTTACTCTGAAATCTGTTGGCCTGATTGGGTAGAGACTAGATATTCAACATCATCCTCCAGGTGTCTTTTACATTGTGATGGGTGGAAATACACGGTATCTGTAGAAGGTCAACTAGATTGACGTGCAGGAAGGAACTGCAGATGCTGGTTTAAACCGAAGATAGACACAAAAGGCTGGAGTAACTCAGCGGGACAGGCCGCATCTTTGCAGAAAATGCAGAAAGCTTTTCTGTAATGCAAGCATTCCTTCTCTCCAGGGATGCTGCCTGTCCCGCTGAGTTACTGCAGCTTTTTGTGCCTAACAACTAGATTGATGTTGAGCTGGCAATTGCATTGCATGAGCTGTTATATGTGTAGCAGCACCTTATTGTCTACAAGTCTAGAACGCCTTATTGTCTGCAAAGCAGTGGTCCTGACTAACATCACCGGAAAACTGATTACCCATGCTACCAAACCTTCTGAATGCCCTGAACCTCACGGCATGATTAAGAGTTTTATTGTTTGGTTTCTCCTCTCCTAGGTCTTCTTGATAACCCAGACCTACGCACTGTCCTCCTGTTTGGATACAATATTTACAAGCCTCCGGCAGTTGACTTCATTCAGCGACTCACCAAGCCTATCAACGTGAGCAACACGATTATAGTAGGAGGTTATGGTGACCGAGTCTTTTCACCCAGTTCTGAAAGGTGGGTTTAATGTTAACGGCAAGGCCTTTGTCTGTTCATGTAGCTTATTAACATTGAGAAGAAAATGTTTCTCTTCAGTCTTCATGCGATTCATCCATTTCCTGAAAATGAACCGTCTGTGCAACAGGATTCCTTTTAGTTTTTTTAGATTTAGAGATACAGCGCGGAAACAGGCCCATCTAGTCCACACCGACCACCACCCCGCACTCCAACACTATCCTACACACTAAGGACAATTTTACCAAGCCAATTAGCCTACAAACCTGTATGCCTTTGGAGTGTGGGAGTAAACCAAAGCTGCTGGAGATAACCCATGCAGGGCACCGGGAGAACGTACAAACTCCGTAAAGACAGCGCCCGGAGTCAGGATCAAACCTAGGGTGCTGACGCTGTAAGGCAGCAACTCTACCGCTGCGCCACCGAGCCGTCCTCTTGGGGGTAGTTAAGCTCCACTCCCGACGCCCTTGGAACCCATGGGAGACTTTGTGAAATTGCTCCTAAGGCTTGCTTAAAGTGCTGATGTGACTCGCAGCCCTGAAGAGCAGCAAATCCTTGCGATTGGCCTCGGATCCATTTTGAGCTCATTGTTCTGGGGTAAGTGTGCCCATTAATCCCAGCATCACTCAGCCAGAGAGAGGTTAAAATCATTACGAAGGGCGGCACGGTGGCGCAGCGGTAGAGTTGCTGCCTTGGAACGCTGGAGACTCGGATTCAAGCTGCTCCCTCATTAATCAGATGGAATCAATGGAATCCTTTAACTCCCTGGTTTATTACCACTATCTCACAAATATTCAAAGATTTTGCTTCCTCCAAATTTTAAGCAAGAGATTTTGGGAGAAAAAATTGTCATCTCTTTAAAAAAAAAGTAACCTCCTACTTTCTCCCACAAGAGAAAATATCAGCTTTGTATCCACCCGATCGATGAAGGCTCCTCAAGACTTCCTAAGTTTCAATCACGACCCCTTTCACTTTTTGAAAAAGACATCATTCCAATGGATATAAGCCTAGCCTGTCCAATCTTTCTTCATTAGACAACTCAAACCTTTCAGCTTTTGATCTAGTAAATGCTCTTCAAATTGCTTCCAGCATCACAAAGGTGTTTTTCACCTGCTTGGTGTGCAGTATGTGGTGTTACGTACGAAAATGTGACCGCTTACCTGTGGAGGTTCACAACAGCACCATAGTGAATGACCTGTTGATCTGTTCCCTGGGATGTTAATCAGGCCATTAGACGAAACTCCTTGACCAGTTTGGGTGGTATGGTGGCAAAGTTGCTGCTTTACAGTTCCAAAGACTCAGGTTCGATCCTGACTGTCTGTACGTAGTTTATATGTTCTCCCCATGACCTGCGTGGGTTTTCTCCGGGAGTTCCAGTTTTCTCCCACTCTCCAAAGACGTACAGGTTTGAAGGCTAACATGCTTGGTATAACTGTACATTGTCCCTCGTGTGTTTCGGATAGTGCGGGGATCGTTGGCTGGTGCGGACCCGATGGGCCGAGGGGCCTGTTTCCGCGCTGTATCTCCGAATTAAAAACTAAACTGAACCGTCATGTTGAATCCACGAGGAATGGAGAAGTAAGGAACTGCAGATGCTGGTTTGCGGGGGGGGGAAATACACAAAGTGCTGGAGTAACCCAGCCAGTCAGGCAATGTCTCTGGAGAACATGAATAGGTGACGTTTCGGGTCGCGATGCTTCGACAGAGTCAATAATATTAAGGTCCCTGGTTTGGAAACAACCAAGGGAGAGTTAATCTGGGGGAAGCAAGTGAAGCCGATAGCAAGATGCCCCCCGGACTGGAAGTGCAGCTGTGTTCACCTGAGGCGTCTGAGGCCAAAACATCATCCATCCTTGTCCTCCAGAGATGCTGCCGGACCCGCTGACTCACTCCAGCACTTTGCGTTCTTTTCAGTAAACAGCAAATTAGTCCTACTGTTTATTTTGTGAGTTTTTGTGTGTTTATTCAACTGTTTGTTCTAGGCTCAGTGGAGTGTTTTTTGTGTTACTTATTTTTTAATTTATAATAATTTTTACGATTATTATGTTGAGAAAGTGACAATGCATGCATGTCATCATTATCAGTGTAGCCTTTAAAAGGTTTGATTCTATGTAGATCTGCATCTTAAAGCTCCATAGAGCCTCCTTTCATAATGAGATGTTCCCATGTTCATAGGTACAGCCATTTTGTGGGAAATGCTGTCATCATGTTTTTAAACATCAATTGCTTGTTAGAACTCGCTCAAAAATGAGTCAGTGAAATTTACACCAAATGGAATGGGAACATCCAGTTAATGAACAAACCTTAACTGTACAAGGCAGCAGTTAGAGTTCTTGGTTTCAAGTCAAACATTTTTTTTTAAGTGGAATTACTTTCTTGACAATAAGCAGCCGAATATGTAGCTAAGAGATGTTCTTGGCATCATGCTTGGCACAGACATTGTGGGCTGATGAGCCTGTTCTTGGGCTGTGCACTGTTCTATATTCCATATCTGGTATTCTTTCTAATTATGTATTTCATAGCCATACATACTTATGGTTATCAAAAATAGGGACACGAAGTGCTGGCGTAAATCAACACATCAGGCATCGTCTCTGGAGAACGTGGGTGGGTGACACTTTGGGGTTGTGCCCTTTTTCAGTAGCGGTTCTGTTCTCCAAATTTTTAGTTGAAGAAAGTCATTTTCCAAGTTTGTTTCCGATCCTTTCCTGTCTGGGATCAGCTATTCACTTTCTTCCAGTGTCTCAATTTGCCTGAAGCAGAGAAGTTTTGTTATAAACGATTCCCCTCGATCACTTGCTTAGTGAGGTGTCCTAGATACAGCAGGTACCTCGGACTAGAGAAGTGGTCCAAGAAGCGAGATAGCGATTGGAAATTGCTGGTCAAGGTGAGAGATGTTGATGGGGTGTGGGATTTCATTCTGAGTAGAACCCATGGTCTTCAGAAAATCCCGTAGATGCCATGCATTCAGATGAGGAAGACTTCCTTCTACGCCCCCCAAACCATGAGCTTCACCTCTCTACGGAGCACCTCTTATTTCCAAAGCAGGCAATATTTCTAACGGAAGGTTGCAACCTTTATTGCTATCGAAGATAGACACAAAAAGCTGAAGTGGCAGGACAGGCAGCATCTCTGGATAGAAGGAATGGGTGGCTTTTCGGGTCGAGACCCTTCTTCAGACTGAGCGTCAGGGTAGAGGGAGTTACAGAGATAAGGAAGAGTAAGAGATCAAAAGAGATGCAGATCAAGGAAAATGTAGAATAGACCATTGTTAGCTAGGAGAAGGTGTCAACAGAGCAGACAGAGATACAGGGTAGACAAAAATGCTGGAGAAACTCAGCGGGTGAGGCAGCATTTATGGAGCGATGGAAATAGGCGACGTTTCGGGTGTGTGGATTCGATGTGTGGAGATCGCTGGTCGGCATGGACCCGGTGGGCCAAAGGGCCTGTTTCCGCACTGTATGTCTAAACTAGACTAAGTGTTAGAGGTAGACGAAAATGCTGGAGAAACTCAGCGGGTGAGGCGGCATCTATGGAGTGAAGGAAATAGGCGACGTTTCGGGTCTTCCCGAAACGTTGCCTATTTCCTTCGCTCCATAGATGCTGCTTCACCCGCTGAGTTTCTCCAGCATTTTTGTCTACCTTCGATTTTCCAGCATCTGCAGTTCCTTCTTAGACAGAGATACAATGTAATCAGAAGGACAGTCAGACTTGTCGGAGAACTGGGAAGGGGGGGGGGGGGTAAACGGGGAAGGGCTATTACTGCCACATGTTATTCTCTTTGATTGGGCCTCTGCAACGAGCCTTTCATCTCTCCGATAGAGTTTGATTCTAAGAGGCTGTTGTCTGATGTGAAAGACAACAGCCTCTTGATTGCAAGAGACTGTTCCTCTTTAGAAATGCTTTTGATTGGACACAGCACAGTGCAATCAGTAACTCACCGCAGAAGCATTTTCCATCTCCGCGCATAAAGCAATGAGCATCTTGTCAATTATTTTGCAACCGCTCTCTCTGGATCAAGTTTCGATGATCTATATTCTACTTTTATCCCCCAACTCCTTTCTAGTATTGATGCCCGGCACATGTACGGCACAGTGGGCCTGTCGTTCAGTGGCAAGCCAGTCCAAGCAGCATCTATTCTCCTCGACGAAGACGTGGTGACGCCCGAGAGCGTCGAAGCTGCGATGAAGCGCCTCAAGGCGGCCAACATTCCTGAGCACAACACGGTGGGCTTCATGTGCGCCTGCATCGGCCGGGGTCAGAACTACTATTCCATGGTGGAGAACGTGGAAGCAGACGCCTTCAGGAAGCAATTCCCAAACATTCCCCTCTTCGGCTTTTTTGGGAATGGAGAAATTGGCTGCGATCGTATCGTGACTGAAAACTTCTCACTGAGGGAATGCAGCTCCTCTCTAGAATACGATGAGTTAATTCATAGTTACACTACAGTGATGATGCTTCTTCACCTTGGGCCACTTAAATAATTGAAGCCGTCACGAGGCTCGCCAAGGATTGATGATTGCCCAAGGACACAAGCAAATTCAGGGTCTCTCTTTATGCCTCATACTCCCGTGGCAGTGATATAAATTGCTCAGACCAAGAACATCTCCAAAGTTGGCCTAAAGTGTAATCGTTTAGTAATCTCTAAAATAATCTGTTAAAACATTGTTCCTCAACTCGACTTTCTCAATTCAATCAATTGTACAGTTTTTGGTGATTTTGTTTGTCATCGTTAATACAATAAATGTTAGGCTAATCATGGTTAAATAATCCAATAATCGTTTTATGACCTCTCTGAATGAAATCAATGCAAAGGAGCTGTGGGACATGAGATGGGAAAGACATTTTAACGTTGGAAAATGACGATCAGTGGAGTCTTGGCTGTATCGCCAAGTTGCCCTGGTCCGTTTGGTGTCAGTAAGGCTTCAGTCAACCGAAACTGGGCACAGTAGTGAAATACGTTAGAACCATGGTTTAATACTGACCATGGATGCTCAGTGCATGCAGTTTGCACATTCTGTGCCCTGACACCCATGTACATCCATAGAACCATACAGAGTGGAAACAGGCCCTTCGGCCCAACTTGCCCTGCCACGTCTATACTAGTCTGCCTGCATTTGGCCCTTGTCCCTCTAAACACACGGAGAGCAGCTGAAGGTTCTCCTCAAGGGTCCAAGGCTGTGGCAGAGGCTGTGGTAGACATAAAATGCTGGAGAAACTCAGCGGGTGAGGCAGCATCTATGGAGAGAAGGAATTGTCCTGTGTGTCGGTCGTGACTGGGGTGGGGGAAGAGTGATCCACAGGTGGTCCTGATCTGAGGAGCACGGGGGGGGGGGGAGGAGGAGGTGAAGTGGGGGTGCAGTTTTGAGTGGTGAGGAAATCAAGAGGGGTAGGGTTCAGCGGGAAGTAGGGCGAAGACTGGAAACTGGGGCACAGGTAGAGAAACTGAGGGAGAAACTAATTAAAAAAGGAATTGGGGTAAAGGATGTGAGGATGGGGAACAAAGGAAAAGCCAGAGGCCAAGACTGTCTGTCTGTCTGCAGAATGACACAAAATGCTGGAAAAACTCGGCAGGTCAGGCAGATGATGGAGCACATGAATAGGTGATTTTTTTTTGTTGGATTTTTTAAATTTTAAAATAGGTGCAGGAGGAGGCCATTTGGCCCTTCGAGCCAGCACCGCCATTCATTGTGATCATGGCTGATCATCCACAATCAGTACCCCGTTCCTGCCTTCTCCCCATATCCCTTGATTCCGCTAGCCCCTAGAGCTCTATCTAACTCTTTTTTAAATTCATCCAGTGAATTGGCCTCTACTGCCTTCTGTGGCAGAGAATTCCACAAATTCATGACTTTTCAGGATGGGAGCCATCTTCAAGAGAGAGTTAGATTTAGCTCTTGGGGCAAAGGGAATCAAGGGATATGGGGAAAAAGCTGGAACGGGTTACTGATTTTGGATGATCATATTGAATGGCGGTGCTGTCTCGAAGGGCCGAATGGCCTACTCCTGCACCTATTTTCTATGTTTCTATGTTTCAGACTGATGTCTGTCTACACCCATGTATGTGGTCAGAGTGCATCAGTATGTGCTTGGCATGTGTGTATCCATGCAGGTGTGTGCTAAGACGGGTTGCCCATCATCTTGGAAACATAGGCGCAAAATGCTGGAGTAACTCAGCGGGACAGGCAGCATCTCTGGAGAGAAGGAATGGGTGACGTTTCGGGTCGAGACCCTTCAGGCCATCGGTCTGAAGATGGGCCTCGACCGGAAATGTCACCCATTCCTTCTCTCCAGAGATGCTGCCTGTCCCGCTGGGTCACGCCAGCATTTTGTGTCCATCTTCGATGTAAACCAGCATCTGCAGTTCCTTCCTACACACCTTGGAAACGTACATCCCTCTCCCTCCCAAGACCGCAGCGCACTCTGTGTTAAAAGGAATCGCAAAGGAGAATCTTCCACGCCACAGAACTGGAGAGGAATCGACTGTTTGCCCTGCCATCCCCTGTACAATCTGGTCCTTGTGTGAGCAGGTGGCAGTGTGCTGTCATGGGTTAACTACTGCGTTTGTGCAGGTGTGACCACTTGGTTGTTGCACGAGGGATCAATTATCTGAATTGGAAGAACTTTTGTTCCTGTAATTAAAGTTTCTAATTATATTCATTAAATTTCTTTTATAACTGAAAGATCTAAAATAAATGCATGCAAACTGACAATTTATCGCTGCCTTTTCTCGCTGTATAAAATTGCATACTGGTGTTAACACAAGAATATGATTATTTCCCAAAAATAAGAAAATAGATTCACAGTGGATTCACTTCTCCGTGGATTGTCACCTTGTCGTGGTGGAGAAGCTTGTGTGGTCCTGAGATCCTGAGAGCGATGCCGTCTGGAGCTATGCTCCTGGTAGGGTCACCCATGGCGGTACCCATGACAAAGAGCAATCCAACCAAGACCTCAACGGTGGAACAGGCGGAGGACGATGGCTGACCTTACAACGGCTGGGAAGGCGGTTGAAGGCTGCAGCAGAAAAGGTTCTCCGGTAGTCTTGGACTCCATGCCACTGGATCCTGACCCAGATCTGTCAAGGACCGTGGGGTGGCTGTCTGTGCACCAGTCTCCCCACGTTAAACAAAGTCACGCACAGGCGTCCTCCATATAGGGAATAGCACCCTGGAGACACCCATGGTCAGCCATGACCGAAGGGGGCCTAAGAAGAAGATTCACATACACTGATTGAATTAGTGATAAATCCCGAGGAAGGAACTGTAGACGCTGGTTTAAATCAACAAAGAAGGGTCCTGTCCCGAAACGTCACCTATTCCTTTTCTCCAGAGATGTTGTCTGACCTGCTGGGTTACTCCAGTTTTTTGTGTCTGTCTTTCGTGATAAATCCTGCAGTTTGCAAGTGAGAAGGAATAGTTTACGTAAAGGTCGGTTGAGTTTGCTGGAGAATTTGTTCCTTTCACAGGCTGATTATTTACAGTGGGAACTAGGCTGTGCAATAGGAAGTCTGGATTTTATCAACAGAGTATATATAAGCAGGGAAGTCGTGCTTTGTAGAGCATTAGCTCAGAATCAACTGCGATATTGTTTAATCCTGATGGCCATTTTATAGGCAAGATGTAAAGACGTTAAAGAGGGACAGAAATGATTTACAAAAGAAAGGACTAGACTTCGATTTGATGGACATTTATCACATGCTGAAAGATGTGGATGTAGTGGATAATGGGAGGCTTGAACTAAACACAGAGCTGAGGAAATCAGTGGGTCAGGCAGCTGCGGTGGAGAGCGTGGACCGGACATGCCTTTTCGGGTCTAGACACAAAATGCTGGGGTAACTCAGCGGGGACAGGCAGCATCTCTGGAGAGAAGGAATGGGTGACGTTTCGGGTCGAGACCCTTCTTCAGACCCTGAAACATCACCCATTCCTTCTCTCCAGAGTTGCTGCCTGTCCCGCTGAGTCTCTCCAGCATCTTTGGTTTAAACCAGCATCTGCAGTTCCTTCCTACACCTTTTCGGGTCTGGACCCTTCTTCAGACTGATTGGTGTCGGGGGAGATGGGGGGAGGGGGTGAGAAAGAGGTGGAGGAAGCTGGAAAAGAGAGGGTGGTTGGGATAAAGCCCGGCAAGTGATAGGTGGATACAGATGCGGGAGGGGTTTGTAGAAACAAGAAACTCCCGATGCTAGTTTGCAATCGGACTCCCTTTTGTCTCCTTTAAGTTAGATTTTGCTCTTTGGGAATCAAGGGATATGGGGAGAAAGTAGGTATGGGGTACTGATTTTGGATGATCATATTGAATGGCGGTGCTGGCTCGATGGGCCGAATGGCCCACTCCCGCACCTATTTTCTATGTTTTCAAGTCTAGCCATTGTCACTTACTCCACATATCTAACCAAGAATACATGGAGTGGCGGAGTAGCTCAGCGACATCCCAGGACAACGTTGTATAGGGAACGTTTCAGCTCGGGACCCTTCTCAGTCTGAAGAAGGCCCGCAACCCACAACGTCGCCTATCCATGTTCTCCTCAGATGCTGCCTGACCAGCTGCGTAACTCCAGCACCCGGTGTCTTCTTTTGTAAACATGCATAGTTATAGAGATACAGCAGGGAAACAAGTCTGAAGGATCTACTGGATCCCACGACAGAAAGCAAAGAACAAACGACACTTAGCTGAGCCAGACAACCTTGTGTCACGTTTATTCCAGAAGCCCCTTTTACCCACATTCTCACCGATCATAACCCGGGTGTAGTATTGCGTACAGTTTTGGTCACCAAATCTGAGGAAAGAAATTCTTGCCATAGAGGGAGTACAGAGAAGGTTCACCAGACTGATTCCTGGGATGTCAGGACTTTCATATGAAGAAAGACTGGATAGACTCGGCTTGTACTCGCTAGAATTTAGAAGATTGAGGGGGGGATCTTATAGAAACTTACAAGATTCTGTTAGGGGTTGGAC
>CM075993.1:4346089-4389960 GCA_038087875.1 Malacoraja senta
CTACGAAACTGCACGTCTTTGGATGTGGGAGGAAATCAGAGCGCCCGAAGGAAGCCCCCGCCGTCGCAGGAAGAACGTGCAAACTCCACAAAGTCAGCATTGAATCTGTGTCGCTGGCCAGTGAGGCAGCAGCTCTACAACCTGTGGCACTGTAATGGAGAATCTAGAACTGCCCACGATTGTCCAAAGTATTGGGAGCTTGCTGTGTACAACCTGGATGTACTGCTCCCTATATTACAACAGTGATTACACCATAGAGTTATACAGCGTGGAAAAGGCCCTTCAGCCCAACTTGCCCATGCTGACCAACATGCCCCATCTTCCTGGGTTTGATATCCTTCTGAACCTCTCCGATTCATGTACCTGTCTAAATGTTTCTTAAATGCTGCAGGAGTACCTGCCTCAACCACCTCCTCTGACAGCTCGTTCCATACACCCGCCACCCTTTGTGTAAAAATGTTACCCCTCAGGTTCCTATTAAATCTTTCGCCCCTCACCTTAAACCCATGTCCTCTCATTCTCCATTCCTCTGGGCGAAAGACACTGTGCGTTTGCCTCAGCTATTCCTCTCATGATTTTGTCTACCTCTATAAGATCATCCTTCATCCTCCTGCGCTCCGAGGAATAAAGTCGCAGTCTGCTCAACCGCAAGCCCTCGAGTCTTGGCAACATCCTCGTAAATCAACATCACTGCGTATTATTTTGATAAGCCAGCCTTTATCTGGAGATCTTGAAAGACATTAGGAATGTACACCCTGTCACACACCCAGATAAACAGATTATGAAGGGCAAAATACCAGCCAAAGTTGTAATTTTTGTCCAGTGATCTAGCAAAATATGTCTGCACCATATCTGCATGATCTAACATGGACTATTGCAGCTACATGTGGAGGTGGACGAGAGTTGGGAACACCTTTATCACCACAGCAAATGTTTCTTGCCTTTGGAAGACTTGGTAGAGCATTAAAGATCAAGGCAGATCATTTTGCCTCATTTCTTGCATTTCCTTGATTTAGACTGAGGCCATGTCACCGGAGCAGAATTAGACCATTCGGCCCATCGAGTCTACTCCGCCATTCAAACATGGCTGATCTACCTTTCCACACTCAACCCCATTCTCCTGCTTTCTCCCCATAACCTTTGACGCCCTTACTAATCAAGAACCTGTCAAACTCCGCTTGTAAAAATACCCACTGACTTGGACTTCACAGCCATCTGTGGCAATGAATTCCACCACCCTCTGACTAAAGAAATTCCTCCTCGTCTCCTTTCCAAAGGTGTGGGAAGGAACTGCAGATGCTGGTTTACACCGAAGATAGACACCAAAAGGCTGGAATAACTCAGTGGGACAGGCAGCATGTCTGGAGAGAAGGAATGGGGTGATGTTTCGGGTCGAGACCCTTCTTCAGACTGATTGTAGTAAGGAGTATACCAAAGATAGTGCCATTCACAGACAAAATACAAACTGCTGGAGGGTCTGAATCAGTCTAACGAAGGGGGCAGACTCCTTTAGACTCCTTTCAAAAGGTACGTCCTTTTACACTGAGGCTGTGCCCTCTGGTCCTAGACTCTCCCCTCATTCACTCTATCCAGGCCTTTCCCTATTTGGTAAGTGCGAATGAGATCCACCCCAGTTCTTCACACCAGTGAGTACAGGTCCAGAGCTGTTAGACGCTCATTATGTGTTCCACTGAGTTTATGCCAGCTCTCAGAATAGTCTTATTAATCCCCCACATACACCCGCCTTATTTCTGAAGAAGGTCTCGATCCAAAACGTCACCTATTCACGTTCTGCCGAGTTGCTGCCTGACCTGCTGAGTCACTCCAGCACTTTGTGGCTTTTTCTGTAAACCAGCATCTGCAGTTCTGTGTTCCTACATCCATCTGCCTATTTCTTGATGTCTCTTCTCTCACACGTTCCCGTTAGACAATAGACAATAGGTGCAGGAGGAGGCCATTCGGCCCTTCGAGCCAGCACCGCCGTTCAATATGATCATGGCTGATCATCCCCAATCAGTACCCCGTTCCTGCCTTCTCCCCATATCCCCTGACTCTGCTATTTTTAAGAGCCCTATCTAGCTCTCTCTTGAAAGCATCCAGAGAACCTGCCTCTACCGCCCTCTGAGGCAGAGAATTCCACAGATCCGATTCCTTTAACCCGATTTCTCCACCAGACACCTACTCCAATTTAGCAGCCAGTTAACATGCCAACATGTCTTATGAATGTAAGGGGTCCTGGCCAGCACCTGGGCAGGTACATAGATAGGAAAGGTTTAGAGGGATATGGGCCAAACACAGGCAAATGGGACTAGCTTAGATGGGGCATCTTGGATGGTATGGATGAGTTAAGCTGAAGTGCCTGTTTCCATGTTGTATGACTGAGGCTGACAGATTCTTGATTTGAACGGGTGTCGGGTTATGTGGAGGAGGCAGGAGAATGGGATTTGGAGGCAGTGACCAGCCATGGTTGAATGGCGGAGTAGACTTGAAGGGCAGAATGGCTTAATTCTGCTCCTTGAACTTTTGATCTCTATGACGTGGTCCTACAGAAAACACTGCACGTAGACAACACACAGATCGTTGGACATGAGAGAAAGCTGCACTACCTGCTGCACCACTTGCAAGCAGGACAACGTCGTTCCTCTTTCCCCTCCTCCCCAACCCTCTCCCTGGCTTGTCCTTCCCCCTGGAGAAGTCAGATGGCCAGCTGTAATTCATGTGGGCTCACCGGCAATAGCAGTAGGTTCGTCCCGTGATCACAAGTAACACGATGAGCAGGGTCACCACAATGAGAATGACCAGCAACGAGCTGACGGTCCTCTCCGGCTGCTGGCTGGGCAGCAAGAACTCCTGGCATCGGTTGCCTTTGAAGCTGTTGTTACACCTGTATGAGATAAGAGGGTCACCTGGTCACACAACAGGGAAATCGGGCGCGGATAGCTGGCAATAGTTGGAAATATCCCACACAGTAAGCTTCGCACATTCACGTCTCTGCAATTTGATCCCACCATTCAATATACTCCTACCAAGAGAAAGGTAGGAGGAAAAAGATTCCATCAGAGTGCTGCAACCCTCTTTAATTTTAGAGATACACAGTGGAAACAGGCCCTTCGGCCCACCGAGTCCATACTGTCCTTTGATATATTATCCCACTTTCGCATCCACTCCCTACCTACACGAGGAAATTTGCAAAGCCAACTAACGCACAAACCTGCACGTCTTTGGAGTGTGGGAGGAAACTGGAGCACCCGGAGGAAACCCACGCAGTCACAGGGAGAACGGGCAAACTCCACACAGACAGCACCCTCTCTTAAGGTCATAAGTAATAGGAGTAAAATTAGGCCATTAGGCCCATCAAGTCTACACCATTCAATCATGGCTGATCTATCTCCCTCCTAACCCCATTCTCCTGCCTTCTCCCCATAACCTCTGACACCTGTACTAATCAAGAATCTATCACTGCCTTAAAAATATCCACTGACTTGCCACAATACACTTGTACACTCTGGAGTTTAGAAGGATGAGAGGGATTCTCATTGAAACATATAAGATTGTTAAGGGTTTGGACACGCTAGAGGCAGGAAACATGTTCCCGATGTTGGGGGAGTCCAGAACCAGGGGCCACAGTTTAAGAATAAGGGGTAAGCCATTTAGACCGGAGACGAGGAAACACTTTTTCTCACAGAGAGTGGTGAGTCTGTGGAATTCTCTGCCTCAGAGGCCTTCAGCGAGTACAGGCCCCGTTCCTGCCTTCTCCTATTATCCCCTGACTCCGCTATTTTTAAGAGCCCTATCTAGCTCTCTCTTGAAAGCATCCAGAGAACCTGCCTCCACCGCCCTCTGAGGCAGAGTGAAGGAATATGTGAAGGAAGGAACTGCAGATGCTGGTTTACACTGAAGATTAGACACAAAATGCTGGGGTGCTCAATACTTGCAGTACTCAAGAACCTATCGTCAATACATTGTGTGTGTCACTGGCTCTTCCATTCTCTGTATCTGAAGCAGTCAATAGGATGAGATGGTGGGAGAGGATTTCATGGAGCATAAATAGCTGCCAGCACCAGCTGGGGTGTTACTACCACCAGTAACAATGTTGAAAATGCTATGCGTTTAATGGGTGGCACGGTGGCGCAGCGGTAGAGTTGCTGCCCTACAGCGAATGCAGCGCCGGAGACCCGGGTTCGATCCCGACTACGGGCACTGTCTGTACGGAGTTTGTACGTCCTCCCCGTGACCTGCGTGGGTTTTCTCCGAGATCTTCGGTTTCCTCCCACACTCCGAAGACGTACAGGTTTGTAGGTTAATTGGCTTTGGTGTAAATGTAAAAATTGTCACCGGTGGGTACAGGATAGTGTTAGTGTGCAGGGATCGCTGGTCGGCGCGGACCCGGTGAGTCCGCACCGACCAGCGATCCCCGCACATTAACATTAACACTACCCTACACACACTGGGGAACAATTTTTACATTTATACCAATCCAATGAACCTACAAACCTGGAGTGTGGGAGTAAACCGAAGATCTCGGAGAAAACCCACGGGGAGAACGTACAAACACCGTACAGACAGCACCCGTGGTCGGGATCGAACCCGGTCTCTGGCGCTGTATGCAGTAGCTCTACCGTTGCACCACCATGCCGCTGCCCTTGGTTCGTTAAGACTGTGACTTACCAGCAGAATGGAGTGGATATTAGGATGTAGCAGGTGCCTCCATTAAAGCAGTAGGAATCGTAGCTATCTGGACAGAGTTCTCCATGTGCTATGAGAATTCAGAAAGAAGATCCAAAATTAGGGATTGGCATACAAACCGTTCCAAATACGAACTATGTCACAAAGTACGTATTTTAGCTTTGGTTTGCACTGGCATTGCATGTATTTCTAGTGCTTCTGCTTTGTAAGTGTGGCACAGAGACACAGCTTGTAGAGCTGCTGCCTCACAGCTCCAGTAACCCAGGTTCGGTGCTGTCTGTGTGGAGTTTGCACGTTCCCCCTGTGACCGCCTCAGTTTTCTCAGGTTTGCTCTGGTTTCCTCCCACATCCCAAAAACGTGCGACTCTTGGGTTAATCGGTATCTGTAGATTGCCCCCCCCCCTCCAACCCTTCCCCCCCCTCCAACCCCCCCTGCCACCCCCCTGCCCCCCCCCCTCCAACCCCCCCTCCACCCCCACCGAGAGTTGGTGTGAATGTGGGGAGAATAAAATGTGTTTTCTGTCAGATTTTTGTCAAAACGGGTACTTGATGGGCAACTTTCTCACACACAGGGTGGTGGGTATTTGTGGAGGAATGGACAGGTGGCGTTCTGTGTTGTGACCTTTTTGTCAGTCTGACCCAAAACCTTGCCTGTCCATTCCCTCCACAGATGCTGCCTGACCCACAGAGTTCCTCCAGCACTTTGTTTTAAGGAAGGTGAAGTTTGGCCATGGGTGCATTTGGTCATGTCTTTATCCAACCGTGCTCAAGGCAATCATGGATGAGTAAGAAGTATCAGCAGATGCTGGTTTAAACCGTAGATAAACCACAAACTCTTTGAATCACTTCCCTCTGGAAGGCGACTCCGGACTGTCAAAGCTGCCACAGCCAGACATAAAAACAGTTTTTATCCACGAGTAGTTGCTCTACTCAACAGCCAAAAATCTGTAGCCTCCCTTTGATCTGGTATTTTGTTGGTTCACATGCTTGATCAATGGTGTTTTATCATTAATGTCTTATTATTATTAATGTTTAGTGTTTTCTGTGTCATTCGTAACTGTCACTGTATGTCATGTTATTACTTGTGGGCGGAGCACCAAGGCAAATTCCTTGTATGTGAATACTTGGCCAATAAACTTACTTACTTAGATGGACACAAAAAGCTGGAGTAACTCAGCGGGACAGGCAGCATCTCTGGAGAAAAGGAATAGGCAACTTTCCGGGCCGAGACCATTCTTCAGACTGAGAGTCAGGGGAAAGGGAATCGAGAGATATAGACGGTGATACAGAGAGATATAGAACAAATGAATGAAAGATATGCAAAAAAGTAACGCTGATCAAGGAAAGGGGCCATTGTTAGCTGTGGGCTAGGTGAAAACGAGTTACAGACAATGAGACAAATATGAAATATTTTGTCAATCAAATATGAGAAATATATCAAATATGAACTCCTTCCTGATACTGGGCTGAGCTTCTCAGATCTGTTTCCCTGAGTGGAGGTGTGTGGTGACTCGGAATTGGGAACTGCTTACACACTGAAGTTATTTGTGGTAGTTATCGGATTGCCAAAGAGCCCAGTCGAGACATGCTGGAAATGGTTAGAGAGTAATGGAGTGTTATCGTAAGTGGGTGACGCAGATCATGTTGCTCACATAAGGCACCAAGTGATGGAGTAACTCGGCTGGTCAGGCAGCATCTCTGGAGAACATGGCTAGGTGATATTTTGGGTCGGGACCCTTCTACAGACTGATTGCAGGGGTGGTGGGGGAAGGAAAGACAGTTCAAAGAGTGCAGGGGCAGGACAAAGCGTGGCAGGTCACAGGTGAAAACAGATGGTGGGGGGGGGGTGTTTGATGCCTGGGCAAGGGTCAGAGATGAACGCGGGGAGCACGGTGGCGCAGCGGTAGAGTTGCTGCCTTACAGCGCCAGAGCTGCAGGTTCCATCCCGACTACGGGTGCTGTCTGCACGGAGTTTGTACGTTCTCCCCGTGACCCGCGTGGGTTTTTGTGCGCGTTCTTCGGTTTTCTCCCGCACTCCAAAGACGTACAGGTTTGTAGGTCAATCAGCTTGGGTTTGCATACTGGTAGAAGTGTAAGTTGTCCCTAGTGTGTGTAGGCTTGTGTTCATGTGTAAACCGGAGATAGACACAAATTGCTGGAGTAACTCAGCGGGTTGCTCAACTCAGCAACAGAGAAAGCTTTTCATTGTGTTCAAGAAGGAACAGCAGATGCTGGAAAGTCGAAGGTACACAAAAATGCTGGAGAAACTCAGCGGGTGCAGCGGCATCTATGGAGCGAAGGAAACAGGCAACGTTTCGGGCCGAAACCCTTCTTCAGACTCTCATTGTCTTTTCATTGTGCTTGTAACGGAGCACTAGACTGTGACACATAGGGTCGCCAACGTTCCCACTCCCAAATAAGGGACAAAAGGTCAATATAAGGGACAAATTCCAGACGGCAATTCGTTGACCGACTCGCCCGTGGCTGGCTGGGTGAATGATGAGTTGGCCCCGGGTGCTGGACTGCACACAAAACCCAGCCGGCGGGCCAGCTGAGGAGTTTTGGCCCGGGCCAAAGTCCAGCGCCCCATCCAACTCGTGAACCGATGATCGGCCATGAGAAGGAGGGGTTGATGGTGGTGTGGGCGGTAAGCGAAGGTCCGAATGTCGGACAGCTGGCCGGGCTGCCGACCGACCGACGGGGCCACGGGCGAGGCGCTGCTGCTGCTGCACTCCATGGGCTGCACTACGTCGGGACGGGTGAGGCGGGGACGGACTCGGCGCTCCGACCCGACGGTCCCCTCGACCCGAGTAGTAGCAGTCAAATACGGGACAAGGGCGGTCTCATATAGGACAAACCAATTCAGCCCAATATACGGGATGTCCCAGCTAATACAGGACAATTGACAACCCGAGTGACACGTGACAATAAGCGAACTAAACGGAATTGATACTGGGTAGGAAAGAACTGCAGATGCTGGTTTAATCTGAAGATAGACACAAAATGCTGGAGTAACTCAGTGGGACAGGCAGCACCTCTGGAGAAAAGGAATGGATGACGTTTCGGGTCGTGCCCTCACTTGGTGGCCTTCTGCGCTATCTCCAGACAATGGAGGAGGCCCACGACGGAAAAGTCAGTACGGGAATGGGGAGGGGGATCAGCAAACCGGGAGATCAGATGGACCTTGACGGATGGAGCGCAGGTGTTGCTGAACTACATCGAGAATATCAGATGTCGAAACGTATCAGACAGAATCATCACGGCATCGTATGTATGATCAGCTTCAGAAAGATACGACGCTGAAGAATCTCCTGAATCCCACGACAGAAAGCAAAGAACAAACGACACTTAGCTGAGCCAGACACCTTGTGTCACGTTTATTCCAGAAGCCGCTTTTACCTACATTCTCACCGATCATAACCCGTGTGTAGTTAAGGCCAATTAGTGCGTCTGACCTCGGAGTTGTTATTGAGCTCTTGTGGCTGGACCTTCTCGTCAGCGGAGACAGGCTGTATGCAAAACCAACGTGGGTGTGAAGGCGCCACAATGCTACTGGCAACAACAACTCATTGGAGGGAACCACCATGTTGTCTATTTCGGTGCTGCAGGTTTAGCCTTCAAGAGGGAACTGGACTAATTCTCTGCTGGCGCGGAAACAGGCCTTTCGGCCCACCTTTCGACCCACTCATTAAAGGGCCTGTCCCACTGTACGAGGTAATTCAAGAGTTCTCCCGAGTTCCCCTGATTCGAACTCGGAGAATTACGGTAATAGCCGTTCGTAGGTACTCGGGGCTCTCGTGGACATTTTTCACAGAGCTGAAAAAACTTCACGAGTTACCGCGTTTCCCGAGTACCTGCCGTTAGCGTTACGAGCCGCTACGGGACATCCACGAGCTCCGACGTAGCCGCTACGTACATTCTATGTACTTACCACGAGTTTGATTTTTTTTTAAACTCGGGAGAGCTCTTGAATTACCTCGTACAGTGGGACAGCCCCTTAACACGATCCTGCACAAACTAGGGACAATTTACAAATGTTCCAAAGCCAATTAGCCTACAAACCTGTACATTTTTGGAGTGTGGGAGGAAACCGGAGCACCCAGAGGAAACCCACGCGGTCACTGGGAGAACGTATAAACTCCGTCCAGGCCCATAGTCAGTAGCCAGGGTCAAAACCGGGTCTCTGGTGCGGTAGGCAGCAACTCTACCACTGCGCCCCTGAGCCACCCTCCCTATGCCACCCCTTGTATCTCTACATAAGCACAAGTACTTGGTGCCATAATCATAATTGAGGAAGAACAAATGCAGATAAGCCTTCCCATTAAAGATTCCCTGAACATAAGCATAACATTTAACTACCAGACACACACAGGTTCTTTGACATAGAGAGTACTCTTCCCCTTCTATCCCCCCTCCCCCATCCCCTCCCTCTATCCGCCCACCCCCACCCCCTCCCTCTCTCCCTCTCTCCCCCCTCCCCCACCCCCCTCCCTCTCTACCCCCTCCCTCTCTACCCCCTCTCTATCTACCCCTTCCCCTATCCACCCCTTCCCTATCTACCCCCTACCCTATCCACCCCCTTCCCTATCCATCCCCTTCCCTCTCCAACCCCTTCCCTCTCCACCCCCTTCCCTATCCACCCCCTTCCCTCTCTACCCCCTCTCTATCTACCCCCTTCCCTCTCCACCCCCTCCCCTATCCACCCCCTTCCCTATCTACCCCCTACCCTATCCACCCCCTTCCCTATCCACCCCCTTCCCTATCTACCCCCTCCCCTATCCATCCCCTTCCCTCTCCAACCCCTTCCCTCTCCACCCCCTACCCTATCCACCCCCTTCCCTATCCACCCCCTTCCCTATCTACCCCCTTCCCTATCCAACCCCTCCCCTATCCACCCCCTTCCCTCTCCACCCCCTTCCCTCTCCAACCCCTTCCCTATCCACCCCCTTCCCTATCCACCCCTTCCCTCTCTACCCCCCTCCCTCTCTACCATCCTCCCTCCCCTGTGTGTGTGTGGGGGGTGGTTAGTGTGCGTGTGAAGCCACAGCCCCCCCCCCCCTGCAACCGCACGTTGGGGGAACATACCCAACGGGTCTGCACTTGGTCTAGGAACATTTAATTGCCAGAAACACACAGGTTCTTTGTCGTAGAGAGTGGAAATGTCACTGGTGCAATGGGGAGCATCCCCAGACCATAATCTGGATGACACTTGGGTGTGTGAACAACATCCTCCATCGCCCAGCATCGATAACCCTTACCTCATGACCACAACGTCTCTGAATACAGTTACAGTGGGAGCGCCTTAAAGAGCACTAAACCCTGGTGGCACGGTGGCCCAGCGGTAGAGTTGCTGCCTCACAGCGCTCACAGCGCCAGAGACCAGGTTCGATCCTGACCACGGGTGCTATCTGCACAGAGTTCGTGCCTTCTCCCCGTGGGTTGTCTCTGAGATCTTCGGTTTCCTCCCACACTCCAAAGACGTACAGGTTTGTAGGTTAATTGGCTTGGTTATAAATGTAACTGTAAAATTGGTCCCGGTGTGTGTAAGGTAGTGTTAACGTGCGGGGATCGCTGGTCGGTGCGGACTCGGTGGGCCGAAGGGCCTGTTCCAAAACTAAAACTAACGAGCACTAAATCCATTTGCTTAGCTTCAGAGCCTTGGGGTTCACTTTTCAATCCTTTAGGCCTTCGGAGGTTGTGTGTGTCCCCGATTTGCACAGAGCAGGATCCCACGAGCAGCAGACACAGTGAACCATGGATAGCTGGCTGTAGAAGGTACATTGTCCAGCTCCCTTCAGGACCCCAATCCCTCCTTTGTTTAAGCACCCCATGTTTTATCCTTTGCATCAACGAGTTGACAGGTCTTGATTTAATGCTTCACCTGAACCCAGAGCCTGTGGCAATGCAACACGACTGACGTTGCATGATCACAACCCACGCCCTTATGACATTAGAATTCTATAAATTATATATTCTGGCAGAATTTACTTGCATCATCAAATTGTTATGAATCCAGTGTGCACATATTTCTCTATAGACTATGGGGCCACATTTCCCATCCAGTTTTAAGTAGTTTAGTTTAGAGATACAGCGCAGGCACTTCGGCCCACAAAGTCCGCGATCCCCACACATTAACACTATCCTACACACACCAGGGACAATTTTTAAAAACATTTGTACCAAGCCAATTAGCCGTCATGCCTTTGAACTGTGGGAGGAAACCGGAACACCCAGAGAAAACCCACGTGGTCACGGGGAGGACGTACAAACTCCTTACAGACAGCACCCGTAGTCGGGATCGAACCCGTGTCTTTGGCGCTGTAAGGCAGCAACTCTCTGCCGCCCAAAGTAACCAGTAGGGAACACTGCTTGGAGGGTAGGTATAAGGCACAGAAGGACCATGGAGGCCAGGTCAATGAATTTAGAGATAGATAGATTCTTGATTAGTAAAGGCGTCAGTGGTTATGGGGAGAAGGCAGGAGAATGGGCTTGAGAGGAGAAGATAGATCAGCCATGATTGAATGGCGGAGTAGACTTGATGGGCCGAATGGCCTAATTCTGTTCCTATCGCTTATGAACATGGACCAGTAGAGCTGCTGCCTCTCAGCTCCAGTTACCCATGTTTAACTTTGACTTAGTCTGCTGTCAGGGTGGAGCTTGCATGTTCTTATTGAGACACAAGTGGGTTTCCTCCTGGTGCTCGGGTTTCCTACCACATCCCAAATGTGGGTGGGTTGGAGGGTTAATTGATAGTTTAGCTTAGTTTAGTTCAGAGATGCAGCGTGGGAACAGGCCCTTCGGCCCACTGGCTCCGCGACTACCAGCAATCCCCGCACATTAACACTATCCTACAACTACTGGGGACAATTTTTACATTTACCGAGCCAATTAACCTACAAACCTGTACGTCTTTGGAGTGTGGGAGGAAACTGAAGATCTCAGAGAAAACCCACGCAGGAGAAGGTACAAACTCCGTACTGACAGCACCCGTAGTCGGGATCGAACCCGGGTCTCCAGCGCTGCATTCGCTGTAAGGCAGCAACTCTACCGCTGCGCCACCGTGACCGTCCAATTATACCATTACAGCTCCAATACTATATCCTGCACTCTGCATATTTTCTCTTTGGCAATACCTGTTGTACTCATGTCTGGTATGAAGTGCCTGGATAGGATCCAAAAGAAAGGTTCTCACTGTATCCTGATGTTTGCTTCAATAATAACCCTATGGCAACACGATTTCCATAAGGGATTTGGTAACATGCCTCAAAGGTTTTCGTGGAAATTTCAAATTCATGGTGCATGAGGTAACGTATTGGTGTGAACAGAAGATTGGCTGGTTTTATAGGAATGAGAGAACAGACAGAATAGATCTGTTTATAAGTTCACGTTCGTAAGTCGTAGGGGCAGATTTAGGCCATTCGGCCCATCGCGTCCATCCTACCATTCAATCATGGCTGATCTATCATTCCCTCTCAAGCCCAATCTCCTGCCTTTTCCTCATAACCCTTGACACCCGTACTAATCACGAGTCTGTTAATCGCTGCCTTAAAATAACACTCCACAGCAATGAATCCCATAGATTCAACACCATCTGACTAAAGAAATTCCTCCTCGTCTCCTCTCTGAAGGTACATCCTTTTATTCTGAGGCTGTGCCCTCTGGTCCTAGATTCTCCCACTAGTGGAAACGTCTTCTCCACATCCACTCTATCCAGGCCTTTCACTATTCGGTAAGTTTCAATGAGGTCCCCCCCTCACCCTTCTAAACTCCAGCGAGTATAGGCCCAGTGCCTTCAAATGCTCATCATATGTTAACCTAATCGTTCCTGGGATCATTCTCATAAACCTCCTCTGGACCCTCTCCAACGCCAACAAATCCTTCGGCAAATACGGGGCCCAAAACTGCTCACGATACTCCAAATGCCGGTCTGACCATCGCTTTATAAAGCCTCAGCATTACAAACGAGTGGCAGGACAGTGCTTCACAGTGATGTGGCAGTGACCTGGTTCATAGAAACATAGAAAACAGGTGCAGGAGGAGGCCATTCGGCCCTTCGAGCCAGCACCGCCATTCATTGTGATCATGGCTGATCGTCCCCTATCAATAACCCGTGCCTGCCTTCTCCCCATATCCCTTGACTCCACTAGCCCCTAGAGCTCTATCTAACTCTCTCTCAAATCCATCCAGTGACTTGGCCTCCACTGCCCTCTGTGGCAGGGAATTCCATAAATTCACAACTCTCTGGGTGAAAACGTTTTTTCTCACCTCAGTCTTAAATGACCTCCCCTTTATTATAAGACTGTGACCCCTGGTTCTGGACTCGCCCAACATTGGGAACATTTTTCCTGCATCTAGTTTGTCCAGTCCTTTTATAATTTTTTATATGTTTCTATAAGATCCCCCCTCATCCTTCTAAACTCCAGTGAACACAAGCCTAGTCTTTTCAATCTTTCCTCATATGACAGTCCGGCCATCCCAGGGATCAATCTCGTGAACCTACGCTGCACTGCCTCAATCACAAGGATGTCCTTCCTCAAATTAGGAGATCAAAACTGTTCAAGAGAAGGAATGGGTGACGCTTTGAGTCGAGACCCTTCATCACCCAAAACGTCACCCATTCCTTATCTCCAGTGATGTGGCTTGTCCCGCCGAGTTACTCCAGCATTTTGTGCCTAACATTCCCTACCTGGTGTTTCCATATCACTGCAGTCCTTTCGAACCGGGATCTGACCTAAAAGGAATAAAAGTGTGATTTTAGTAGGTTTCAGGAACGGGGATTGTTGGCTTTTGCCATGTTGGGCTCATTAAATCAGCTGGTGTCAGAAGAAGATGCTGATTTACAAAAAAAATACCCCGCGCGTGGTGACGGTTTAACGAAAGCTCGCCGACTGAGAGCGACGGACTCTGTACATCAGAGGCACAGACAACACCTGGTGGAAAAAAGCACGGGAAACATTGAGCAAAGTCGCAAGCAAGGCTGAGTTCACCCCGTGGACCGGGCAATAGAAACATCGAAACATAGACAAAAGGTGCAGGAGTAGGCCATTCGGCACTTCGAGCCAGCACCGCCATTCTTTATGATCATGGCTGATCATCCAAAATCAGTTTGAGAAGGAACTGCAGATGCTGGAAAATCGAAGGTAGACAGAAATGCTGGAGAAACTCAGCGGGTGAGGCAGCATCTATGGAGCGAAGGAAATAGGCAACGTTTCGGGTCGAAACCCAAGGGTTTCGACCCGAAACGTTGCCTATTTCCTTGGGTTTCGACCCGAAACTTTGCCTATTTCATTCGCTCCATAGATGCTGCCTCACCCGCTGAGTTTCTTCAGCATTCTTGTCCACATCCAAAATCAGTTCTCCGTTCCTGCTTTCTACCCCGTATCCCTTGATTTCTTTATCCATGAGAGCTAAATCCAACTCTCTCTTGAAAACATCCAGCGAATTGGCCTCCACTGCCTTCCGTGGTAGAGAATTCCACAGATTCACAACTCTCTGGGTGAAAATGTTTTTCCTCATCCCGGTCCTAATCCGAGAGGAGGTGGAGGGAGGTGCTGCAGTAAGATGAACCGGGGGGTCTTACCTTCCACACCTTCGATGTCGCCCCCCCCCTGTGGAACAAAGGCTGACGAGGGTCTTCAGCCAGTGGACTCGATGGGCCGAATGGCCTAATTCTACTCCTATAACTTGTGAACTTGTGGACCAGGCGTGCGCAGAGGGACATCGGTTCGCGGGACGACCGGAATGGAGGCGACTTCGACAGTGAGCCTTTCCCCTGCCCCAGCTTTCTCACCAACCCCCCAACAAAATCAGTCTGAAGAAGGGTCTTGAACCCAAAGCATCGGCTAGCCATGTTCTCCAGAGATGCTGCCTGACCCGCTGAGTTACTCATGCACTTTAAGTCCTTTTTTTAACACAAAGCCTGACCGGCGAGGCTTTTCCTCTCCGAAGAACATAAGGGACACTTGTTTAAGGAGGATCTCAACCTGAAACGTCACCCATTCCTTCTCTCCTGAGATGCTGCCTGTCCCGCTGAGTTACTCCAGCATTTTGTGTCCATCTATAAGGGATTGGTTGGATTTTTTTTTTAAATTATTTTTTTTACAGAGTTCTTACATAGCTTCAATTTTTAAAGTTTTTTGTTGAAGAAAAGAAATAGAGAAATAAATAAATAAAAGAGACTATAAACTAATAGAAAGGAGAAAGAAAAAAAAAAGCAAGAAGGAAAGGAGATTACAAATATAAATATTGTGGAGATAGATCCTATGTAAGAACTAGATGTTGAGTATAGTTGTTCATACAACCCTGAACTCAAGTTGTGACTTTAATTTTGTGTTAAACCAGTTTACTTTAAAAAAAATCAATAAATGGAGACCATATTTTAGAAAAGAATTCTGGTTTGTCAATTAATACCAATCTTATTTTTTCCAAATGCAAGATCTCGGTCATTTCCATAATCCACATTTTAATTGTGCGGGTTGCTGGTTTTTCCCAAAATTTAAGTATTGATTTTTTTCGCAGTTATTAAACTGTAATCAAGAAAGTGTCTCTAGCGGCTGGACTGGTTGGATTTTTATACCAATCCATTTGTTTCTCGGCCACCACTACTGACTAACTTTTACCCAATGCGCTGTGTTTGAACGCTCCAGCAGCCATGGTAGGATTTGAACTCACATTTCCAGATTATTAATTCAGGCAAAACACAAAGTGCCGGAGCAACTCAACAGGTCAGGCAACACCTGGGGAGGGAATGGACAGGCGACGTTTCGGATCGTGACCCTTCCTAAGATGGAAGCCACGACTCAGTCTGAAGAAGGGTCTCGACCCGAAACGTCAACCATTCCTTGTCTCCAGAGATGCCGCCTGTCCCGCTGAGTTACTCCAGCATTTTGCGTCTATCTCACCTATATCCACCTATCACTCGCCAGGCTTTGCCCCACTCCCACTCCCTTTTCCAGCGTTCTTCCCCTTACTCCCCATTTGGGGGCTGCCCGGTGGCGCAGCGGTAGAGTTGCTGCCTTACAGCACCAGAGACCAGGTTCGATCCTGACTAGGGATGCTGTCTGTACAAAGTTTGTACGTTTTCCTTGTGACCGCGTGGGTTTTCTCCGGGTGCTCCGGTTACCTCCCACATTCCAAAGACATGCAGTTTTGTAGGTTAATTGTGTTCTGTAAATTGTAAATTGTCCCTGGTGTGTAAAACAGTGATAGTGCTAGTGTGTGAAGTGGGCCGAAGGGCCTGTTTCCACGCTGTATCTCTAAAGTCTAAAATCTATTGGACTCTTTTTCAGACTGATTTAGCTTGGGTCCCGACTGGAAACATCGCCTGTCCATTCCCTCCACAGATGCTGCCTGACCCTTTGAGTTCCTCCAGCACTTTGCGCTTAGCTTGTGATTCCAGTATCTGCAGTCTCTGGTATCCCCTTTCGGCTTACCATTATAGGCAACGTAACCCCTCCCCCCCCCCCCCCCCCCACCCCCCAGCATCGTTTCCCAGCAAAGACACAGAAGCTCTCGACTTACCTGTAGTGCAGCCTGCCACCTGCAATGGCTTCCCTGAGATCCTTTCAAGTCAGCTTGTGGTACAATTCACTCTTGGACCTGTCATCGTTGCAGGAGAAGTGCGTGTGGAAGTTGAGCTCCGGGCTGCTGAAATATTTTCTCCACACCTTTAATGGAAGAATCTCAGGTCCCAAGCAGGACGAGCGGACCCCCAAACTAGGGGGTGGTCTCAGTGTTGTTTGGGGTCCCTGAGTGTACCACCCTGACGGGGTGCAGAACCTCCTCGCTCTGTATCTCACAGTCGACAGACCTCTCCCAGCCCGCAACACTTCCTCATTCGAGCACTGCCCACTTTGGCCGACGGCCCAGACACATCTGATCAATCAAATCCATTTCCTACCTTTCCCCCGTAAGCAGCGCTGAGATCCGCCAGGCGGTGGCCGGGGGGAACGAGCTCCGATGAACTGTAAAATTAACCCCGCAATCCCGGCACGATCGGAATGTTTACCCTGGGCTGAAATGTTTTGGAAATCAGTTTACAACATGGTGAAAGGGCTACTGATTGGGACATGCGTAACTCGTTTGTACAAGTAACAAAGCAGCCTTAGACAGGTTTGTGCAGTAACTTCTGCTCAACAAACTTGTTTGACTCACACCACACACCTTCCTGCTGTGTCCCTCAAATACAGTATGTCTCCCTTTTCTCAAAATGCTCCTAATACGTTGAAATTTCATCCACAGTCGCCAGACTTCCATTGAAACAACTGCTGGGAGCAACAGTATGAAGACCCCCACACACAGTATTAACCACCCCCCCCCCTCACCTTCACAAATGCATCCAGCCACAATAATTCCCCCCCCCCTCCCTCCACCCCCCCCCCCCACACACACACACACACACACACACACATGGGCGGCACAGTGGCGCAGCGGTAGAGTTGCTGCCTTAAGGGCCTGTCCCACTTTCACAACCTAATTCACGACCTTTTTTAGTCGTGGACATTTTTCATCATATTGAAAAAACGCCCCGACCTACTTGATGCCACGAGTACCTACGACTAGCATCACGACCTACCTACGACCTACCTACGACCTCCTATAATAATAATAATAATGAATTTTATTTACGGGCGCCTCAAGGACACCTTACAGAGATTTATAGTAAACATATAATCAGAATAAAAAAATAAGTTAGAAAGACCAATACACAAATCAGGGACAGAATTCCTTCTAAAAACACAAAAAAGAAAATCAGAAGCACAATTTGACCTCGTGACGACCATGCTGCGAGTATGGGTCAAGGGCAAACTCGGCAGAGGTCGTGAATTAGGTCGTGAAAGTGGGACAGGCCCTTTACAGCGCCAGAGACCTGGGTTAGATCCTGACTAGGGGTGCTATAGAAATTACAGCTGTGTTTATACATAGTTCCCCCCATTTCAGGGCGTTATGGTGTAATTTCTACACGGTGAAACCAAAATGTATAAAAATGGCCTTTATTAAAATCTGACAATGTGCACTTTAACCACATGTGATTTTTTTTCTATTACAAATATCAAATTGTGGAGTATAGAGGCAAATAAATACATGCTGGGTATTTGACCCAAACATTATGGAGATCACTGTATATCCTCTGGTTCTCAATTCCCCCACTCTGGGCAAGAGCCTCTGTGCATCGATCTACCTGATCTATTCCTCTCACGATCTTTTGCACCTCCTGCTACGTTCCAAGGAATAGAGTCCCAGCTTACTCAACTTCACCCTATAGCTCCTGGCAACATCCTCGTAAAGTTTATTTCCATATTTTTTACTCACTCACTGCCTTTGACTTTAGTTCCAGGGGATATGTTCACAGTCTTAGAATAAAGGGGAGGCCATTTAAGACTGAGGTGAGAAAGAACTTTTTCACCCAGTGAGTGGTGAATTTGTGGAATTCCCTGCCACAGAGGGCAGTGGAGGCCAAATCATTGGATGGATTCAAGAGAGAGTTAGATAGAGCTCTAGGGGCTAGTGGAATCAAGGGATATGGGGAGAAGGCAGGCACGGGTTATTGATTGGGGACGATCAGCCATGATCACAATGAATGGCTCGAAGGGCCAAATGGCCTCCTCTTGCACCTATTTACTATGTATTGAATTACAGACAGGCAATGGGATACCTTGTGGGGAAAAGACATTCTTTGTTTCTCTGAGAGGCTAAAGAGGCTGTGGATAAGTAAAGCTGAATAGTCCCATTTCCACTGAGAAATTATTTGCCTTTTTGAAAAGAAAATATGTATAACGCATCTTGGGCGGAAATTATACTTCCATTTGTGGTTATGCAGTGTTTAAGTTCGTAATCGGCTTATTTCGATTGTTTGACTGTGACGAGAAAATGTAACTGAGACACTTGTCTGAAGAAAATATCAAAAAGTGCAAAAAGGACTTAATTGCACAAGCATAGGTAGACAAAAATGCTGGAGAAACTGAGGGGGAAAAGCTGTTTATAATCCCAAGTGAGGAATGCATTTTGAAGTGTGTTTTTCAAAAGTATATTATCCAGGTTATTTGCATTTTGTGATTTATTTTTCCCAATGATTCAATGATACTTTATTGTTACCTTTGTTTGGGCTGCACGGTGGCGCAGCGGTAGAGTTGCTGCCTCACGGCTCCAGAGACCCGGGTTCGATCCTGACCTCAGGTGCTGTCCGTTGGAGTTTGGAGTTCTCCCTGTTTTCTCAGGCTTTCCTCCGGGTGCTCCGGTTTCCTCCCACATTCCAAGGACGTGCAGGTTTGTGGGTAAATTGGCTTCTGTAAATTGTCAGAAACTTACAAAATTCTTAAGGGGTTGGACAGGCTAGATGCAGGAAGATTGCTCCCGATGTTGGGGAAGTCCAGGACAAGCGGTCACAGCTTAAGGATAAGGGGGAAATCCTCTAAAACCGAGATGAGAAGAACTTTTTTCACACAGAGAGTGGTGAATCTCTGGAACTCTCTGCCACAGAGGGTAGTCGAGGCCAGTTCATTGGCTATATTTAAGAGGGAGTTAGATGTGGCCCTTGTGGCTAAAGGGATCAGAGGGTATGGAGAGAAGGCAGGTACGGGATACTGAGTTGGATGATCAGCCATGATCATATTGAATGGCGGTGCAGGCTCGAAGGGCCGACTGGCCTACTCCTGCACCTAATTTCTATGTTTCTATGTTTCTATGTCCTTTGTGTCTAGTTGTCGTGGACTCAGTGGGCTAAAGGGGCTGTTTCCACACTAAAACATTGGAATTCTCTATTCAAGAAGGCCATGGAGTCTCAGTCACTGATTATATTCAAGATAGACACTGATATAATTTTTTTATAATTACAGAATCAAAGGATATGAGATTAATGAATGATAGTTCAAGTTCAAGTTCACATTTATTGCCGCATGCACCAATTCAGGTACAGTGGAATTTGATTTACCAAGCAGCCATACAGACAAATGAGCACAATACACAATAGAATACAACATGAACATCCACCACAGTGGAATCAACATTCTTCACTGTGCTGGAAGGCAATAACTTTGTCATTCCTCCTCCTTTGTTCATCCGTGGTCGGGGCCATGAACCATCCGCAATCGCCACTACGGACAGCCCGATGTACAGGCCCTCTCGTCGGGATACTCGAAACTCCGACGTCGGGACGGACGGACACTCCACGGCTTGGAGGTCCTGAATCGGCCGCTTCCTACCGGAGACCGCGGCTTCAGGATGTCATAGTCCGCGGGCCAGCGATCGGAGCACTTCTTCTAGCGACCCCCGGCAAGGGATGGCCCGGCTCCGCGAAGGAAAGTCCGCTCTGCGCCCGCTGCTGAAGCTCTGGGCCCGACTCCGGGAAAGGCCGCACCAATCCAAGTTGTTAGGCCGCGAGGGAGGGCGAAATGCAACTAGGAGAAAAGCCGCATTCCACCGAGGTAAGTGACTGAAAAACAGTCTCCCCCAATTCCCGCCCCCACCCCCCTACACCAAAACACACTTTTAGACATACTAAAAACAAAAAACAAATGGAAAGGACGAACAGCTGCTAGCGAGGCGCCACCCGTCGGAAAGCAGTGCTGATTAAACAATCGGATTGACTGGAAGAGGTGACACGAGAGGCCACGCGGACTTTTTTTGATATTATCAGTAATCAGATGATCAAATATGCAAAATATTTTTTGGGGCCAACAATATACTTGTCATGCAGGTGATGTATAGATGTGGGTGGAATACTGTAAAAGAACAAAATATTGCGAGTGGGAGTTTGGTGTAGAGAAGATCAAGTTCAAGTTCAAATGCAAGTGAGTTTATTGTCATGTGTCCCTGATAGGACAATGATATTCTTGCTTTGCTTCAGCACAACAGAACATAGTAGGCATTGACTACAAAACAGATCAGTGTGTCCATATATCATTATATAAATATATACACACATGAATAAATAAACTGATTAAGTGCAAATAACAGATAAGGGGCTATTAATGTTCAGAGTTTTGTCCGAGCCAAGTTTAATAGCCTGATGGCTGTGGGGAAGTAGCTATTCCTGAACCTGGTCGTTGCAGGCTCCTGTACCTTCTACCTGAAGGTAGTAGGGAGATGAGTGTGTGGCCAGGATGGTGTGGGTCCTTGATGATACTGCCAGCCTTTTTGAGGCAGCGACTGTGATAGATCCCCTTGATGGAAGGGAGGTCAGAATTGATATGGACTGGGCAGATGATTGTAAATGGAGATTAGTGTGGGGGAAATATTGTCAACATAGTAGATCTTGTTGGGAGGAGTTTAATGTGGGTATTAGTATGGGTGGGGTATGTCTGGGATACTGTTATGGCTGGGTTTGTGGGGAGATTGCTATGGATGCAGTTTGTTTGAGAGGTTACTGTATATAAGGTTAATGGGGAAGGATTAGTTTAGTTTTTCGTTTAGTTTCGAGATACAGCACGGAAACAAGACCTTCGTCCCTCCGAGTCCACGCCGACCAGCACACTAGCACTACCCTATACACACTAGGGACAATTTACAATTATACCGAGCCAATTCAAGGGCCTGTCCCACTTTCACGACCTAATTCACAACCTCTGCCGAGTTTGCCCCTGACTCATACTCGCAGCATGGTCGTCACGAGGTTGTAGGAGGTCGTAGGTAGGTCGTGATGCTAGTTGTAGGTACTCGTGGCATCAAGTAGGTCGGGGCGGTTTTTTCAACACGATGAAAAATGTCCACGAATAAAATAAGTCGTGAATTAGGTTGTGAAGGTGGGACAGGCCCTTAAGGCAGCAACTCTACCGCTGCACCATCTTGTCAAGTAGCGGTTTTATTTTTTCCTACTTCATATATAAGCATTTAAAAAAGTGCACAGGCAATACAATATTTATTGTTTAAATTATGCAGCGTTGCAGCTGTGACTTCAGTAACTAATTTTAGATTCGTTCCCAGACATATCCTTCAAAAGAATTATCACCTCAATAAAACTCAATCACCACACAGCATTTTCTTGCAATAACTCCTGTTCAATAACCTGGATTTCTCCTCTCACTTCCTCACGATCTTTATCTGTGCCTACAGATATTATGGAAAGGCATTTGTTATTCATCCTTGCTACAGGGACAGGAGAATTTGTGTGTGTTTGCACGCGCGTGTGCGCCTACAAGATATTTGCATATATGCCTAGCTTTCTATGAGTCTTTGTGTGTATATGTGTGTGTGTGCGTGTGTGCGTGCGTGTGAGACGTGTGTGCATATGTATGTGTGTGTGCACGCGTGTGTGTGTATATGCATGTGTGCCTACAGATATTTGCATATATGCCTAGCTTTCTATGAGTCTTTGTGTGTATATGTGTGTGTGTGTGTGTGCGTGCGTGTGAGAAGTGTGTGCATATGAGTGTGCATATGTATGTGTGTGTGCACGCGTGTGTGTGTGTATATGCACGTGTGCCTACAGATATTTGCATATATGCCTAGCTTTCTATGAGTCTTTGTGTGTATATGTGTGTGTGCTTGCGGGCATGTGGGCTTGTTTGTTCGCATGAGTGTGCACACGCGTGTGTATGCATACTTGTGCGTGTGCACATGTGAATTTGTGTGAGTGTGCACTCACTTGCATGTGTGCATGTGTGAATGTTTGTGTGAGTGTGTGCTCACGTGCGTGAGTGCATGCGTGTGTGTGTGTAAGTGCTTGCGTCTAGTAAAACCTGATCTCAAATCATCCTCTACCCCCTTTACAATGGACAAAGACTTTTGTTCCGTGCACTAGCCAGTTTACAGTGGCCAACCCACATTAAAACATTAACGTATAGGCAATGCCAACCCTTCCAAATGAAATTCAGTGCTGGAACATCAGAGCCTAATGGACAGCTCCCAGGAGCAAAAGATCCAAATGTCCATCTACCCTTACAACTTGGGAGCTGTTGCCAGGAATAAGAAGATAGACACAAAATAGCCGGAGACCCGGGTTCCATCCCCAGTACGGGTGCTGCCTGTACGGAGTTTGTACGTTCTCCCCGTGATCTGCGTGGGTTTTCTCCGAGATCTTTGGTTTCCTCCCACACTCCAGAGACGTACAGGTTTGTAGGTTAATTGGCTTGGTGTAAGTGTAAGTGTAAATATTGTCCCTAGTGGATGTAGGATAGTGTTAATGTGCGGGGATCGCTGGTTGGCGCGGACCCGGTGGGCCGAAGGGCCTGTTTCCGCGCTGTATCTCTAAACTAAACTAAACTAAACAAAGAATAAATAAAAAGATAGGTCTATCTATGTTTATAGAAGACAAGGCTCTGGTGAGAGCAAACCAAAGCCAAGCCAATGGGACCCAGCAATCTGGCAGGATTGCTTTGGGTCAGGTGTATATTCTGAACATTTCAGTTTGGGATGGGCTGCACAACGCAATAATTTCTAAACTATTTTAGTAATTTCAAATATTTTCACGGGCTTCTCTGTAAACTCCTCTAAAAATCGCTTCTGACTTTGTGAGTGTTTCCCCATATCTGTAATAGTATGTTTTATGTTTTTACAGTTTAGTTTAGTTTAGAAATGCAGCGCGGAAACAGGCCCTTCGTCCCACCGAGTCCGCGATGACCAGTGATCCCCGTACACTAGCACTATCATCAGCGACAATTTACAATTTTACCGAAGCCAAGTAACTTACAAACCTGCACGTCTTTGGAGTGTGGGAGGAAACTGGAGCACCCGGAGAAAACCCACGCGGTCACGGGGAGAACCTACAAACTCCGCACAGACACCCGCAGTAGTCGGGATGGAACCCGGGTCTCTGGCGCTGTAAGGCAGCAACTCTACCGCTGTTCCACTGTGCTGCCCTTGGGCAAAAAGCCTTGGGACCTGGTTGGAGTATAGGTTGACCATAGTTGGTCGAGGCTTTAATTTTATATTCAGGCAGATCATACCGAACACCTTTCTTGGAAAGGAGATACAAAGTGACCTGACCAATGGATTTTATGCTAAATCGCCCATACAATTTTAAAGCGTTTTCTTGAAGATAGAAATAGTAAGTTCAATAGGTTCAAGTTGAGTTTATTGTCATATGCATGAGCATGGTGAGGAACAGGAACAATGAACAATCTTGCTTGCAGCAACAACACAGAAACGCGGACTCGGACAAAGCACAAAAACTAATTAGACATAGATTGCACATAAAATTTGACAAGATCGAAAAGCATGCGAAAGCATGACATTGGTGCAAAAATATAATGAGAGACGGAACCAAGACGAAAGCAGTGCATGAAATCGGCCATTGTGTTCCATTGTCGTGGGAGGATTAAGATTGTGGAGGTTAATGTAAGAATTTGAGTGCTGTGGCTGTAGGAATTGTTGCTCTCCCTGTGGGAAGAGTGGAATTGGAAGGAACGATCTTCCTTGTTGGTGCTTGAAAATTGACACGGGGGTTATAATTCACACGGGGGTTATAATTCAAGGCAAGTGTCAAGTTTGAAAGGGTTCAGACAAGATAGTGTCAAGCTTGAAAGGGTTCAGAGAAGATTTACGAGGATGTTGCCAGGACTAGAGGGTCTGAGCTACAGTATAGGGAGAGATTGAGCAGGCTGGGTCTCTATTCCTTGGAGCGCAGGAGGATGAGGGGATGATCTTATAGAGGTGTATAAAATCTTGAGAGGAATAGATCGGGTAGATGCACAGAGTCTCTTACCCCAGAGTAGGGGAATCGAGGACCAGAGGACGTAGGTTCAAGGTGAAGGGGAAAAGATTTAATAGGAATCTGAGGGGTGACTTTTTCACACAAGGGGTGGTGGGTGTATAGAACAAGCTGCCAGAGGAGGTAGTTGAGGCAGGGACTATCCCAACGTTTAAGAAACAGTTAGACAGGTAGATGGATAGGACAGGTTTGGATGGATATGGACCAAACACGCAAAGGTGGGACTAGTGTAGCTGTTGGCCGGTTTGGGCAAGTTGGGCCGAAAGGCCTGCTTCCACACTGTATCACTCTTTGACTCTATGACTCTATGTTTAATGTAAAAATAATACAAATTGTTCGAGGAACTCAGCGGGTCAGGCAGCATCAGTGGAAGGGCAGCATGGCAGAGCAAAAGGGTCTCGAAACGTCACCTATTCCTTTTCTCCAGAGTTGCTGCCTGGCCCGCTGAGTTACTCCAGCTTTTTGTGTCTTGCTGGTACAACTGCTGCCTCGCAGCGCCAGAGACCGGGGTTCCATTCTGACCTTGGGTGCTCTCTGTGTGGAGTTTGCATGTTCTGGCTGTGACCATCTGGGTTTCTTCCCGATGCTCCGGTTTCCGCCCACATCCCAAAGACGTGCGGGTTTGTAGGTCGATTGTCCTCTGCAAATTGCCCCTAGTGTGTACATAGAACATAGAACTAACAGTACAGCACAGGAACAGGCTCTTTCAGCCCACAATATCTACGCTGAACCTGATGCCAATTTAAATTAATCTTCTCTGCCTGCACGTGATTCATAACCCTCCTTTCTCTGTACATCCATGTGCCTATATAAAAGCTTCTAAAATGACACTGCCCAATCTGCCTCCACCACCACCTCTGGTATCTGCAACTCTCGAGAAGATTGTTAAGGGCTTGGACACACTAGAGGCAGGAAACATGTTCCCGAGGTTGGGGGAGTCCAGAACCAGGGGCCACAGTTTAAGAATAAGGGGTAAGCCATTTAGAACGGAGACGAGGAAACACTTTTTCTCACAGAGAGTGGTGAGTCTGCGGAATTCTCCGCCTCAGAGGGCGGTGGAGGCAGGTTCTCTGGATACTTCCAAGAGAGAGCTAGATAGGGCTCTTAAAGATAGCGGAGTCAGGGGAGAAGGCAGGAACGGGGTACTGATTGGGGATGATCAGCCATGATCACATTGAATGGCGGTGCTGGCTCGAAGGGCCGAATGGCCTACTCCTGCACCTATTGTCTATTGTCTATTGAGAACCTAGAACAGGAGTGGATGAGAAAGTGGGATAACATAGAACCAGTCTGAACGGGTGATCGATGGCCAGCAAGGACTCGATGGGCCGAAGGGCCTGTCTCCATGCTATATCTCTGAGTAAACATCACAGTCCGACGGTATCGATATGGGTTTCTCATTATCGTGTCAACATCCAACCACCAGAGGGAGCTGATACCACTAGAATTACAACATTAGTTAAAGAAACTCATTTCTCTCACCAATAATTAATTACTCTTGGGTTACGAGTGCCTGATTTATGTACGAGCAAGCATTTGGGATACCGGTGGGATGGATTTGCCCGTAGGCATCTACTGCCGTGTGGGAACTCAGTTTGTGTCAATATCTAGAAGCCAGGGACTGCAGATGCTGGTTTGCAAAGATAGACACAATGCGCTGGAGAAAACTCAGGCAGCATCTCTAGAGAGCACGGATAGTGAATTTGCAGGACAGGACACTCCTAAGGATCCCGACCCAAACCGTCACCTATCCATGTTCTCCAGGGATGCTGCCTGACCTGCTGAGTTACTCCAGCATTTTGTGTCGATCTTCATACCCAACCAAACCTGCTATAGACACGGGCGGCACAGTGGCGCAGCGGTAGAGTTGCTGCCTCAAAGCGCTTGCAGCGCTAGAGACCCGGGTTCGATCCCGACTACGGGTGCTGTCTGTACGGAGTTTGCACGTTCTCCCCCGTGACTTGCGTGGGTTTTCTCCGAGATCTTCGGTTTCCTCCCACACTCCAATTTTGTAGGTTAAGTGGCTTGGTATCGGTGTAACTTGTCCCCAGTTTGTGTAAGGTCGTGTTAATGTGCTGGGATCGCTGGTCGGTGCAGACTCAGTGGGCCGAAGGGCCTGTTTCCGCGCTGTATCTCTAAACTAAACTACACTAAACCATAGTGTACAGCACAGGAGCAGGCCCTTCAGCCAATCGAGTTTGTGCCGGCCATGATGCCAATCCAAATCTAATCCCATCTTTAGTCAGAGGGTGGTGAATCTGTGGGATTCATTGCCGCATACGGCTGTGGAGACCAAGTCATTGTGTATTTTTAAAGCGGAGATTGCTAGGTTCTTGATTAGTAAGGCCGTCAAAGGTTACGGGGAGAGGGCAGGAGAATGGGATTGAGAGGGAAAAATAGATCAGCCATGACCAAAATGGTGGAGCAGACAGGATGGGCTGAATGGCCAATTTTGCCCCTCTGTCTTATGATCTATTGACCTCTCTCTTAAACAGTCCATATTTTTGCCCTACATCATCAATCTTTCTGGAAGAGGCTCTACCACACTTAAATGGGAACCTGAGGGGCAACTTATCCATGCAGAGGGTGTTAGGTGTATGGAGCAGGCTGCCAGAGGAGGTAATTGAGGCAAGTGCAATAACAACATTTTAAAAGACATTTGGACAGCTACATGGATAGAAAAGATTTGGATGGGTATGGACCAAACACAGGCACATGGGACTAGCTTAGATGGGACAAAGTTTAACAATAAGGTGCAGGACATATGAAATGAGCTGCTGGAGGAGGTAGTTGAAGCAGCTACAATAACAACATTTAAAAGACATTCGGACAGGTACATGGATAGGAAAGGTTTAGAGGGATGTGGGCCAAATGTGGGCAAGGGAAACTATCTCAGATGGGGCATCTTGGTCGGAATAGACGAGTTGGGATGAAGGGCCTTTTTCCTTGATATACGAGTCCACGACCCTAAACCCGACTCTAAAGCTTCTTCCCCACAGCCATCAGGCTATTAAACACAACGAATAAGCTATGAGTTCTGAACTGCAAAAGACTATATTATTATTTGTTATTTCCACTATATTTGTTATTTATTGAACGTTTTCTTGTTTTTTCCCCGTTTTATACAATGTTTACATATTCACATCTTCTGTTGTGCTGCAGCAAGTAAGAATTTCATTGCCCCGTCCGGGACATATGACAATAAAACACTCTTAATTCTTGACCTGATACCTACAACTAGCCTGGCTCCAATTTTAAGATGATATCCAACTGTTCATTGATTTCTCCATTAGAGGAAATAGTTTCTCCAATAGATTCAAACTAGCCATGGCCAACATTCTTCTAACTTCGTAACCCTTACATTCCCTCTCTCTCCATCCCTCCCCCACCCACGTCACACCACCTTCTCGTTCTCACCCAGCAAACAGCTAACAATGGCCTGTTTCCTTTATCATCGTTACTTTTTTGCATATCTTTCATTCTTTCCCCTGACCATCAGTCTGAAGAATGGTCTCGACCCAAAACGTCACCCATTCCTTCTATATTGTAGATGCTGCCTATCCCGCTGAGTTACTCCAGCATTTTGTGTCTATTTCCCGGCATACTTTGGTCCATTTTGTAATCCTGAACTCCATTTATCACAGCAAGAATCTTTCTCGTTCCTCTTCGAAACTTTCTTGATTCATTCCCCTCCCACGAGCATTAATTAAGCACGGAGCTCCCTGCAAGACTTCCTGTCGAATTGTTTAACCTGTTTGCCACAACCTAAACTCTTCATCCACAATTCCCCGCTGTAATTCTCCCTATGCAAATAAGTCCCTTAATTGAATAGACTATTTGCATAAATGGCTAATTTGCATACAAATGCGTTTGGTCATGGTCTGACTTGGATTTTTTTTGTGTGACTCTTGTGCTCATCAAATGACAGATGACAACACTGGGACATGCAACACTCTCTATTTTGGGCAGCCACCATCCATATTAAGCACTCCAAGGTCAGCAGGAACATTAACGTTGCCTCCACTCTCTCTCATCGCTTTGACCCAGGTCCATTAGAAAGGGTTTGATAGATATTTCTACAGCACCTGTAACGACCTCAAGACTTTCCAAAGAGCTTTACTGCCAAGGAAGTCTAGACACAGTTATATTGTCGGAAATGCAACAGCACGGACATATAAATAGCAATGAGATAATGATCAAATCATCACTTGGTCTTTTTAAGTATTTATTGCTCTCAGGTAGTGTCCATATTGTAATTTATGTATTTTTTGTCTGCTTTCGTTCTGAATGCGTGGGTTTGGTTAGGGGGCTTCTGGAATCTGAATTTCCCTGAGGGATCAATAATGTATTTATTATTATTATTATTTATTATTATTACCTCCTGAGAAATATTGGCCTGAACACTAATGGGAGCTCCCCTGTTATAGTTCAGGTAGGATTACGGGATCCGGAGAGGGTGCTGGTTTAACAACCTCTTAAGTTATAGGGAAGATAGACACAAAAAGCTGGAGTAACGCAGCGGGACAGGCAGCTTCTCTAGTCTGAAGAAGGGTTTCGACCCGAAATGTCACCCATTCCTTCTCTCCAGAGATGCTGCCTGTCCCGCCGAGTCTTCGGTTTAAACCAGCATCTGCAGTTCCATCCTACGCATAAATGATAGGATCAGAACTAGGCCATTCGGCCCATCAAGTCTACTCCACCATTCAATGATGGCTGATCTATCCTTCCCTCCTAACCCCATTCTCCTGCTTTCTCCCCTTAACCCCTGACACCCTAACTAAGCAAGAATCTATCTTTCTCTGCTGAAGTCTAGCATGCCGAGTCTTGTGAGGGAACAAAAAAATGACAAAATGATATATTGGAACTGAAACATTCATTGCTTTAGAACTTTGTTCCTGTTATATTCTTCAGGAATAGCCACTTAGGTAAGTGATGAAGAGTCCTGATGGCTGAGATGATCGGTAAACTAGACAAAGCATTGATCCATACAGAGCAGGAGGCTTTCACTTGCTGTTCACTCGCCTTAAAAATATACAATGACTTGGCCTCCACAGCCATTTGTGGCAATGAATTCCTCAGGTTCACCACCCTCTGGCTAAAGAAATTCCTCCTCGTCTCTGGGTTAGGCAGCATGTCTGGAGAACATGGATAGGTGATGTTTCGGGTCAGGACCTACCACCAATCAAAGTTTTGGCCTATTGGTGTTACTTCAGCATTGAATGTCTTTCAAAGTTTAAAGGACATGTGCGGGGTAGGTTTTTTACAGAGGGTGTTGGGTGCCTGGAATATAGTTCCAAGGGTGGTGGTGGAGGGAGATACAATAGTGGTGTTTAAAAGGCTTTCAGATAGGCACATTGATGTCAGGATATGGACATCATGAATACTGTGTTGATATGGATCACATGCAGGCAGATGAGATTAGCTTAACTTGGCATCGTATTTGGCACGGACATTGTGGGCCGAAGGGCCTCTTCCTGTGCTGTACTGTTCTATGTCGTATACTTTGAGATTTAGACTTTAGACTTTAGAGATACAGCTCGGCACACTATCCTACACACGAGGGACAATTTTACAACTTACCAAAGCCAATGATCCTGTACGTCTTTGGAGTGCGTGAGGAAAGTTGAGCACCTGGAAAAAAACCCACGCGGTCACGGGGGGAGCGTACAAACTCCATACAGACAGCACCGGTGGTCAGGATCAAACCCGGGTCTCTGGTGCTGTGAGGCAGTAACTCTACTGCTGCGCCACTGTGCCGCACTGGACACATATATATATATATCAATATATATATATATATATATATATATCAATGCAAGTTGAATTCAGTGCACGAGTTTTAATTGACACGGTATTCATTTTTGGACTTTCTGAGAGATTGTGGTGAGTATGTGCAGCATCTGGTGATTTCTTTTATAAGGTTGGGTTGCAACACCTCAGAAGTTGGGTGTGAAAGTTTTCCGCTACATGGAGCCATCTGCAGTGATGAGACTTCTGTTGAACAGAAAGGTGGCTAATAGGAGTAGTCACTGACGACACTAATTAATAGGTGTTTCGTAAAGTGGGGAAATGCAATGCTCTGAAAAACAGAGCCTTGACACATTGAACAACCAGGCAGTAGCTACGCAGATAGTGGGGAAAGTTGATAACTCGCACCTCCTCCAACCTCGTCTACTGTATCCGCTGTTCAAGATGTGGACTCTTATACATCGGCGAGACCAAACGTAGACTAGGCGATCGTTTCGCTGAACACCTTCGCTCAGTCTCCCTGGACCCACCTGACCTCCCGGCCGCTAAACACTTTCATTCCCATTCCCATTCCCACACTGACCTTTCTGTCAAGGCCTCCTCCATTGTCAGAGTGAGGCTAAACGCAAACTGGAGGAACAGCATTTCATATTTCACTTGGGCAGCTTACAACCCAGTGGTATGAATTTTGATTTCTCTCACTTCAAGTAACCCCTGCATTCCCTCTCTCTCCATCCCTCCCCCACCCAGGTCGCACCAGCTTCTCATTCTCAGCTAACAAAGGCCTGTTTCCTTTATCACAGATACTTTTTTGCATTTGTCCTATATCTCTCTACATCACCATCTCGTTTTCTTTCCCCTCGATTCCCAGTCTGAAGAAGGGGTCTCAGCCCGAAACGTCACCCATTCCTTCTCTCCACAGATGCTGCCTGTCCCGCTGAGTTACATAGAAACATAGAAACATAGAAATTAGGTGCAGGAGTAGGCCATTCGGCCCTTCGAGCCTGCACCGCCATTCAATATGATCATGGCTGATCAACCAACTCAGTATCCCGTACCTGCCTTCTCTCCATACCCTCTGATCCCTTTAGCCACAAGGGCCACATCTAACTCCCTCTTAAATATAGCCAATGAACTGGCCTCGACTACCCTCTGTGGCAGAGAGTTCCAGAGATTCACCACTCTCTGTGTGAAAAAAGTTCTTCTCATCTCGGTTTTAAAGGATTTCCCCCTTATCCTTAAGCTGTGACCCCTTGTCCTGGACTTCAGCATTTAGTGTCTATCAGCAATTACTCCAGCATTTAGTGTCTATCTTCACAATACATTTTGGATCATGTATTGTGTGTAGAATTTCTCGGAGGCAGCAAAGTATAACAACTATACGTAAATAGAAGATGGAAAAAAAAGCCTGGCTTTGAATTCTTTTGCACTTGGAAATAAATGTAAGGGTTTATCAATTGAAAATGATGGATGGGGGAGATGCAGAGAAGTTATTTCCCGTCACCGGGGAATTAAGGATAAGGGATGATCGTCTTAACATCTGACAGAGCCATATTACCTGTAGGAAGGAAATTCGGAAGCATTTTTTTCAATTGAAAGGGAAAGGAAACCTAGCACACTGGCCCAGAGACCCTGGTTCCTGTATTGATTGAGATTGCTGGGACGGAGGTTGGCGTGATTTTTCAGTTGGGGAGCCAGGAAAAGGGCGGGAGAATGGTTTGAGCTGCTGATCTAAGAATCGGACTCGAGAGGCTGAAAGCGCACTCCTTGTTACGAGGAGTTACTGAAGATAGACACAAAATGCTGGAGTAACTCAGCGGGACAGGCAGCATCTCTGGGTAGAAGGAATGGGTGACGTTTCGGGTCGAGACCCTTCTTCAGACTGAGAGTCAAGGGAAAGGGAGATACAGAGATAAGGAAGGGTAATGCGTGAAAACGAAACATCAAAGGGGATGGAGGTCAGGGAAAATGTGGAATAGATCATCGTTAGCTAGGGGAAGGTGATGACGAAGCGTATAGTGATCAAATTTAATTGGGGGGGCAGTCAGACTCTCTGACTCCATGGGTTTCCTTTGGGTGCTCTGGTTTCTTCCCACGTGCCAAAGACTTGCAGATAAGTAGGTTAATTGATCACTGTATATGGACCCTAGTGTGTAGGTCAAGTCAAGTCACTTTTATTTATATAGCACATTTAAAAAACAACTCTCATTGGCCAAAGTGCTTTACATTGGTGGAAGTACCAACGTTATACAACAGTGGTTCATAGATTAAATACAAACATCACTACATACATACAGCCCTCGCTCAGAGGACGTCAAGAAAGGCTTGGGAGTAGAGATGAGTTTTAAGTCTCGACTTAAAGGAGTTGATGGAGGGGGCAGTTCTGATGGGAAGGGGGATGATGTTCCACAGTCTAGGAGCTGCAACCGCAAAGGCGCGGTCGCCCCTGAGCTTATGCCTAGACCGCGGGATGTTCAGTAATCCCCAAGTCGGCCGATCTGAGGGACCTGGAGGTGGTGTGGTGGGTGAGCAGACTTTTGATGGAGGTAAGGGCAAACCCGTTGAGGGCTTTGTAGACAAGGTGGGAGGAAGGGTATTTGGGGTGGGGGATTTGATGCCGAGCGGTACAATAAAGTTCTCTATGATCTTCACAAAGCCACCAAGAATGCCCAGAGACAATACCGAGTCCCAGTATAATCATTCGGACACCCGCAGAATGGGGCAAGGAAAATAGAAACATAGAAAATAGGTGCAGGAGTAGGCCATTCGGCCCTTCAAGCCAGCGTTGCCATTCAATATGATCATCCAAAAACAGTACCTCATCTACCTCATTGGAGACCCATGGACTATCTTTAATCAGACGGTACTGGACTTCATCTTGCACTAGATGTTATTCCCTTTATCCTGTGGACGACTCGATTGTAATAGACAAGAAATGCTGGAGTAACAGCGGGGTAAGCAACATCTCTGGAGAGAAGGAATGGGTGACGTTCGGGTCGAGACCCTTCTTCAGACGATTGTAATCATGTGTTGTCTATCTGCTGATTGGATTGCACGCAAAAAAGCTTTTCACTGTACAATGTGAGAATAAATTAAACTAAACTAAACTTGATGGAAACAAAATAGGATTAGTGTCGGTGTGCCTAGTGGGGGGATTTGTTGGAGATGCAGCATGGAAACAGGCCCTTCGGCCCACTGAGTCCACGGTGACCAGCGATCACCTGGTTCTATGTTATCCCACTTTCCCATCCACTCCCTGTGCACTAGGGGCAATTTACAGAGTCCAATTAACCTACAAATCCGGGATGTGGGAGGAAACCAAATCCCAGTTGGAGGAAACCCATGCGATTATGGGAGGAGCTGCAAACTCCACAGAGACAGCACCCGAGGACAGGATGAAAGTTGGGTCTCTATCAGCTGCGCTACTATGCTGGCTCTTGGGACACTGGGCTTGGTGGCGTGCTGTACGACTCTCTGGTTCGATGAAGTAGGGTAAGACAGAGACGGCTAACTCGAACACCATGGGACGAATGGTTTTGTTCTTGACCCCAACCACCTATGATCCTGCATCCTGACAGTTAGACTTGGGACTGCTCAAGAAGCTCTTTCTCGAGAGGAGTGATGATCTCAAGCTTGCTCTCCCATGAAAGCTTTCGAGATTGGAGACAGCAGCCAGAAGAAAGTGTCTTAAGTGAGATTGATAGGTTTTTCTGAGAGCAGGGTTTAAGAGCTACAATAAGAAGCAAGCAGCTACTGTTACATATTCACTGTGACAGATAGGAAATGAATAGCTTGCTCCAGCTGTTAGGTTTCAGTTGATGGCTTACTGTATTGCTGCAAAGTTGTTCTGCTTACTGCTCGGCTCAACACGGCTTGGGGCAATGTCAGAGGGGGGCAGTTGCCCACAGCTCCAGCCACCCCTGGTTCGATCCCCACCTCCGGCACTGTCCGTGTGCAGATTGCACCTTCTCCCTGTGACTGCTTTGACCCCCGCTTTCCTACCACGTGCCTACCATGAGCGGGTTGGCGGGCTAATCGGCCGATGTGAAGTGCCTGGAGTGTGCAGGAGCCCGGGGAGAGTTGATGGGAATGTGGAGAGAGTAAAATGGGAGTCTTGTGGGATTGGTGTAAGTGTGTGCTTAATGGTTGACGATGACTTGCTGCTGTTTCCCGTGCGGCCTGACACTATGATTCTGACACATTGGAAGCTCATTACTGAATGAAAAGTCAAGAGATATAAGAACGTTTAATTGTCATAAGTATCAGTTATGAAGCAATTAAAATCAGCATACGTTGCGGCAGTAAGCGCAGTCCACATCGATAATGTATAATAACATTGTGGGGATAAATGACGTGATAATAGGCGTTGTGGAACGCAATTAGGGCACGATGTTCACGCAGAACCCTGGTGGCCATCCACTACATCCTGACCTATCGCCAGCCGTCTTGACTACGTCTTGCCACTGGATGCAGATAGGCCGGGAGGAGAGAGTGAAGGGCCTGTCCCACTTGGGCATCATTTCTAATTTTGTTGTACATGTTTACATGTTATAATGACAATAAAGTATTCATTCATTCATTCATTTGCGCGTCACGCAGATGGCGCGCGAACATTTTGTACATCCCCAAATCCTGGGGCCGCCGCGCGCAACCGCGCGTCACTGCCTACATCACCACGCACCATGCGCGCGTAATGCGCACCATGCGCGCATCACGACGCCCGCGTCGTGCGTCGTGACGCGTAAATGATGACGCGCAAATGACACCCAAGTGGGACAGGCCCGTGTGGCTGACGATTTGCGCAACTCTCCCTCACTTTAATCCAAGTCAAGCGCAAGTCATGACTTCAGGACCCGTAACGCCCAACCGGGCGAAGCAGGATCACCACAGGAGCGCGTGCAGCTGGGATGAAGCTCGCCGCAGAAGCTCAGAGGAAGGCTCGACTTCTACTGCAGCGCCCACCCAACTGTGTCCCATATCCGGGCCCGGATCGGTCTCACCAGTCACCTCCGGACCCACAAACAAAAACACTGAAAGCCATGGTCTTCTTCGTCTACGAAGGACGAACAACAATAAACAAATAATATATGATAAACCAAACACTTAGTAAACAACTACAATATTGGTGCAAAAACAACCCCAACGTCCCTCGTGCAACCAGAGTCCATGGTTGAGGTTATTGTTGCTCCGTGCTCAAGAGCCTGGTTGTTGTTAGGAAGAAGCTATTGGCTTGGTAAATGTAAAAATTGTCCCTAGTGTGTGTAGGGTAGTGTCAATGTGCAGGGATCGCTGGTCGGCGCGGAGCCGGTGGGCTGAAGGGCCTGTTTCCGCGCTGTATCTCTAAAACTAAAATTAAATGAAAAACTTCTATAGATCCCTTCAGTTGGTGGGGGAGGTCATTACCATTGCCTACCACTCGCTGTAATCTCCTGGGCATTCGGGCTTTCCAAACCAGGCCATGAGGCTACCAGTCAGTATGCTTTCTAACATCTAGGAGCTTAAGTGAGTGGCACTGGTTGTGTCTAGCTTCTTCACATCTTGCAAAGTGAATAAATACTGCAGATGCTGCAAATCTGAGAACAAATTATATTGTCCTTTCAATGGTCCCTTTGAATATTTCATTCCGTAACAAAGAAAATATCAGCAAAAAGATAATGAACATGGACACATGCATTTATAAATTCAGCATATCGTGTCCCTGGGATAAAGTCATAGAGTCATAGAGTGATACAGTATGGAAACAGGCCCCTTCGGCCCAACTTGTCCACACCGGCCAACATGGCCCACCTACACTAGTCCCACCTGCCTGCATTTGGGCCATATACCTCCAAACTTGTCTTGTCCATGTACCTGTCTAACTGTTTCTTAAACGTTGGGATAGTCCCTCCCCCACCTACCTCCTCTAGCAGCTTTTTCCATACACCCACCACCCTTGGTGTGAAAACGTTACCCCTCAGAATCTTTTTTCCCCCTTCACCTTAAACATATGTCCTCTATCCTCAATTCCCCTACTCTGGGCAAGAGACTTTGTTACATTACCCGATCTATTCGTCTCATGATTTTATACACCTCAATAAGATCACCCCTCATCCTCCTGTGGTCCAAGGAATAGAGTCCCAACTGTACAACCTCTCCCTATTAGACACAGGCCCTCGTGTCCTGGCAACATCCTTGTAAATTTGAGGAAGGACATCTCTAATTTGAGGGTGGACATCCTAATTTGAGGAAGGACATCCTCGTGATTGAGGCAGTGCAGCTTAGGTTCACGAGATTGATCCCTGGGATGGCGGGACTGTCATATGAGGAAAGATTGAAAAGACTAGGCTTGTATTCACTGGAGTTTAGAAGGATGAGGGGGGATCTTATAGAAACATATAAAATTATAAAAGGAGTGGACAAGCTAGATGCAGGAAAAATGTTCCCAATGTTGGGCGAGTCCAGAACCAGGGGCCACATTCTTAGAATAAAGGGGAGGCCATTTAAGACTGAGGTGAGAAAAAACGTTTTCACTCAGAGAGTTGTGAATTTGTGGAATTCCCTGCCACAGAGGGCAGTGGCGGCCAAATCACTGGATGGATTTAAGAGAGAGTTAGATAGAGCTCTAGGGGCTAGTGGAATCAAGGGATATGGGGAGAAGGTTATTGATTGGGGACGATCAGCCATGATCACAATGAATGGCGGTGCTGGCTCCAAGGGCCGAATGGCCTCCTCCTGCACCTATTTTCTATGTTTCTATGTTTCGAAATCTTCGCTGTACCCTTTCCAGCTTGTGTGCACGTTCTCTAAGGTTACCAGTGAATAGCAACATACAATGAACCTCAATGGAACAACATCTGATATCTGTCTCTCATAGAAACATAGAAACATAGAAAGTAGGTGCAGGAGTAGGCCATTCAGTCCTTCGAGCCTGCACCGCCATTCAATATGATCATGGCTGATCATCCAACTCAGTATCCTGTACCTGCTTTCTCTCCATACCCCCTGATCCCTTTAGCCACAAGGGCCACATCTAACTCTCTCTTAAATATAGCCAATGAACTGGCCTCAACTACCTTCTGTGGCAGAGAATTCCAGAAATTCACCACTCTCTGTGTAAAAAATGTTTTTCTCATCTCAGTCCTAAAAGATTTCCCCTTTATCCTTAAACTGTGACCCCTTGTTCTGGACTTCCCCAACATCGGGAACAATCTTCCTGCATCTAGCCTGTCCAACCCCTTAAGAATTTTGTAAGTTTCTATAAGATCCCCCCTCAATCTTCTAAATTCTAGCGAGTACAAGCCGAGTCTATCCAGTCTTTCTTCATATGAAAGTCCTGACATCCCAGGAATCAGTCTGGTGAACCTTCTCTGTATTCCCTCTATGGCAAGAATCTCTCCAATGTACCCGGTGACCTCATGTCTAATCCTCAATCAAATCATTCCCTTTTCGCAATTCCCAGAAACATCAAAGAAACAGGCGCTTCCGGAGCAGTCTATCAAGCACCGATTACAATCAGATGGGCCAGCAGTCTACAGAACGGCTGCTCGCATCCAGCAGATGAACTACAGTAAGTAGACATTAGATGAATTCTCGCCACTCTCACCACGAACGCAATCCGCCGAATGCAACGTTAATCGGTCGGGTTAAAGATGTGTGTGTGGACAAATTCAAGGCGGTGGGTAGTTTCCTCAAACAGTTAAAAAAAAAAAATCACAATGTGTAGGAAGGAACTGCAGGTGCTGGTTTACACCGAAGATAGGACGCAAAAAGCTGGAGTAACTCAGCGGGACAGGCAGCATCTCTGGAGAGAAGGAACGGGTGTCGTTTCGGGTCGAGACCCTTTTTCAGACTCTGAAGAAGGGTCTCGAATTTAAAAAAAAACACAAACAAGATACTGAGGTCGCCAAAAAATGCTGGAGAAACTCAGCGGTTGAGGCAGCATCTATGGAGAGAGACACAAGGGTCTCGACCCGAAACGTCGCCTGTTGCTTCTCTCCATAGATGCTGCCTCACCCGCTGAGTTTCTCCAGCATTTTTTGTCCTCCTTCGATTGTTCCAGCATCTGCAGTTCTTTCAATAGACAATAGGCAATAGGTGCAGGAGTAGGCCATTTGGCCCCTCGAGCCATTCAATGTGATCGTGGCTGATCATCCCCAATCAGTACCCCGTTCCTGCCTTCTCCCCATATCCCCTGACTCCGCTATTTTTAAGAGCCCTATCTAGCTCTCTCTTGAAAGCATCCAGCGAACCGGCCTCCACTGAGGCAGAGAATTCCACAGACTCACCACTGTGAGGCTTTCTTAACCAAGATATTGGGGTCTACTGGATTCCCCCGTTACTGGTACTAAAACCCCTTCACCGCGATCCCAATAAACAAACAGAGGCGCATAAAATAATCTCCGACCACGCTTAACTGAAACGCGTGGATTTAATGGTCTCCAGCGTCGATGAAAAGACCGAGTGAGTGTTTGGGCTGGTTGTGCTGGCGCGGCGTCGACTTCTGGCGCTGGAGAATTCAGCACCTTGGTCAGCGCGTCGTGTCTTTCCCTTCTCAGGGAAGCTCTCTTCTCATTTGGCAGCGAGAGGGGGGTGGGGGGGGGGGGGGGGGGGGGGGGGGGAGGAAGAGGAGGGAGACTCCTGTTTTTTTTTTTTTACCCTGCAATTTCTGTTGCATATTCCGTGTGTGTGTGTGTGTGTGTTTTCTTCCACCGCTGTTATTTAGTAAGATGATGTAAATAATAGTTATAGCGTGTGTGAGTGAGTGAGTGAGTGTGTGAGTGTGTGAGTGTGAGTGAGTGTGTGTGTGTGTGAGTGTGCTGAACGAGCTGGCCTCTGGGTTTGCGTGTGTGTGTGTGTGTATGTGTGTGAGTGTGTGAGTGTGTGAGTGTGTGTGTGTGAGTGTGTGTGTGTGTGTGAGTGTGTGTGTGTGTGTGTGTGTGTGTGTGTGTGTGTGTGTGTGTGAGTGTGTGTGTGAGTGTGAGTGTGTGTGTGTGTGTGTGTGTGTGTGTGTGTGTGTGTGTTATAGTGTGTGAGTGTGTGAGTGTGTGTGTGTGTGAGTGTGTGAGTGAGTGTGTGTGAGTGTGAGTGAGTGTGTGTGTGTGTGTGTGTGAGTGTGTGAGTGTGTGAGTGTGAGTGTGTGAGTGTGTGAGTGTGTGTGTGTGTGTGTGTGTGAGTGTGTGAGTGTGTGTGTGTGTGTGTGTGTGTGTGTGTTATAGTGTGTGTGTGTGTGTGTGTGTGTTATAGTGTGTGTGTGTTTGTGTGTGTGTGTGTGTGTGTGTGTGTGTGTGTGTGTGTGTGTGTGTGTGAGAGTGTGTGAGTGTGTGAGTGTGTGTGAGTGTGTGTGTGTGTGAGTGTGTGCGATTGATAAGACAATTCTGTTTAGATCTATGCTCGATCGGTCACCTCGACACCCCGGTGGAGAGATGACGCCAGCATTTTCTCCCACTCCTGCCCGAGGGGGAGAGGCAGCGGACTGGGTGTAAAAGGAAACCACCGGGCAGACAGAGAGAGGGAGAGGGGAGGGATTGAGAGAGAGAGAGAGAGAGAGAGAGTCTCGCAGGGGAGACTGACCGACGTACCGACTGCGTGCGTTCAACAACGGAAAGCCCTCTGTTCCACCAAGCCTGCCACAGAATCTTCGCTCGCCGGGATTTCCAAGACGTGACAGGGGTAAGGCATCGGTACACCATTTCCACACGTTAAGGGGGAGGAAATAATTAAATACATGGCTCCCATCCCTTGCTCTTTCGACCAGAAGCATAGCTTGTGCAAGATGCAGCGTTCTAAATATATATATATATTGTATAATGTCCTTTTCTGTTATAAATAGCCTCGGGGAAGCGATTTCAGCAAATTGGGAAAAGCCTTTTGCTGTGTTTTCAAACCGGAGGGTCGTGTGGGATGTGTTATTTCATAGCTTACGTTGAGAATCTGTGCATTGTGTGTGTGTGTGTGTTTGGGAAGACGCGTGAGTATTTGCCTCTTGGTGGATGGAGTAGGGTCGCGTTACCCAAGGCCCTGCGACTTAACATGTACAGATCATACTGATCTGAAGGGGTCAGCTGTGTAGATGTGCCCGAGCGCTTGGCGATCCCACCACAAGACCCATGAAACCTTCTTCAAGCCACATTGATTGGAGAGACCTGCGTCCCATTATTGAAATCACAGCCTCCTCTCTGGAGACCAGCAAAACCGTTAAATATGGATTCATAAATATTCAGGTAATCCACACGAGACTGTTCTGCCCATCTATTTATTTTGTTTTCGACCAGGGTCATGCTTTTAATTCCTTTGATGACCACACTGTTTCTACTTCTTCAGCCAGCGAGCCTTTAGCCTGCCAGTCGAGATGGCCAATGTACCGAGAATTTGGTGATAATCCCACCTTCCTGAAATAACACTGAAGGGGTTTCTCAGGGGGGAAATGTAATGGGGATTGGTGAAGGGGGAAGGGGTGGGGGTGGAGGTGGGTGGGGGGGGAGATATGTGGGTGTGAGTGCAGAGGGAATGGTGCGTTTTAGATCGACACAATATGCTGGAGTAACTCAGTGGGACAGGCAGCATCTCTGGGTGATGTTTTGGGGTCGAGACCCTTCTACAGGTCTGAGACCCTTCTCCATTCCTTCGCTCCAGAGATGCCACCCTGTCCCCGCCTGGGTTACTCCAGCATTTTGTGTCTATCTTTGATTTAAATCAGCATCTGCAGTTCTTTCCTGCACGAATGGTGCATCTTGTTGGATGTGACTTGGCAAAGATTGACCCTATGTGAACTGGCTGAGTATGGGGACAGAGAAGGGCACGAATTATTACCTCCTTCCACACACAGCAGCAGCAGCAGCAGAAACAAAAGTTTCGTTTTGTTCTGGGTCAGAGTTTTCCTCCTTTATTTTCCTCTTCCTTGCTTTCCTTCCCCACATTTCCTCCCTTTACTCCCCTCCCTCCCTCTCTCCTTCCGCCTCTCATTCCTTCTCTCACTCTCTCCCTCCCTCTCTCCCTCCCTCTCTCCCCTCCCTCTCTCCCTCCCTCTCTCCCTCCCCTCTCTCCCTCCGTCTCTCCTCCGTCTCTCCCTCCCTCTCCTCTCTCCTCCCTCTCTCCCTCCCTATCTCCCTCCCTCTCTCCTCCCTCTCTCCCTCCCTCTCCCTCCCTCTCTCCCTCCCTCTCTCCCTCCTCTTCCCTCCCTCTCTCTCTCCCTCTCTCCCCCCCTCTCTCCCCCCTCCCTCCCTCCCTCTCTCTCTCCTTCTGCCTCTCACTCCTCTCCCTCTCCCTCTCTCCCTCTCTCCCTCCCTCTCTCCCTCCCTCCCTCTCTCCCTCCCTCCCTCCCTCCCTCTCTCCCTCCCTCCTTCTGCCTCTCACTCCTTCTCTCCCTCTCCCTCCCTCCCTCTCTCCCTCCCTCTCTCCCTCCCTCACTCCCCCCCTCTCTCCCTCCTCTCTCCCCCTCTCTCCCCCTCCCTCTCTCACTCCTTCTCTCCCTCTCCCCTCTCTCCCTCTCCCCTCTCTCCCTCTCTCCCTCTCTCCCTCTCCCTCCCTCCCCTCCCTCCCTCCCTCCCTCCCCCCTCCCGGTATGCGCTTAATTCCCCATCATTTTGTCTCTGAATATAATTAGCAGAACTAGAGGCACAAGGATGGCATTTTGCCAACCTTTCCAATGTACCATGAAAGACAATGTTAATTAATGAATGAAAGTGTCGGCGACATAACGACAGGTATGCTGTCACACTCAGCACGCTGCAACAAGTGTCTGATACCTGTGGGTATTATCTGTGGGTGATGAATGATTCTGGCTGACACCACTTCTCTGTTTCCCAGACGCCATGTTTTGGTGCGCTGTGTATACCTCACGAACATATCCTGAGCTTTCACACGGCAACATGATTATGTTGCCAATGTTCAAACTCCAGTTGCTTTGCCCGAACCATACCTTTAATCATGACCCTTCCTCCGTAACAACCTCTTCAGTTCATAAGTGATAGGAATAGAATTAGGCCATTTGCCCATCAAGTCTACTCCGCCATTCAATCATGGCTGGTCTTTCTCTCCCTCTCAATCCCATTCTCCTGCCTTCTCCCCATAACCCCTGACTTCTAAACCCAGACTTCCATCTCGCCTCCTTTAAAACAGGTACTGTTTTAAACCTGGCTCTTTGACCAAGAATTTGGGCATCCATTGAATTGTGACAAAGGCGTCTGGTCTGCTTGCCTTCATTAGTTGTGACATTGGGAATAATATCAGGAAGTCATGATGCAGCGATGTAGGACTTTGAGTTTGAGCTTTGTTTATTGTCACATGTACCGAGGTGCAGGAAAAAGCTTTTATTGCATGGTAACCAGTCAGCAGGAAGACTATACATGTTTACAATCGGGCCACGTTTGGAATATTGTGTGTATTTCAGGTCGCCCCATTACAGGAAGGAAGTGAAGGCTTTGGTGGGGGTGCAGCAGAGATTTGCCTGATTGCTGCCTGGATTGGAGTGTATTGGCTCTGAGGATGACTCAGTTGGGTTGCTTTCTCCGGAATGCTGGAAGTTGAAGGGAAGTTTATAAAACGGGCTTCTCCTTCCGTGTCCATCTTCCATGTTTCAAATGTTGGCCTCGCTGTCATCGTCCGTCCTGAAAAGGACGCAAGCATCCGGCGACAATCAGCGGGAGCCATCACTTGTTGCAATAGATGATGGAGGTAGCAGAATTAGCTCGGGATACTTCCAGTTTCCAGCCCCCGCGACGTGGACGCTCCTGCTATGGGGCCTATAAAATGGTGTGAAGCGTAGACAGTTAGAACCTTTATCCCAGGGTTGAAATGTCAAGGGCATAGATATAATAATAATAATAATAATGGATGGGATTTATATAGCGGCTTTCTAATACTCAAGGCACTTTACATCGCATTATTCATTCACTCCTCAGTCACACTCGGTGGTGGTGAGCTACTTCTGTAGCCACAGCTGCCCTGGGGCAGACTGACGGAAGCGTGGCTGCTAATCTGCGCCTACAGCCCCTCCGACCACCACCAATCACTCACACACATTCACACACATTCACACGCAGGCAAAGGTGGGTGAAGTGTCTTGCCCAAGGACACAACGACAATATGCACTCCAAGCGGGATTCGAACCGGCTACCTTCCGGTTGCCAGCCGAACACTTAGCCCATTGCGCCATCTGTCGTATAAGATGTGGGATAAAGTTTAAAGGAGATGTGCAGAGGTTGGTGGATGCCTGGAACGTGTGGTGGAGGCAGATCCAATCGTGGCGTTTAGATAGATAGGACTCTTAAAGATAGCGGAGTCAGGCGATATGGGGAGAAGGCAGGAACGGGGTACTGATTGGGGATGATCAGCCATGATCACATTGAAAGGCGGTGCTGGCTCGAAGGGCTGAATGGCCTACTCCTGCACCTATTGTCTATTGTCTGTGAAGAGGCTTTATGATTGACTCATGGATATGCAGCAAATGTTGGGCTGTGGATCATGTGCAGGCTGATGAGATTAGTTTATCTTATCATCACGTGTTGCACGGATACTGTGGGCCAAAGGGCCTGTTGCTGTACTGTTCTTTTCAATGTTCTATTTTATAATGAATCCTTCTCAGTTTTGACATCAGAAATGTTCTTTGCTGTCTTGATCCGTTTTACAAAAGAAATCGAGATAGACTACGAACATGGAAGCAAAGATGTCAATATTTCCCTTGCGATATCTCCAATCTCCATGTGTTATCGACTTTACTATCTTCCCTCCCCTTTGAATCCTCCTTCAATGGTACTTTATTTGTCCCATGTATCGAGGTACAGTGAAATTCATGTTTGTATACGGTACATCAGTC
>CM075993.1:4390160-4413103 GCA_038087875.1 Malacoraja senta
TTCGGCCCTTCGAGCCTGCACCGCCATTCAATATGATCATGGCTGATCATCCAACTCAGTATCCCGTACCTGCCTTCTCTCCATACCCTCTGATCCCTTTAGCCACAAGGGCCACATCTAACTCCCTCTTAAATATAGCCAATGAACTGCCTTGACTACCCTCTGTGGCAGAGAGTTCCAGAGATTCACCACTCTCTGTGTGAAAAAAGTTCTTCTCATCTCGGTCTTAAAGGAATTCCCCCTTATCCTTAAGCTGTGACCCCTTGTCCTGGACTTCCCCAACATCGGGAGCAATCTTCCTGCATCTAGCCTGTCCAACCCCTTAAGAATTTTGTAAGTTTCTATAAGATCCCCTCTCAATCTCCTAAATTCTAGAGAGTATAAACCAAGTCTATCCAGTCTTTCTTCATAAGACAGTCCTGACATCCCAGGAATCAGTCTGGTGAACCTTCTCTGCACTCCCTCTATGGCTATAATGTCCTTCCTCAGATTTGAATGGCGGTGCTGGCTCGAAGGGCCAAATGGCCTACACCTGCACCTATTGTCTATTGTCTAAGATGTTGGTAAGGCCGCACTTGGTGCGTTGTGTTCACTTTTAGTCACCCTATTCATACGGTCATAAGTGAAAGGAGTAGAGTCAGGCCATTCGGCCCATCAAGTCTACTCCGCCATTCAATCATGGCAGATCCATCTCTCCCTCCTAACCTCATTCTCCTGCCTTCTCCCCATAACTTCTGACACCTGGTAGACAAAAATGCTGGAGAAACTCAGCGGGTGTAGCAGCATCTATGGAGCGAAAAATATTTCCTTCGCTCCATAGATGCTGCTGCACCCGCTGAGTTTCCCCAGCATTTTTGTCTACCTTCGATTTTCCAACATCTGCAGTTCCTTCTTAAACACTTCTGACACCTGTACTGATCAAGAATCTATCTATCTCTGCCTTAAAAATATCCACTGACTTGGCCTCCACAGCCATCAGTGACAAAGAATTCCATAGATTCACCACCCTGTGACTAAAGAAAATTCTCCTCATCTCCTTACTAAAAGAACATTCTCTAATTCTGAGGCTATGACCTCTCGTCCTCAACTCTCCCACTCGTGGAAATATAGGAAAGTATAGTGCCATTGGAAAGGTCCCATTAAAATAGTAAAAGTGTGGAGAAGATATACAAGGATGTTGGCAGGATTCGAGTGCCTGAGCTATAGGGAGAGGTTGGGCTGGCCAGGACTCCATTCCTTGGAGCGCAGGAGGCTAAGGGGTGATCTTACAGAGATGTATAAAGTAATGAGCGGAATTGATAGGATAGATGGACAGTCTTTCATGTAGGATTAGGGAATCATGAACAAGGGGACATATTTAGGATGAGAGGGGCAAGATTTAGTACGAACCTGAGGGACAAATTTGTCACAGATATATGGAGCAGGTATATGGAACGAGCTGTCAGAGGAGATAGTTGAGTCAGCTACCATAACAACATTTTGAAGACATTTGGACATGGATAGGATAGGTTTAAAGGATGATGGGTCAAACGTGGACAAATGGGACTAGCTTAGATGGGGCATCTTGGTCAGCATGGGAGGTTGTGCCTGTTTTCCTGCTGTAAGACCCTATGGCTCCAATTTAGTCTCGTTGTGGTAATCATGAAAGTACCAGATTACATAAAAGGTGCCGCTAGCTAATGTCCTTCAGCCAAGGGAATCTGCCATCCACCACTTCTAGCACTGTGTTCCAGGCACCCACCACTCTCTGTGTAAAAGAACTTTCTCCGCATGCCTCTTATCAATTCCCCCGCCTGACCTTAAAGCTGTGCCCACTACCCTTTGACCTCTCCACCCTGACTGTCTACCCCATCTATCTCTCTCATGGTTTTATATACGTCCATATACTCCCCTCGACCTCCGGTGCCCCAGAGAAAACAATCCCAGTTTGTCCAACCTCTCCTGATAGCTGGCGCCCTCTAATCCAGGCAGCGTTCTGGGAAACCTCTCCACATTGTTTGTGTAATGGGACGACCAGAAATATGCTCAACAAAGTCTTGCCTTCGAGTTTGGAATTTCTTTCCTGGATCTTAGTTTAGTTTTGTTTCGAGATACAGCGCGGAAACAGGCCCACCAGGTCCTTGCCGACCAGCGATCCCCGCACATGAACACTACCCTACACCCACTAGGGACAATTTTTACTTTTAGCAAGCCAATTAACCTACAAACTTGTACATCTCAGCATTAATGTCCTGCATTCTGCTCCAAAAACACAAGTGGTCACAGGAGTGGAAGGCAACCTCATCTCCATTACACAGCTACATCTCGTCACCAGATAAAAGCTGTCCAGGGTCTGACCTCCCCAGAGGAACATGGGTGAAGCTCAACAGACTTGGTACTGGAGTTGGGCGTTTCAACGCCAGCGTGCGGAGACGGGGGCTCCGCCTGTGAATGCGGAGCGGAACAACAGACAGCCAACCATGTCATCTCTGGGTGCCCGCTCTACCATCCACCAAATGGAGCTCTGTCAGGGTCTGGCAGACATTGACGCCAACAGAGACAACAACCTGGCTGCTCAACACCCAGCTTGAGATCTAACTATTCCTTTGGTTTATTTATGTTTCATTCGCAAGAAGAATTTGCTCCAAAATTCCGTTCTGTTGACATCAAAGGAATTAATTTCAGAGAGAAAGTGATTTTAATGATGAAGAATGATGATCAGTTGCTAGGAAGATGTTTGGATATTTCTTTTGGAATAGTCACTTTCCCCTATGTTAAGGAGGGAAATATCGATGGTATATCCTGTTTTAACTAACTAGTCTGAATATCAGTGCCTCCTTCAACATAAGTCAGGAACCTTTTTAGAGAAGGTAGGATTAGCTACTTTAAGAAGATGATACGTTCATCAGGAACTCTTCATCAGAGCCTCTCGTGAAGAGAATTTCACATCGAGAACCTTTACTGAAGAACTAACGTCGCAGACGGAAATGTCCCAAGGACATTTGTAGCAGATGGAGTCACTCCATCAGAGTCACTTTTAAACAGAACCTCTTATTATCAGCGTAGGAAGGAACTGCAGATGTTGGTTGGCACCTGTGATAGACGCAAATGCTGGAGTGACTCGGCGGGTCAGGCAGCATCTCTGGAGAAAAGGAATGGGTGATGCTTCAGATCGAGACCCTTCTTCAGACTGAGAGCGGACTGACTGAGAGGCTCTCAGTCAGAAGAACTAGCCCCAACCCAAAACATCACCTATCCATTTTCTCCAGCGATGCTGCCTGACCCACTCTGTTTCTCCAGCACTTTGTGTCAATTCTCTTTTCAAGTGAGGATGTCTAAATACTGGGACTCCATTTAAATCACGACTAATGGTTTAAGCAGCTGAACGCACCTTTTGAGAAGTGGGGTGATGGTGAGAATGAGTAATGAGCGATGATTTGATGTAAAAAAAATGTTGATGGTTATTCTGTTTAATATTAAAAATGCACCAGGATTTAGTTTCTTTAAAGCCATTTCGTGTCTGTATTCCTACCGACCCCGATGAAGGCGATTCTCAGGGATATTATTCATCAATGAGATGCCAGCTCCAAGGATAGACACAAAGTGCCGGAGTAACTCAGCAGGTCAGCCAGCATCTGTGGAGAAAACCAAGAGGTGACTTTTTGGGTTGGGACCCTTCTTCAGACTGATTGTACGGGTGGGGAGGGGGACTGGAATCAAGAAGAGACCGGGACAACTCATGGCTGGCAACTTTGTCTACATCTGTTACCGGCACTGATTTGTGCTTTCAGTTTCCCCCCCACAGTGTGAAGAAGGGTCCCGACCCAAAACGTCACCTAACCATTTTCTCCAGAGATGCTGCCTGACCCGCTGGGTTACTCCAGCATTTTGGTGTAAACCAGCATCTGCCGTTCCTTATTATTACTCATCTCCAAGGAGTTTTGTTCGGAAAACCGTGCCGTACCAGGAAAGATTGATGATTGAGGTTCGGCCATAAGATTTTGACTGTTACTCCCTGTTTTCCGTGTCCATTCCCACCCTAGTGCAGTGCAACATTTAAAACACATTTGGACAGGTACATGGCTAGGAAAGGTTTGGAGGCATATGGGACAAATGCAGGCAGGTGGGGCTAGTATAGATGGGACACCTTGGTTGCTGTGGGCAAGTTGGTCAAAGGGCCTGTCTCCATGCTGTGTGACTCCGTAACTCTTAGTGCATGAGTTTTATCTTTCTCTGGGATGTTGGGGGGGGGGTCTCCTGCCTGTGGGATCGCACCCCGTGAGTTACTACGTTCCACAGGCTGGGAAGGAGGGTAAAAAGACATGGTACAGCAGAAGGTTTAAGAAGGAACTGCAGATACTGGAAAATCGAAGGAAGACAAAAATGCTGGAAAAACTCAGCGGGTGAGGCAGCATCTATGAAGCGAAGGAAATAGGCAACGTTTCGGGTCGAGACCCTTCTTCAGACTGCGGAAGGTCGTACGTTCTTGCCTCCACAGATGCTGCCTGGTTCCTCCAGCACTTTGCACTTTGCCCTTTGCCAACAGCAAGCGGAGTTCACCATCTATTCAGAGTGACTCAAAATGAATCTAAAGTGGTTGTTATCACATTTCACTCCGGAAAACATTGATTTTTAAACCCCATAGCACTTGTTAAAAAACAGCATTGGCTGATTATATTTCTTGGCAATTGTGTCACTTTTTAAAACACAGCATCTCAATATCTTCACAGCCAATGAAGGACTTTAACAAAGTCAATATTATAATGCAGGAAAAATGTGGTATATTTATTAATGCAGCACTCCATTCTATATTTTATTGATGAATAAGTTTCTATTATTAATACAGTCGGTACATTATATTAGAAGGTTCAATAGTGATGAAAAGTAATACAATCTGTACTAGAAAGTACATTGCCTAACTTGGAACTAACTCATAAAAAATAATCAACATTTAGTCTGTTTAGCATTGATTTTAATTAGTAAGGACAGTAAAACTATTCACTGTGTGTTGTGTATGAAATGAACTGCAGATGTTGGTTTAAACCGAAGATAGACACAAAATGCTGGAGTAACTCAGCGGGACAGGCAGCATCTCTGGAGAGAAGGAATAGGTGAGGTTTCGGATCGGGTCGGGCCTGAAGAAGGGTCTCGACCCGAAATGTCACCCATTCCATCTCTCCAGAGATGCTGCCTGTCCCGCTGAGATACTCCAGCATTTTGTGTCTATATCCACCGTGTCTTAATTGAATTGGCATCAAGACTTTCTCCTACCCCTCTTTGTTTTCCCTGTCCCCACCCCCCACTCTGGTGAGCACATATTTCTCCCAACGTCTCCCACCTCCCCAGCCGACCTGCTCCTTTCCCCCCCTCCCCTGTACTGTCGTCACCCATACCCGAGGCCCATATTCCCCTTTTACCACCCCCTCCCCTTTCCCTTCCCCCATCCACTTCCAAAGACATCCCTTGATGTATTCAAGAGAGAGTTAGATATAGCTCTTAGGGCTAACAGAATCAAGGGCTATGGGGAAAAAGCAGGAACGGGGTACTGATTTTGGATGATCAGCCATGATCATATTGAATGGCGGTGCTGGATCAAAGGGCCGAATGGCCTACTCCTGCCCATATGTTCTGTTTCTATGTTTCTACATCGCAACCCCTTCCAGCTGTTCATTTCACTCCTCCTCTCCTCTCCTCTCCTCTCCTCTCCTCTCCTCTCCTCTCCTCTCCTCTCCTTATCTGACAGCCTTTTGTCCCCTTTCCCCTCTGGCCTTCTTGACCTATTCCCCCCACCTCACAATCACCCCCTCCCCTCCCACCGGTACCCACCTATCACTTGCCTGGCTCTCTCCCACCTCTCTTTTGCAGCTCTCTCTCCCCCCCCCCTTCCTTCTCCATCCTGACTGAAGAAGGGTCCCATTCCCAAAAGGCCATCTGTCTATTTACCTCCACAGACGCTGCCTGACGCGCTGAGCTGCGTTTCTTTGTGCCAAGGATTAGAGTGCCAGCGTGCGGGCAACGGATTCAGTGCACGGGACAGGGGACTGGCAGAGACTTGCGCGCAGTGTGAAGTGGGCAGTGGGGGGCATCACCTTCTGAGCGGAGACACAATCACTTTGAGCAGAGCGCGGGGGGAGAGACCATGCATCAGTTTGTGTGATTCGCCTAGAGACGAAGAGTGTTTTAATTGTGATAGGCACCAGTAATGGAACAATGATTTGTTTATTCGTTGCAGCTTAACAGGATAAGTGACGATTTGGGTCAGGACCCTTCTTCAAACTCAAGAAGAAGTCTGACAAAGGGCCCCGGCCTGAAACGTCACGTATCCACGTTACTCCAAAGAGCCCTAGTAAGAGCTAAATCTAACTCTTTCCTGAAAACATCCAGTGAATTGGCCTCCACTGTCTTGTGTGGTGGAGAATTCCACAGATTCACAACTCTCGGGGTGAAAATGTTTTTCACCATCTCAGTCCAAACTGTCCAGTAAAGCCTGATTAAAGACAGTCCGAGGGTCTCCAGTGAGGCAGATGGTAGATCTCTAGTTGATGACAGGATGGTTCAGTGGTGACTGGAACTGCACTACCTTCTGACTGAGACGTGACGATGGTCCAGACAGGCTCTGTAGTCGAGCGGGACACCAAGAGATCTCCCTCAACATTGCATGCTGTTACTAACACCTATGAGAGAGAAGCGAGTGTTACCAAACTTCTGAATTCTCTGGGGTGGAACCCTCTCCAAGACAGACGTGAAGCTCACCGTTTGACCTGTTTTTACAAAATGTTAAATGGTCAGCTCGACATAGATTACAAGACCTACACCAAACCCAAACCAGCTAGGAGCAGACGAGGGCATTCGATCCAATTTGTGATTCCAGCTACCAAGACAGATGTGTACAGCAATTCATTCTTCCCCCGCACAATTAAAGCATGGAATAATCTCCACCCTACTTTCGTTACCCAACCAGATGCAACTAAATTTAAGGTAGCTCTTTCTTCCCAAAAACCCTTTCTGACTTAAGTCCTCCCTCCACCACCTCCAGTTTACATTCCATTTGGAATATGTTGGAGGGCCAAGAACCAAGAACCAAGAACCCTGACCTGAGTTGTGAACCTCAAGACTTCTGACGCAGAAGGTGTGCATTTTGCCCACCGAGCCAAGCCGACTGTATTGAGGCAAAGACATTGCAATGGTAAATTATCTGCAGTTTTAGCAGGTGCTGGTGTATGAGTCTGAATTACAGGAAACCGATTTCACGTTTTTTGGTTCCTTGACACATAAAGTGTTTGTTCATTAATATTGCAGCAGATAATTTCTATCTTAAAATGCTTATTGAGCTGGATATCGGTATGAAATTGAAATGCGTTATTTGGATTTCCATTATTAAGAACGTCGTGTTAGCTTTGGGGAACTGAATGTTACCCTTCCTGCAAGCTTGCTCAGCGCTGTTACATTTCAGCACGCTTTATTGGTAGGATTGCTGACGTGCCCGTTTACTGTTCAAAGTCGGATTGAATGTCAGTGGTGGACCAGAGGCTCATTGCACCAGCCACTGCCAATTTAGCAGCACGCCTAGAGCCTGTTTTACCAACTATAGCTGCAGCTCCCTCTGTCTCCCCTCCAGTCTGTTCTGCCGTTCACTGCGATGAGTTCTGATCTAGCTGGGGCGGCGCAGCGGTTAGAGACGCTGCCTCGTGGCGCCCACGACTCCGGTTCGATCCTGACCTCGGGCACTGTATCCTTGTGGAGTTTGCACGTTCTCCCCGTGACCTGGTGGGTTTCCTCCGGGTGCTCCGGTTTCCTCCCGCATCGCAAAGACGTGGTGGTTTGTAGGTTAATTGGCCCCCTGTAAAATTGCCCCCAGGTGTGTGGGAATGGATGAGAATGTGGGATAGCATTGGAACTAGTGTCAACAGGTGATCGATGGTCGAGAACGTCACCCATTCCTTCTCTCCAGAGATGCTGCCTATCCCACTGAGTTGCTCCAGCATTTTGCATCTACTCAAATAACACTATCCTGTTTCAGAGAAGTTCCTTGTATTCAGAAGCCTTGACAGATCATTCTCTCTCTCTGTGTCTCTCTCTGTTCTATAGTTACTGTGCAACTATTTCCCCCAAACTTCTAATGTTTAGGAAAGAACTGCAGATGCTGGTTTAAATCGAAGGTAGACGCAAAATGCTGGAGTAACTCAGCGGGACAGTCTGAAGAAGGGTCTCGACCCGAAACGTCACCCATTCCTTCTCTCCAGAGATGCTGCCTGTCCCGCTGAGTTACTCCAGCATTTTGTGTCTACCCAGCCTTCTAGTCATGAACTGTTGGTCATGATGTTGGTAATGTGAGGAGATGCTGTGCATGGCTACAGTCGGAGTCAGTGGCATTATGTTTAAAGTAGATTATGAGATCTGAGTTCCTTGACACATAAAGTGTTTGTAATCTGAGGAATCTGAGGAAGGACATTATAGCCATAGAGGGAGTGCAGAGAAGGTTCACCAGACTGATTCCTGGGATGTCAGGACTGTCTTATGAAGAAAGACTGGATAGACTTGGTTTATACTCTCTAGAATTTAGGAGATTGAGAAGGGATCTTATAGAAACTTACAAAATTCTTAAGGGGTTGGACAGGCTAGATGCAGGAAGATTGCTCCCGATGTTGGGGAAGTCCAGGACAAGGGATCACAGCTTAAGGATAAGGGGGAAATTCTTTAAAACCGAGATGAGAAGAACTTTTTTCACACAGAGAGTGGTGAATCTCTGGAACTCTCTGCCACAGAGGGTAGTCGAGGCCAGTTCATTGGCTATATTTAAGAGGGAGTTAGATGTGGCCCTTGTGGCTAAAGGGATCAGAGGGTATGGAGAGAAGGCAGGTACGGGATACTGAGTTGGATGATCAGCCATGATCATATTGAATGGCGGTGCAGGCTCGAAGGGCCGAATGGCCTACTCCTGCACCTAATTTCTATGTTTCTATGTTTCTAAAGCCAACCAGAATGCTGCTCTCTTAGAGACGAGGCTCTTTACCCAATTCAGGTACATGCGAAAGATCCATGGATATGATTTAAAGAGGAGCATGTCTATAAAATCTTGAGAGGAATAGATCGGGTAGATGCACAGAATCTCTTGCCCAGGGTAGGGGAATCGAGGACCAGAGGACGTAGGTTCAAGGTGAAGGGAAAAAGATTTAATAGGAATCTGAGGGGTAACCTTTTTCACACAAAGGGTGGTGGGTGAATGGAACAAGCTGCCAGAGGAGGTAGTTGAGGCTGGGACTATCCCAACTTTTAAGAAACAGTTAGACAGGTACATGGATAGGACAAGTTTGGAGGGATATGGACCAAGCGCAGGTAGGTGGGACCAGTGTAGCTGGGACATGTTGGTCGGTGTGGGCAAGTTGGGCCGAAAGGCCTGTTTCCACACTGTATCACTCTCGGAGCAGGTCACTATCCCAGATTACATTTATTCGTTTTTAAGGAAACCCAACAACCACAGATTATCTGGTAGACAAAAATGCTGGAGAAACTCAGCGGGTGAGACAGCATCTATGGAACGAAGGAATAGGCGACGTTTCGGGTCAAGACCCTTCTTCTATTATAATGCTGTTGACTTTGCCCTGCCCAAATGGAATAATAAATGAGGGATCACAGTTGCAAAAAAAAAATCATTGAGAAATATTGATTAGGGACTTGTCTTTTTTACTTCTGTGAAGGAACTACCTGCAATTTAAACATTATTGAGAGAGCTGTACTCTAAATCTAATCTGTGCTTCGAACTAACCTGGGAGTGATATACATCCTGGCGAGTTTACCATGTACTCTGAGCTATTTTTAGTGCCCTGATTAATGCATTGATAGAGATTCCCGTCAGTGCAGTCTTTAAGGCAGATGCGCATCGATTTAAAATAAACAGGTTATTGACTCTGTGGATATACAGATTAGCAGCAGAGAGGAATTTAAACCGACAGGTGTCAAATGCGGGACCGCTCAGATCTCTCCAGCCGTGACTTTACACAGCAGGAGATGACAGACTTGCATTCACAAGCGTCTTTACCAGCACCTCGCTGATCATCCCAAAATGCTTTACAGCCCTTGGGGTTGGCTTGTGGAACCGATGAGTGGATACAAGCCTTCATTCAGCCTGCGGCCTACAACAACTTAAAGCCGCGGTCTCCGGTGAGGAAGAGCCGATCCTGGACTGACTCTGGACTCTGGTCCTGTCCACGGAGGGGAAATGGAGGAGGATTGGCCAAATTTTTGTGCCTTCCACCACAGTGTTGAATGCTGTGGTGGATGTTTCTTTATTATTGTATCGCTGCTGACAACCCAAAAATTCCACCAGCTTGGCTGTGTGGTCATTAAAATATTATACTATACTTATACTATAAGCTTTTTCCATTGAGAGTAGGGAAGATTCAAACAAGAGGACATGATTTGAGAATTAAGGGACAAATGTTTAGGGGTAACATGAGGGGGAACTTATTTACTCAGAGAGTGGTAGCTGTGTGGAATGAGCTTCCAGTGGAAGTGGTGGAGGCAGGTTCGATTTTATTATTTAAAAATAAATTGGATAGGTATATGGACGGGAAAGGAATGGAAGGTTATGGTCTGAGTGCAGGTAGATGGGATTAGGTGAGAGTAAGCGTTCGGCACGGACTAGAAGGGCCGAGATGGCCTGTTTCCGTGCTGTAATGGTTATATGGTCATTCATTGGACATCACCACTCAAGAGGGCTGTGGGAGGCTCCAGTATATTTAAGATGAAGGTCAATAGTTTCAAGAGAGAGAAGTTGGCAGGTGTTGTTACAGTGGCGCAGCGGTAGAGTTGCTGCCTTACAGCGCCAGAGACCCCCGTTCGATCGGCTTGTCTGTACGGAGTTTGTACGTTCTCCCTGTGGCCGCGTGGGTTTTCATCGGGTGCTCCGGTTTCCTCCCACACTCCAAAGACGTACAGGTTTGTAGGTTAATTGGCTTGGGATAAAGGTAACTTTTCCACAGTCTGCTCTCGGGAGAGGTTGACCAGGCTGGTGACTCTATTCCCTGGATCGCAGGAGGATGAGGGGTGATCTTATAGGGGTGTCCAAAATGATGAGGGGAATAGATCGGGTAGACGCACAGAGTTTCTTGCCCAGAGTTGGGGTATCGAGAACCGGGGGGGCATAGGTTTAAGGTGAGGGGGGCAAGATTTAATAGGAATCTGAGGGGTAACTTTTTCACGCAAAGGGTGGTGGGTGTTCGGAGCAAGCTGCTGGAGGAGGTAGTTGATGCAGGGACTATCTTTAAGAAGGACAGGTACCCTTCTTCGGACTCAGCGGGACAGGGAGCATCGCTTGAGAATGTGGATAAGTGACGTTTCAGGTCGGGACCCTTCTTCGAACTCATCGAGTCAGGCAGCATCCCTGGAGAACATGGATAGGTGACGTTTCGGGTCCGTCGGTACTCGGGGCTCTCGTGGACATTTTTCATCATGTTGAAAAATCTTCACGAGTCTTCCCGTGCTTACCTGCCGTTAGCGAGTCTTCCCGAGTACCTGCCGTTAGCGCTAAGAGACGTCCCCGAGCTCCGACGTACCCGCTACGTTCATTCTCCGTGCTTACCACGAGTTTGGTTTTTTTTTAACTCGGGAGAGCTCTTGGAATGAACTCGTACCGTGGGACAGGGGTATAACGTCATCGCTTTGTGTCCCTCCTTTGTAAGGTTAACCAACGTGCTGACCCTGAGGGGGGGTTTTCGTCGAGATTCAGCCCCTCTTCAAACCTCTGGACGTTCAGGTCTAGACTGAGCTCTGGGCCCACCAGCCCACCTCCTCCTCACCTGGACGTCCCCCGCCTGATGTGCCGTGATCGGTTGTCCGCTGCTGGAGGCAGACAGGAGAGGGCAGCTGGGTACAGATGCCTCACACGTTGTGATGCTCAGGTTGTGAGCCAGAGCTCTGATTGATGGGTCAATTAAGAAGTTGTGGATGTTGTGAGCCCGCCCCATCACTGGGGGGAGGAAGATGGAGAATTGATTTTGCTTCTGTACGTCTGCGAAAGAGCCGCTCGCAGAAGGTAGGAGATGTAAATGAACCTGCTTGTAAGAGCTGCTGTTTTACAATCATTAACATTTCCCTACACTTGTAGCTGGCTTGCAGCTATTAGAGAGCTTTAACCTGTGTCTCACTGTCTCCTGGTGCAGATCGTTAGAAAATGTTCACCATAGCAATCAGCTGGGAAAAGTTGGCCGATTAGCGATGGTTTGTCCAAATGTCATTTAAATATTGTTTGTATTGCATTAAGGATTACTATAGTGGATTACATTTGCGAACAAGAAGAATAGAAACATAGAAACATAGAAAATAGGTGCAGGAGCAGGCCATTCGGCCCTTCGAGCCTGCACCGCCATTTGATATGATCATGGCTGATCATCCAACTCAGTATCCCATCCCTGCCTTCTCTCCATACCCCCTGATCCCTTTAGCCACAAGGGCCACATCTAACTCCCTCTTAAATATAGCCAATGAACTGGCCTCAACTACCTTCTGTGGCAGAGAATTCCAGAGATTCACCACTCTCTGTGTAAAAAATGATTTCCTCATCTCGGTCCTAAAAGTCTTCCCTCTTATCCTTAAACTGTGACCCCTAGTTCTGGACTTCCCCAACATCGGGAATAATCTTCCTGCATCTAGCCTGTCCAACCCCTTAAGAATTTTGTAAGTTTCTATAAGATCCCCCCTCAGTCTTCTGAATTCCAACGTGTACAAGCCGAGTCTATCCAGTCTTTCCTCATATGAAAGTCCTGCCATCCCAGGAATCAGTCTGGTGAACCTTCTCTGTACTCCCTCTATGGCAAGAATGTATTTCCTCAGATTAGGAGACCAAAACTGGAGGCAATACTCCAGGTGTGGTCTCACCAAGACCCTGTACAACTGCAGTAGAACCTCCCTGCTCTTATACTCAATGACAAAGAATGACAAAGAAGTATTACACCAGGGTGGCATAGGGCACTGCTCATAGAGCTGCTGCCTCACTGCGTCAGTGATCCGACTTAGACCCTGACTTCAGGTGCTTTGTGTCTGTGTGGAGTTTGCACGCTCTCCAAGTGACTGCGTGGGTTTCCTCCAGGTGCTCCGGTTTCCTCCCACATCCCAAAGACGTGGGGGTTTGTAGGTTAATTGGCCCTCTTTGTGAATTTCCCCCTAGTGTGTATGGAGTGGATGAGAAAGTGGGATAACATAGAACGAGTGATCAATAGCTGGTGTGGACTCAGTGGGCCTGTTTTCATGCTGCATCTCTAAACTAAGCGATACTAAACTAAACACTATTATATGAAGTATATGATATCTGTGTTAAATATTACAAATATTAAATCTGCATGCACTTTGTGAGAATTCATCCACTGTTATTTTCCCCACCCCCAAGTTATTTCTGCCTATAGAGTAGGCCCTATATTGGCCCTGTCCCACGATGCGAGTTTACCCAAGAGCTCTCCCGAGTTTAAAAAAAATAATCAAACTCGGGGTATTCTAGGAACTCCTATGACCTTCCACGAGTAGTTCACGGGCTCCTACGAGTAAAAAGTAACAATTTTTTCCATCACGGGTATCTTTTTACCCGTGGACATTTTTCACAGACTTCACAAGTAAAAAAATACTCGTGATGATAATTTTTTTTACTCGTAGGAGCTCGCGAACATACTCGTGGACGTTCGTAGGAGTTCGTAGAATACCATGAGTTTGATTTTTTAAAAACTCTTGGGTAAACTCGCGTCGTGGGACAGGGCCGTTACCCCAATGATTATGCTGTTGTACCTCTGTTCTAAGTCCCAAAGGATCTAGTCTACACCTCAGACCCCTAACAATCAAAACATTCTGCTTTCTGCTTTCCAAACTGGAGTCAATGTTTGCCCGACCCTCAGAGTTACTCCAGCACTTTGTGTCTTTCCTTGGTAAACCAGCATCCGCAGTCCCTTATTACTACGTGCTCTTGGAACCGCTCTCTATGTCTGATAATAACCAGATCTTCAGCTTTCAATGAGGGCGATGGAAGGGGGTAAGAAGTGCCTCGGATGCTCATCTGCTCTTCTGCGAGATAGTGTCATGAGATTTATCTCACCATGCTGAGAGATTTAAGGGGCTGTCCCACTTGGGCGACCTAATTGGCGAGTTTAGAAGAGTTTAGGAGAGTTTGAAAAAATGTCATGTTGAAGACCTCCTTCCACTATGTAGAAAACCTCCTTTGACCTCCTTCGACTATGTTGAAGACCAGTACGACTAACTCCGGGAAAATTGGACACCGAATAGTGGAGAGTGACGACGACCTCCTTCGACCTCCTTCGACCTCCTTCGACCTCCCTTCGACTATGATGTACACTATCTACGACTACCTTCGACTACCCTCGATTACCTACGACTAACATGCCGACCTACTACGACCTACTGCGACTAAACCTACAAGTAAAAAAAGTATAGATTTTTTCATGGTGACCTTTTTTTACTCGCGGGCATTTTTCAACATGGTTGAAAAATACGCCGCGACCTAGCCGAGGCCTCGAGTACACGGGGACCACTCTCGAGTATGAAGGAGAGTTACAAAGACCTCCCACGACCTCGTGTCGACCATGCTGCGAGTATGAGTCGAGGGCAAACTCGCCAGAACTCGCGGATTAGGTCGCCCAAGTGGGACAGCCCCTTTAGTTAAGCATCCATTGCAAACAGAACAGAACGCCCTCAGTACTGCGTTCAGTATCAGCGTAGTTTTTGTGTCCAAGTATCTGGAGTGAGACTTGAACCTACAACCTTCTGACTCAGAAGTAAGTGTGTGCCTCCACTGAAGCATTTAAACAAGCGTTTAATATGACATAAACTGCCGCTCTGATAATCCAGGGAATTTGCTAACAATTCACATTAATGTGTACAGGTTGTTCCATTCCTTTATAACAGGCAATGATATAAAATCCTCTCTCAGCAACATAAGATTATGTGAGTCATGGGACCTCAGTACTTGCTCTTCTATAGTTTGTTATCTGTCACTTAACAATATCTAACTACCCCCGCAAACATTGCTTTATGTTCCATTATAAATGATACAAAAGTTTACACATCTCATTGTCCAGGGTTTCTTGAGGTGGTAAAGGCACACGTTGTGAGAGTCTTGACTTCACTTTTTAGCCGTGGATGAGTTTGCACAGAAGCAAGGGAGGATACTGAAAGTTGCGGCTCTGAACGTCAAGGTCCCTGGATTTTGTAGACTAATGGGCCTGTCCCGCTTACGCGACTTTTTCGGCGACTTGCCGGCACCCGTCATAGTTGCAGCAGGTTGATAATCCAGCGGGGACCAGAATAAGGAACGACTCTTTGGTTGACTACTCACGACCATACAGGCTTCACCCCACGACATGTCGCCAGGGTGTCGCCTGTATGGTCGTGAGTCGTCTCCTCAGTCGCCCAAAGAGTCGGAGCATTTTTCTGGTCGCCGCTGGGTTGTTGAAAACTTTCGCCGACCTGCAACGACCTATGATGGGTGCCAGCAGTCGCCGAAAAAGTCACGTAAGTGGGACAGGCCCATTGGCACTGGTGTGTTCCTACCCCTTGTCGCAACCCCTTGTCGCAAAGGAATGGGTGACGTTTCGGGTCGAGACCCTTCTTCAGACTGATGTCAGTGGGGAGGGGGAGATACATAGATCAGGAAGTGTAAAGTGTGAAAGTAGGACAAAGGGTGTGGAGATCAAGGAACATGTCGAATAGATCATTGTTAGCTGGGAGAAGGTAACAACAAAGCAAACAGAAATAAAATGTGGTCGGAGAAAGTAAGACTGGTCGGAGAACTGGGAAGGGGGAGGGATGGACAGAGAGGGAAAGCAAGGGTTACTTGAAGTTGGAGAAGTCAATATTCATACTGCTGGGGTGTAAGCTGCTCAAACGAAATATGAGGTGCTGTTCCTCCAATTTGTGCTGGGCCTCACTCTGACAGTGGAGGAGGCCCAGGACAGAAAAGTCAGATTGGGAATGAGAGGGGGAGTTAAAGTGTTTAGCAACCGGGAAATCAGGCATGTTTAGGTGGACTGAGTGGAGTTGTTGAGCAAAACGATCGGCAAGCCTGCGCTTGGTCTCGCCGATATATAGAGAGTCAAACAGCCCAAAAAGAGACCGTTCGGTCCACCATGGCCATGCTGACCAACAGCAATCAGTACATGTCCCCCCGGGGTGCCACAGTGGCGTGGCAGGTAGAGCCGCTGCCTCACCGCGCCAGAGACCCGGGTTCGATCCTGACCTCGGATGCTGTCAGTGTGGAGTTTGCACGTTCTCCCTGCGGGTTTCCTCCGGGTGCTCCGGTTTCCTCCCACCTCCCAAAGACGTGCGGGTTTATACGTTAATCGGCCCGCTGTAAATTGTGTGGGAAGTGGACACGAAAGCGGGATAACACAGAACCAGTGTGGACGGGGTGGTCGATGGTCGGCGTGGACTCGGTGGGCTGAAGGCTCTGGCCTAATCTAAACTTACAAACACCCGACCTACGCACAGCCCCTACATATGATCGAGCTGTGAAGAGACGGGCGAGATGGATTTGGCAGTCTGGTGCGGGGCTGTAGGCTTCGGCCCAGTAGGAAAGGTGCACTTTCAGCTTGTGGCCTGTTGGGGTTATGAACAGTTCTAAGGACAGGAGACTTTGAAACCCAGGGACCACGTGTACTTCGCAGACGAATCAGAAGTTGTGTGTTTACAACAGATCGGAGTAACTCTGAAGCTTCGATGTGGCCTGTGACGGGGAGGCGCCCTTGTTAAAGCAGCAATCATTAGGATAAGATGTTAAATTGGGCTTCTGTCTCTGTCAAATGGAGATAACAGATGATATGGCATTGCTGTTGAGCTAACGGTGGTGCAGCGGTAGAGTTGCTGCCTCACAGCGCCAGAGACCCGGGTTCAATCCTGGGTGCCATCCGCTCGGTTTTCTCCGGGTGCTCCATTCTCCGTGTGATCCCGTGGGTTTTCTCCGGGTGCTCCGGTTGCAAAGGTCTTTTATTGTCACGTGTACCAATTAAGGCACAGTGATATGCGAATTACCATACGGCCATACTAAAAAAAGCAACAAGACACTCAACTACATAAAAGTTAACATAAACATCCACCACAGCGGATTTCCCACATTCCTCACTGTGATGGATGGAAGGCAATAAAGTCCAATCATCTTCCCTCATTTTTCTCCTGCGGTCGGGGCAGTCGAACCATCCGTCGGGGCGATCGAAGCTCTGAGTCGGGGCGATCGAAGCTCCTGCAGCTTGGAGTTACCGAAGTCGGACTCTGACCAGAGCTCCGCGATGGTAACGTCCACAGGTAGAGCTCAGAGGTCGATCCCGCCACATTCCAAAAGATGTGCGGGTTTGTAGGTAAGTTGGCTTCTGTAAATTGTCCCCGATGTGCAGGATAGATAGTGTACGGGTGATCGATGGTCGGCGTGGACTCGGTGGGCTGTATCTCAAAATTAAACTCCAGACAAGTCGGGAAAGCGACAGAAAACGTGTCTAGAGAAATGAACTCCAACCACACTCGGGGAGTTCAACACCATCCAAGAAAGTTGTTCCTTGTGTAGAATTCTCGGTCTATTGTAAAATGGGTGATTGCTAACGAGTGTTAATTATATCACAATCTGGTTATAGATCCATAGGAACAAAGTGTCGGAACAGATGTGCAGGGAATTTAATTCCACAATGCTAAAATGTGCAGCATATCAATAGGAAGGCAAATAAGATCAACAGATCATTGCAGGGTTATTAAGTGCAGTATTGCAGATCGCAGTCCGGCACAGTGATAGTTGCACAGGAGAGGCAAGGAACTGCAGATGCTGAAACCTGGAGCAACACACAAAATTTCGGCGACCTATCACGGGTGGCGGCAGTCGCCTGTAAAGGTCGCGTAAGTGGGACAGGCCCTTAAGTTTCTCCCGATCTGCTGAGATCCTCCAGATCTTCACGTGTGAAGGGAGGCACAAGGAACTCTAGATGCTGGAATCTTCAGGCAGCATCCATGGAGAGTCCCGGCCCAACACCTCACCTATCCATGTCCTCGCCTATTCCTTCGCTCCACAGATGCTGCCTCAACGCTGAGTTTCTCCAGCATTTTTGTCTAACTTCGATTTTTCCAGCATCTGCCGTTCCTTCTGAAACATTTAGTCTTTTACCCAGAGTAGGTTGAATCGAGAACCAGGGGACACATAGGTTTAAGGTGAGAGGGGAAAGATTTAATAGGAACCTGAGGGGCAACTCTTTGTACACAAAGAGTGGTGGGTTTATGGAACGATCTGTTGAAGCAGGTACTACCATAACATTTAAGAGACATTTAGACAGGTACATGAAGAGGATAGGTTTGGAGGGATATGGGTAAGATGCAGGCAGGTGGGACTAGTGTAGATGGGACAAGTTGGTCGACGTGGGCGTTGGACCAAAGGGCCTGTTTCCATGCTGTATCACTCTATGACTCTATAGCATTGATCCTGAAGTGGGCCTGTCAAACCTCAGGGCACCGGCCTAGTCATACAGTGTGACCTGTCCGCATGAGATAACCTTCCAACAAGAACATAAGAAACAAGAAATAAGAAAATATGTCTCTCGTTTCCCTATCTCGGACTCTCACTGTGAAGAAGGGTCTCGACACGAAGCGTCACCTATTCCTTCTCTCCAGAGATGCTGCCTGACCCGCTGAGTTACTCCTGCTTTTTGTGTCTATCTTCGGAAATAGGAGCAGGTGGACTCTGTACAATCCCTCGTGCCTGTTGTGGCACACAGTTAGGTCATGGCTGATCTGATCTTGGCCGCAAGCGCCACTTCCCCACAACCTTTGAATCCCCTGTGTTCCAACAAGCTGTCATGTGCAGCCTTTAACACGGAGATGTTGCCAGGACTAGATGGTCTGAGCTATAGGCAGAGGTTGAGTAGGCTGGGACTCTATTCCTTGAAGTGCAGGTGGATGAGGGGTGATCACGTGTATAAAATCGTGAGAGGAATAGATCGGGTTGATGCACAGAGTCCCTTGCCCAGAGTAGGTGAATCGAGGTCTTGTTCCCCTCAAGACATTAAAACTCTGCCCTGAATCTGGGAGGTGTGCGTTTTCACACTTCTGTACCTTTTGCCTGATGGGAGAGGGGAGAGGAGGGAGTGGCCAGGGTGCGACTCATCCTGCGTTATGCTGCTGGCCTTGCCGAGGCAGCGTGAGGTATAAATGGAGTCAATGGAAGGGAGGTTGGTTTGTGCGCTGGTGATGGGCTTGATTGCTAGCAGGGACTTAATGGGCTGAATGGGCCAGCTGGGACCCAATGGGGGATACAAGCACCCCTGCCACGATTTGTCCTGCCTTCCCCCTTTTCCAGCTTTCTTCTCCCCCCCCTACAATCAGCCTGAAGCAGGATCCCGACCCGAAACGTGGCCTATCCATGTTCTCCAGAGATGCTGCCTGACTGGCTGAGTTACTCCAGCACATTGTGACCTAGCGGGCTGAAGGGCTTGTTTATTGTTTCAATGAACCCATGATGCAGCTTTGGGTGATTAATAGTGCAATGATCCAGTCGAGAACCTTATGGTTATTAAAATGTCAGAAGTTTGGCTCAGGGACAGTTAGGGAAATTTGCCAACTGGCGTTCCAGGATATTCAGTAGTTTGATCCGATGTTCTGGCCGTCTGGATGAGAATTTTTTTAACTGGTTCAGGAATCCAAAGGGTTGAGTCAAGAGCGTTTTATTGTCCTATGTCCCAGATAGAACAATGTAACTCGTACTTGCAACAGCATAACATAATATGGAAACATAGTACACTGTAAACTATACAATTAAAAAAGTTCAGTGTATGTATATATACACATACCCACATATACATACATATATGTGTGTGCGTGCGTGTATATATATATATGTGTCTGTGTGCGTTTGTGTATATATATATCTATATATACACAAACAAACACACACACTCACACACACACACACACACACATATATATATATATACACAAATAAACACACACACTCACACACACACACACATATATATATATATACACGCACATATGCATACACATAAAAACCAAACAAGAATAGTGCCATAATAACAATAGTCTCTGTAGATCAGAGCTTATTTGGAGGTTGTAGTGTTTAAAGGGCCTGTCCCACTTTCATGACTTAATTCAAAACCTCTGCCGAGTTTAAAGGACCTAAAAAAAAATCAAGATCGTGGTAATCTATAAACTCCTACGACCTTCCACGACTATGTTCACGAACTCCTACGAGTATGTCTACGAATTCCCACGACTATTTCGATGCCCTCCTTACGAGTAAAAAGTTGCAATTTCTTTCATCCCGACCATTTTTGTTACTCGTGGACATTTTTTATCGGGCTGGAAAAAACGTCCCGACTAACCTTATGTCACGAGTACCTACGGCCGGCGTAACGAGCCGCTACGATATATCTACGGACTCCTACGGACTCGTTACGAACATCCTGCGAGTTTGAATCGAGGGGAAAACGCGGGAGAATTTGCGAATAACTCGTGAAAGTGGGACAGGCCCTATAACAGCCTAATGGTTCTTCACTAAGGAACGCAGAACAGTGCACGGACCTTTGGCCCATCATAACTGTACTGAATATGATGCCAAGTTCAACTGATCTCCTCTGCCTGCACGTGATCCATCCCCTGCATATCAATGTGCCTATTCCAAAACCTCTTGAACATCACTATTGTATCTGCCTCCACCACCACCCCTGGCCGTGTGTTCCATGCACCCACCGTCATCTGTGTGAGAAAAAAACTTGACCCACACATCTCCATTAATTGTTCCCCTCAGACAATAAAGCTCTGCCCTCAGGCCATAGTGTCAGAGTCATACAGCGTGGAAACAGGCCCTTCGGCCCAACTTGCCCAAACCGGCCAACATGTCCCAGCTACACTAGTCCCACCTGCCTGCGTTTGGCCCATATCCCTCCAAACCTGTCCGGCCTGTCTAACTGCTTCTGAAACGTGGTCCAACAGTTTCTTAAACATTGGACATTTTTATCCTGTGTTAAAGATTTCAAATGTCCGCCCTATCTGTGCCTCTCATAATTTTATAAACTTCTCTCATGTCTCCCCTCAGCCTCCAATTCGAGGAATCTTTCTAGATTATTTCAGCCAGTTTGATTGCTAAAATCTCAGAAATAAACGTATCATTCTTGGTCTTCAATAAATTCAGTGGCTGAACCTGTAATCTAGTCTGTAGGTTCACTGGTCTCTGTAAATTGTCCCTAGTGTGTAGGGAGTGGATGAGAAAGTAGGATCACTCAGAACAATTGTGAACGGGTCATCAGTAGTCAGCATGGACTCGTTGGGCCGAAGGGCCTGCTTCCATGCTATATCTTTCAATCTAGTATATCGCTGTTTAATATCACTGCTGTTATGTAGTGAGATGGAGAGGTGATTTGAACACTGTATGCTCCAAAGAGGAGCAACTTTATAAAGACAGCGATCATCTCACTGGTTGATGGCGGAAGGATCGAAGCTGGTCAGAACATCGAGATCCACCACAAAATGGTGCTGTCTCTATAGAATCTATCTATCTCTGCCTTAAAAATATCCACTGACTTAGCCTCCACAGCCTTCTGTGGCAAAGAATTCCATCCTCTGACTAAAGAAATTTCTCCTCATCTCCTTCCCAAAGGAACGTCATTTAATTCTGAGGCTATGTATGACCTCTGGTCCTAGACTCTGCCACAAGTGGAAACATCCTCTCCACATCCACTCTATCCAAGCCTTTCACTATTCGGTATGTATCAATGAGGTTCCCCCATCATTCTTCTAAACTCCAGCGAGTACAGGATATGGGGAGAAGGCAGGAGAACGGGGTGGAGAGGGGAAATAATAGATCAGCCCGAATTTGGGGAGTCGGGGGATATGGGGAGGATGCAGGAACGGGGTACTGATTGGGGATGATCAACCATGATCACATTGAATGGCGGTGCTGGCTCGAAGGGCTGAATGGCCTACTCCTGCACCTATTGTCTGTTGTCTATTGAATCGAATGGTTGAGCAGGCTCGATGGGCCGAATGGTGAAATTCTGCTCCTATGCCTTATGGTGATCATGGTTGCTCGTCCACATTCAGTGGACTTTGTCACTGTGGCATCAGGAGCTCCACAAGGAAGACAGACACCAGGCAATAAAAAAAATGCCTGCAAACTATTTCTGAAGCATCTTTGCATCTCGAGTGGTGAGATTTTTCTTTCCTCCTGCTGAGATCTAGATTAGCCTCCAGCTCCAACCCCGGAAATCTATTATCCATGTTCACACCTGTGGGAGTAGATCATTGTGAGCATTGGAATGGTATAGCACAGCCACAGGCCCTTCGGCCCACAATGTCAATGGGCTCAAACTAAACATTTGGACAGGTACATAGATGAAATGCATAGGAAAGAACTGCAGATGCTGGTTTAAACCGAAGATAGATACAAAAGGCTGGAGTAACTCAGCGGGACAGGCAGCATCTCTGGGTGACGTTTCGGGTCGAGACCCATCTGAAGACAGGGACTCTTCAATGGGAGTCTGAAGAAGGATGTCCACATAAAATGTTACCCATTCCTTCTCTCCAGAGATGCTGTCTGTCCGGCTGAGTTACTCCAGCTTCTTGTGTCTATCTTAGGTACATAGATAGGTTTAGAGGGACATGGGTCATAGATAAGACAGGTTTAGAGGGATATGGGTCATATGAAGACAAATTGGACTGGCGCAGTGGGCATCCTGGTCGCCATGGACAAGTTGGGCCGAAGGGCCTGTTTCCACGCTGCATTCCTCTATGAATCATTGAGCAGATTGAGTCTAATCCAGTATTCAATGTGGATTCAATTCAGGGCTAGATACGGTGGATGTTGAGAGGATGTTTCCACTCATGGGAGGGTCAAGGGTCAGAGTGCACAGATTCAGAATAAGATCTCCCATGGTGTCAACTGTCCTCCTTCTCCAACGGCCCAGGATTTTGTAACATATTGG
>CM075993.1:4413303-4418303 GCA_038087875.1 Malacoraja senta
ACACTTGCTGGACTGTTAAAGGACCCTAACTAATGAGTGGAGAATAATCATCAATAATTTTGGCTTTATCTTGCATTAAACGTTATTTAGGTTATTCCCTTTATCCTGTATCTGTACACTGTGGACGGCTGGATTATAATCATGTATTGTCTTTCCGCTGACTGGTTGGCACGCAACAAAAGCTTTTCACTGTACCTCGGTACACGTGACAATAAGCGGAAACTAAACTAACGAAACTTTCAGATCAGTGCTGGACCCACAACATGGTGATGGTTGTATATTTGCCTTTTAGATTTTGTTTTTACTTCCCTTCACTTGAGCATGGGATGTATTTTAAATTACTGGCGAGGTCAATAGACAATAGGTGCAGGAATAGGCCATTCGGCCCTTCGAGCCAGCACCGCCATTCACAGTGATCATGACTGATAATCCACAATCAGTACCCCGTTAGAAACATAGAAACACAGAAAATAGGTGCAGGAGGCCATTCGGCCCTTCGAGCCAGCACCGCCATTCATTGTGATCATGGCTGATCGTCCCCTATCAATAACCCGTGCCTGCCTTCTCCCCATACCCCTTGACTCCACTAGCCCCTAGAGCTCTATCTAACTCTCTCTTAAATCCATCCAGTGACTTGGCCTCCACTGCCCTCTGTGGCAGGGAATTCCATAAATTCACAACTCTCTGGGTGAAAAAGTGTTTTCTCACCTCAGTCTTAAATGACCTCCCCTTTATTCTAAGAGTGTGGCCCCTGGTTCTGGACTCACCCCACATTGGGAACATTTTTCCTGCATCTAGCTTGTCCAGTCCTTTTATAATTTTATATGTTCCTGCCTTCTCCCCATATCCCCTGACTCTGCTATCTTTAAGAGCCCTATCTATCTCTCTCTTGAAAGCATCCAGAGAATTGGCCTCCACTGCCTTCTGTGGCAGAGAATTCCACAGATTCACAACTCTGGGTGAAAAAGTTATTCCTCATCTCAGTGCTAAATGGCCAACCCCTTATTCTTAAACTGCGACCCCTGGTTCTGGACTCCCCCAACATCGGGAACATAAGCATGAATTGCATGTTATTTAATGTTTGCTGGGTCTCTTCGGAAGGGTGATTATGGTTAGAGTTCCATTAAAGCCAGAGATCGGGCTGATTGCCTTAATAGAGTCAGAGAGACGTGTGGCTCAGAATCAGGCCGTTCGGCCCATCGACTCCACACTACCCATTAAATGTCATCCTCCCACGTTCCGCTGCACCCCACCCTCATCCAACCATTTGCAGCGGATAAATTCACCTTCCAATCCGCACGTCTTTGGGATGCGGGAGGAAACCAGAGCACCCGGAGAAAACCCACGCGGTCCCAGGGAGAGCATGCAAACTCCACACGCACAGACAGCTCCAGGGGTCGGGATCGAACCGTGGTCACTGGCACTGTGAAGCAGAGGCTCTACAATCTGCACCAGGTCATATGTAATAGGGAGCAGAATTAGGCCATTCGGCCCATCAAGTCTACCACGCCATTCTACTTACTTACTGCCTATGATGCCTCCTGGCATGTAGGGCAGCAACGAAGGTCCTCCACTCATGTCTGTTGTGGGCCAGCTTCTGGACACTACCCCAGGTCAGCTCCATTGTTTTCATTTCCTCCTCTACAGTTCGACGCCAGGTGGTTTTGGGTCTCCCTCGTTTCCTTTTCCCATCCGGTGTCCAGTGCCGGGCTATTCTTGGGATGCTGTCTGGTTCTCTTCTCAGTATATGGCCAATCCAGTCCCAGCCCCTTCTCATGATGCCTAGTCTTATGTTTGGCATTTAGAACTTCCACCTCCCTGCCAGTGGCTTCCTTTCGGCTTCCACCATTGACATTCATCCCAGCATCTGTCGATAGCCCTGGAAGTCCATCACGCCCAGTAGTGTTGATTCCTTCAGTTGCTGTTTCCGTAACATGTTTGTTTTACAAGACAGGGTTGTTTAGCCCTGTGCTCAACCTCCAACCTGGAGGACCAGTGGATCGCTCTTCGTCTCGCCTCTACCCTCCGACCTGTCCAGCATGGGAGACCCTAACAGGAGACGAATCTCCCGCTGGCAAAGCTCTAGGGGTCACTGAGACACACAAGCTCCCCGACCACGACAAGGTTGCAATCCAACGGGGAGACCCCGCCATTCATTCATGGCTAATCTATCTCTACTCCCTAATCCCATTCTCCTGCCTTCTCCCATAACCCCTGACACCCGTACTGTTGCCTTGGTAACCCGCTGAGTTAGAAACATAGAAACATAGAAACATAGAAAATAGGTGCAGGAGGAGGCCATTCAGCCCTTCGAGCCAGCACCGCCATTCATTGTGATCATGGCTGATCGTCCCGAATCAACAACCCGTGCCTGCCTTCTCCCCATATCCCTTGACTCCACTAGCCCCTAGAGCTCTATCAAACTCTCTCTTAAATCCATCCAGTGATTTGGCCTCCACTGCCCTCTGTGGCAGGGAATTCCACAAATTCACAACTCTCTGGGTGAAAAAGTTTTTTCTCACCTCAGTCTTAAATGACCTCCCCTTTATTCTAAGAACGTGGCCCCTGGTTCTGGACTCACCCAACATTGGGAACATTTTTCCTGCATCTAGCTTGTCCAGTCCTTTTATAATTTTATATGTTTCTATAAGATCCCCCCTCATCCTTCTAAACTCCAGTGAATACAAGCCTAGTCTTTTCAATCTTTCCTCATATGACAGTCCCGCCATCCCAGGGATTAATCTCGTGAACCTACGCTGCACTACCTCAATCACAAGGATGTACTTCCTCAAATTAGGAAACAAAAAATCTAGTTGCTAGATATTTTGTTTTAAACAATCTAGTGGTTTCACAGTTACCAAGCTATTTAATGACAATTTTTATTAAGTGACTGTACATAAGAGTCTGAACTGGCATAGTCAGACAGTTCTCCTCTGTCAGAATCCAGACTTCTGGATTATTGAAGGTGGACAAAAGTGCTGGAGAAACTCAGTGGGTGAGGCAGCATCTATGGAGCGAAGGAAATAGGCAACGTTTCGGGTCGAAACCCTTCTGGATTGCGTACAGTTTTGGTCTCCTAATCTGAGGAAAGACATTCTTGCCATAGAGGGAGTACAGAGAAGGTTCACCAGACTGATTCCTGGGATGGCAGGACTTTCATATGAAGAAAGACTGGATAGACTCGGCTTGTACTCTCTGGAATTTAGAAGATTGAGGGGGGATCTTATAGAAACTTACAAAATTCTTAAGGGGTTGGACAGGCTAGATGCAAGAAGATTGTTCCCGATGTTGGGGAAGTCCAGAACAAGTGGTCACAGTTTAAGGATAAGGGGGAAGTCTTTTAGGACCGAGATGAGATTATTTTTTTTTTTCACACAGTGAGTGGTGAATCTGTGGAATTCTCTGCCACAGAAAGTAGTTGAGGCCAGTTCATTGGCTATATTTAAGAGGGAGTTAGATGTGGCCCTTGTGGCTAAAGGGATCAGGGGTATGGAGAGAAGGCAGGTACAGGATACTGAGTTGGATGATCAGCCATGATCATATTGAATGGCGTGCAGGCTCGAAGGGCCGAATGGCCTACTCCTGCACCTATTTTCTATGTTTCTATGTTTCTATGGATTATTGGTTCAGTAACAAAATACTATGCCACCTTTTGTACTACATCCGACACTTACTACGGCACTCTCTGTTTTCTATCTTCCTCTGTCCCTTTGTCCCTCCCTCTCTTCCACCCCAGTCCCATCTCTCCAGGACTCCTTGTCCATCTCCCTCTCTTGCTAAGACAGACACAAAACGCTGGAGTAACCTCAGCGGGTCAGGCAGGCTTCCCTGGAGAGAAGGAATGGGTGAGGTTCTGTTTCTGCCCAGTGTTCGGAGCGAGGTAATTCTGGCGCGCTTCCAGTAGCCAAGACCAGAAAGTGTTAGAGCAGTAGGAACAAGTCACCTCCTGGAATAGCAATCAACCAAAGAATTGCTCATTTATATCCTGTAGTGAGCGAAATTAGACACACACGCAGTGTGCCTCGTGAGGTTAGCTGATTATAGGAAAGCCCAGTGGGGAGTCTTATGGTGATTAAGGTGCGGACTGGAGAATGTCATCCAGTGCATTGCTGTGAAGATCAAGATTGTTCCAACTTCAATCCCCATTTTCTGCAATTCCCCTCAATCCGCCCACTTAGTGGGAGTGCCCCCCCCCTCTCTGACATGGGTACTGTAACCAACCCAAGTTGGGCCGAAGGGCCTGCTTCCACACTGTACGACTCAATGGCTCCAGATTCATAAAATAACACGGTGGCGCAGCGGTAGAGTTGCTGCTCACAGCGCCGGAGACCCGGGTTCAATCCCGACTACGGGTGCTGCCTGTACGGAGTTCGCACGTTCTCCCCGTGACCTGCGTGGGTTTTCTCCGAGATCTTCGGTTTCCTCCCACACTCCAGAGACGTTCGGGTTTGTAGGTTAATTGGCTTGGTGTAAATGTACTAATTGTATGGGATAGTGTTAGTGCGCGGGGATCGCTGGTCGGCGCGGACCCGGTGGGCCGAAGGGCCTGTTTCCGCGCTGTATCTCTAAACTAAACTAGACTAGACAAGGTAAGCGCAGTGAAACGTCCCGAAATGTCACCCATTCCTTCTCTCCAGAGATGCCGCCTGTCCCGCTGAGTTACTCCAGCAGATTTGTTTCTCTCCTGAGTCGACCTGTGCTCTCTGCTTCTTGCCTTCTTGCCTTCCCACGTTTCAACAGCTACGGTGCCCGATAGATTTGGCCAGGTGCTTGCGGGGCTTTGCAGTCAGAGCCACATCTCCTGGCCAGCCCTTTTCCCGTCAGGCACAAATCAGGAACGCTCTCCGCTTGCAGGGAGGATTACAGCTGAGCGTCCGAGACAAAGCAAGCCACTTGGTATGCTGTCCGCCACCCCAGACATTCATTCCCCTGGGCACTGGTGCATGCAAGCTGCTACGTGAACCAACTGCAGCATGCACCGGATCAGATAGTGACCCTTC
>CM075993.1:4423303-4456691 GCA_038087875.1 Malacoraja senta
GGGAACAATCTTCCTGCATCTAGCCTGTCCAACCCCTTAAGAATTTTGTAAGTTTCTATAAGATCCCCCCTCAATTTTCAAAATCTTCTAAATTCTAGCGAGTAAAGTCCGATCAAGGATAGTCCGAGGGTCACCAAAGAGGTAGATAGTAGTTCAGGACAGCTCTCTGTTTGTGGTAGGATGATTCAGTTGCCTGATAACAGCTGGGAAGAATCTGTCCCTGAATCTGGAGGTGTGCGTTTTCACACTTCTGTACCTTCTGCCTGATGGGAGAGGGGAGGAGAGGGAGTGGCCCGGGGGCGACTCGTCCTTGATTACGCTGCCGGCTATATTCTGCCCTGTAGTATTTTCCTCTTTGCTCTCCCTGCTGTATTTGTGTACGGTTTGACTGATCTCTTCTCTAGTGTGATTTGACTGGATAGCACACAAACAGATTCAGTAGCCTGATAACAGCTGGTGAATCTGCCGCGACATGTACCATGTAAGCGGCTAGACTGGGCTAAATAATCTGCTGGTTCCTGTCAAGCCCCTGTTTCGCAAATGATTTATTTCCAGAAAACACAGTCGGTGCCACATATAGTACAAACAGGATGTCCTGCAACTTGGTAGCAATTGCATTTTTCTTTCAATAGACAATAGACAATAGACAATAGGTGCAGGAGAGGCCATTCAGCCCTTCGAGCCAGCACCGCCATTCAATGTGATCGTGGCTGATCATCCCCAATCAGTTTCCCGTTCCTGCCTTCTCCCCATATCCCCTGACTCCGCTATTTTTAAGAGCCCTATCTAGCTCTCTCTTGAAAGCATCCAGAGAACCTGCCTCCACCAGAGAATTCCACAGACTCACCACTCTCTGTGAGAAAAAGTGTTTCCTCGTCTCCGTTCTAAATGGCTTACCCTTTATTCTTAAACTGTGGCCCCTGGTTCTGGACTCCCCCAACATCGGGAACATGTTTCCTGCCTCTAGCGTGTCCAAACCCTTAACAATCTTATATGTTTCAATGAGATACCCTCTCATCCTTCTAAACTCCAGAGCGTACAAGCCCAGCCGCTCCATTCTCTCAGCATATGACAGTCCCGCCATCCCGGGAATTAACCTTGTAAACCTACGCCTCACTCCCTCATTGGCAAGAATGTCCTTCCTCAAATTAGGGGACCAAAACGGCACACAATACTCCAGGTGTGGTCTCACTAGGGCCCTGTGCAACAAATTACGTTTTGCACAAATGTGTAACTTGGGGCCCAGCGTGGGAGGGGAAGATATATGGGGGACCCCGATGAGGGGAGAGGGGGGGTGGAGAACAAAAGGAGGAGCCGGCGTACTTTGTAACTTTGTCCGTGCCCTAGGTGCCCGCTATTTGGGCACCTTGGGTAAGCAAGCAAAGAATGTCATTGTGCCGTGTGGCAATGAAATATTCCATTCCAAATGTCTTGTTTTTTTTAATTGTTTTATTGATTTTTTTTAATTGATCTTTCTGTGAGAGATTTTATACGTAATTTGTGTATCATTTGCGTTTCTGCCTGTTCTGTTTGCCTGCGCGGCTGCTGCAGGCAAGATACCTGTTGTACCTGGCCCTGCCCATGCATGTGACACCTGTAGATCAGGTAGATCGAATGGTAAAGAAGGCTTTGGGTTCATTGGCCTTCTTCAGTCAGGGTACTGAGTACAGAATTTGGCACACTAAAGGAGGCTAAGAGCTGGAGTAACTCTACAGGTCAGGCAGCATCTCTGGAGAACACGGATACAGTAGGTGACGTCTTAGGTCGAGTTCCGAAACATCACCTATCCATGTTCTACAATACTGTTGTACATTCTATATTATAGAACGTAATACTTTTGTATTATCTGTCGAAACTGCAGATGCTAGTTTACACGAATGGACACAAAGTGCTGGAGTAACTCAGCGGGTCAAGCAGTAATTCTGGATAACATGGTTAGGCAATGTCTCAGGTTGAAGAAAGGTCCTGAACAAAACGCCACTCTTCCGTGTTCTCCAGAGATGCTGCCTGACCTGCTGAGTTACTCCAGTAAATTTGTGCTCATTTATAGTATTATCTCAAGTCAAGTCAAGTTTACACATACGAGATGTACAGTGAAATGAAAAGTGGCGATGCTCGCGAATTGTGCAAAAAAACAAACGAACAAATACAAACAGAATGGAACAGTATCACATATTCACATATTACATATTTGTGGGAGGGGGGGGGGAGATAAAGGAAATAAACAGCAATTTAAAAAATACACCACACAACAGTAATCTGATCTGATTGTCTCCCATGCAAAACAAAGCTTTACACAGTACCTCAGTACACCTCCCTCCCCCACCCAAGCTGTTGTACTAACTTCAAAGCCGTCTTGTTGAGTCTCATTGTCTGTGTCTCGTTTTCACCGAGCTCACAGCTAACAATGGCCTGTCTCCTATATCATCGTCACTTTTCTGGCATTTCTTCCATTCATTTGTTCTATATCTCTCTATATCGCCGTCTATATCTCTTGTTTCCTTTTTCCCCTGACTCTAAGTCTGGAAGAAGGGTCTCAACCAGAAACGTCACCTCTTCCATGTCTCCAGACGCTGCTGCCTGACCCGCTGAGTTACCCCAGCTTTTTGTGTCTGCCCCCACTATTGCCACTTAAGATGCACCTTCATAGTGATTGAGCAGGCCATTGCCCATATGATCCAAGGTGCAGTAGAGGTCCTGCCTGCTTATACCATATGGAGTCTCCCAGTTCCTTCCGGTCCTTGGTTTGAGGAGATGCTGACTGGAGTACGCGTTCTGATGAGACAGAGTTGTAATTATGAAAGGTTTAATTGTTGACTGTGTCCAAGTGCATTCTTCTCTAATTGAGCTGCAGGATATCCAATCTGTTGTATTTCTCAAATATTTTCCTTTGTATTGGTAATTAATGGAAGGATTGCAATGTCAGGGCGCCCTGAGGTACCAATTTTCTGATCAGTTTCCTTAACCTAGTTCTCTCCGCTGTTGTTCCCATTGATGCCAGCGCGTGAACAACAAGCTGAGGTCAGCATTACTGCGTGAGGGGCCCCAAGATTAATTTAGAGGAATCAGGCCCTTTGGCCCACTGTCCAGTATCAGGACAGCATGGGATCAGGCCCTTCGGCCCACCATGCCCATGCCGACCACATGCCCCATCTAAACTAGTCATACGGTCAGAAGAGAAAGGAACAGAATTAGGCCATTCGGCCCGTCAAGTCTACACCGCCATTCAATCATGGCTGATCTATCTCTCCCTCCTAACCCCATTCTCCTGCCTTCTCCCCATAACCCCTGACACCCGTACTAATCAAGAATCTCTGCCTGAAAAATATCCATTATCTTGGCTTCCACAGCCCTCTGTGGCAATGAGTTCCACAGATTCACCACCCTCTGACTAAAGAAGTGACTCCAGTATTTTGTGTCTATCGTCATTTTAATCCAGCATCCGCCCGACACATATTCCAGCATCCTTCATACACGTATTCACCCAACGATTAGGTTAGATCTTCAGTGGGATTCACAAGCCCACAAGCTACAGGAGTGGAATTAGGCCATTCGGCCCATCGGGCCCACTCCACCATTCAATCATGGGGTTGATCTCTGCCTCCTAATCCCATCTTCCTGCCTTCTCCCCATAACCCCTGACACCCATTTTAATCAAGAATTTTATCTCTGCTTGAAAATATCCACTGACTTGGCCTCTGTGGCAATAAGTTCCACAGATTAACTACCCTCTGACTAAAGAAGTTCCTCCTCACCTCCGTTCTAAAAGATTGCCCTTTAAATCTGAGGCTGTGACCTCTGGTGCTAGACTCTCCCACCGGTGGAAACATCCTCTCCACATCCACTCTATCCAGGCCTTTCATTATTCTGTAAGTTTCAATGAGGTGTCCCCTCATCCTTCTAAACTCCAGCGAGTACAGGCCCAGTGCCTTCAAATGCATCGTATGTTAACCCACTCATTCCTGGGATCGTTCTTGTAAACCTCCTCTGGACCCTCTCCAGAGCCAGCACATCTTTCCTCCGATATGGGGCCCATATTTGCTCACAGTGCTCCAAATGCGGCCTGACCAGCGCCTTATAGAGCCTCAGCATTACATCTCTGTTCTTGAATGTTGTATGTGCCGTGCCTGACTTGATTTGCTCATAGATGACAGGGCTGCAAACCGACAGGGTGCATGTGTTGTGACAGTCATAGAGTGACACAGCGTGGAAACAGGCCCTTCGGCCCAACTTGCCCGCACCGCCCAACATGTCCCAGCCACATTGGTCCCATCTGCCTGCACTTGGTCCATATCCCTCCAAACCTGTCCTATGCATGTACCTGTCTCAAGGCCCTGTCCCACTTTCCCGAGTCACTCACGAACTCTGCCGAGTTTCCCCCTTGATTCGAACTCGGGGAATGTCGGGTAATGTCGGTAGTGAGTCCGTAGGAACTCGGGGCATCAGGTCAGTCGGGACGTTTTTTTCAAATGTCCACGAGTTAAAAAAAATAGCCCCGAGTACCTACGAACGGCTATTACCGTAATTATCTGAGTTCGAATCTCGGGAGAGTTCGTGAGTAACTCGGGAAAGTGGGACAGGGGGGCCACTTAACTGTTTCTAAAACATTGGGATAGTCCCAGCCTCAACTACCTCCTGTGGCAGCTTGTTCCATACACCCACCAGCTAACGCCCAGCCTCTCTCTCCACTGCAGCTCCAACTGGCTGAAGCCGTGCTGTGGGGGCCGGGCGGCCTTGTGGCAGGTGGTGCTGCTCAGCGCCGGCCTCAACTGCTTCCTGGTGGCCTCCGTCGTGCTGGTCGTCATTCTCCTCATGCTCGAGCTGCTCATCGACACCAAGCTCCTCCAGTGTGAGTACCCGCGCTGGGGTTGTGTTACTCTGAGTACTAGGCCCCGTGATAGTGTTACTCTGAGTACTGGGCCCCGTGGTAGTGTTACTCTGAGTACTGGGCCCCGTGGTAGTGTTACTCTGAGTACTAGGCCCCGTGGTAGTGTTACTCTGAGTACTGGGCCCCGTGGTAGTGTTACTCTGAGTACTAGGCCCCGTGATAGTGTTACTCTGTGTACTAGGCCCCGTGGTAGTGTTACTCTGAGTACTATGCCCCGTGATAGTGTTACTCTGAGTACTAGGCCCCATGATAGTGTTACTCTGAGTACTGGGCCCCGTGGTAGTGTTACTCTGAGTAGCCGCGCCGGGGTAGTGTTACTCTGAGTACTGGGCCCATGGTAGTGTTACTCTGAGTACTGGGCCCAGAGGTAGTGTTACTCATAGTACTGTGCCCAGCAGTAGTATTACTCTGCAAGTACCTGGCCCGTGTATTGTTACTCCCAGTGCGAGTACTTAGCCCAGTGGTAGTGTTACTCTGCAAGTACCCATAGCGTCAGTGGTGGTGTTACACCGAGTACTGGGCCCTGTGGTAGCGTTACTCTGAGTACTAGGCCCCGTGGTAGTGTTACTCTGAGTACTGGGCCCTATTGTAGTTGAGTATTAGGCCCCATGCTATTGTTACTCTGAGTACTGGGCCCCATGGTAGTGTTACTCTGAGTACTGTCCCCAGCGTAATGTTACTATGAGTACTGGGCCCATGGTAGCGTTACTCTGAGTACCAGCCCCGTGGTAGTGTTACTCTGCAAGTACCCGCACCGTCGTAGTGTTACTCTTAGTACTGGCCGCAGTGATAGTGTTACTCTTAGTACTCTTAGTACTCTGTGTACCGTTCCGGTGGTAGTGTTACTCTTAGTACTGGATTCGGTGGTGATGTTACTCTCATTGGGAGGATTAGTCCAGTCTTAGTGTTACTCAATACTGTCCCCGGTGGTCGTATTACTGTGGGGACCGTCCCCATTGTTAATGCATTATGTTACTCATTCCGTGTGCAAACACTGGTGAGTAATGTTACTCTGTACGAGTGCAGACCCCAGTGAGTAACGTTACTCATTGCACTGACACTATTGTGTAATGTTACTGAGTGAATACTCTATGCGTTCCGTCTTGTCAACACTGCGCCTTGTCTCTAAGATCTTTGGTCTATTCACCTAATGATTGCTCCTCCTTCCCCCCCCCTTCCCTCTCTCTGCCCAGTTACCAGTGCGTTCCAGTTTGCCGGAGTCATTCACTGGATAAGTCTCGTCATCCTTTCCGTCTTCTTCACAGAGGTGAGTGCGTTTGCTGCGAGCCCCAGGGTCATTGGCCGCCGGTTCATAGATACATAGATACATAGATACATAGATACATAGAAAATAGGTGCAGGAGTAGGCCATTCGGCCCTTCGAGCCTGCACCGCCATTCAATATGATCATGGCTGATCATCCAACTCAGTATCCCGTACCTGCCTTCTCTCCATACCCACTGATCCCTTTAGCCACAAGGGCCACATCTAACTCCCTCTTAAATATAGCCAATGAACTGGCCTCAACTACCCTCTGTGGCAGAGAGTTCCAGAGATTCACCACTCTCTGTGTGAAAATGTTTTTCCTCATCTCGGTCTTAAAGGATTTCCCCCTTATCCTTAAGCTGTGACCCCTTGTCCTGGACTTCCCCAACATCGGGAACAATCTTCCTGCATCTAGCCTGTCCAACCCCATAAGAATTTTGTACGTTTCTATAAGATCCCCTCTCAATCTCCTAAATTCTAGCGGGTATAAGCCAAGTCTATCCAGTCTTTCTTCATATGAAAGTCCTGACATCCCAGGAATCAGTCTGGTGAACCTTCTTTGCACTCCCTCTATGGCTATAATGTCCTTCCTCAGATTTGGAGACCAAAACTGTACGCAATACTCCAGGTGTGGTCTCACCAAGACCCTGTACAACTGCAGTAGAACCTCCCTGCTCCTATACTCAAATCCTTTTGCTATGAAAGCTAACATACCATTCGCTTTCTTCACTGCCTGCTGCACCTGCATGCCTACTTTCAATGACTGGTGTACCATGACACCCAGGTCTCGCTGCATCTCCCCATTTCCTAATCGGCCACCATTTAGATAATAGTCTGCTTTCCTGTTTTTGCCACCAAAGTGGATAACCTCACATTTATCCACATTATACTGCATCTGCCAAACATTTGCCCAATCACCCAGCCTATCCACGTCACCTTGCATTCTCCTAGCATCCTCCTCACAGCTAACACTGCCCCCCAGCTTAGTGTCATCCGCAAACTTGGAGATGTTGCCTTCAATTCCCTCATCCAGTTCATTAATATAAATTGTAAATAGCTGGGGTCCCAGCACTGAGCCTTGCGGTACCCCACTAGTCACTGCCTGCCATTGTGAAAAGGACCCGTTTACTCCTACTCTTTGCTTCCTGTTTGCCAGCCAGTTCTCTATCAACCGTGACCCGCGCGGCTATCCACCTTATGTTTGACGCAACAACGTTAACGTTTACTCAACGACTGGCGACTCAGCGAGGGCAGTCACGCGAAGGTGGCGCAGCGGTAGAGTTGCTGCCTCACAGCAAAATGCTGCCCCAGGGACCCGGGATCGATGCTGTCGGTGTGGAAACCGAAGATCCCGGAGAAAACCCACGCAGGTCACGGGGAGAACGTACAAACTCCGTACAGACAGCACCCGTAGTCAGGATCGAACCTGGGTCTCTGGCGCTGTGAGGCAGCAACTCTACCGCTGCGCCACAGAACCTCCCCACGTGGAGGGGTTTCATTTTGGAGTTTTACTTTCTTTGGCTATTAAAAATAATTTTGAATTTACCAATCGATGTCTGAACCTCTACCTCTGTACGTGCCAGGTCTGTGGGAAAATGGGACGCTCCGGTTTTTAATCTGATGTGTGCACTGAGCAAGTATCCATTAAAATAGTAAAATATGTTGTGAATGTAAAAGATGAAGTCTCTGTTGTGTCTTATCTCTCCCTCTCTCTCCCCCCCTCCCTCTCTCTTCCCCCCATCCCCTCTCCCATCTCTCTCCCCTTCCCCTCTCTTCCTCCCTTCACCCCTTCCCCCCTTCCACTCTCACCCCCCCATCCCTCTCTTCCCCCCCTCCCCTCTCCCATCTCTCTCCCCTTCCCCTCTCTTCCTTCCTTCACCTCTTCCCCCCTTCCACTCTCACCCCCCCATCCCTCTCTTCCCCTCCTCCATCTCTCTCCCCCTTCCCCTCTCTTCCTCCCTTCACCCCTTCCCCCCCCTTCCACTCTCACCCCCCCTATCCCTCTCTTCCCCCTCTCCCCTCTTTCTCCCCTCTCTCTCTCCCCCACTCTTCCTTCCCCCACTCCGTTTTTCCCCCTCTCTCTCTCCCATTCCCTGTTTGTATCAGACCGTTTTCCGGATAGTTGTCCTTGGGATTTGGGATTACATCGAGAACAAAGTGGAGGTGAGTTCGTTATTTTGTGCGCTGCCGATTCCACCTCGCCTCCAAAGTTCAGTTTAGTTTATTATTGTCACGTGTACCGTGGTACAGTGAATCGGAATCGGAATCAGAATCGCACTTTATTCGCCAAGTATGTTTTGCAACATACGAGGAATTTCATTGGCCAGGTCAGTCATACAATTAAAAGCAACAGATCACTCACAAAAACACATTTTAACATGACCATCCACCACAGTGACTCCTCCACATTCCTCACTGTGATGGAAGGCGAAAAATAAAGTTCAAGTCTCTTCCTTTGTTCTTCCTCGGTCGTGGGCCACGAGCCCCCGTTGACGGGATGATCTTGACTGGGACACGTTGGCCGGTGTGGGCAAGTTGGGTCGAAAGGCCTGTTTCCACGCTGTATCACTCTGTGACTCTATCTGCTTCTGTGGCTAGCTCCCCTTACCTAGTTCTCCAACCAGTCTGACTGTCCCCCCCCTCCCCCCGAGTAAATTTTATCCCTGTATGCTTCATTGTCACCTTCTCCTAGCTAACAATGATCTATTCTAAATTTTCCTCGATCTGCATCCCCTTTGATGTCTTGTTTTCACACTTACACTTCCTTATCTCTGTGTCTCCCTCTCCTCTGACTCTGTCTGAAGAAGGGTCTCGACCCGAAACGTCACCCATTCCTTCTATCCAGAGATGCTGCCTGTCCCGCTGAGTTACTCCAGCATTTCGTGTCTATCTTCGGGGTAAACCAGCATCTGCAGTTCCTTCCTACACATCCAGCCATAAACCCAATGCCCCATATAGTGTTCTTATTAAAATAAGACTGTAAAAGCTACAGACTAATCAGCCTGCATAATAAATGCTACTCAGTTTCCAGTGAAGGAAGATTCTCTTGTAGAAACAGCTTCATTGATACAAGGGAATGATTATAAACTATACAAGGCAGACTCGAGCAAGTCTGCTTTTTTATTTAGCCTCCCCCGTCCAAAATCTTCTTGCCAGCAGCAACCTTGAATTGATCCTTGGAATAAAAGTGGAACTTGCAGTAACAACAAGGAATGGGTAGGAAGGAACTGCAGATGCTGGTTCAAACCGAAGAGAGACACAAACAGCTGGAGTAACTCAGCGGGTCAGACAGAAGGAATAGGTGGCGTTTCGTGTCGAGACCCTTCTTCAGACTTTGAGAACTCGTATTAAACACAGCATTTCTTTTCATCTCATTTATGCGTTGTCAGATCTAATTAGAGCATGTGTGGCAAATCGTATCGTTGCGAAATCATTTGGAAAGAGCCTGTGGGGCAGAAGCCAGTTGGTCTATTCTCTCCAGTATCTCCTCTTTCCAGAGAAACAACCAGTGGTGTGAAATGTAGACAACCTCCCTAGAGCGAAGGTGGAAGCACTCAGTAGATCAGGCAGCATCTGTGGAGAAAAGGAATAGGTGACGTTTCGGGTCGAGACCCTTCTGCAGACAAGAGATTGATGGTGAGGGAGCAACGTTTTGACAAACAATAGATCCTTGAACTGGAGTGATAGAGTCAAACAGCACAGAAACAGGCCCTTCGGCCCAACTTGCCCCATCTACACGGGTCCCACCTGCCCGGGTTTGGCCCATCTCCCTCTAAACCTGTCCTATCCATGTACCTGCCTCAACTACCTCCCCCGGCAGCTCGTTCCATGTAGCTACCACCCTCTGTATGAAAAGATTCCTATTACATGTTTCCACTCTCACCTTAAACCTATATCTTCTGGCTCTTGATTCCACTACTCTGGGTAAAAGACTATGCATTCACCCCCCTCCCTCATGATTTTATACGCCACTATAAGATCACCCCTCAGCCTCCTGCGCTTCGAGGAATAAAGTCCTACCCTGCCTAAACTCTTCGTATAGCTCAGGCCCTCAGGTCCTGGAAACATTCTCACATTTTCCAGCCTAATAACCAAAGATCCTATAGCGGAGCAAGATAGACCACTCCTTCTAAATGCAATGGGCTGGCATGTAGTACGCAACGGAGCGGAACCTGGGCCTTTTTTCATCCATTTCAGTAACCCGACCCGACCCGACTCTCAGTGTAATCAACGTTGCGGGGGAACAGTTTGTGTTAATAAATTATAATTCTGAAAATGAGAAGATTTTTCCCAAATAACTTTGATTTTTACGAGGATGTTTCCGTAACCGGCTTCCATCTCCGCACTAGTTATCTTTGACGGGATCTTTGGTGCGGAGACGGAAGCCGGTTACGGAAATGGGGCCGAAAATTACCCGTGAATCTGCCCGTGACCGTACTAGGTCTTTTTCGTCGAGTGGTCTATCTTGCTCGCTATAGGATCTTGGCTAACAACATCCTTCCTGTATCAGGGTGACCAAAACAGATCTGCGGTACTCCAGTCTCTAGTGGGCAGCAGAGAGTGTTGGCATTTAGGTGGGTGTGTTAAACTAAACTAAACTAAACTAAACATTAAACTGAAACTAAACTGAACTAAACTAAACATTAAACTGAAACTAAACTGAACTAAACTAAACATTAAACTGAAACTAAACTGAAACTAAACTGAAACTAAACTGAAACTAAACTGCACAGCCAGCAACAACATGTTCCCGGTGTTGGGGGAGTCCAGAACCAGGGGCCATAGTTTAAGATTAAGGGGTTGGCCATTTTGAACGGAGATGAGGAAAAACCTTTTTCACCCACAGAGTTGTGAATCTGTGGAATTCTCTGCCTCAGAGGGCGGTGGAGGCCAAATCTCTCGAAGCTTTCAAGAGAGAGCTAGATAGGGTTCTTAAAGATGGTGGAGTCAGGGGGGCAAGAACGGGGTACTGATTGGGGATGATCAGCCATGATCACATTGAATGGCGGTGCTGGCTCGAGGGGCCGAATGGCCTACTCCTGCACCAATTGCCTATTGTCTATTGTCATACATTGCTGACACTGTTGGTCTATTCTCTCCAGTATCTCCTCTTTCCAGAGATACAACCAGTGGTGTCGTTATTGTTTTATTATTATTAATATTTAGTGTTTTCTGAGTCATTCGTAACTGTCACTGTATGTCATGTTGTTACTTGTGGGCAGAGCACCAAGGCAAATTCCTTGTATGTGAATACTTGGCCAATAAACTTACTTACTGTTGATGACCGACTTTCTATCGGAGGGAGCCGCTCTCACCGCTCTGATTGTACGTTGCAGGTCTTTGACGGCGCCGTCATTGTCCTGTCCCTGGCACCGATGGTGGCGTCGACGGTGGCGAACGGTCCCAGCAGCCCGTGGGACGCCATCAGCCTGATCATCACCCTCCGCATCTGGAAAGTCAAGCGCATCATCGATGGTGAGAGTCACACGCCTAAACACATCCGCCTAACCGCTTTCCTCCCACACCCCAAAGACGTACAGGTTTGTAGGTCAATTGGCTTGGGTAAAATTGTAAATTGTGCCGTGTGTGCCGTGTGTGCGTGTGTGCGTGCGTGCGTGCGTGCGTGCGTGTGTGTGTGTGTGTGTGTGTGACAGTGCCAGTGCCAGTTTGCGGGGATAGACTCGACGGGCCACTGCGCCTGTTTCCGCGATGTATCTCCAAAGTCTAAACTGATGCGACCACCGCAAGTCACGTCAGGGGGAGTTTACCCCCCCCCCCAACCCACCATGTAATCCCGTGCTACCCGCTCCATGGTCGGATAGTCGGCGACTAAACCGTCTCCCCCACCTGGTTTGCCAGGTGAGGGGGGGGGTTGTGGACCCCCAGCAGGATAAAAAACAAGACCTGTCAAAGGGCGGATGAGCTCCTAGCGAGCCAACGGCCGTCCACACACTTCAGTAGAAGTTGCGATCACTGTCGTACGTAGCATTGTAAGACACCATGCCCGTTGATGTTTTCAACAACAATGATGATGATGGTGGCCACAATGCTGAGAGCTCTATTCTGCACTCTCTGTATCTTTCCCCTTTGCTCTACCTACCTATTGTACTTGAGTTTGCATTTGTGTGTGGTATTATCTGATCTGCTTGGATTGCATGCAAAACAAAGCTTTTCACTGTGGTACACAAAAATGCTGGAGAAACTCAGCGGGTGCAGCAGCATCTATGGAGCGAAGGAACTAGGCAACGTTTTGGGCCGAACCCCTTCTGGTTGGTTAATGCGGACCGAGCAGCACCTCATATTCAGCTTGGGCAGTCTGCACCCTAGCAGCATAAACATTGAATTCCCCAATTTCCGGTAGCCCATGAACTTTAAGGTGAGAGGGGAAAGATTTCATAGGAATCTTTTCACCGCGAGTGCCTGGTGCTGTGGTGGCCATGGGTGCCTTCTTCAGACTCAAACACAACCTTGCTCTGCTCCAAGACGCAAGCAGAGACTCTTGCTACCAGCGGCCAATGCATCCATCCTCATTCCAACACCATGTTGAGTTCAGTTTATTGTCACATGTACCGAGGTACAGTGAAAAGCTTTTTGTTGCGTGCTAACCAGTCAGCGGAAATACAATACATGATTACAATCGAACCATTCATAGTGTACGGATACACGATGAAGGGAATAACGCTTAGTCCAAAATAAAGTCCGATCAAAGATAGTCCGAGGGTCTCCAAAGAGGTAGATAGTAGTTCAGCAATGCTCTCTAGTTGTTGGTAGGATGGTTCAGTTGCCTGATAACAGCTGGGAAGATACTGTCCCTGAATGTGGAGGTGTGCGTTTTCACACTTCTGTAATTTTTGCCCGATGGGAGAGTGGAGAAGAGGGGGTGGCCAGGCTGCGACTCGTCCCTGATTATGCTGGTGGCATTAGCCCTGTTGCAGGAACAGCCTGTGACTGTTGCAGTTAAGAACTAGTCCCAGAGTTAAACAAATATAGATAGTGAGATGACAGCAATGTTTGCAGACTGAAGTGGCCGCAATCTCGTGCCAATTGACTGGCAGGTTTACAGTGGGGGGGAAAGAAACCTCATGGCTGTGTGTTTCTGCATTGGATAATCAATTGGACAGTCACACACACTGTTCCTAATTTCACGGGCAGTAATGAGTTCATGATGAACATCAGCAATCTTCCGGCATCCTTGAGTGAATGATTAGAAGTGGACTAACTCTTTAATTAGCGGAGGTGCTGCCTTCTGCAGTGCAAGGCTGGCGGTCCTTCACACAGCACTGAGCATCGGCAGGCTATTTGACCGCACGGAATGGTAGCAGAATTAGGCCATTCAGCCCGTTGAGTCTACTCCGCCATTCAGCCATAGCAACACCAATCCACATGTTCCCAGACATCCAAACGTACGTCAGCAGGCAGTGCGGAGAACCTTAAAAATAGACAATAGATAATAGGTGCAGGAGTAGGCCATTTGGCCCTTCGAGCCAGCACCGCCATTCAATGTGATCATGGCTGATCATCCCCAATCAGTACCCCGTTCTTGCCTTCTCCCCATATCCCCTGACCCACTATTTTTAAGAGCCCTATCTAGCTCTCTCTTGAAAGCATCCAGAGAACCTGCCTCCACCGCCCTCTGAGGCAGAGAATTCCACAGACTCACCGCTCTCTGTGAGAAAAAGTGTTTCCTCGTCTCCGTTCTAAATGGCTTACCCCTTATTCTTAAACTGTGGCCCCTGGTTCTGGACTCCCCCAACCTCGGGAACATGTTTCCTGCCTCTAGCGTGTCCAAGCCCTTAACAATCTTATATGTTTCAAAATGCTGCATCTCTGGAGAGAAGGAATGAATGGGCGCCGTTACGGGTTGAGACCCTCCTTCAGACTGAGAAGGGGGCTGAAGAAGCGTCTCGACCGGAAACGCCACCCATTCATTCCTTCTCTCCAGAGATGCCGCCTGTCCCGCTGAGTTACACCAGCATTTTGTGTCAATCTTCCGTTTAAACCAGCATCTGCAGTTAGTTCCTACACATAGTCAGGACCTTGGTCATCATATTTTGTTTAAACTCTTTCAGACTGAGACTTGCCTGTATGTTCTTTGCCAGGGGTGGTGGAGAAGGCAAGTACAAGAGGAGCATTTAAGAGACTTTTGGATAGGCACTGGATATGCAGGGAATGGGGGGATGGATCACGTGCAGGTAGATAGGAGTTGGTCTTGATATTAGTTCAGCACCGACATTTTGGGGTGAAGGGCCTGTTCGTGAGCTGTACCCATCTCCATGTTATGATATCCATAATCCAGCACAGTTAATTAAGAAACAAAGCACTGGAGTAAATCAGTGGGTCAGGCAGCATCTCCGGAGAACATGGATAGGTAACGTTTCAGGACCCTTCTTCAGACATGCTGTCCCTTTTGGTCAAACGTTCTATCAAGGGGAGGCTGGACAGGTTGGGTTTGTGATCGAGAAGAACGAGGGGTGATTTAAGGACGGCACGGTGGCGCAGGGGTAGAGTTGCTGCCTCACAGCGCCGGGTTCGATCCCGACTACGGGTGCTGTCTGTACGGAGTTTGTACGTTCTCCCCGTGACCTGCGTGGGTTTTCTCTGAGATCTTCGGTTTCCTCCCTCACTCCAAAGATGTTCAGGTTTGTAGGTTAATTGGATTGGTGTATGTAAGTTGTCCCTAGTGTGTAGGATGGTGCTGGCGTGCAGGCATCGCTGGTCGGTGCGGACTCCCCTGTTTCCGCGCTGCATCTTTAAACTAAACTAAACTAAGTCCCTTCATGTTCAAAGTATCCTTGAATGGTAGTAAAATGTGTTTAGCAGCAGGATTAGCTCCAAAAAATGAGGACTGTTCAGATTACTTAGCTGTACTAAACTAAGCAAGGAGTGATCTTATTGAAACATACAGGAACCTAAAGCGTCATGATAGGGATGATGTAGAGATGGCCACATTGACTTGGCCTCCACCGCCTTCTGTGGCAATGAATTCTACAGGTAAACCACCCTCCGACGAACGAACGAAAATCCTCCAGATCTCCTTCCTAAAGGAACATCCTTTAATTCTGTAGGAAAGAACTGCAGATGCTGGTTTCAATCGAAGGTAGACACAAAATGCTGGAGTAACTCAGCGGGAAAGGGAGCATCTCTGGAGAGAAGGAATGGGTGATGTTTCGGGTCAGAGACCCTTCTTCAGACTGAGAGTCAGGGGGAGAGGGAGACACAGATATAAGGATGTGTGAGGTGTGAAAACGAGACATCAAAGGAGAATAGATCATTGTGTTAAAGAAGGAACTGCAGATGCTGGAAAATCGAAGGTACACAAAAATGCTGGAGAAACTCAGCGGGTGCAGCAGCATCTATGGAGCGAAGGAAATAGGTAACGTTTCAGGCCGAAACCCTTCTTCAGATTATAGATCATTGTTAGCTAGGAGGTGACAATGAAGCAGACAGAGATAAAATTTCAGAGACCCAAAACACCCAGAGATGCTCCCTTTCCTGCTGAGTTACTCCAGCATTGTGTGTCTACCTTTGTCCTTTAATTCTGAGGCTATTCCGGTGCAGGGCAGGTGTTTTGCTGGATGCCACACTGCAGCAATCAAAGTCCCCCCTTTGCCTCGAAGTCTTTGGGATGCAAAGGGTGGTTATAGAAATGCAGCAACATCGCCTTTGTGTTTAATCCTCTCCCATCTTACCAGGCTGTGGGGGCGAGCAAAAAGCAGCATCTTACCGAGCAAAAATAACTCACTTTTAATCCTCTTGATTGCATTAATGCAGACTATTCCATTGTACGCTGCTTTCACAAACAGTTCAGCGGTGGAACTGCTGCGTCTGTGCCCTTGTCTGCTAATCAGCATTGGACCTGTTCATTAGGAGCAAGTGGGATATCATTGACATTTACTTTGCCGTTTTTGTGTTCTAGTTTAAGAATTAATCAATTTAGACGACAAATTCAAATTCTTATTTTCGAAAGCAGAGCGTAAAACTGAACTGTCATCTCTGAAGTAAAACATCTCTGAGTATGCAGGAATCACACTGGTGTCAATATTACGCAGAGGGCCAGTCAGAGTTGCTGCCTCACTGCGCCAGAGAGCCGGGCTCGATCTTGACCTCGGGTGCTGCCTGGGTGGAGTTTGCACGTTCTGCCCGTGACTGTGTGGGTTTCCCCCGGGTGCTCCGGTTTCCCTCCCACATCCCAAAGACGTACAAGTCTTGTCGGTGAATTGGCCTCGGTAAGATTGTAAATTGTGCCCAGTGTGTAGGATAATGCTAGTGTACGGGGATCGCTGGTCGGCGCGGACTCAGTGGGCCAAAGTGCCTCTTTCCTCTATGTATCTGGACAGTCCAAAGTCTAAACTGATGCACCACAATGCCGAGAACTATGTCCTGCTCTGTGCATCTTCCCCTTTGCTCTACCTATTGTACACAAGTCTGATTTGATTGTATGTATGTGTGGTATTATCTGATCTGCTTGGATAGCGTGCAAAAATAAATGTTTCACTGTAAAACATTAAATCATTGGGTTTTTTAATTACTTTCTATGCAGATGCTGAGATGCTTATAAATTACAATTACAAATGTGTCTGCTTTCATAACGCAGTAAAATTCTATCAACTAAAAGCTTATATTAATAAATATTTTCCACTTGACATACTTCCAACTAAAGGAATGAAATGAGTCAGTTGTTGGAGAAGTATCTACAAAGAAAGTCAGTTGTTGGAGAAGTATCTACGAAGAAAGTCAGTTGTTGGAGAAGTATCTACGAAGAAAGTTAGTTGTTGGAGAAGTATCTACGAAGAAAGTCAGTTGTTGGAGAAGTATCTACAAAGAAAGTCAGTTGTTGGAGAAGTATCTACAAAGAAAGTCAGTTGTTGGAGAAGTATCTACGAAGAAAGTCAGTTGTTGGAGAAGTATCTACGAAGAAAGTCAGTTGTTGGAGAAGTATCTACGAAGAAAGTCAGTTGTTGGAGAAGTATCTACAAAGAAAGTCAGTTGTTGGAGAAGTATCTACGAAGAAAGTCAGTTGTTGGAGAAGTATCTACGAAGAAAGTCAGTTGTTGGAGAAGTATCTACAAAGAAAGTCAGTTGTTGGATAAGTATCTACGAAGAAAGTCAGTTGTTGGAGAAGTATCTACGAAGAAAGTCAGTTGTTGGAGAAGTATCTACGAAGAAAGTCAGTTGTTGGAGAAGTATCTACTAAGAAAGTCAGTTGTTGGAGAAGTATCTACGAAGAAAGTCAGTTGTTGGAGAAGTATCTACAAAGAAAGTCAGTTGTTGGAGAAGTATCTACAAAGAAAGTCAGTTGTTGGAGAAGTATCTACGAAGAAGTATGGGTGCTTTGGCCGTCTACATCTAACGATAATGTTTACAAATTATTTATTGCTGGATGTGATCGAATATGAATAACCTTCACAGCAAAGGTTCACGTCTAAATTAATCCAGTTATTCCAGCAGAACCTGTACAAGGTCTCCCTCTGGTGGCAGAATTCATGAATGAAAACTACATCTTGTAACTTAGTTTAGTTTAGAGATACAGCACGGAAACAGGCCCTTCGGCCTGTTGAGTCCACGCCAACCATCTATCAATTATTCACACTAGTTCTATATTATCCCACTTTCCCCTTCCAGTTCCTATATTTTACAGAGGGCCAATTAATCTACAAACTCACATACATTTGGGATGTGGGAGGAAACCGGAGCACCAGGAGGAAACCCACACGGTCGCAGGGAAAACGTGCAAACTCCACACAGGCAGCACCCGAGGGCAGGACGGAACCCGGGTCTCTGGCGCTGAGAGGCAGCAGCTCTACCAGATCCAACTGGGTCCAGGGTTCAAATCAGAGTGGACAATTAGTTTAATGAATGAGGGAAAGATCATTTGAATACGCCGGTGGCGCAGCAGGTAGAGCTGCTGCCTCACAGCGCTAGAGACCCCGGTTCGATCCTGACCACCGGTAGTTGCACATTCTCTCTGTGACCGAGTGGGTTTCCTCCTGGTGCTCCGGTTTCCTCCCACATCTCAAAGACCCAAATTGGTTTCTGTAGATTGTCCCTGGTTTGCAGATGGTTGTCAAGTGAACAAAAGGAGGGAATGCTTTCATCCCCCCCCCCTCACCCCCTTTCCCCCTTTCCCCCCATCACCCCAGCATGGCTGTTACCAGGCAGACATCTTCCACGTGGATACTGGGAGAAAAGTTCAATGGTGGCAATAACAAAGGGTATCAGGGAATGAGGCATCAGATTCCTTTTGCAAAATGGCAGCAGGGGCGATGGGCCGAATGGTCTCCTGTGCCGCAGTGATTCTCTACGGGCGAGAGGAGGAGCTGGATCTTGGCCGAGAGGCGTCATTCCGCAGAGCGGCACGGTGGCGCACCCCGACTACGGGTGCTGTCTGTACGGAGTTTGCACGTTCTCCTTGTGACCTGCGTGTGGGTTCTCTCGGCGATCTTCGGTTTCCTCGCACACGTACAGGTTTGTAGGTTAATTGGCTTTGGTATAAATGTAACTTGTCCCTAGTGTGTGTGTGTGTGTAGGATAGTGTTAGCGTGCGGGGATCGCTGGTTGGCGCGGACTCGGTGGGCCGAAGGGCCTGTTTCCGCGCTGTATCTCGAAACTAAACGAAACTAAAGCTGCCACCCTGCTTTGACTAGTCCCCCTCGACACCCCTCCCCACCAACGCTGTGGCCCTCTTTCATTCTTTCAGCTTACGTGCTGCCGGTTAAAGTGGAGATGGAGATGGTGGCCCAGCAATACGAGAAGGCCAAGCAGGTTCGTGAGGATCAACTGGAGCGTCTGACCCAGATCTGCCAGGAGCAGGCGGTGAGTGGGACGGGGCAGCGACTGCCATCAGCCAAACCCACACCACACACAAGCAAGTCTGACCCGAAACGTCACCTATTCCTTCTCTCCAGAGAATGCTTAAGAAGGAACTGCAGATGCTGGAAAATCAAAGGTAGACAAAATGCTGGAGAAACTCAGCGGGCCCGAAACGTTGCCTATTTCCTTCGCTCCATAGATGCTGCTGCACCCGCTTAGTTTCTCCAGCATTTTTGTCTACCTCCAGAGAATGCTGCCCTGTCCCGCTGAGTTACTCCAGCATTTTGTGTCTTATCTTTGATTTAAATCAGCATCTGCAGTTCTTTCCTCCACACAACCACATGTCAACCCAGAGCTGGACACTAACACTTGGTAGAGTTGAGTTTATTGTCACGTGTACAGTGAGAAGCTTTACCAGATGCTGTTAAATATGAGAATTGTCATAGATGCTGCCTCACCCGCTGAGTTTCTCCAGCATTTTTATCTACCGATGAAATATAAAGAGGTCATCTCACTATCTATCTGGAATATCTGGTCAATTCCCACAGATCATAAGGTCATAAAGAATAGGAGTAGAATTAGTGTTTAAGAAGGAACTGCAGATGCTGGAGAAACGCAAAAATGCTGGAGAAACTCAGCGGGTGCAGCAGCATCTATGGAGCGAAGGAAATAGGCAACTTTTTGGGCCGAAACCCTTCTTCAGACTGACAAGTCTACTCCGCCATTCAATCATGGCTGATCTATCTCTCCCTCTTAACCCATTCTCCTGCCTTCTCCCCATAACCTCTGACACCTGTACTAATAAAAACACTATCTATCTCTGCCTTAAAAACATCCACTGATTTGGCCCTTCAAACAGAATACAGATAACAATGAGGAGAGGATGTTTCTACAAGTGTGAGCGACCAGGACCAGAGGGCACAGCCTCAGAATAAAAGGAGGCGCCTTTAGAATGGAGATGAGGAAGAATCTCTTGAGCAAGAGTGCAGTGTATCTGTGGAAGTCATTGCCAGAGACTGCGGTGGAGGCCAAGACTTTGGGTATTTTTAAAGTGGAGATTTCATAGGTTCTTGATTAGTATGGGTGGCAAAGGTCACAGAAGGCAGGAGAATGGGGATTAGAGGGGGAAAAAAATCAGCCATAATTGAATGGCGTAGCAGACTGAAGGGCCGAATGGCTTAATTCTGCTCCTATGCCTTATCATCTTAGTCATTGAGTCATACAGCGTTGAATCAGGCCCCTCAGCCCAACTTGACCACACCGACCACCATGTCCCACCTACACCAGTCCCACCTTCCCGCGTTTGGCCCAAATCCCTCTAAACCCGTCCGACCATGCACCTGTCCAATTGCTTCTTAAACATATCGATAGTACATGCGACATCCTCGTAAATCTTCTCTGTCCCCTTTCTAACAGCGTACCGACAGCATGATGCCCAGAACTGAACGCAATACTCTAAATGTGGCCTCTCCAACGTCTCATATAACTGCGACATCACCTCCCAACCTCTGTACTCAATACCTTATGGCCAGATAAACCATTGCAGTGGCAATTGTTGAAATGCAGAAAAGACAGAGTGTTGGAGTAACTCAGTGGTTCAGGCAGCATCTCCGGAGAACCTGGATAACGTCATACCACGGAGAACATCACCCTTTGGTGGCCTTTCGGGTTGTGACTATTCTTCTATATGAAGAAGAGTCCACGACCTGAAACGTCGCTTATTCACGGTCTCCAGAGATGCTGCCTGACCCACTGAGTTGCCAATTTTGGTAAACCTGTGTTTGCAGTTCCTTGTGTCTCCACTGGGAGGCAGACATTAGTCTCGGGTTACCAAGGAGCTCCCGCACATTTTTTGTTTTATTTTAGATTAGAGACACAGCGCGGAAACAGGCCCTTCAGCCCACCGAGTCCGTACCGACCAGCGCTATCCTACACACACTAGGGACAATCTACATTTATGCCAAGCCAATTAACCTACAAACCTGGACGTGTGGGAGGAAGCTGAAGATCTCGGAGAAAAGCCACGCAGGTCACGGTGAGAAATGCAGTCAACGTACAAACTCCATACAGACAGCACCCGTAGTCAGGATCGAACCCAGGCCCCTGGTGCTGTAAAGCAGCAACGCTACTGCTGCGCCACCATGCCGCCCAGCTTTGAACTCATGCCCTGGCATCTATCAAAGGCCAGCAATGGCGACAGATGGAGCTTTGCTTTGAGATCTCATCGGAGAGCCAAACGGGCAGCATCTGCGCCCCAATCTGGGCTTTTTGCTCTAACCTCAGGAGAGAGACTTGAATCCGCAGCTTCCCAACTCAGAGACAGCAGTGTGACTTCTGCAGGGGGCATTGAGGGACAAGATGCAGCAAAAGGTGGTCGCCAGGTGTCAGTGGCCGGGAACGGCTTAAAAAATAAACAGCCGGTTCACAGTGGGTGCACACTCCACAGAGGCAGCATGCTGATCCGACGGGACTAAGATGCCAGCAATGCCAGGACTAAGATACCAGTCATGGGACCAATGCTTTTTTTTTTGCAATGGTATGCGTTGGATCAGTGTACTGGGCACCTCGATAAAATTAAAAACCAGATTTAAAAATATAATTTTTAGAAGTTAAAAACTTTAGTTCAAGTTTTTAAAGTTAAAAGATAACATTTTTTTAAAGTTAAAATTTTGTTAAAGTTAAGAAATGGATTAAAAAAGTTAAGAATAGATTTTAAAAGTTAAGAAATAGATTTAAAAAGGTTAAGAATAGATTTTAAAAAGTTAAGAAATAGATTTTAAAAAGTTAAGAAATAGATTTAAAGGTTAAATAGATTTTAAAAGTTAAGAAATTGATTAAAAAGAGTTAAGAAATAGATTAAAAAAGAGTTAAGAAATAGATTTTAAAAAGTTAAGAAATAGATTTAAAAGTTAAATAGATTTTAAAAGTTAAGAAATTGATTAAAAAGAGTTAAGAAATAGATTAAAAAGAGTTAAGAAATAGATTTTAAAAGTCAAGAAATAGATTTTAAAAGTTAAGAAATAGATTTTCAAATGTTTATAACTTTAGAGTTAAAGATTAAAAGTTGAAAACTAGATTTAAGAATGAGATGATCAAAGTTTTAGAATTTGTATTGTGGCACAAGGTTTAATAGCCGCAGGTGCAGCGGGTGGAGGTGCTGTCTCACAGCGCCTGAGACCCGGGTTCAATCCTGACTTTGGGTCCTGTCTGTGTGGAGTTCGTATGTTCTCTCTGTGACTGAGTGGGTTTTCTCCAGGTGCTCCGGTTTCATCCCACATCGCAAAGACCTGCAGATTTGTAGGTTAATTGGCTTCTGTAAATCGCCCTGAATGTGCAGGGAATGATTGAGAAAGTGGGATAACATAGAACTAGTGTGAACGGATGGTCATCATGGACTCAGTGGGCTGAAAGGCATGTTTCCATGCTGTACCACTAAAGAAAAAAACTACAAACGTTCAAAAAAAAAAAGTCAGCCACATTTGGAATATTGCAAGCAGTTTTGGGCCCCGTATCTGAGGAAGGATGTGCTGGCTCTGGAGGGGGTCCAGAGGAGGTTTACAAAAATGATCCCAGGAATGAGTGGGTTAACATATGATGAGCGTTTGGCGGCACTGGGCTTGTACTCACTGGAGTTTAGAAGGATGAGGTGGGTCCTCGTTGAAACTGTGATGAGATTGGATGTGGAGAGGATGTTTCCACTAGTGGGAGAGTCTCGGACCAGAGGCCACAGCCTCAGAATAAAAGGACATACATTTAGAAAGGAGATGAGGAGGAATTTCATTAGTCAGAGTTACTCCAGCTGTCTGTGTGGAGTTTCCCTCCGGTTTCCTCCCTGTGACCACGTGGGTTTAGTCCAGGTGCTCTGGTTTCCTTCCAAATTACAAGTGCAGTTCGACAGGTTCAGTTTAGAGATTCGGCCCAACGAGTCCACGCCGACCAGCAATCCCCGCGCACTAAAGCTATTCTACACTAGGGACAGATCACAATCATACCAAGCCAAATAACTTACTAACTTGCATGTCTTTGGAGTGTGGGAGGAATCTGGAGATCCAGGAGAAATCCCATGCAGGTCACGGGGAGAACGTACAAACTCCATACAGACAAGCACCTGTAGTCAGGATCGAACCAGGTCTATGGGCCATCGTGCTGTAAGGCAGCAACTCTACCACTGTATAACTGTGCAGATTGTAATTGACCCTTCTAGATTGCCCCTGGTGTGTGGGTGAGTGGCAGAATTTGGTGGGGGTGCGTTGATTGGAATGTGGAGGGAATAAAATAGAATTGGACGGTCAGCATGGACTTGATGGTTCGAAGGGCCTGTTTCCGTGCTGTACGACTCTGTGACAATGGTGTTGGTTAGCTCTGGGTGACTCTGGTGCATAGTCAGTCTCAGTCAGAGTAGTCGCGTCAATCTACGTCAAAGATAGTCACAAAAAAGCTGGAGTAACTCAGCGGGACAGGCAGCATCTCTGGAGAAAAGGAATAGGTGACGTTTCGGGTCGAGACCCTTCTTCGGACTGAGAGTCAGGAAAAAGGGAAACGAGAGATATAGACGGTGATGTAGAGAGATATAGAACAAATGAATGAAAGATGAGCAAAAAAGTAATGATGATGAAGGAAACTGGACATTGTTAGCTGTTGGAGGGTGAGAACAAGTTACAGACAATGAGGCTCGACAAGACGACTTTGATGCTGGTATGACTTGGGTGGGGGAGGGATGGAGGGAGAGGGAATGCAGGGGTTACTTGAAGTTAGAGAAAGCAATAGTCATACCACTGGGGTGTAAGCTGCCCAAGCGAAATATGAGGTGCTGTTCCTCCAATTCGCACTCTGACAATGGAGGAGGCCCAGGACAGAAAGGTCAGTGTGGGGAATGGGAGGGGGAGTTAAAGTGTTTGGCAACCGGGTGATCAGGTAGGTCCAGGCGGACTGAGCGGAGGTGTTCAGCGAAACGATCGCCCCTACATCAGTTGGCTGATCTATTTCCGATGTGGCACTGACTGATCTTGGGGATGAATTTTACAGATTAAAAACCATATCCCCGCAGTCCCGAGTCTACGATTCAGTTCACAACTCAGTGTGACGTACGGACGTCACGGCATCCCGAGAGTTATTTGCCAATGTCGTAAGTGGCGACCTTTTAATCCAGTTTCAGTCATCAGTTAATTAAACTGAGCCACACACATTGAAGACATTGTCGCCTGCTTTAAATACAATTATTATCTCTGCGTTAAGATGCGGCGGCACGGTGGTAGAGTTGCTGCCTCACAAGCGCTTACAGCGCCAGAGACCCAAGTTCGATCCCAACTACGGGTGCTGTCTGTACTTCGTTTGTACTTTCTCCCAGTGACCCGCGTGAGTGGTCTCAGAGATCTCCGGTTTCCTCCCACACTCCAAAGACGTGCAGGGTTTGTAGGTTAATTGGCTTGGTGTAAATGTAAATTGTCCCTCGTGTGTGTAGGATAGTGCTAATGTGCGGGGATCGCTGGTCGGTGCGGACTTAGTGGGCCGAAGGGCCGGTTTCCGCACTGTATCTTGAAAACGTAAAAACTAAAGCAACCGGAAGCAGCCATTCCAATTCCCCAATTGGCTACAATTTGTCAGGAAATGGGGTTGAAGTGCAAATCAGGCACCAAATGCTTCCTCTACACTAAGATGGGTCCAGTTTTACGGCAGGAGAGTGCCGTGGGGAAGTGGTTTAGCCAACGGCAATCCTGTAACAGATGTAAATGGGAAATAAAGTCACTTGTTGCATTGGCTGTGTTGGCAAGATCGGTGAGCGGAGCCTGGAGATGGCTCAAGACAGAAAGCAGATGTTAAGTGAGTTGTCCCGGCCCACTGATGTAGGTGTTGATCCTGGGAATACGTAGCAAAGCAATTAGTGACCCAGAGCTGCTATTAAAGTGCACTTAGAGGCTCTCATTGCAGTCGCATCTTAGATTGCATTGTCTGGGCCTGCAGCCAACTTCAGCATGTGAACAGACACACAGGGACAAGTCGAACAAAGACTAACTCTTGTTCTGTTCATTGTCACCTCACACAACTGCCCTACTTCCCTGTAGACGTTCAGAATGATGTACCACAGCCAGAGTGAATTTGCATGTAGCGATGTCTTCGCCATCTCCCAATCTACCTTGTTGCGGCTCCTGCACTTTTTTTTTTAAAATCTGCACTTTCTTGTAGTTGAAACATTATATTCAGCACTCTTTCTCTTTTGCTCTACCTGGTCTAGAATGACCATTCTGGTCAGAATGATGTACCACAGCCAGAGTGAACTTGTATGTAGCAAAGTCTTCCCCATCTCCCAATCTACCTTGTTGCAGCACCTACACTTTTTTTTATCTGCACTTACTTGTATATTCTGCACTCTTTCTCTTTTATTCTACCTGGTCTATTCGTGTATGGTGTGATTTAGTCGGTAGAAGGCAAGGTAAAGTTTTAGCTATATGTTTGGACCCAGGACAATCATAAACCAATACCAGATGTGAGAGAAGTGGCAGAGATACAGTGAATGAAAAGGTTACGGAAGGTTATATTGATAGGGTGGGATTCCTGAGAAATATGGGTAAGTTGGTATGTGTAACCTCTTTATGGGCTGCTAGAGTCATAGAATCATACAGCACAGAAGCAGGCCCTTCAGGCCACCTAGTCTATGCCAACCCAGATGCAAACATGTAAGCAAGTCCCTTTTGGCCCACATCCCTCAACCTTTCTGATCCATGTACCTGTCCAAATATTTTTTACATGTTGTTATAATTCCTGCCCCAACTCCCTCCTCTGGCAACTTGTACCATATACCCACCACCCTGTGTGTGGAAAAAGTTGCCCCTCAGGTTCTTATTCATTTTTGCCCCTCTCACCTTAAACCTATGTCCTCTGGATCTTGATTTCCCCTACTCTGGGGAAAAGATTCTGTGCATTCACCCTATCTATTGCCGTCGTGATTAGATCACCTCCTCCATCAGGCTATCAGCAGAGAGCAGAGGCCACCCCGACTGAAGTCCTGTCACCCCTTTGCTCCACATGGAAAACAACTCCTAGCATCCATCCAGCCAACTGAGACAAAAGCACACTGGATAGCCACCAAGTGGTCACAGGAGTGGAAGGCAACCTCATCTCCATTACACAGCCACATTTCTTCACCAGATAAAAGCTGTCCCGGGTCTGACCTCCCCTGAGGAGCATGGGTGAAGCTCAACAGACTTGGTACTGGAGTTGGGCGTTTCAACGCCAGCGTGTGGAGACGGGAGCTCCAGCCTGTGAATGCGGAGCAGAACAACAGACAGCCAACCATGTCATCTCTGGGTGCCCGCTCTACCACCCACCAAATGGAGTTCAGGACCTGGCAGACATTGACGCCAACAGAGACAACAACCTGGCTGCTCAACACCCGGCTTGAGATCTAACTATTCCTTTGGTTTAGTTATGTTTCATTCGCAAGAAGAAGAAGTGATTAGAACAAAATATGCACAGTGTTGTTGTGTTCTGCAAGGAGTATTTTTAATATATTCAGTTAAGGGATGTGGGCTTTTCAGCCTGAAACTTCCATCAAGGGCAACAATGGGTGGGTGCTTAAAGGGGCCTGTCCCACTTAGGCTATTTTTAGGCGACTGTCATAGCCGTAGATAGTCGCCGAAAATCCGGCAACTGGACCCCCCTTCGACATAAAATTTGAAATAGAATCATTACTTTAACAACAACAAAAAAAAACGAAGTCAGCACCGCCAACAGCCGACGTCATCCTGGCGACAACTACGACAGCACCTAAGTCAGGAGAAGTCAAGCTACGCTCATTGGCGTCAAACCCACTGTCGCCGACTGTCTCTGAAAATTTTTCAACATGTTGAAAATCCAGCAGCGACCAGAAAGACGCTACGACTCTTTGGGCGACTGAGGAGACGACTCACGACCGTACAGGCGACACCCCGGCAACCACGTGGCGACAGCCTAGTTGCCTGTAATCGCCCAAGTGGGACAGGCCCTTAATGATCCCCAAAACAATGCAGTTATATAAGACCATCAAGTGGCCACAGAACATGCTAGACTTAAAATTGAAAACCAGAAATCCATGTTGGTACTCATGAGACAGGTAGATGAAGTAAGCAGGAAGGAACTGCAGATGCTGGTTTCAACCGAAGATAGACACAAAAAGCTGGAGTAACTCAGCGGGACAGGCAGCATCTCTGGAGAGAAGCGATGGGTGACGTTTCAGTTGAGACCCTTCTTCACCCATTCCTTCTCTCCAGAGATGCTGGTTGTCCCGCTGGGTGACTCCAGCTTTTTGTGTCTATCTTCGGTTTAAACCAGCATCTGCAGTTCCTTCATCATCATCAATGTCTACCTTGTGTTCAAAGATAGAGTTCATGTGCACCAGGACTTGTAATTATGTTGACTTAAGGAACTGCAGCGCTGGTTACCGAAAAAAGACAAAGTCATAAGTCAAGCAGCATCTCTGGAGAATATGGATGGGTAACGATTCAGGTTTGGACCCTTCTCAAACTGGTTACAATTACGCATTGTTTTTCTCTACTTGCAATTAAAATCCCAGCCAGTTTCAGCTTGAACAGAAATCTTTCAAAATATCCTTTATAATTAATATTATAATGTGTGGAGGTTCATTGTGAAAACATACAACTCCTCCCATTGAGTACATGGCTCTTGAGGTTTGCAGGCAATCTTGGTGTTGTGGTGGTTGCACTACTGCAGGCAGACAGCAGAGGGCAGTGAGCTGCCACTGTGAGTTGACTGAAGCTGGACAAAGTTTTCTCCTCAACCCCCAGAGAGACACAAAATGCTGGAGTAACTCAGCGGGTCAGACGGCATCTCTGGAGACAAGGAATGGGTGACATTTCGGGTCGAGACCCTTCTTCAGATTGAGAGTCAGGGGAAAGGGAAACGAGAGATATAGACGGAGATGTAGAGGGATATCAAACAAATAATAATAATAGATTTTATTTATATAGCACTTTTCAGGACTCAAAGTCGCTTGAATGAATTATATGCAAAAAACTAACAATGATAAAGGAAGTGTTCAAGAAGGAACTGCAGATGCTGGAAAATCGAAGGTAGACAAAAATGCTTGGTCGGAAGAAGGGCCTCGCCCCAAAAGGTTGCCTATTTCCTTCGCTCCATAGATGCTGCCTCACCCGCTGAGTTTCTCCAGCATTTTTGTCTCCCTATGATAAAGGAAGTGGTCTATTGTTAGCTGTGGGCTAGGTGGAAACGAGTTATACAGGCAATTTTATCCTGCATCCTCTCACGTACCAGAAAAATGCAGATTGTGGATTAAACCACCATCTAACATCATGGTTAAATCTGAGGCTTTTGGAGTATTGTGAGCGGCTTTGGCCCCCCCAGAGCTGAGGAAGGATGTGCTGGCGTTGGAGAGGGTCTTATGAGAATGATCCTAAGGATGAGTGGGTTAATGTTTGAGGAACGTTTGAAGGCTCTGGGCTGAAGTTCCTGGAGTTTAGAAGGATGAAGGGGCATCTCAATGAAAACTTACCGAATATTGAAAGGCTTAGAGTGGATGTGGAAATAATGTTTCCAGTAAAGGGAGGGCCTAGAACCAACGGGCACAGCCTCAGAGTACAAGGATGGAGGCGTGGAGGAATTTATTTAGCCAGAGATGGGCGAGTCTTTGGAATTCATTGCCACAGACAGCTGTGGATGCCAAGCAGCGGGTATTTTTAAAGCGGAGATGAACAGGTTCTTGATTAGTGAGGGTTTCAAAGGTGACTGGGAGAAGGCAGGAGATGGCAAAATAAATCAGCCACGATGGAATGGCAGAACAGACTCGTTGGGCCGAATGGTCTAAATCTGCTTCATCGTCTTGTGGTCACTGAGAAATCCATCATCGTGTCCCCAAAATACAGTGACCCAAACTCTGGGGAGCCTCTCCTACACCTTCAGTTGCCCAGTGAGTTGAGCTACCAGCTTTCAGAGGCCCCGGTTCAATCCCGACCTCCGGTGCAGTAAAGTGGTCTGACACATGCCGACCACTATACACGGGATTTGGGTTATAGCAGACCGAGGGGTATGTTTGTGGTGACAGTTGGAGGCGGGGAGAGAGGGAGCAGGACATCACTGTCTTGAAGAGCATTGCGTTGGGCATGGGTTTGCAGCAGATGTCACAGATCCAGTCTGACGAAGGGTGTCGACCCGAAACATCACCCATTCCTTCTCTCCAGAGATGCTGCTGGTCCCGCTGAGTTACTCCAGCATTTTGTGTCTATCTTTGATTTAAACCAACATCTGCAGTTCCTTCCTTCAAATTTTGTCTGCCACAAAGCGGGGTACCGGGGGCCCCTTCTCCCCATCCCTCCCCCCTCCCCCACCTTCCCTTTCCCCCCACCCCCCATGGCCCATTGGTCCATTATTCCAAGGGTTCACTGTACTGGAGTTTGGAAGTCCTCTCTTGTTGATGTGTGGATATGTGATCGTGATGTGCAGGAAGGAACTGCAGATGCTGGTTTACACCGAGGATAGACACAAAAAGCTGGAGTAACTCAGCGGGACAGGCAGCATCACTAGAGAGAAGGAATGGGAGATGGTTTGGGTCGAGACCCTTCTTCAGTTTGTGGAAACTTGCCGTGCACAAACTCCAGGTATCCAGCCATCGCTAAACCTTTCCTCATGGAGAAATATCTGACCGTCAGGAGTGGGATTCGAACCTACGCCTCTAGTGACAAAACATGATCTGAACTCAGCCCCTTAGCCCGCTCGACCAACCTGACTGTGACTAATACCTAGTGACGGGTCCCTTCACAACTAATGGGTTGAGGGCACGACTAATGGCGCAGCGGTAGAGTTGCTGCCTTACAGCGCCAGAGACATGGGTTTGATCCCGACTACAGGTGCTGTCTGTACCGAGTTTGTATGTTCTCCCCGTGACCGTGTGGGTTTTCTCCGAGATGTTCAGTTTCCTCCCGCACTCCAAAGACGTACAGGTTTATAGATTAACTAATTGGCTTGGGTTTGTATACTTGGTATAAGTGTAAACTGTCCCCAGTGTGTGTAGGATAGTGTTAGCGTGCGGGGATCGCTGGTCGGTGCAGATTTGGTGGGCCGAAGGGCCTGCTTCCGTGCTGTATCTCGAAACTGGACCGCGAGTCTTCCTGGTGGTAGCCTCCATGCGTGTCACAGATGGGTAAGCCTGCCGTTGTTTCTCCTCCGCAGTTCGAGATCAGGCAGCTGAGGGCCCACCTTGCCCAGCAGGACTTGGACCTCGCTGCCGAGAGGGAGGCGGCCATGCAGATCCACCATGTGTGGGACAAGCAGACCAACATGTTTCAAGTGGTGGACGGATCAACCGCGGGAGGGTCCGACGATGAGGGTCCCGAGAACATCATCGGCCCCCACCCACCGTCAAGTAAGCACCCAACTTGCTCATTGACGTCGCGTTGTCAAAGGGAAGCTCCAAGTCACCACCAAAGGTGACGTAGATCAGGACATATTGAAACATATAAGATTGCTAAGGGTTTGGACACGCTAGAGGCAGGAAACATGTTCCAGATGTTGGGGGAGTCCAGAACCAGGGGCCACACAGTTTCAGAATAAGGGGTAAGTAAGCCATTTAGAACGGAGACGAGGAAACGCTTTTTCTCACAGAGAGTGGTGAGTCTGTGGAATTCTCTGCCCCAGAGGGCGGTGGAGGCAGGTTCTCTGGATACTTTCAAGAGAGAGCTAGATAGGGCTCTTAAAGATAGCGGAGTCAGAGGATATGGGGAGAAGGCAGGAACCGGGTACTGATTGGGGATGATCACATTGAATGGTGGTGCTGGCTGGAAGGGCCGAATGGCCTACTCCTGCATCTATTGTCTATTGTCTATATTGACTGGCCTAAACACAAAGTCCTGGAGGAACTCGTTGGATCAGGCAGCATCTGGGGAGAGGAATGGCAGATGTTGTTTCAGGGCAGGACCCTTCTTCAGACTGGTCTTCTGACCATCTCCTTGGGCTTTCAGAGCTTGAACATTTCAACTTGGAGATGGGGGGGGGATTCCCACAGTTTACAGTCAATTAATTGTGGTGGAAGAGGGTCTGTGATCCCCTGGTGATGTAGATGTGATCATGGGGCCCTTTCCCTTGGTTGGAATCTGCATGCAGTGGAATGTCAAGGAGGATTCTAACCATCTAGTTAAAAGACCACAAGATGTAGCAGAACTAGGCCATTCGGCCCATCAAGTCTGCACCACCATTCGATCATGACTAATTTATTTTTTCCTTCTCCCGATAATTTTTGAAACCTTTACTAATCAAGAACCAATCAATCTTTGCTTCAAAAATACCCAATGATTCGGCCTCCACCAACGTCTGTGGCAATGAATTCCACAGATTCACCACCCTCTGACTAATCCTTTTACTCTGAGGCTGTGCCCTTTGGTTCTAGACCCTCACGTTAATCTGTGCCACTAACGTCTGTGGCGATGAATTCCACAGATTCCCCACTCTCCGGCTAAAGAATTCATCCTCATCTCCTTCAGAGGAGATACATCCTTTAATTCTGAGGCTATGCCTGGACTCTCCCGTTAGTGGAGACATCCTCTCCACATCCACTATCTAAGTGGGAAAGAGTTCATTCCGCCACATATATTTACACCAAAGGCTTCTTTCCATTCACGGCTTGCCGTTCTTGATAAGTACGGGTGTCAGGGTGAGAAGGCGGGAGAATGGGGTTGAGAGAGAGAGAGAGAGATAGATCAGCCATGATTGAATGGAGGAATAGACTTTATGGGCCAAATGGCCTAATTCTACTCCTATCAGTTATGATCTTAAGATCATCAGTCTGAAGAAGGGTTTCGGCCCGAAACGTTGCCCATTTCCTTCGCTCCATAGATGCTGCTGCACCCGCTGAGCTTCTCCAGCATTTTTGTGTACCTATGATCTTAAGACACTTTGAGGAAGGAACATTAGAGCCCATCACAGTATTTGAGGAATCACAGTTCAGATATGGTTGTGTGTTACAATATATGTCAGTGTGGCGTTCATTCATTGCATACACATAAAACCAGCATCTCTTGAAACTTCCTGTAACTCCAGGCCAAAGAGCGTGCAGATTTTATTTGGAACAGCTGCCCAGTATGCATTTGTTGTTAAAGATACACATGGAGGTTAGGGGGGGGGGGGGGGGGGGGGGCATAGTGGCGCAGTCTGAAGTAGGGTCACGACCCGAAACGTCACACATTCCTTCCCTCCAGAGATGCTGCCTGTCCTGCTGAGTTTCCCCAGCATTTTGTGTCTATCTTCGGTTTAAACCAGCATCTGCAGTTCCTTCCTACACAGAACGGAGAGAGCTGCTGTTTGTTCATGCCGAGATCTCATTTCAGGACCTTGGACAGGGAACAACTATCAGTGGAAAGACGTGCTGGAGTAAGTCAGCGGGTCAGGCAGCATCTCTGGAGATCATGGAGAGGTGATGGTGCTGAAGGGTCCTGACCCGCTATCCATGGTAGACAAAAATGCCGGGGAAACTCAGCGGGTGAGGCAGCATCTATGGAGCGAAGGAAATAGGCAACGTTTCGGGTTTCGGCCCGAAACGTTGCCTATTTCCAGAAGGGTTTCGGGCCCGAAACGTTGCCTATTTCCTTCGCTCCATAGATGCTGCCTCACCCGCTGACTTACTCCAGCACTTTGTGCATGTCTTTCCACTGATAGTTGTTCTGTGTTTCTCCAGCAATTTTGTCTACCTTATCTTTAGTTTAGTTTGGAGATACAGCGCGGATACAGGCCCTTCGGCCCCACCGAGTCCGCACCGACCAGCGATCCCCCGTTTCGGGTGGAGACCCTTGAAGGGTTTCTCCAGCATTTCTCCCGACAAGTGGGACTCGCGTAGATGGGGCACCTTGGTCGGCACGGACGAGAGAGGGCCTGTTTCCGTGCTGCTTAACTGTGAATCGAGCTCAGGGCAAAGACCTGGACATTGGGACTCACAGCCCAGTGGCAGCAGCATTAAAGCACGTTCTTTTAATTCATGGGGCGGCCCTGAATAATTCAGGAGCAAAGAATGCAGGGCATAAATGATTCACACCGGCCCCTTCAAACAAATACTTAAGATTCAAAAGATCCAGCGGTGGGCGGGAGAGAGGGTCGACTGGAAGAGCAGCTGTTGTGCTTTGTGTGTGTGTTCCTCCTCCTTCACGATCAGTGCCCACTCAAGGAGAAGGCTGGGGGTGTATTCAGCAACGATGACATGGGAAGTTGGGCAGCATGAATGATGAATAAGGGGAGCGCGGAATCTGTTTACACGCTGTATCTTGCGCATGCCAGCCTGTCTCACATGTCCTCAGCTGGGTCCCAGAGAGTTGCCTCGGGCTAGATCGAGGCCTGCCCAGCCGACGGCAATGTCAGCGCTGTACACATTTCTGACTGGCAGCGTTTAGAGGGGAAACAAGAGGCCGGGAAAGCTTTTAAGTGTCTATGAGA